>LR738710.1:430953526-431114118 GCA_902687465.1 Secale cereale | reverse complement strand
TTGTTGTTGTTGTTCTAATTCTGGACAAGTAGTTGCATCAAAGTGTTCTGCTGCTGGATCAACTGGGTGAGCTCAGGGGGAAACTCAAATCTGGGCTCATGTGAGGAGGCATATGAGGGGTTTAGAGGGGAGAGATTCGAATAGAATGAGGTCTAGGGGAAATCACTACCCGTATGCACATGAGACAAACAATTTCATATCATATCACTCAATTTCAAACAAGAGCTAACAAAAGATCCTATTACAAAGCTAGCGGACGATTCTAACTATTGGGATTAATACTAATGATTACAAGGTGGTCATCTAATCATTGTCATCTGAAGACTCCATGATATCTGCTCCAGCTTCGTCTTCATAGTCACTTTCATCACTGTTGGTGTCATCTATCAGAATGTAGTTCTCCATAGTAATTGCAATCTCTGGTTCCGGCTTCACTGTGCCAGTTCCAACCTTCTTCTTCAGTGCTTCATTCTGCTCTAGTAGTACGGCGATTTCCTCTTCATATCCATCTCGCACTGTCTTGAGTTCTTCTTCTAGCTCTACATTCCGGGTTATCACCATGTTGGTCTTCTTCATAAGGGCGCACATCAGATTCTCGTAGCGTCGAATGTGTTGGTCCATCTCTTGGATGTACGCTGCAATGGATCCATCCTTCCTGGTGCGAAGAATCTCCCAATGCTCGTCTCGACATCCACAAATCTGGTAGATGGTGTCTTCAAGGTCCTTGTTGTAGACTTTACATATGCGCCCAAATGTGATGTGGGCTGCCATACTCTTTCCCATGCTCCATGTTGATGCGTCGAATGATAGCTCCAGTGGCTCCATGAATGGTGCAATAGTCCTCCCAGGTACATTAACTTTTATCTTCCAGCACTCCTCTTCCGGTGATGTTGCGTAAAGATCTCCAGTGATACTTGGTATTCCAATGTGTAAGTATCAAGTGACTTCCTTCAAGTGCTTTCAGAAAGGGGTGTCATTGTCTGGCTGAGTGAACTTGCTCCCTGGGTCCGACATCTATACATAAGAAATAGAGAAGAATTAGAATGAGTAGAGAAGAAGTAGAATGAGTAGAGAAGAACATCCTATGGATTATCCTAGTGGTCGCGTCCTACGGTCAACGTGTGCTTTGATACCATCATGTAGCGACTGCGGTTCCAATGAACCGAAGTCTCTGTGCTCAGTGTCATCCCTGGATCGGTATGCTGACACACACAGTACACGAGGATGTATAACAGAGGTTCAATCACACTTTATTACATCATAAAGTTCTCGAAGAGGTAATATCCATTACACAAAAATGGCTAAAGGCCATCTAAATAAAATAAATTGCGGAAGCTATGAAGAGTAGTTGAGTCCATCCATCTCCACGGCAAACATTGAGTGCATGACAACGACCTATCACACCTTAATCTTCGTCTGAAAACTCTGCAACATGATACGTTGCAGCCATGTAGGTCAGCACATTGAATATGCTGGCAAGAACACACTATAATGATAATGAGCAAGTGTCTACAACTATATGCATATTTGGCTGTTGGAGACTATAAGGTGTATTTTTGCATAAAGCTAGTTTTTCCCTACAATAAAGGAATGCATTTATTTAACTACTTAGTTAAATTTAAGGATGAACAATTGAGAATGGTTCCTCCATCTCAATTCCAAACCAAAGTCATTATTAACCAAACAAATTAAATAAAATGATGAGATCAGTCCATAATTCAAATACCAGGATACTCAAGAAAGTCCATAATCGGGGACACGGCTACTCATGAATAATTCGTACACTCTGCAAAGGTTTGTGCACTTTTTCCCAGAAGACTCGATCGCCTCCGTTTTAATTTCTCGCACTGCATAGTGTTTGAGAAACGGATGACTGATACACAGTCTTTCAAAAGCATTAACTCTTAACCCTGGGTAGACCGTACCACCAACATCCACTACATCTTCTAGTCTACCACGGAAAGAGGTCACACAACATACTCAACTATGCCAGAGCCCATAATGGCTTGTGGCTGCACACAGAAGTTTCTAGGCATGAATGATATATGATCCCTTTGAGCCTGGGTGGCATTCCATAGGATAATCACACGGGTCCTTCGGGATTTCCTAGGACAACACTGGATTCTCCAGGTGCCCTGCAACCAATCCACCCAGATGTGTATTAAATTCGACCTGAAAGAATCCCTTCGTTGTTATTACTCTCACAACTTTCATGAAATCACCCGTACCAATCCACGTCTAAAAGCATGGCTAAGCAACAAGTAACAGAGCGTATATTCCCTTGGTTGATCTCAAGTCATTGGGTTCCTACCTCATGAACTACAAAGCATCATATTATGTAACCAATCCTACTCATGCAAGTGTTTGAGGATATAAATAATGCAATAAAAGCTGGGTGTTTGGAAATTATGATCAAAGTATGAACTTGCCTTGCTGACGATCGCGGAAACCTAAAGACTTGTAGTAGCACGCTTTGCATTCCGGGAATTCTATCACAATCAAACAATAACATACATAAGCAATCATGCAACAAAATCGAAGAATAGATCTCGAAAGACTTCGAAAACAAATGAATCACTATTGCAACAGAAAAAAATTTCTAACAGTACCAAAATTAAATGAATTTGGCCTTATCAGAAAGTTTAGGTCAAGACCTTCGATTTGCAAAAAGAATCAACTCAAATGGAGTTACGAAACTCAAATTACGATCAAAAGAAGTTCAAACACAAAACTATTTGAATTCAAATTTTAAACTTTCTAAATCAAATTTGAGCTGCGCTACTGGAAAGATAAGATCGAAACAAGAAATTGGCGTCGGCTTCACCTAATTACGAATAACGAGTAAAAAGTTACGAGGGTTTGAAGATGAGGGACTGATCTGTAAGAATTTTCATCGCGGATAGGTCATCGACTAAAATAAACAGAAAAAGAAAAGACTAATTTGCGAACGTTCGTTTTCTGTAATTAAATAGCGGACGTTCATTAAATAATAAAACCAGAAGAAAAAAACGAACTAGGGTTTTCCTAAAAAAACCGATCTAGGGTTTTAAAAATTGAAAGTAAAAATCAAAAAACAAACCGACGGTTAATACCTAGCGGGTCAGATCGACGGCGGGTCGGGTCGGGTTAACGAGCGACGGATCGGGCAGCGGGTCCGGCGGCTCCGGCGTGGCGGCGGTGACATCCGGCGGCGCGGGGCGGTGGCGGCTGTGGTTGCCGGCATGGGGCGACGGCGGCTGCGGGTGGCGGCGCGGCTGCAGGGGCCGCGGCGATGGAGGCGGCGGCTATGGCGGCGGTGTGAGGGGCGAGGGGGGGGTGGCTATTTAAAGGGTGGGGCGTTGCCTTGGAGGAGGGGCCGGCCCGGGGCAGAGTCCTGCCCAGACTCGTCTCGGCGTCCGTGCCGAGCACGACGGCGAGCTGAAGGAAGGCGGCGGCGGGGCGAGTTGGGCCGCTCGGGCGGCTAGGCCTTCGGCCCAGTTGGCTCGGGCCAAAACTCTTTTTTTTAAAAAAAAATCGCCCCAACAGAAAAATACAAATAAAAATAAAAATAAAATTCTAAAAATACCAAAAACAATTTTCACCGTCAAAACCTAATATTTAGAACAAAGTGAGCATTTTTCTGATATTAAAATGCCTACAAATAATATAACTTTTTAATGCAATTTTTAAAATAATAAATTGTAAATAAAAATCCAATAAAATTATTTTTACTCAAAAATCAAATTCCAATATTTTTATTATATTTTTGAAGAAGTCATATTACTTCTCTCATTTATTTTAAATATTGGAAAAATGATATTTGGCAAAAATATTATTGATCTAATCCCACTTGGAAAATAAATAAAATAGTGGGCTCCTCTTTGGAAAACTTCCAACTCTCTCACTTGGGTCCTTGAGTTGCTTAAAGCTTTGGATCAATTTTCAAATAAACTCATGCTCAAAATGCTCTGGGCCGAAGGGGTAGGTGCTTCCGCTTTAGCGGAGGCCTTCCGCTTTGACCTCCCATTAAGGGCCAAAGCTAGCGTAGTCTGCGCTCCTCGCAAGATGGTCTCACACATAGTGTGGGGACCCTTGTGAGCAGAAGTCAGCATGTTGGGAATAGCACGAGACGAGCGCCCTGTTCGAGATAGGGCCCTCTCACTTACTATGGAAGAGGGGAGAGCCCCGGGGTGATCGGCTGTCAAAGTGACCTTGGTGCTGTCAAGGCTCTCCTAATAAAACACTATCGGATTTCGGGTTCTGCAAACCCTTGAGAGGTTCTAACACTGGGGTGCGCACGAAGAACACTCCCTCCCCAGCGTGCTCACCCTACGATTCCATGACCTAGCTCGATAAACTCAAAGAACAAATGACACATAGGTTTATACTGGTTCGAGCCACCTTGAGGTGTAATGCCCAACTCTAGTGTGTGTGGTGGATTGCCTTGTATGGCTGAGGATGAACTAGTACAAGGGATGAACAACCTCCAGAGGAGAGGTGTTCTTGGGTTCGGACGAGCTTGTGGTGTCTCTTCTACTATGCGAGCTCTCTCTCCGATCAAGATCAGATGCCCTCTATGGTGATGGCTATGTCCTATTTATAGTGGCCTTGGTCCTCTTCCCAAATATCGGCGGGAAGGGATCCCACAATGGCTAAATTCAAAGGGGAACAGCTAGTACAAGTTATGCTGACAAAAGTAGTCTTCTCCTGCCAAAGGATCTAGTGGTGACGCCGCGTCGGGCTCCACGATGACCTCTGTTCTGCAGCCTTGACGGTCCTTGGTCTTGTTGCACTGACATGGAAACCTTTGCCTGATCCCTCAGGACTCCGCACCTGCGCTTGCCCTCTTAGCACCAAAGAGGAAACTGGCACACTACGCCCGCCTGGCCTTGGTCGTCATGGCTCACGTCACGTGAACCTCGCGATTTGCTCCTTGCATAGCTATCTCCTCTCCTCGGGCCGCAGGCAGGCAAGCCTGGGTTCCCCCGTTCCTAGGATGCCGATAGTAACCCCCGGTCCCATGGTGCACGGACTTGGCTTCGAGGCGATGCCGAACGAACAAGGGCGAAGCGTCGCGGGCCCCTAACGCATGTGGTCTTGGTCGACGTGTCGCAACTTGATTGGACGTGGGCATCTCCACTTCCCCACGCTGCCTCGGCAATTGCCTGATTTGACGAGACCCTGTTGCATGCACAGAGAAACATCATTACGCGAGATCGTGGAGGCCGATGGTTGGCCTTCTCTAGGCTATAAATGGGGAGGGGGTGAAGCCCCAATTGCCCATCTCCTTCTTCTTGTCGCTCGCTCCTTCTTCTTCCTCCTTCTTTCACCTCTGGTTGCAACTTCCATGGCGCCACCCAAGAGGTCCTCTACCGTGGAGAAGGGAAAAGCTTCCCAGGAAGAGTTCGACTTGCCGCCGCTCAAGAGGGGGCGGGGCCGCCCCCATAAGCACGTCGCTACCCCTGCAACAGTGCTCCAGGTTCACAGGCGTACTCCTTCTTGGGTTGATACCGCCCCGGGCAGTCATGACGGCCCCTCTTCCCGTGGCAGGAGCCGCCCTCATCGCGGCAGCCCCTTCGTCGCGGGAAGGCACGCCGTGGTCGCCCGGCCTCCTTGGTCGGGCGCCAATTCGTCGGAGGCGCTCCTGGAGTTCGTCGTGTGACCGGACAATCCTGCCTGCGCCAGGCTTCAGCTGTCGTGCATCTTCGCCCATCAGATGCCGGCTGAGGGTCTTGATGGCCTCTGGCTGCAGGCTGATGGCTGCTGAAGCAAGGCATCTCGGGTTGCGGTGGAGATCTCTGCTGCGGGCAATATGGCCCTAGCCTGTGGTTGGCAGACGTTCGCCTGTGCACGCGGCTTGGGCAGGCGATGCAACCTCCACTTCAAGTACGATGGAGCTGCAACCCTCTTCGTGAGGGTGTTTGGGGTGGACGGCCGCCGCGCTGGGTGCTGTCGTGAAGACGATAACGACGATGACGGGTTCGGCCTTGGAGACCGGCCGTGACGAGGCCGCAGGCAGGCTCGCTCTTGGTCACAGCCGTGACTCCTTCAGCGGTGGCGGCTCTTCCGCCAGCAAGAGCTCGAGCAGCGGTGGCTACGACCAGCCGCCGCGCCGTCGGGCTTGCTTTGAGGTCGGTGACGGGTCGTCCTGCCACCATGCGGCGGTGAAGCGCGAGGAGGGCTCAGACTAAGTTGAGCCCCGGAGGCCCCTGGGGTCGGGTCTCGCGAGCTGCTGTGGCCGTGCGGACTGCTTTTGTTTAGCTTTCCTTCTTTCCTGCGTTTCGAAAAAGGGCAAGTGGCCTGACTGGGGCGTGTGATGAACTGTGACGCCTATACTGCCGTGTTATGTTATGATATTCAAGTGCCTTACAGGGGTAGAGGGGTAACTTAGCTGGGTACGCTCGAGGGTGCATCTTCCGGTGTCCAGGGATGCTTCCTCGCTGTCGGCACGGGCGCTACTAGCCTCGGAGGGGCATCTGCAATTTTTTTAGGGAATCCGATAGATGCCTCGTCCCTTCTTGCGCGAGCTCTCAGGCGCGGGCTGATCATGGCTTAACGCACCGCGTCACGATACCCGGGGGGCATGGACTTGAGGGGGGTGCGCCACTCACGAGTTCAAACGAGAGCGCCTCGCGAAGATCAAGGAGGCCGAAGCCCTGGGGCGAGAGGCTTCCGGCAAGGCATGCCCGTGACGTGAGCTGGCCAGCGTGTGGACATGGACACCCCTACTTAGCCCCCAAGGGGGGTGCTCGAGGGAGAACATCGAACAACTGCCGTCCTCCCCGAGGCGAGAAAAAGAGCGAACAAAGGGAGAGAATAAGAAAACTCAACCAAGCAACTGAAGGACAGAGAATTTCAAATTCATTAAAAGATCGCAACCAGATATAGAAAGCAAATGAACAGTCGCGTCCGGCACCTAGTCTAGTCTTCTCACCAGTGCGGAGCTAAGTGCTACCACTAGGACATGGGAGGGAGCCCCTGAGGCCCAAGGGCGCACTCCGGAGACTGCGGGGTGTGTACAGCCCCACTCATTATTACGTAAGAGTGTCATGGGCGTAGACCTTCGCAGGCGCGAGCCTTGCTTCACACGCACTGGGCCTTGGCTTCACAGGCACTGGGCCTTGCTTCATGGATATAACTTCCGGAGGTGCTGGATGTTCTAGGCATTCTGGATGGGGACGCCAACCCCCATCCCCTGGCGCACGGTGTCAGGCCTAGAGACGTGGGCAATCCTGAGTGGGCCCTCCCACATGGGCGAAAGCTTTTGTAGCCCTTCCCTGGAGAGCACCCGCCTGAGGACCAGATCACCTACCTCGAGCGTCCTGGAATGGATGTTGCGGAAGTGGTACCGCCGCAACGCCTGCTGGTACCTTGCCGCTCAGAGCGAGGCTTGTCGGCGGTGCTCCTCTCCTACCACGAGATCCATCCCCCGCGCAACGTCCTGGCGTGCCTCGTCGAACACCAGGACCCGCACGGAACAATGTTTCTCCTCGGGAGGGAGAACTACTTCGGCTCCATAGACGAGGAAGAACGGGGTTCCACCTGTTGAGTTGGTGGCGGTGGTGCGAATGGACCACAACATGTACTGGAGCTCGTTGTGCTAGCCCCTGCCGCATGCCTCGAGCTTCTTCTTGAAGGTCCTCGCCTTGAGGCCCCTCACGACCTCCGCGTTGGCTCGCTCAGCTTGCTCGTTGCTCCTGGGATGTGCCACTGAGGCGTAACATATCTGCTTCCCAAGGTTAGCGCAATATGTTTTGAAGAGGTTGCTAGTGAATTGCGAGCCGTTGTTAGTGATGATGCGATTAGGGACCTCAAACCGGCTCACGAGGCCCCTGATGAACTTGACCGCCGAGCCGGCAGGGATGGTGCGTACTAGCTCCACGTCGGCCCACTTGGTGAACTTGTCGATGGCGATGTAGAGGTAGCGGTAGCCCCCGGGCGCTCGAGGAAAGGGCCCTGATGTCCAGCCCATAGACCGCAAACGGCCATGAGAGTGGGATAGTCTGAAGGCCCCGAGCTGGCTGGTGGATCTGCTTGGCATGGAACTTGCAGGCTTTGCAGGATTTCACCAACTCGGCAGCGTCGCTGCGTGCTGTAGGCAAATAAAATCCACTACGGAATGCCTTGCCTGCCAGGGTGTGCAACGATGAGTGGTGCCCGCAGTCCCTGCTATGTATGTGAGTTAACAGCTCGCGCGCCTACTCCCTGGAGATGCATCTCAAAGAAACGTCATTGGGTCGCTTTCGGTATAACTCACGATCCTAGAGGCAGTAAGCCATGGCCTGTCAGACCACGCGCTCTGCGTCCTCCTCCTTCTCTGGCAGGGTTCCATGCAGCAGGTAGGCCTTGAACTCCTGAGTGCAGCGCCCCTCCTGGGGCTCGAGAGCAAGGAGCAAGCGCGCTCACATGGTCGGGCCATAGGCAGGAGCTCCCGAGGTCGGCGGAGGGGGAGCTCCTCCTGAGGTAGTGTCGGCTCCACAACCGGTGGGGCGGCCGAGGGCTTGAAGAGTTGTTCCTCGAAGACGCTGGGCTCCTGAGGCTGGCGCCTAGACGCCCTCTTGGCAATGTCGTTCGCCTCCTTGTTCGTGCCGCGCGACATGTGCTGCAGCCCCTGGCCCAGGAACTGTTTCTCCATTTTGTGTACCTCCGCTCGGTACGCCTCCATGTGCTCATCCCTAGGCTCGTAGGCCTTTTTAGAGAAGTTGATGAGAAGCTGAGAGTCACCCTTGATAGTGAGGCATTTCACACCAAGGGCGGTTGCAGCTTTTAGGCCGGCGATCAGGTCTTCGTACTCCGCGATGTTGTTTGAGACCTTCTCACTGTGCTGGAAGCAGACCTCCACGACGTAGTAGAGCTTGTCCTTGGTGGGCGAGATGAGCATGGCACGTGCCCCTGCGCCCTAGCGTGCAAAGGCGCCGTCAAAGTACATGACCTAGCCAGCTGGTGCTTCACTCCCTGGCAAGAGGGACCGGTCCTCACCCGCCCTGGGCTCTGGAGTGTCGGTCCATTCTGCCACGAAGCCGGCAAGTGCTATGCCCTTGACGACCCTAGTGGTGCCGAACTCCAACTGAAATGCCTGCAGATCGATGTTCCATTCGGCGACCCTTCCCGCAGCATTGGAGCTCCTCAACACCCTCTCCAACGGGTAAGCAGACACAACCTTGATGGGATGGCCTTGGAAGTAGTGGTGCAGCTTGCGCGAAGCGACGAGGAGCGCGAGTAGAAGCATCTGCGGCATGGGGTAGCGTGCCCGAGCATCACGGAGCACCGTGCTGACGAAGTACATCGGGTGCTCGACGAGGGTGTGGGCCAGGCTCCCTTGAGGCTGTGGAGCCTCCCGAAGCGAGAGGGCCTCAGGATCTTGGTCACCGGACGTAGCGGTCGGGGCTTCAGGAATGTCATCTCATGGAACTTGGTCGTCGGCTGGCCCGGGCGGAGCCTCGTGAGTGTCGCCCTGGGGCTGTGCGGCCTTGTCATGGCGCTCCTCCCAGACTGCCAGCAGTGCTACGCTGGCGGAGTGTAGTGTCACGGCTAGGTAAAGTACCAAGGGCTCTCGAGGCTTCGGCTCCACCATTACCGGCGGGCTAGTGAGGTACTTCTTGAGGTCTTCGAATGCTACATCGGCCTCTGGGTCCACTCAAATGGGCCTTTCCTTTTTATCAGTTTGAAGAAGGGAAGGACATGCTCCCCCAGCTTGGAGATAACGCCCGAGCGACGTCATGCAGCCGGCCAGCTTCTCCATCTCCTTGAGGGTCTTCGGTGGACTCATCTTCTCTATGGCCCTGACCTTCTTCGGGTTAGCCTCGATTCCCCTGTGCGACACCAGGAAACCCAGCAGCTTGCTCGACAGGAAGCCGAAAACACACTTCTCTGGGTTGAGCCACAGGTCTACCTTGCGGAGGCTAGCGAAGGTCTCTTCCAAATCTTCAATGAGGGTCTTGGTCTCCCAAGATTTTATCACGATGTCATCAACTTAGGCTTCAACGTTCCTCCCGAGTTGCTTTCCCATGGCGATATGCATCAGCCGCTGGAAGGTTGCTCTTGCATTCCGCAACTCGAATGGCATACAAGTGTAGCAGTATACTCCGCATGAGGTGAGGAAGGCGGTCTTCTCGACGTCTTGTACCGCCATCTTGATCTGATGGTAGCCCGAAAAGGCATCCAGGAAGCATAGCAGGTCATACTCGGCGGTGGAGTCGACAATCTGATCGATGCGCGACAGTGGGAACATGCCTTGTGGACAGGCCTTGTTGAGGTTGGTGAAGTCGATACACATGCGCTCCTTACCACCTTTCTTGGGCACAACCACCGGATTTGCCAACCACTCCGGATATCGCACTTCGCGGATCATGCCAGCTTCTTACAACTTGCGAGTCTCTTGTATGATGAAAGACTGCTTCTCAGTGGACTAGCACCTGGCCTTCTGCTGCACGGGGCGCACATTAGGGCATACGTTTAGGTGATGCTCAATCACCCCCTTGGGACTCTTGCCAGGTCCTTGGGTTCCCATGTGAGCACCTCCTTGTTGGCGCGCGGGAATCCGACCAGCACCTTTTCTTGAGCTCGGGGAAGGCCAGCGCCTATGGTAAAGGTGGCTCCTGACGCCCCGTCTTCATCCACCAACACCTGCTTCGTCTCGGCCCGGTCTTGTGAGAAAAGTTGCCTCTTTTTGGCTGGCGCAGCCCCCACGGCCTCCGGAGCTGCTTCGTTGGCAAGGCGTGCCACCACTACGGCCCTAGAGGCGAGCTTGAGGGCCCCCCAGGGCCTACTTGGTATCTCCGGCCATAGTGAGGACGTCATTGCTTCCCGGCATCTTCATGAGGTTGTAGGCTGGGTGAGTTGTTGCCATGAATTTGGCTAAGGCTGGGTAACCGAGGATGGCGTTGTAGGGGAGGCCGATGTGCGTGACGTTGAAGTCGATAAGCTCGGTGCGATAGTTGTTGTAGGTACCGAAGGTGACGGGGAGCCAGATCTGCCCCATGGGGCTGGTAGTGACGCTGATGATCCCAAAGAACGGCCTGGAGGGGCGAAGCCGTTTGGGTGACACATGGAACATGCCGACTGCTTCTGGGGAGAGAATGTTGAGTCCGGCCCCGCCATCGATGAGGGTCTTGGTTAGCGCCACATGGCAGATGGTGTGGGTGCAAAGCATCGGGAGCGCACCCGCACCTGCGGTGACCACTGGGTGGTCTCTGGAGTCGAAGGTGAGGTCGGCCTCTGGCGCAGCCCATCCTGGGGGGTCTCCCTACGAGGCTCAGGTGGAGCCCACTTGATCGAAGAACTGCTTAGTGTGGCGATCTGAGGGCGGCGCCTGAGAGCCGCCGAGGAGGGCCACGACGGCGTGGGGTGCCGGCGCTGTGAAGCGTGCGGTGAAGAGGCCACGCAGCTCCTCCCAGGATGCCACAGATTACTCTGGCAAGCTGAGAAACTAGGCACGCGGTACATCAATGAGTGCCATGGGGAGCCAGCTGTCCATGACCTTGCTGTCGCCGCCGGCCGCTGAAACGGCCTCCTCGTAGGCCTGAAGGAAAATAGCCGGATCTGCCGCTCCATCGTAACGGGGTGGCAGCTCCAGCCAGAACCTGAGTGGCCACTCCACCTGTTGCAAGGCGGGGGTGAAGGCTCGGTGGCCTGCAACGCCGCCGTGCGCGCCCACCGAGCCAGTTGCAGAAGAGGCGCCCGCCATAAGGGCCTGGCGGATGGAGAGCGGGGTGGACGGAGAGGCGAAACTTCGGCGCAGCCCTACCTAGCGCGCCAAATGTTGGATTTCGGGTTCCGCAAACCCTTGAGAGGTTCGAACACTGGGGTGCGCACGACGAACACTCCCTCCCCAGCGCGCTCACCCTACGATTCCACGGCCTAGCTCGACGAACTCAAAGAACAAAGAACACAGAGGTTCATACTGGTTCGGGCCACCTTGAGGTGTAATACCCTACTCTAGTGTGTGTGGTGGATTGCCTTGTATGGCTGAGGATGAACTAGTACAAGGGATGAACAGCCTCCGGAGGAGAGGTGTTCTTGGGCTCGGACGAGCTTGTGGTGTCTCTTCTACTAGGCAAGTTCTCTCTCCGATCAAGATCAGATGCCCTCTATGGTGGTGGCTAGGTCCTATTTATAGTGGCCTTGGTCCTCTTCCTAAATATCGGCGGGAAGGGATACCACAACGGCCAAATTTGAAGGGGAACAGCTAGTACAAGTTATCTTGACAATAGTAGTATTTGCCTACCAAAGGGTCTGGTGGTGACGCTGGGCCGGGCTCCACGATGACCTCTGTTCTGCAGCCTTGACGGTCCTTGGTCTTGTTGCACCGATATGGAAACCTTTGCCTGATCCCTCGGGACTCCGCACCTGTGCTTGCCCTCTTAGCACCAAAGAGGAAACTGGCACACTGCGCCTGCTAGCGCCCTCCTGGCCTTGGTCGTCATGGCTCATGTCACATGAACCTCGTGTGGTGCTCCTTGCATAGATATCTCCGCTGCTCGGGAGCGAGCCTAGAGAGACTGCCCCCAGGGAGGTCTTGCTGTCGCCCGCCTCGCGAGGCTTGGCCCCTCACGAGGGTCTTGAGTTGTAGTTGTTGTAGTTAGGCTGTATAAGGCCGCTGATGGAGCCGCGTCACGGCCCGCAGGCAGGCAAGGCTGGGTACCCCGTTCCCAGGACGCCGACAAACACCTCATCTTCAAAATCGATCAACGTCTCTAGGTCGTCGTGATACCCCGAATTGTCATCACGGGAATGATCCTCCGGTTGAGGAGGAGGGCAATTAATGGACTCAACTTAAGGCCTCCATCCCGGTTCAAATATAACCAGTCAAAGTTCAGACGTAATCCGTGAGCATAATACAATGGATTGTGGCTTACCCAGTATGCCGGATCGTATCCGGAACAACCTTCCCGGATACTCATCTGGGCGAAATCTGCCTCCTCTCCTTGGAAGAGATCAACCAATATCTTGGCCAGGGCCGCCTTATCGTCTGGCCGTTGTCGCTTGTAGCAGGTGGCGTCGCTAGTCCCATTGTAGCACCATAAAGGATGACTCCTTTGCTGGAGGGGTTGCATGCATTGGGTAATGGCAACAGCCATCACCTCGATCATGGTCATCTTACTGCTAGTTAGTAGCCTGACTTTGGCCGGCAACGAGTGCATCTCTTCGCTATCCTATTGGGAAGGATTAGTAAGTGGACCGTCTTTGATATAAAACCACTCTGAGGTCCATTCTTTGGGATCATTTTGTGGAGTTCCAATAGGGTACCCGGTCCCTGCTATCCTCCACACTTCGGTGCCGCCCACCTTGAATATGGATCCTCCCCGAAGACGAGGGACGAGACAATACTACTTCCTCCACAAGTCAAAGTGGGCCTCGCAGCTCAAAAATATCTCACAGAGGGCCATGAAGCCACAAATATGAAATATGGACCCCAGGGTGAGGTTGTGGAGCTGGATCCCATAGAACTCTAAGAAGCCTTGTAAAAATGGGTGTATAGGAAAGCCAAGACCTCTTAGAAGGAAGGGCACGAGACATACCCTCTCCTCCCTGCCTGGAGCAGGGGAGTTCTCGATGAGGGCATGGCCATCGATGGAGATAAGGCCGGCACGGACAGGAACCAAATCTAC
The DNA here is from genome assembly GCA_902687465.1 of Secale cereale. Classification (NCBI taxonomy): domain Eukaryota; kingdom Viridiplantae; phylum Streptophyta; class Magnoliopsida; order Poales; family Poaceae; genus Secale; species Secale cereale. The sequence goes on along the minus strand of LR738710.1, from coordinate 431,100,529 downwards.
TGGGGGAGGTAGCCCTGCATCCACAGGTGACTTAGCTGAAAGTGTAAAACTAAACAGCTCGACCAATCACCAAGGAGTGGGCCGTGTGGGCGCGATGATGAACCAGAAAGGTCGACCATGGCGCGTGAGATTTTTTGGTGCTGTTCCTTGTGAAAGGGGGAGGTAAATTGTTCTCCGCACCTCTCGATCTATAAATAGGTGTTTCTCCTTGGAGCTGGAAGGACGAGCCCGTGAAAAGATGGCATTGGGCCGCACGCCTTCTGAAAAGGTGCACGAAGCCCTTGCCCTGAGGTACGGTGTTAAACTCTAATGGTCCCACCTCGAATCTCGAGATATGTTCAGATATCAGACTATTGAAACTGTCCGGGCCCAAGCACGGTATTAATCCGGGTTCCGGGTAGTGTCTGATTAATAACCCACGCCTTTCACCTTCCAAACCTCGAGGCGCGAAATAGAGTGCCAATCATGTGGGAGCCGGTTGTCTTGCCAGATCTTTATATTTTCTTTTTTGAACACCAGATGTAGTACATCGTCTGATGATTTTTATTTTTTTTGGAATTTAAATGCCATGGCACTCCATGCATGTGCCCATGCCGTGACACCAATATGTTCAGAAATTCATTCCAATTTACTGCACATGGAATTAACTCGCACACAAGTACACAATTTTTTCAAACTGTTATGGTTAGCCGCTTCATGTAAATTTAGTTCAAATTTGGATTACGGTCATGAAATTGCTAGAAAATCACTTAAATGTCTTAAAAAGTCAAATGGCCCCAGAAATTTTCCAAATTTTGAAACGACAGTTGTATTAGTGCACGTTAACAATAGAATTTTTTGGAAGCCCATAAGAGGAATCTATCGCCCTTTCGCCATCAAACCTGCATTGTTCCCTCTTGAAACCACGTGCCTTCATGAATTGATCCAGTTTGTGAGGGGTGTGTCCAAACTTTCGTCAAATAGGCCAATTACTTTACCACATCATCTTGGTGGCATGACATTACGTCAAGCAAGGTTTCACATGTTTCTATTTTTTTTTTTTGGAATTCGAATGGCATGTCGCTCCGTGTATGTTTGAAAATTCCATCCAATTTACTTCACATGGAACTAATTAACTCGCACACTAGTACACAAAAAATATGATTTTTCAAACCGTTATGGCTAGCCATTGCATGTAGATGTAGTTCAAATTTGAAATACGGTCATTAAATGGCTAGAAAATCACTTAAATGTCTTCAAAGGTCAAATGACCTATAGAATTTTCCAATTTTTCACATGACAGTTGTATTAGTGCACGTTAAATATAGAAAAAATTGAAGGTTGTAAGAGGAAGCTATCTCCCGTTCGTCATCAAACATGCATTCTTCCCTCTCGGAACCATGAGCCTTCAAATGAGTTGCTCCGGTTTGTGAGGGGTGTGTGTCCAAATTTTCGTCAAACATGCCAATTCTGTTTACCACATTATCTTGGTGGCATGACATTACATCAAACAAGGTTTCATGTGTTTCTGATCTTTTTTTAATTTTTTGGAATTTAAATGCCATGGCACTCCATGCTTAATTGTGTCATGGCCGTGAGACCAATATGTTTGAAAATTCCTTCCAATTTACCGCACATGGAATTAAATCGCGCACAAGTACACAAAATACGACTTTTCAAACCGTTATGGTTAGCTGTTGCATGTACATGTAGTTCAAATTTCAGTTACGGTCATTAAATGGCTAGAAAATAACTTAAATATCTTAAAATATCAAATGACCCATGAAATTTCCAAAATTTGACGTGACAGTTGTATTAGTACTACAAAATTTCTCGTACATTTTTCAAACCGTTATGGTTAGCCGTTCCATGTAGATGTAGTTCAAATTTGGATTACAGTCATTATATGGCTAGATAATCACTTAAATGTCTTTAAAAGGTCAAATTACCCCTGAAATCACATTAACTGTACAAATTTGCTGAATCCTGTATGAGGAAGATATCGCCCGTTCGTCATCAAACATGCATTGTTCCCTCTCAGAACCACGAGCATTCTAGTGAGTTGCTTTAGTTTGTGAGGGGTGTGTGTCCAAACTTTCGTCAAACTTGCCAATTTTTTTACCACTTAGATGTAGTTCAAATATGTTTGAGAATTCCTTCCAATTTACTTCACATGGAATTAACTCGCAGACAAGTACAAAAATAGGATTTTTCAAACCTTTATGGTTAGCCATTACATGTAGATGTAGTTCAAATTTGGATATCGGTCATTAAATGGCTAGAAAACCACTTAAACCATTATGGTTAGTTTTTTGAAATTTAAATGCCATGGCACTCCTTGCATGTGTCATAGCCGTGAGACCAATATGTTTGAAAATTCCTTCCAATTTACTGCACATGGAATTAACTCACACACAAGTACACAAAATATGTCTTTTCAAACCGTTATGGTAAGCCGTTGCATGTAGATGTAGTTCAAATTTGGATTTCGGTCATTAAATGGCTATAAAATCACTTAAATGCCTTAAAAGGTCCAATGACCCCTGAATTTTTTCAAAATTGGACATGACAGTTGTATTAGTGCACGTTAACTGTAGAAATGTTTTGAAGCCCGTAAGAGGAGCTATCGCCCGTTCGTCATCAAACATGCATTGTTCCATCTCGGAACCACGAGCCTTCTACTGAGTTGCTTCGGTTTGTGATGGGTGTGTGTCCAAACTTTCGTCAAACATGCCAATTTTTTTACCACATCATCTTGGTCGCATGACACTACATCAAGCCAGGTTTCATGTGTTTATGATCTTTTTTTAATTTTTCGGAATTTAAATGCCATGGCACTCTATGCTTAATTATATCATAGCCATGAGACCAATATGTTTGAAAATTCCTTCCAATTTATTGCACATGGAATTAACTCGCACACAAGTACAAAAAATATGACTTTTTAAACCGTTATGGTTAGCTGTTGCATGTACATGTAGTTCAAATTTGAATTACAGTCATTAAATGGCTAGAAATTCACTTAAATGTCTTAAAAGGTCAAATAACCCCTGAAATTTTCCAAAATTGGACATGACCGTTGTATTAGTACTATAAATTTTCTCGTACATATAAAACACCATCTGTTGCCACTTCACTCCAAATTGTCTTTCACAACTAATACAAAAAATCAACAACACCACACACAATTTTTTGTAGGAACTGTTTGCGATGAAAATTTATGGGTCTATTTAAGTCTTCCTCCTTAAGCTTCGCCGGCTCGTCTGCTCTAGTGCCGGCAACCCCAGAATCCACGAATCCCGATCCCATTCCCGCAACCCCTTCTTGCAAAGATGACGCCGTGGAAATGCTTCGTGAAGGCCCGTACGGTGGCCGCGTCCTCCCCGAGCACCGCCTCCTGCGCCGAGAGCGCGACCGCATACGCCGAGAATGCCGCCGCATCTGCATTGAGCGCGGCCGCACCCGCTGAGAGGGTGTCTGTGGCGGCCGACTGGGCAGCTACAACAACCGAGATGGCTGCAGCTGCTGCTGCGACGATGGCTGCAAACGCCGAGAGCGTTCGAGCTGCCGTCCGTGCCGCCGATGTCGCCCTGGCTTGGGTCGAGGCCATCCACGGCAAGATCGAGGACGCACACGCGAAGATATTCAAGGCCACCGTGGAATCTAGCATGCAACCCACGTCCGAAAAGGCGGCCGTGCCCATGGAGCACCTGCTTCCTCATGAGATTGCCGAGCGCACTACAAAAAAGAGACACATGCCTGACATTTTGGGCTGAACGATTTTTTTATGTCATGCTTATGACACTTCTATGATGATAATTATGACAAAACTCGGTATCATCATATATGTGGTGGGCTCCTACTTCTATGACAAAAAATCATGACAGAAAATGGGCTTTTCATCCTGGGCGGGCCGGAGATGCAGCTGCATGACATTCTTTGGGCCGTCCATGATGGAAAAAATAGTGGTAGAAGCGAGGGTGAGGAAAATATCGGGGAGTTCCCGGTTACGGTGGGTGGTCGACGCCGAGCGATGCACAAAGGGATTGCACATTTCTCTCGTACATGTACGCGCGTGTGTGCGAGGCGTTGGGCTCTAACTGAACCCGAGCGATTGCACTGCAGGCTATGCCTTACTATACCTGAGCGATCGATCAATCTAGGTGTTAACTGAACCCGATCGAGCGATTCCTTCACTACTGTTGCTAACCGAAGCCGATGGAACCTGCTACCTCTTGATGAATAGTGAGCGTTGCTGGCCGGGGGTTGGATGAACAGGACCCCATGGTAGTAGCTAGAAGCCGTTGCCGCTGGATGAACAGGACCCCGATCGAGCCGGTTGGAGGTGGATGAACAGGACCCCGTGGAGGGCTGGTTGAACAGTAGCCAGTGGAGGGGTGGTTGACCAGTAGCCGGTGGAGGTGTGGTTGAACATTACTTGGTGGAGGGGTGGTGGAGGCTGGATGAACAGGAGCCCATGGAGGCAGGAGGGAGACGCTGTGGATGAACAGTTGCACGTGGAGGCTGGAGGAGGTCGATGGTGGATGAACCGTAGCTCGTGGAGGCTGGAGCGAGGCAGTAAACGGTCGATGAACAATAGCCCGTCGAGTCTCGTTTTGCGGTACGCCACACCCCTCCCGATGAACAAGACCCCTGTTTCGACCGTGGGAGGTCGAAGAGAAGTCTGTTTCCTCCGTTTTGCGGTATGCCACACCCCTCCCGATCAACAGGACCCCGTTTTGACAGTAGGAGCTCGAACACAAGTTCGTTTCCTCCGTTCTGCGGTAGGCCAGACCCTTCCCGATGAACAGGACCCCGTTTCGACCGTATGAGCTCGAACAAAATGTCATTTTCCTCTGCTTTGTGGTATGCCAGACCCCATTCCGGCTGTTCTGTCCAAGTCGGTTGGCTCCCGTTGAATATGACGCATTCTGACGTAGTGGCGTCGCTCCCGATGAAGCAGGATTATGTTTCTCTGTTCTGACCCAGCCGCTTGGTTGCCGATGAATAGGATGCTGTTGCTGCCGTCCGTTGCTTCTCCATGTACACGTGCCATGGCCGTACGTATGCGTGAGTACGCATTTGAGACCCCGCCCGTATGTACATACGTGTCAGGACCCCGATCCTAAGTCACACCAATCTAGCTGTAACACGTCATATCACTTTGCGGCCTCACGCACGGTAACCCCACGGGTGCCACCTTACCTGGCCCGGGACCGTTTGCGCATTTTGGCACACGTATATGACAGTGTCGCTAGCATCCATATGACAGAGAACCCGGGCCGACATGGCTAGTTATAAACCAAAAGTGGCACTAAATTACAGAGACAGGCATCCATGACCCAGCAACGAACGTGTCGGTCATCAACGTATGAACCCAAGTCGTAGCAAGCTACATGGACTTAAAGGAACAACGCGTGACATTTCCCCTAAGGGACAGACACAGGAACGAAGAAGGACACATGCCGGCCAGCCTACGTGTTCCGAGCAGTAGCAAGCTACCAAGGCTCATTGGAATCACTAGGAGGCATTTCCCTGTAAGATAGGCTACCAAAGGAAAACAACTAGGTGTCGGATCCCACACATACCAAGCATTTCAATCATACACGCAATATGCTCAATATGTGCAAATACAACATTGCATCACAACAGAACTCTATGACTCAAAGTACTTTATTTAAAAGGCTCCAGGAGCCATACATAACATATTCATACAGGTAGGGGTCACATGACCCAACACTCAAGTCATACAGTCGTACAAGCACAAGCGGAAGCTACATGTCTGAGTACAGACAACTTAGAAAATAAAAAAGGCTTGGTGTAGCCTGACTATCTACAAGGCCCTTCACAATCTCCAGATCACCGTCTGGGTGTCAAGCTACTCGTCGACGTCAACGTCTATGTAGAACCAATCAGCAGGGGCAGGGTTCTCCTCTGCAACAGTTATTAAGCAAACGTGAGTACAAAGGTACTCAGCAAGTCTTACCACAGAACCTATCATACATGCAACATTATCAAGGGGGTAGTGGAGTTTATAGCAGAATGCCAGCTTTGACCTTGGCTAACCTATACTACAACTCTCAACGGATTGCAAGATGTTATTAACGAACACGAGTCCACTACTCACCACATCAATACACTACCGAGAATCCTCTTCCGTCATCCTACGGAAGGGCCATCCACGGCACTCACGCTTATCTTGAGGCTTTTAGTAGTATCCATCAACTTGTCTATGAACTGTAAGAGTAACCAAGTAGTTCGTACCGCGAACAACGGCTATTCGAATAGTTTGATAACCCTGAAGGGGTGTACCTCTTCACACACGCTTCCACCACCTATCGCCGTTTACTCGGCGTGTACTCGGCAACCTTCAAGCGGAAGCCAAGCGAGGGTGTCGGCCACGACCTGACTAACTACACAAGTCTCTCGTCCAGGTTTATCGCCTATTTGGGTTCCATCCGTGGGGAGATCCGGCCGGGGTGTCGCTCACGGCCCCAAACGATGTGTACAGGGTTCCCGAGTCACCAAACGGGCAACCGGTACACCGTGCCACGTACCTGTCGCATCACAACCCACCCGAGGGTCAGCGTTGTGCACGACCTCCAGTAAGTTATAAACACCAGAAACTAGTTGCAACTCCTGGACAGAGATCAAGGGTAATTAATAAGCCGAGAGGGTCAATTAAGGATCCCAATGCGTGGTAGTAGCTGTAACTTGAACCACACATACAGATCTCGGGTCCTATGGACGATTCCAATGAAACAACCCACCATGTACTCCTACATGACCTTTCATCGATACCTTTACCAAGCGTATTCCACACTTCCTTCTCTTTATCGATAAGATCATTTCACTCTGATCCATCACCCAGATGAATCAGACCAGACACAACTCTAAGCATAGCAGGCAACATAAACAAATAGCATGGTGGATCACACATCACATGGCTCAATCAACTCCTACACATGCTAGTGGGTTTCAACTATTTACTGTGGCAATGACAGGTCATGCAAGGGAATAGGGTTCAACTACCGCAGCAAGTAGCAGTTCACGCGCTGTTGCCTTAATGCAGTAACAGAGAGCAGGAGCGAGAAGATTGGGTTGTATCGGAATGATCAATGATTGCTTGCCTGACAAGGTAGTGGTCGGGTACTGCTCTTCAACTGGATACGCAGCAGTATCCTCGGGAGCAGGACCTAACACAGGGAATACCGATGATACAATCATTAACAAACAAATGCAACAATATGATGCATGTTTATGACATGGCAAGATGCATGTGTGTTGGCTAATGCAACTAAAACCAGAAGGGTTTGAACCTATTTGAATCAAGGATTCAAATTGAAGTTCAAACTATTATTTGAATAAGTGCATTATCATGTTTTTGATATAAACAGAAAGTTAACTTGTTCAAACATGCATGAAACCAGTGCCATTAGAAAGATTGGATTTTTCTAATCATTTTTCATATATAAATCTTTTCCATCTGAGCTATGGTTGATTTTATATGATTTTTAGAAGTTTTGGGTATTTTCTGGAATTTCCTGAATTATTTTAAATCTAAAAATCCCAGAAAAACCTTTACTGCGTCAGCATGACATCATGCTGACGTCAGCCAGTCAACAGGGCCAGTCCAGGTCAAACCTGACCAGTGGGTCCCTCATGTCAGTGTCACAGCTAATTAACTGAGTTAATTAGAGTTAAAACTAAAACTAATTAGCTGTCAGTGGGGCCAGGGCCCACATGTCAGTGACTAAACTAATTAACTAATTAATATTAAATTAACACCTAAACTAGGTTTGACTTGCGGGCAGGGCCCACATGTCATTGACCCAGGGGGTCAAACCCGTGGTCAAAACAGGTCCAACTCGCCGGCGTTTAGCCACCGGCGAGGCCAAACGCGGCGGCGTGCTTCGGAAAACGCCTACGGTGCACGGCTCGAGCTGCGGCTGGGTGCGTTGGAGAGCTCTTGCTCTTGCGCATCGGATGGAGGTGGTCGCCGGACCTGGGGTGGCCGGAGACAACATCAACGAGCTCGACGGCGGCGACCGGCGTCGAGCGTGTGTGGAGATGCGGCTGCAGGGGCCTAGGCGATGCGTGCGTGGCACCGTTCGCATCTACGTGCTGTGGTGAGTACGTTGGACGGGTGCCGGTGACCAAATGGTCGCCGGAGCATCTCCGGCGACGAGCACGGCGGCGGTGCGTGCGGGCGAGCTACGTGCAGTGTGTTACAGGGCAAGAGGGAGCCAACGGAGAGGGGGAGGAGGTAGCTAGGCTCACAGCGGTTGCAGCAAGCACCGAAGCGAGCTCGGGGGTGGTCGGAGCTGAGCAGCACGTCGAGGGGGATCTCCGCGGCCGGAGTTGGGGAAGAAGAGGTCGGGGGCGTCTCCAGGGCGGGCGAGCGCTCGGGGCTCGGCCTGTTTGAAGCAGTCGAGGACGGCGGAGACGAGGGACAACACGGCGGAGCTCGGGGACGACGGTGGACGCGGCTTCTACGACGGTGCGATCACGGCAGCGTCGGCCATGGCGCGGGGAGAGCGGAGGAGAGGAACTGGGGGGAGGCGGAGGTGTCTGGGGGGTCGAGGAGGACGTGGACGTTCGATCCATCCCTCCAGGACGGCGAGGGGGTGAAGCAGGGCGGCGGGCAGCTGCGTGGCGCGCCGTGCGGTCGCCGTCGAGCACCTGCCTGCCTGCCTGGCCGAGCCAAGCAGCTCGCTGGAGCGACAGCTGGGCTGGGCCGGCAGGTGGGCCGGGTGGGCGCCAGGTAAGTGTTCTTCCTATTTTTCTTTTCCTATTTTCTTTCTATTTTATTTCTTTTGCAGCTTTGTTTAATTAATAAAAATGCCTAAACATTTTTATAACTCATGACACTTGTCATACCTGCTGTATATATTATGAACAGTAGGAAACATTATAGTTCATGATTATTTGAGCATTTAAAATATTTTATAGCATTTAATTGCCCAAATTCAAATACCATATGATTTAATCCAAAGCCCTAGATTGTCCTAGAAAATTGTGCACCATTTTTGGCAGAGGTTTAAGACCAAGGCAGAAATGATGAACATTTTGAAGGGCATTTTGGGTACATTGGAAAATATTTTAGCAAACCCTAGTTGTTAGGGGAGGGGTGCTGGGGTTTCTGTTAATCCCATTTCAAGTTTCTTTGAAAGTAAACATGATGCACACTCTAGTCAGGTCCTAATGCAAGTGCTAGCTAGGGATGTGACAACTCACCCCCACTTAAAAGAATCGCGTCCCGAGATTCGGGTTCCTCCGGAAAGAGGGTGGGGTACTCAAGTCGAAGACGATCCTCCCTTTCCCAAGTAGCTTCACTCTCGGAATGATGTGACCATTGAACCTTGAGAAACTTGATATTGTGGCGTCGAGTGGTGCGCTCAGTTTGATCAAGAATACGAACGGGGTATTCTCGATATGTGAGATTGTCCTGGAGATCAAGCGTTTCGTGGTCCACTCCGCGGATAGGATCCGAGAAGCAACGCCTGAGTTGAGAAACGTGGAAAACATCATGAACTCTGGAGAGGTGCGGAGGTAGTTCCAATTGGTAGGCAACTTCTCCTCGTTTGGCAAGAATGCGAAAAGGACCGATGTAACGAGGGGCCAATTTGCCTTTGATACCGAATCGATGGGTTCCCTTAAGAGGAGTAACCCGAAGGTAAGCCTTATCGCCGACTTCAAAAGTCACAGCCTTATGATGACTATCATATTGGCTCTTTTGGCGAGACTGGGCCGTTTTCAATCTCTCACGAATGATGCGAACTTGTTCCTCTGCTTCCTGGATCATATCCGGGCCAAAGAATTGTCTTTCCCCGGTCTCTGACCAGTTAAGAGGTGTTCGACACCTTCGTCCATATAGAACTTCGAATGGGGCTTTACCCAAGCTGGATTGATAACTGTTGTTATAAGCGAATTCGGCAAATGGAAGACACTTTTCCCATTCCATACCGAAATAAATGACAGAGGCTCGAAGCATGTCTTCCAGAATTTGATTGACTCGTTCCACTTGACCACTTGACTGCGGATGGAAGGCAGTACTGAAAGAGAGATGAGTTCCCATAGCATTCTGGAAACTTTCCCAAAATCGTGAAGTGAAAAGACTTCCACGGTCTGAGTTAATCTCCAACGGTACACCATGAAGTGACACTATTCGAGAGATATATAAGTCTGCTAGCTGGCTAGCGGTAATACTCTCCCGAACAGGCAGGCAATGAGCTACTTTAGAGAGGCGGTCGATAACGACGAAGATAGCATTATTCCCTTTCCTGGACCTGGAAAACCCGGTGATGAAGTCCATACCGACTTTATCCCATTTCCATTCAGGAATAGCTAAAGGTTGAAGGGTGCCGGCAGGCCGTTGATGCTCTGCTTTGACTCGACGACAAACGTCGCAGTTCGCAATGAATTGAGCGATTTCTCTCTTCATCCTAGTCCACCAGAATCTTTGACGTAGGTCTTGATACATTTTGGTACTACCGGGATGAATCGTGAGAGGAGATTCATGAGCCTCCTTAAGAATCATTTGTCGTAGTTGTGGTTTCTTGGGCACCACCAAGCGGTTCTCGAAGTACACTACACCTCGATCATCCATAGAGAAGCTCCTAGAAACTCCGCTAGCAATGTTCTCCTTGATCCGAGATATGCCTTTATCATACCGCTGGGCAACTATGATTTGATCCATAAGGGTAGGTTTCGCCACCAAGGTGGAAAGGAATCCTTGAGGAACAATGTGAAGGTTAAGCTTACGAAATTCCTCGTGGAGAAGTGGTTGACTTTGTTGTAACATTAAATTGTTACAATATGACTTACGACTTAGTGCATCAGCCATGACATTGGCCTTTCCAAGAGTGTAAGTGATTCCTAAGTCGTAGTCGGTGAGCAACTCAACCCAACGTCTTTGCCTGAGATTTAGATCCGGTTTGGTGAAGATATACTTTAAACTTTGGTGATCAGTGAAGATTTCACAGCGATTACCAAGAAGGTAATGTCGCCACGTTTTGAGTGCATGGACTACAGCTGCAAGCTCTAGATCATGAGTAGGATAATTATCCTCATGTGGGCGCAACTGTCGGGATGCGTATGCAATCACTTGACGATCTTGCATGAGAATGCAACCCAGTCCTTGTCGCGAGGCGTCGCAATAGATTATAAAATCCTTGGAAAAGTCTGGTGGTACCAGTACAGGTGCAGATGTCAGGCGTCTTTTCAGTTCCTGAAAACTGGACTCGCACTGTGGGGTCCACTCAAACTTTTTATCTTTCTTGAGGAGTTCGGTTAGAGGTTTAGCAACCTTGGAGAAGTTCTCGACGAAACGTCGGCAATAGCTCGCTAAGCCAAGAAAACTCCTAACTTGCTTGACCAATTCAGGGGGAGTCCAATCAAGGACGGCTTGAACTCGCTCGAGATTGACAGCAATACCCTTGCCAGAGATCACATGACCTAGATAGGTTACTTCTGGCAACCAAAATTCACATTTAGAGAATTTGGCATAAAGGCGGTGCTCTCGAAGTTTCGTCAATACCAACCTTAAATGCTCGGCATGATCTTTCTTGTTCTTGGAGAAAATGAGTATATCATCGAGGTATACCACGACGTATTTATCCAAATACTCCATGAATATAGAATTCATTAACCGAGAAAAGGTAGTTGGGGCATTGGTTAATCCGAAGGACATGACGGTGTACTCATATTGGCCATAACGAGTAACGAAAGCCGTTTTAGGAATGTCCCCGTTCTTGATTTTGATTTGATGGTAGCCCAACCTCAAATCCATCTTAGAGAAGACTGAGGATCCAGCGAGCTGATCATACAGGTCGTTGATCCTGGGGAGCGGATACTTATTCTTTATGGTGACCAGATTGACAGGTCGGTAATCTACAACCATCCGCTCCGTTCCATCCTTCTTCTTGAAGAAGAGGACGGGGCAAGCCCAAGGGGAAGAACTAGGACGGATGAAACCCTTTTGCAAGGACTCATCGAGTTGTTTCTTTAGCTCAGCTAATTCTAGTGGTGCCATCTTATAAGGTCTCCTAGAGATTGGGACAGTTCCAGGAATAAGATCTATCACGAACTCGACATCTCTGTCAGGTGGAACTCCTGGCAGTTCTTCTGGAAAAACATCCGGAAAGTCACAGACTACCGAGATATCTTCGAGTTCTGGTAGAGGGCTGGCATTAAGAGAGTAGAGCTGACGTTCAGCCATTCGGGTCAAGACATTGACTATCTTGCCGGATGGATGTGTAAGTTGAACGGTCCTAGTAAAGCAATCAATCTTGGCATAATGAGTTGTCATCCAATCCATACCCAAGATGATGTTTATGTCCGAGGACTTGAGAGCGATTAAAGATGCAAGGAAAACAAGTCTATCGACAAGGATTTCATTTCCATGGCTTACCCTAGAGGTTTGCCACTTTGAACCAGGAGTTTGAATAACCATGGAAGTAGGCATGTCACAAAAAGTCATGTTGTGCAATCGAGCATAGCTCTCAGATATGAACGAATGGGATGCTCCAGTATCGAAAAGAACAGATGCCGGATGGCAGCTTACGAGAAGCGTACCAAGGACGATGTTAGGATCCTCATAGGCTTCTTCGGCAGAAACATAGTTGACATGACCACGTGTAGTGGGGATTGGCTTGACATAGTTCACCTTGCCGGTTGGCTTGCCACGGCCAACGGGTTTTCCTGGCTGATTCTGGGGACAATCACGCATGTAGTGTCCCGGTTCTCCACACTTGAAACATGTCACAGTGGTGGGGCGTGGAGCAAAGTTGGAGGGTGGACCTCCATAGGTCTTAGCAGGTGCAAACTATTGAGTTGGGCGAGGCGCCTCATAGGATGGCCTCTGTGTATACTTGGGTGGCAGAGCAGTGTTAGGAACCCACACACGGCGCTTGTGAGAGCCAGAGCCAGATGAGGAACCAAGGTCTCGAGTATGCTTGCGGGTAGTCTCGAAGTCGGTTTGGCCTGTCTCAGCACTGATAGCCTTGTTAACCAACTTCTGGAAGGAAGTGCACTCGTGCAGACGTAAATCTCGACGAAGTTCAGGGCTGAGTCCCTTGCGGAACCTCGCCTGTTTCTTGGCATCGGTGGATACTTCCTCAGGTGCATAGCGTGCTAGATTACCAAACTCACGACTATAGCCATCCACAGTTAAACGACCCTGGGTGAAATTGCAGAATTCCTCCCGCTTGCGATCCATGAGACCTTCCGGAATGTGATGTTCACGGAATGCCTCACTGAACTCAACCCAGGTAGTGACTTGGCCAGCAGGACGCATAGCTTCAAAGTTTTCCCACCAAAGACTGGCAGGGCCCTCAAGATGATAGGCGGCGTAGATAACCTTGTCAGCTTCGGCCACACGGGCAGAGTGTAGCTTGTGGGTGATACTACGTAGCCAGTCATCAGCATCCTGAGGTTCAGTGGAGTGATGGAACTTCGGTGGACACATCTTGATAAAATCGTGGATTGACACCACGTCATTCCTCTGACGGAACCCAGTGTTTTGCTCAATGCGTTCCAGCAGACGGTTGGTCTCTCTCTTGTTCCGTTCTGCTTCAAGCATAACTTCCGCCAAAGAGGGTGGCTGGGGCAGATTCCCATCTCTAGCCCCACTAGCCTCACCCTGCTCCTGAGCAGCAGGAGTGTTGCGAGTGTTGACCATCCTAGGAAAACAAAACAACTGTTTAGACAAGGATGGCAAAAATTTGACATAGAAGTGCAGAATGTAATGGATGACATAGAATGCAGAGATGTTCATCCGTACGACATGGTAATATAGGAACTGCTATATATACACCAGTGGTCATACACACCATACAAAGTTTAGTACAAGCCAAGGCTAAAGTACAACTGCGGTGAAAGACGATACATCCCATCAGAGGCATTCCAAGCTCCTATACATTATTTAACTACACCTCCGGAATTCAGTACACACTAAGTCATATTCCACAAGACGCGCAGGACTGTGGAAATACAACTACTACAATACTACTACTACCACGGACTAGCTCAGACATTCACGTAGTAATCCTCGTAGAGATTACCACCATAGCCTGGAAGTGGTATAGACGGATCTTGGAACTCGCGAGCACTCGAAGGCTGTGGACTATAGGGGCATGGGTGTGGTCTCGGTCCCGATGCTGGTGGTAACCGACGCCCACGTGGAGGTGTAATACCCCCAACGTCACGCCAATCCATGCGATCAGGCAGACGAGTCCGCACAGGATACAAATCCCGCATGTCCAGATATCCGGCGTGCACAACAGGTGCAAGCCATGTCAAAGTAGTCCAGTGAGCGGCTCGGGTGTTATACAGCTCCATTCGGAGGGCACGGACCTCACGGTCCCTATCCTCCAACATCTGAACAGTAGTCTGAAGCAGTGGCTCTTCATGAGCAGCATCAGTATACACACCAGTGTAGTAGCCTTCTTCTCCGGGGAGTGAAGTTGGCATGTAACAGAACTCAGTGTTCAGCAACAGGGCATGCCTAGCACGGAGAATGGTCATCATCGAATAAGCGGCATCCTGCACTGCCATCTCGATGGTAATCCCGAGTCCATAAGACCAATGGATGGGATCATTAGCTCCGGGATATGAGGGGTATATCCGGATTGTGCAGAAATACTGACTTTGATTGAAATCCCGATACTGTTCCTCCATGGTGTATTCAGGATACCAGCGATAACCGGTCTCAGTCATCACACGGACTAGCATGGCCGTGTGACCGGGCACATTAATGCACCGAGTTAAACGAACCACTTGGTGAGGGATACGGCCAGACATCTGAAACACGAAATAATGCAAAGGCATTAGTGTTTCTGGAAGAAATCGGGCAGCATAACAACTGTAAATGCTCAAACAAAGATTTCAGACATCATACAAATGATAGCATAGCCACTCAACAATTCCATATCAAGGTTCCGGTTCAATAATCATCATACTCAAAGGATAGAAACTGAACTGAGGCTTGAAACCAACAATCCTAAGAGTCTACGGATTAGTAACACGTGAACCTAGTAAGGATAAGAGGCCTAGTCCTAAATCCCCGTAGAAAGAATAGACTGACTCAGATCAGAAGGGCATAAGGTAAAGGAGTAAAAAGAGCCTTACGTTCCCTTCCACAATCAATTCCCCTACATATAACTAAGAATTTTTCTAGACTCAACATCGACCAGTTTGGCTTGAGAAACCTACAGGCAGTCCAGCTCTGATGCCAACGCTGTCAGGACCCCGATCCTAAGTCACACCAATCTAGCTGTAACACGTCATATCACTTTGCGGCCTCACGCACGGTAACCCCATGGGTGCCACCTTACCTGGCCCGGGACCGTTTGCGCATTTTGGCACACGTATATGACAGTGTCGCTAGCATCCATATGACAGAGAACCCGGGCCGACATGGCTAGTTATAAACCAAAAGTGGCACTAAATTATAGAGACAGGCATCCATGACCCAGCAACGAACGTGTCGGTCATCAACGTATGAACCCAAGTCGTAGCAAGCTACATGGACTTAAAGGAACAACGCGTGATATTTCCCCTAAGGGACAGACACAGGAACGAAGAAGGACACATGCCGGCCAGCCTATGTGTTCCGAGCAGTAGCAAGCTACCAAGGCTCATTGGAATCACTAGGAGGCATTTCCCTGTAAGATAGGCTACCAAAGGAAAACAACTAGGTGTCGGATCCCACACATACCAAGCATTTCAATCATACACGCAATATGCTCAATATGTGCAAATACAACATTGCATCACAACAGAACTCTATGACTCAAAGTACTTTATTTAAAAGGCTCCAGGAGCCATACATAACATATTCATACAGGTAGGGGTCACATGACCCAACACTCAAGTCATACAGTCATACAAGCACAAGCGGAAGCTACATGTCTAAGTACAGACAACTTAGAAAATAAAACAGGCTTGGTGTAGCCTGACTATCTACAAGGCCCTTCACAAGCTCCAGATCACCGTCTGGGTGTCAAGCTACTCGTCGACGTCAACGTCTATGTAGAACCCATCAGCAGGGGCAGGGTTCTCCTCTGCAACAGTTATTAAGCAAACGTGAGTACAAAGGTACTCAGCAAGGCTTACCACAGAACCTATCATACATGCAACATTATCAAGGGGGTAGTGGAGTTTATAGCAGAATGCCAGCTTTGACCTTGGCTAACCTATACTACAACTCTCAACGGATTGCAAGATGTTATTAACGAACACGAGTCCACTACTCACCACATCAATACACTACCGAGAATCCTCTTCCGTCATCCTACGGAAGGGCCATCCACGGCACTCACGCTTATCTTGAGGCTTTTAGTAGTATCCATCAACTTGTCTATGAACTGTAAGAGTAACCAAGTAGTTCGTACCGCGAACAACGGCTATTCGAATAGTTTGATAACCCTGCAGGGGTGTACCTCTTCACACACGCTTCCACCACCTATCGCCGTTTACTTGGCGTGTACTCGGCAACCTTCAAGCGGAAGCCCAGCGAGGGTGTCGGCCACGACCTGACTAACTACACAAGTCTCTCGTCCAGGTTTATCGCCTATTTGGGTTCCATCCGTGGGGAGATCCGGCCGGGGTGTCGCTCACGGCCCCAAACGATGTGTACAGGGTTCCCGAGTCACCAAACGGGCAACCGGTACACCGTGCCACGTACCTGTCGCATCACAACCCACCCCGAGGGTCAGCGTTGTGCACGACCTCCAGTAAGTTATAAACACCAGAAACTAGTTGCAACTTCTGGACAGAGATCAAGGGTAATTAATAAGCCGAGAGGGTCAATTAAGGATCCTAATGCGTGGTAGTAGCTGTAACTTGAACCACACATACAGATCTCGGGTCCTATGGACGATTCCAATGAAACAACCCACCATGTATCCTACATGGCCTTTCATCGATACCTTTACCAAGCGTATTCCACAGTTCCTTCTCTTTATCGATAAGATCATTTCACTCTGATCCATCACCCAGATGAATCAGACCAGACACAACTCTAAGCATAGCAGGCAACATAAACAAATAGCATGGTGGATCACACATCACATGGCTCAATCAACTCCTACACATGCTAGTGGGTTTCAACTATTTACTGTGGCAATGACAGGTCATGCAAGGGAATAGGGTTCAACTACCGCAGCAAGTAGCAGTTCACGCGCTGTTGCCTTAATGCAGTAACAGAGAGCAGGAGCGAGAATATTGGGTTGTATCGGAATGATCAATGATTGCTTGCCTGACAAGGTAGTGGTCGGGTACTGCTCTTCAACTGGATACGCAGCAGTATCCTCGGGAGCAGGACCTAACACAGGGAATACCGACGATACAATCATTAACAAACAAATGCAACAATATGATGCATGTTTATGACATGGCAAGATGCATGTGTGTTGGCTAATGCAACTAAAACCAGAAGGGTTTGAACCTATTTGAATCAAGGATTCAAATTGAAGTTCAAACTATTATTTGAATAAGTGCATTATCATGTTTTTGATATAAACAGCAAGTTAACTTGTTCAAACATGCATGAAACCAGTGCCATTAGAAAGATTGGATTTTTCTGATCATTTTTCATATATAAATCTTTTCCATCTGAGCTATGGTTGATTTTATATGATTTTTTAGAAGTTTTGGGTATTTTCTGGAATTTCCTGAATTATTTTAAATCTAAAAATCCCAGAAAAACCTTTACTGCGTCAGCATGACATCATGCTGACGTCAGCCAGTCAACAGGGCCAGTCCAGGTCAAACCTGACCAGTGGGTCCCTCATGTCAGTGTCACAGCTAATTAACTGAGTTAATTAGAGTTAAACTAAAACTAATTAGCTGTCAGTGGGGCCAGGGCCCACATGTCAGTGACTAAACTAATTAACTAATTAATATTAAATTAACACCTAAACTAGGTTTGACTTGCGCGCAGGGCCCACATGTAATTGACCCAGGGGGTCAAACCCGTGGTCAAAACAGGTCCAACTCGCCGGCGTTTAGCCGCCGGCGAGGCCAAACGCGGCGGCGTGCTTCGGAAAACGCCTACGGTGCATGGCTCGAGCTGCGGCTGGGTGCGTTGGAGAGCTCTTGCTCTTGCGCATCGGATGGAGGTGGTCGCCGGACCTGGGGTGGCCAGAGACGACGGCAACGAGCTCGACGGTGGCGACCGGCGTCGGGCGTGTGTGGAGATGCGGCTGCAGGGGCCTAGGCGATGCGTGCGTGGCACCGTTCGCATCTACGTGCTGTGGTGAGTACGTTGGACGGGTGCCGGTGACCAAATGGTCGCCGGAGCATCACCGGCGACGAGCACGGCGGCGGTGCGTGCGGGCGAGCTACGTGCAGTGTGTTACAGGGCAAGAGGGAGCCAACGGAGAGGGGGAGGAGGTAGCTAGGCTCACAGCGGTTGCAGCAAGCACCGAAGCGAGCTCGGGGGTGGTCGGAGCTGAGCAGCACGGCGAGGGGGATCTCCACGACCGGAGTTGGGGAAGAAGAGGTCGGGGGCGTCTCCAGGGCGGGCGAGCGCTCGGGGCTCGGCCTGTTCGAAGCAGTCGAGGACGGCGGAGACGAGGGACAACACGGCGGAGCTCGGGGACGACGGTGGACGCGGCTTCTACGACGGTGTGATCACGGCGGCGTCGGCCATGGCGCGGGGAGAGCGGAGGAGAGGAACTGGGGGGAGGCGGAGGTGTCTGGGGGGTCGAGGAGGACGTGGACGTTCGATCCATCCCTCCAGGACGGAGAGGGGGTGAAGCAGGGCGGCGGGCAGCTGCGTGGCGCGCCGTGCGGTCGCCGTCGAGCACCTGCCTGCCTGCCTGGCCGAGCCAAGCAGCTCGCTGGAGCGGCAGCTGGGCTGGGCCGGCAGGTGGGCCGGGTGGGCGCTAGGTAAGTGTTCTTCCTATTTTTCTTTTCCTATTTTCTTTCTGTTTTATTTCTTTTGCAGCTTTGTTTAATTAATAAAAATGCCTAAACATTTTTATAACTCATGACACTTGTCATACCTGCTGTATATATTATGAACAGTAGGAAACATTATAGTTCATGATTATTTGAGCATTTAAAATATTTTATAGCATTTAAATGCCCAAATTCAAATACCATATGATTTAATCCAAAGCCCTAGATTGTCCTAGAAAATTGTGCACCATTTTTGGCAGAGGTTTAAGACCAAGGCAGAAATGATGAACATTTTGAAGGGCATTTTGGGTACATTGGAAAATATTTTAGCAAACCCTAGTTGTTAGGGGAGGGGTGCTGGGGTTTCTGTTAATCCCATTTCAAGTTTCTTTGAAAGTAAACATGATGCACACTCTAGTCAGGTCCTAATGCAAGTGCTAGCTAGGGATGTGACAATACGTGGCCATATTCTTTGGCATCTGGCTGTACGTACGTGTACATGGTTTTGACTGGACTGCCTGAACTGCTACCGCTCCTTACTCGGCCACGGTTCATCGTGCTAGACAGACCGATCGACTGGTATGTACACAGTCAACGCTACGTACTCTTCGACCGTGTGGGTCCCAGCTGTCAGGGAGGATAAGGACGCACTTCCTTGCGTGCGAAGATATAGCTGGTGGGTCCAGCTGTCAGGGGGAAGAATCATTCTTTTCTCGTATATGGACGCACTTCCTTACGTGCGAAGATCTAGCTGGTGGGTCCTAGCTGTCAGGGGGAGAAAACATTATTTTTAGGGTAAAAGGATGCAGTTGCATGCATGCGTCCATGGGCGTGGTGCGTCCCCACTGTCAGCCTCTCCACGTACAGTCATCTTCCAACCACTCTTGTTTCTTTACCACGTTAACCACACCGTGTAGAGCGCACCAAGCCGATGCCCGAGGACCCCTGAACCCAGGACTCCCTCAGTAGCCCCCGAACTTGCCTTCAAGGACGAGATTGTGTCCGGCTTCATGTCTTCGGTCCTGCAAGGTGAGTCCTTCTGGAGGATAGTTCGGCTTTATTTAATATTATACTCCATCAATTCCTTGCCGCTGTCACCTTTTCCTCCACGTGTCCAACGAATGCGAACTGTCTGGGTATTTTTGCGATTACCCCCTTGACTGTGTAGGGAAGGTGCATATATAAGGAGACTATATCTCAGATGCCATTCCATTCCACGCGGAAAATCCTTAGCGCCTGCCACGAAAAAATCTTCAAACATGGCCGGCGTTCCCACATCTTCCTCGCGCCTTCACGGCCCTCGAGCGGGCGATTGGGAAAGTTGCTCCATATCCCATGCGCATCTGAGAAAGCTTCAGATGCAGGGATATCTTCTACCCGAGGATCTACTCCCCTTCCGGGCCGGATTAACTTCCATCACAATCAAGCCCTGGCAGAGAGTTTTCACAACCCCTCCAGTGGAGAGCGGGTATGCTTTATCTCCTCCCTTCTAAGAGGCGTAAGATTTCCCATCCACCCCTTCCTTAGGGGGCTCCTGGAGTTCTATGGTCTTCAACTGCATGATCTCACGCCGGGGTCTATCCTGCACATTGTAAGATTCGTGGCTTTATGCAAATTATTTTTGGGCTATGAGCCTCATTTGAGCTATGGCGTAAGTTCTACTGCCTTGTCCCTCGCTCCCAGGAGGGATCCATCTTTGAGGTTGGCGGCGCCGAAGTATGGCACATAGCAGGGACAAGTTATCTGCCCGGCACTCCAAAGAAGGCATCCGAAGAGTGGCTTTCAGAGTGGTTTTATATCGAGGATGTTGCGTTGCCAGGTCCAGTTTGGAAAGGCCTCCCGAAATATCCCAATGCTCCTCCGAAGGAGCTTTTCAACTGTCGTCCCTGATACATCTCCAACGTATCTATAATTTTTGACTGTTCCATGCTATTATTTATGATGTTTTGGATGTTTAATGGGCTTTGTTATACCCTTTTATATGATTTTTGGGACTAACCTATTAACCTAGAGCCCAGTGCCAGTTTCTGTTTTTTCCTTGTTTTTGAGTTTTACAGAAAAGGAATATCAAACGGAGTCCAATTGACGTGCCAATTTTTGATGATTTTTTTGGACCAAAAGAAGCCCCCGAAGTAAAAGAGTTGGGCCAGGAGAGCCACGGGCTGCCCACGAGGGTGGGGGGCGCGCCCTGGGTAGGTGGTGGCGCCGCCCTATCTTGTGGACGGCCCGGAGGGCCCCCTGACTTGTGCCCTACGCCAAAAAATCCTACAAATATTGAAACCTGCGGAAATTAACCTAGATCGGGAGTTCCGCCGCCGAAAGCCTCTGTAGCCACCGAAAAACAATCTAGACCCCGTTCCGGCACCCTGCCGAAGGGGGGAACCCTCACCGGTGGCCATCTTCATCATCCCGGCGCTCTCCATGATGAGGAGGGAGTAGTCCACCCTCGGGGCTAAGGGTATGTATCAGTAGCTATGTGTTTGATCTCTCTCTCTCGTGTTCTTGAGATGGCACGATCTTGATGTATCACGAGCTTTGCTATTATAGATGGATCTTATGATGCTTCTCCCCCTCTACTCTCTTGTAATGGATTGAGTTTTCCCTTTGAAGTTATCTTATCGGATTGAGTCTTTAAGGATTTGAGAACACTTGATGTATGTCTTGCATGTGCTTATCTATGGTGACAATGGGATATCATGTGATCCACTTGATGTATGTTTTGGTGATCAACATGCAGGTTCCGTGATCTTGGGAATCTATGCATTGGGGTTGGCACACGTTTTCATCTTGACTCTTCGGTAGAAACTTTGGGGCACTCTTTGAAGTACTTTGTGTTGGTTGAATAGATGTTTCTGAGATTGTGTGATGCATATCGTATAATCATGCCCACGGATACTTGAGGTGACAATGGAGTATCTAGGTGACATTAGGGATTTGGTTGATTTGTATCTTAAGGTGTTATTCTAGTACGAACTCTATGATAGATTGAACGTTACGACGGACTCTTGAATAGATCGATCAGAAAGGATAACTTTGAGGTGGTTTCGTACCCTACCATAATCTCTTCGTTTGTTCTCCGCTATTAGTGACTTTGGAGTGACTCTTTGTTGCATGTTGAGGGCTAGTAATATGATCCAATTATGTTATACTTGTTGAGAGGACTTGCACTAGTGAAAGTATGAACCCTAGGACTTGTCTCCTATCATTGCACTGCCGTTTATGCTCACTTTTACCTTTAGTTACCTTGCTGTTTCTATATTTTCCTATTACAAAAACCTATATCTACCATCCATATTTCACTTGTATCACCATCTCTTCGCCGAACTAGTGCACCTATACAATTTACCATTGTATTGGGTGTGTTGAGGACACAAGAGACTCTTTGTTATTTGGTTGCAGGGTTCCTTGAGAGAGACCATCTTCATCCTACGCCTCCCACAGATTGATAAACCTTAGGTCATCCACTTGAGGAAAATTTGCTACTGTCCTACAAACCTCTGCACTTGGAGGCCCAACAACATCTACAAGAAGAAGGTTGTGTAGTAGACATCAAGCTCTTTTCTGGCGCCGTTGCCAGGGAGGTTAGTGCTTGAAGGTATATCTTTAGATCTTGCAATCAAATCTTTTAGTTTCTTGTTTTATCACTATTTTAGTTTATAAAAGAAAACTACAAAAAATGGAATTACGGTTACCTCATATGCTTCATCTTTTTAATATCTTTCGTGAAAATGATGGGAAGTAAAATTGTGCTCAAGTACTAGAAGAAGAACTACATAGAATGCTTGGAATAAAATATGTGCATGATGAGCATGATTGCAATGTTGTTAGTATGAATTCTTTGAATACCCATGATACTAATGATATGCAAAGCCACAAGCTTGGGGATGCTATGTTTGATGAAGATGATATGTTTAGCCCCCCAAGTTTTGATGAGAAAATTTATTATGATGAAAGCATGCCTCCTATTTATGATGATTATATTTATGAAAGTGGATTTGGAGAGGTCATGCCTTTATTTGGTGATGAATCCACTACTTCGGAAGAGATTCCAATTGATTATGAGAACAAAGTTGCTATCTATGATGATTATTGTGATGACACTTATGCTATTAAGAATAATGATAACCATGAAACTTGTCATCATGATTTTAGTTTTCAAATGGATTATGCTTCACATGATAGTTATTTTGTTGAGTTTGCTCCCACTACTATTGATGAGAATACATTTGCTTATGTGGAGAGTAGTAAAATTTCTATGCAAGTAGATCATGAAAAGAATGATTTATGTGATGGTTATATGGTTGAATTCATTCATGATGCTACTGACAATTATAATGAGAGAGGATCATATGCTTCTACATATTGCAATAATATCAAGTTTCCTCTCTATGTGCTGAAAATCTTGAAGTTTAGCTTGTTTTCCCTTCCTATGCTAGGTGATTCTTGCCATAAGTTATTTGCTCACAAAATCCCTATGCATAGGAAGTGGGTTAGACTTAAATGTGCTAGTCACAATCTTCATGGTGCTCCCTTTATATTTCAATTCGTATCTTTTACGCGAGCATCATTAAAATCATTATGCCTAGCTATGAGCGTTAAACGATAGCGCTTGTTGGGAGGCAATCCAACTCAATTTTTTATTTTTTATTTTTGCTTCTGTTTAGGAATAAATATTGCACCTAGCTTCTGTTTAGATGTGGTTTTGTGTTTTAATTAGTGTTTGTGCCAAGTAGAACCTTTGGGAAGACTTGTGTGAAGTCTATATCATCATGCTGTGAAAAACAGCATCGTTAGCGCTCACTAGAACAGTCACCAGATTTTAATGGAGTGTTATATTTAGTTGATTATTTTTGCAGATGATTAATAGACAAATTCCTCACGTTTACCAATTTAGTTCGAATTTTTTGGAGTTACAGAAGTATGCGAAACCTGCAGATTACTACAGACTATTCTGTTTTTGACAGATTCTGTTTTTCGTGTGTTGTTTGCTTATTTCAATGCATCTATGAGTAGTATTGGGAAGTATGAACCATAGATAAGTTGGAATACAGTAGGTTTAACACCAATATAAACGAAGAATGAATTCATTGCAGTACCTTTGAGTAGTGGTTTG
The DNA here is from genome assembly GCA_902687465.1 of Secale cereale. Taxonomy (NCBI): domain Eukaryota; kingdom Viridiplantae; phylum Streptophyta; class Magnoliopsida; order Poales; family Poaceae; genus Secale; species Secale cereale. The sequence continues at coordinate 431,076,531 of LR738710.1, read as the reverse complement.
CTTTCTTATACTAACGGAGCTCACGAGATTTTTGTCTCGTGAAGTTTTTAAGTTTTGAGTATTGCTTTGATGGAATATGGAACAAAGAGTGGCAAGAGCCTAAGCTTGGGGATTCCCATGGCACCCCAAGGTAAAATTCAAGGACAACGAAAAGCCTAAGCTTGGGGATGCACTGGGAAGGCATCCCCTCTTTCGTCTTCATCCATCGGTAACTATACTCGGAGCTATATTTTTATTCACCACCTGATATGTGTTTTACTTGGAGCATCTTGCATAATTTGATTCTTTGCTTGTTAGTTTGCCACAATTATCCTTGATGGACACACCTATTTGAGAGAGTTAAATATGGCCTAGGAATTGATAGAACATTCTATGTGCTTCACGGATATCTTTTGAGTTGAATAGTTTTGCTCTAGTGCTTCACTTATATCTTTTAGAGCCCGGTGGTGATTATATTTTGTATAGATAGATGAACTCTTATGCTTCACTTATATCCTTTTGAGAGTCTATTAAAACAGCATGGTAATATGCTTAGGCTATAAAACTAGTCTTCACATGATAGACATCCAATTTCAATGTAGTAAAAACTTTCACACTAAGTGCATTGAATATGATGAGAAGTTGGATGCTTGATAATTGTTTTGAGATATGAGGATAGTGATATTAGAGTCATGCTAGTGGAGTTATTATGAAATTGAGAAATGCTTGTGTTAAGGTTAGTGATTCCCGTAGCATGCACGTATGGTGAACCGCTATGTGACAAAGTTAGAGCATGAGGTATTTGTAAAGTGTCAACCTTTGTGTGGAGGCCGGGTGCGCGCGATGGTTAATTCCTACCAACCTCCCCCCTAGGAGCATGCGTTGATTGCTTTGTTTTAATGACTCGTAGATTTTTGCAATAAGTATATGAGTTCTTTATGACTAATGTTGACTCCATGGATTATACGCACTCTCACGCTTCCACCATTGCTAGCCTCTATTGTATCGCACAACTTTCGCTGGTACCATACACCCATTATATATCCTTCCTAAAAACAGCCACCATATATATATATTCCTCAAAACAGCCACCATGCCTACCTATCATGGCATTTCCATAGCCATTCCGAGATATATTGCCATGCAACTTTCCACCGTTCCGTTCATATGACATGCATCACATTGTCATATTGCCATGCATGAGCATGTAGTTGACATCGTATTTGTGGCAAAGCCACCATGCATAATTTTCCATACATGTCATTCTTGTTTCATTGCACATCCTGGTAGACCGCCGGAGGCATTCATATAGAGTCATACTTTGTTCTAGTATCGAGTTGTAATATCGAGTTGTAATGAAAGTGTGATGATCATCATTATTAGAGCATTGTCCCATGGGAGGAAAGGCTAAATCAATAAAGCCCCTCCACAAAAAAAGGAAAGGCTAAAGAAAAAAAAGAAAGGCCCAAAAAAAAGAAAAAGAAAAGGGGGCAATTGCTACTATCTTTTTTCCACACTTGTGCTTCAAATTAGAACCATGTTCTTCATGATAGAGAGTCTCATGCTTAGTCACTTTTATATACTAGTGGGAATTTTCATTAAAGATCTTGGCTTGTATATTCCAACGATGGGCTTCCTCAAATGCCCTAGGTCTTGGTGAGCAAGCAAGTTGGATGCACACCCACTAGTTTCTTTTGTTGAGCTTTCATACATATTTAGCTCTAGTGTATCCGTTGCATGGCAATCCCTACTCACTCACATTGATATCTATTGATTGGCATCTCCATAGCCCGCAGATACGCCTAGTTGATGTGAGACTATCTCCCTCCTTTTTGTCTTCTCCACAACCACCTCTCTATTCCACCCATAGTGTTATGTCCATGGCTCACGCTCATGTATGAAAGTTGAAAGGTTTGAAATGATAGAGTATGAAAACAAGTGCTTGGCTGAAATCGGGGTTGTGCATGATATGAATATTTTGTGTGATGAATAGGGACCATAGTCAGACTATATGATTTTGTAGGGATAAATTTCTTTAGCCTTAGTATTTTGAGAAGACATGATTGCTTTGCTAGTATGCTCGAAGTATTATTATTTCTTATGTCAATAGACTTTTGTCGTGAATCTTTCAGATCTGAACATTCATCCCACAATTAAGAGAATTACATTGAAAATTATGTTGGTTAGCATTCCACATCAAAAATTCTATTTTTATCATTTACCTACTCGAGGATGAGCAGGAATTAAGCTTGGGGATGCTGATACGTCTCCAACGTATCTATAATTTTTTATTGTTCCATGCTATTATTTATGATGTTTTGGATGTTTAATGGGCTTTGTTATACACTTTTATATGATTTTTGGGACTAACCTATTAACCTAGAGCCCAGTGCCAGTTTCTGTTTTTTCCTTGTTTTTGAGTTTTACAGAAAAGGAATATCAAACGGAGTCCAATTGACGTGCCAATTTTTGATGATTTTTTATGGACCAAAAGAAGCCCCCAAAGTAAAAGAGTTGGGCCAGGAGAGCCACGGGCTGCCCATGAAGGTGGGGGCGCGCCCTGGGCAGGTGGTGGGGCCGCCCTAGCTCCCCCTCTACTCTCTTGTAATGGATTGAGTTTTCCATTTTAAGTTATCTTATTGGATTGAGTCTTTAAGGATTTGAGAACACTTGATGTATGTCTTGCATGTGCTTATCTATGGTGACAATGGGATATCATGTGATCCACTTGATGTGTGTTTTGGTGATCAACTTGCAGGTTCCGTGATCTTGGGAATCTATGCATAGGGGTTGGCACACGTTTTCGTCTTGACTCTCCCGTAGAAACTTTGGGGAACTTTTTGAAGTACTTTGTGTTGGTTGAATAGATGTTTCTGAGATTGTGTGATGCATATCGTATAATCATGCCCACGGATACTTGAGGTGACAATGGAGTATCTAGGTGACATTAGGGTTTTGGTTGATTTGTATCTTATGGTGTTATTCTAGTACGAACTCTATGATAGATTGAACATTACTACAGACTCTTGAATAGATCGATCAGAAAGGATAACTTTGAGGTGGTTTCGTACCCCTACCATAATCTCTTCGTTTGTTCTCTGCTATTAGTGACTTTGGAGTGACTCTTTGTTGCATGTTGAGGGATAGTGATATGATCCAATTATGTTATCCTTGTTGAGAGGACTTGCACTAGTGAAAGTATGAACCCTAGGCCTTGTCTCCTATCATTGCACTGCCGTTTATGCTCACTTTTACCTTTCGTTACCTTGCTGTTTTTATATTTTCCTATTACAAAAACCTATATCTACCATCCATATTGCAGTTGTATCACCCTCTCTTCGCCGAACTAGTGCACCTATACAATTTACCATTGTATTGGGTGTGTTGGGGACACAAGAGACTCTTTGTTATTTGGTTGCAGGGTTGCTTGAGAGAGACCATCTTCATCCTACGCCTCCCACAGATTGATAAACCTTAGGTCATCCACTTGAGGGAATTTGCTACTGTCCTACAAACCTCTGCACTTGGAGGCCCAACAACGTCTACAAGAAGAAGGTTGTGTAGTAGACATCAGTCCCCACAGTCCCACATAAGAAGAAAGTGTGGAGGTCAAAAGATTGGCCAGCAAGATCAGATTGCTTTCTAGTTCAGGGCTGTCAATAATTGAAGTGGTGACGATCTCAATAAAGCGATGCATGCAGCCGCTCCAAGCTAGATGATTTCCTATATGGCATTATAATGGCCAGGATGATGCCTCATGCTGCTTACGCCTGGGTCCGGACGACCCTACCGCTCTAGCCGCCATCCTAGCACGTCTTTACATGGGAGAGAAGCAGGACTTTCTTCGCTTGAAGTACCGGGAGGGTTTCTCTATGTACAATCCTCCTGACTGCGCAAGTCTTTCTCCTGACCGCTATTTTTGCCCGTTTTTGATTGTAACTTGTATTGGCCGAACTGAATTCGGTTATTCCGAATAGGAGTGGAGGAAGGTGGTCGAGGGGATTAATAGTCCCGCCCCACAGCCAGAGGACCACTTCCGAAACGTGGGCCCCAGATACGATGAAGATCCGGACGTAGGCATAGAGCTAGAAGATGGAGTCTTCTATCAAGCCAGCCATGACTGCGTCGAAGTGGCTATCGTAGCCGATTATCCCGGCCTTATTCCTTCCTCTCACGTAAGTACCCAGGAGATACCTCCTCAAAGAGAAGATTCCTCGCACCTTTTTATGCTCAAAAGGGGGGCGCTCGTCACGCCGAACTATGCGAAGAACGTCATCCCAGAGGGCGACGCCTGCATCGGGTGAGGCCTTGAAGCGAAAGAGGACCGTGAACACCACCGAACCTTCGAAGATGTATGTTTGTTTTATCATATACTAGGTGGTGAAGCCGGTATTACAACTTTCCGCCTTGTTTTTTTCCTTTTAGGAGGAACATACACCGGACTGTGTCCGGGAATCCTGCAGATCAAGCTCCAACCAATCCGGCATCAGGCCCGTCTACGAGGACAAGGGTCAATGCAGATGCAGCGCCGGATTGTCCTCTTTAAGAGGATTCAGACGAAATATCTGTCACTAATTCCGAAGCAGAGGTCGCGATGGTTCACCGACAGCGAAAAGCAGCCATGCGTGAGCCAACCTTTCCTGAGGAGGCGTGTAACGCCCTCAATTCTACGGATGCTTATATCTGAGTCGCTCAAGAAGGACTCGCTGGAGCCACTCACCAGCTTTCAAAGGATATGCGGGTAAGTGATAATTTAGTGTTCCCATGCCAGTAGCCCCTGAGACTTAAAGCAGTTGGTCCAACTGATTTGAGGATTGTTGTGTTTTGCAGGTGCTCCAAGAAAAGAATAACATCTTATCTAAGGAGCTGAAAGAATGCTGGACCAAGCTGACGACTATCACCACCGAATTGGAAAATTTAAAGAAATCCGAGAAGGATACTGATTGTAAGAAAAATAGTGTCCGGACAGTATGATATTTGTGCCAATCAATAGTCTCTAAGTACATATTGATTGAAATGCAGCAACAAGGCCGGCCGACCAACGGGAGAAGAAGTTGAGGGCTGCTCTGGCGGATAAAAAAGATGTCGAAGGGGAAATAGCCACTAGTAAACGTGTATTGACACGAACCATAGAGAAAAGAAACCAAGCGTAGGATAAAAATGTCAGGCTAGAACAGGAGTTAAAGGATGTGCGAGCCCAACTCTCAAATGCCTTGTAAGAGAACTGGAGGCTTAAAGGCAGCATATTCAACATGTCCTTAAACCTATCTCTCCTTATAGTCCCTTGTTTTCAAAGTTTTTCATAAAACTGTGCCTGCAGGTTTATTAACTGGGCGGCCCGAAGGGGAAGTGTCCAGTTTTCAGGGCGACGTTCTATAAGAGCTTTCCAGAGTACACGAGCGAGCTCGGAAGGCCATGCAGAATATGGCCAAGGCTTTATGGCCGGGCAATTCCCCTCCAGAAACTATGGAGGACTTGTCGGATTTGTTCAAAGGGGCTTGACGCCGCTTTGAACTGTGGAAAGTGTCAACATGTTGGATGGGTGCTCGAGAAGCCTGGGCCATGGTGGAGACACGCTACACCAGCCTTGAACCGAATCATATGGCCCGCGTGGGGCCTCGAGGATCGGATGGACAAGAAATTCTAGTGAGCTTGGTATATGACCAAGTGGAGATACCTGCCAAGTTTTCCCAGCAGGATTGTAAACTAGATAGCCTTATAGAGGGAATATAAAAAGATTACTCGTTCGACTATATGTATCAATGTACTTTAACATCAAACTTATCTCCGTCCGAAATTATAAAAAGATTGTCATGGCCGACCTTCCGCTTTAACCTCCATAAACCCAAAGGCTGGAGTGTTTCCGAATACTATACCTGTGTTAAGAACGTGGTATGTTCGGAAACCAGACAATCTGGTCATAATTTCTTGAACAGACAAAATGTGTTCGGGGAGTTATGTTATATTACTATTTAACGTAAGAAACATCTTCCAGAGAGAATAGTTCTGTTAAGGGTTCCTTTCCCTGGGTCAGTGATACGTCTCCAACATATCTATAATTTTTGATTGTTCCATGCTATTATATATTATGTTTTGGATGTTTAATGGGCTTTATTATACACTTTTATACTATTTTTGGGACTAACCTATTAACCCGAAGGCCCAGTGCAGATTGCTGTTTTTTTCCTATTTCAGGGTTTCGCAGAAAAGGAATATCAAACAGAGTCCAAACGGAATGAAACCTTCGCGAGAGTTATTATTGGAAGGATATCAACATAGAAGACTTGGAGTACACGCGAGGGAACAAAGGAGGCGGCCATGAGGATCCCCACCCTCGTGGGCCCCCTCTGGCTCCCCCGATGCCCTCCTTCCTCCTATATATATCCATGTACCCTGAAAACATCAGGGCAACAGAGAAAACCCAAATTCCACCGCCGCAACCTTCTGTTCCCGTGAGATCCCATCTTGGGGCCTGTTCTGGAGCTCCGCCGGAGGGGGGATCTTCCACGGAGTGCTTCTACATCAACACCATTGCCTCACCATGAGTTGTGAGTAGTTTACCACAAACCTTCGGGTCCATAGTTAGTAGCTAGATGGCTTCTTCTCTCTTTTTGGATCTCAATACCAAGTTCTCCTCGGTCTTCGAGGAAATCTATTCGATGTAATCTTTTTGGGGTGTGTTTGTCGAGATCCGATGAATTGTGGGTTTATGATCAAGATTACCTATAAGAAATATTTGGTTCTTTCCTGAAATCTTTTATGTATGATTATAATATCCTTGCAAGTCTCTTCGAATTATCGGTTTGGTTTGGCCTACTAGATCTATAGTTCTTGCAATGGGAGAAGTGCTTGGCTTTGGGTTCTATCTTGCGGTGTCGTTTCCCAATGACAGCAGGGGCAGCAAGGCACGTATTGTATTGTTGTCATCGAGGATAAAAAGATGGGGTTTATATCATATTGCTTGAGTTTATCCCTCTACATCATGTCATCTTGCTTAATGCATTACTCTGTTCTTATGAACTTAATACTCTAGATGCATGTTGGATAGCGGTCGATGTGTGGAGTAATAGTAGTAGATGCAGAATCGTTTCGGTCTACTTGTCACGGACGTGATGCCTATATATAATGATCATGCCTAGATATTCTCATAACTATGTGCTTTTCTATCAATTGCTCGACAGTAATTTGTTCACCACCGTAGAATTCTACTATCATGAGAGAAGCCACTAGTGAAACCTATGGCCCCGGGTCTATTCTCAACATATTAATCTTCAATCTACTTTACTTTGCTTTATTTACTTTCTATTCTTATATCCAAAAATACCCAAAATATCACACTATCCTATCTATCAGATCTCACTTTCGTAAGTGACCGTAAAGGGATTGACAACCCCTTATCGCGTTGGCTGTGAAGTTCTTATTTTTTTGTGCATGTGCGAGGGACTCGTGCGTGGTCTCCAATTGGATTGATACCTTGGTTCTCAAAAACTGAGGGAAATACTTACGCTCCTGTGCTGCACCACCATTTCCTCTTCGAGGGAATACAACGCAAGCTCGAGAAGTAGCAAGAAGAATTTTTGGCGCCATTGCCTCGGAGACTTACACAAAAGTCATATAGCAAGTACCTATCACAAACCCTTATCCTTCGCATTACATTTATTTGCCTCTTGTTTTTTTCTCCCCCCACTTCACCGTTGCCGCTTTATTTGACCTTCTTTTTGCCGTGTGTTTACCGTTCGCTTGCCTCTTGTTTGCTTGTGTGTTGGATTGCTTGCTTGTCACTATGTGTCGGGGGAAACTGTCCGCCACGAACACCTATGGGACCGGAGCCCCTTTGTCTGTGCGGTACAAGGGCGGAGGGAGCACGAAGAGCAGATCGTAGTGAACACGCGGGCAGTTTACCCAGGTTCGGGCCGCGGTGGACGCGTAAAACCCTACTCCTGCTTAGTTGTGTATTGAGTTGGAGAGCTTGGGAGCTTGAAGAACCAGCTACACCGAGCGTATGAGTGATCTAGGTTCCGAACCCCTTCCACGTTGTGCATGGGCCTCCTTTTATAGTGCAAGGGGTCACCGACAGGTGTCAACGTAGGAGAAAGGGCTAAAAATGTAAAAGAGGTGGTAGTTGTAACAGTGCGGGAATAGTGGAGCTACAGTGCGTGAACAGTGGTCGCTACCTACTTTGATAGTGGGGGACAAGGGCATTTAATGCCCGTCGCCGTCGACCCCAAAAGCTCCCGCCCTTGCGTCTCCGTTTGCCACGGCGATGGCTTCACCTCCGTGGAGTGCCACCGTGTCCCCCAGGCTGCACAGCCATCCACCACGCGTCCCTGGAAAGGCCCCAGGGCGACGCGTGGGCCGATGAGCTGGAGCGCGGGCACACAGCGCAACTTTCCCGGCAAGCACCTTGCCAGGGTCTTGACCTTGCCGGGCCCGGGAGCTTGCCGGGCTCTGAAGCTTGTCGCTCCCCGGGCCCTCGCCGGGACGCATATAGCGCCGAGGCGTGTCTTCTATGATGTAATCTTCTAGTCTTCCTGGCAAGCTCCTCTTGCCAGTGCCTTGCGTAAGTGATGTAACCTTGAGCCTGGAACGGCCTTCCCGGCAAGCTCCGCTTGCCGGGGTCTCGATCTTCTGTCTTGTATACTTTGTTTTTGAATGGTTTGACATGGAGCAGGAAGGTCTCCGGCGAGCACGTGGTAAACCCTGCCGCGGGAAGCTGCAACTGCCCATGCACAAGTTGGGGTACTGAGGTACCCCTACCTTAGTACACCGACAGGAGCCCCCGGGCCTGGGCCACACACGGTGCCGAGCGCTGTTGGGCCAGGCCCAAAACAGTGCACGGGCACACGCGGCCCACGGCGCGCCGAATCCACTTCCGCATCCGCCGCATCCCCCCGTAACGGCACGCGTCGATTGCGGCGTCGTGGGATGGGACGTGCCCACGTTCTTTTAATGGAAAGAGCGAAACGCCCCCCCACTTCCCCATAAAAGCAGAGGAAGCAGGAGCGGTTCCCCTCCTTACGCTTTCATTGCATCTTCTTCCTCCTCCAGAGATCCCCTTTGCGCTCCGCCTCCACACCTCCGCCGCCGCCGTCTGCATCTCCGGCGCCGCCGGGCTCCTCCTCGTCCCCTTTCCTCCGCCGCCTCCGCCATGGCCCCGAAGACCGAGAAGGCGAAGGCGGAGAAGGCCAAGAAGGAGAAGTCGGAGCAAGCGGCGAGGCTTACCGCGTATCGGAAGCGGAACCTCGTCTTCCCGCCGAGGCTCAGCGCGCGGGAGCTCTGGAACAAGTATTGCTTGTTCTGGTCCAAGGGAACCAAGGCGCACCCCCGCACTCGAGCTTATCCGGCCGCCGCCAAGGACAACTACCCCGGCGGGTACTATTTCTTCGCAGCCTTCTTCCACTGCGGTCTTTGCCCTCCTTTTTCTGAGTTCTTCTGTGACATAATGCACACCTACGGCCTCCACCTTCTTGACTTCACCCCCAACGCCATCCTCACAATGGCGGTTTTCGCACACATGTGCGAAAACTATATAGGAATACACCCAAACGTAGCGCTGTTTAGGCACTTCTTCACCCCTAGAGCAGAGGCCGGCGCCCCCCTCTCCGGAGGAATATCTTGGGTTTTCCGTCTGAACAAGAAGGAGTCCTACTTGCCGGGGGAGCTCCGCGGCAAGTGGGAGGAGTGGCGTGCGGAATGGTGTTGGATCGTCGAGTACGAGCCGCAGCCCTTCACCGCGCCGCGCACAACGCCCATCGTGCGCGGCAGGGACTGGAGCGAGCTGGATTCGGACGACGGCAAGCTCAATGTCGCCCTCATCAGGATTCTGCGTCTCCGGACAGCTAGGCTGTCTGTCGCAGAAGTGGGCACAGACTTCCTCCGCCGCCGCATCGCCCCTCTCCAAGACAGGAAAAGGCCGGCCTGGGAGTACGGCAACTCGGCGGATATCATGAGGCTGCGACCCGGGCTCAACTATAACTTCACGTCGCTGGAGCTAAAGGGGATGGTCCAGGAGCTGTTTAAGCACGACCCGGCCCACCCGGAATGGTTCAGGGGGCCCCGGGGAGTGGTGCCCCTTTGCAACAGCACGGCCTGCGATCCTCTTCGCGCCATGATGCCCGCGTGTGATTCGCACGGCGTGGACCGCACATGGATTCCGCCCAAGCCATCAGACATTCTCAGCTTCTTCGACAACCTCGTGGAGGTGGCGAAGAACAAGAACGAGACCAGGGAGCTGACACGGGACACCACCGACCAGGAGATAGCGTACATCGCTTCTCGGGTTGAAGAGGCCGCCGTAGCCGCAGCGGCAGGAGAGTTCGGCTACTCGCCCGAGGAGGCAGATGCTGCGGAAGCGTCCTGCCAAGCGGAGGAGGCGGAGATCCGCAGGCTACTGAAGCTGCCTCCCGACGAGCTCGCCGGGGTCCCATCCTTGAGGCACTCCGGGATCATTGGAATCCAGACGGAGGCCGCGGCGAGAGGCAACGCCGCCGGAGGGAACAGGGGCGCCGCAGGGAGCGGAGGCGCCGGAGGGAGCGGAGGCGCCGGAGGAAAAGAGGCCACAGCGCAGGGCTCTGGGCCCAGCAAGCCAGCCGGGGAGGAGGAGGAGGAGGACGCCGAGGCCGCCGAGGACTCCGGCGGGTCTACGGAGCTCTACGCCGACGACCTCTCCTCGTCGTCGGAGACCTCCCAGCCCCGGGCAAGCCCTAGGCGTTCTCCACTGAAGCGTCTCCGCAAGACGGCGACGGGGGCGAGGGCGCAGGCCCCCCGGCAACAACCAGCTCGCCGGGCAGCGCGAGCTCCCCGGGGGAGCCAAGCTGCGCCGGGGGCGACCGGCGCACCAGCCACTGCGGAGGCGGCCCGCACGCAGGCCACGGCAGAGGCGCCCCGCAAGTCGGCGCTGAGCGGACAGGAGTCTTCTCGGAGCGGAGCGGCGGCTCCGCCCGCTCCCCGGGCTCCGGCTACCACAGGGGCTGGGTCTTCGCAGCCCCCAGCCCCAGGGACCGCCAAGCGCCCGAGGGAGTCTTCGCCTCCCGCTCCTCGCGCAGACGCGCCCCAGGTGGAGTTTGACTTCTCCGCCTTGAGCGACGACGACGAGGAGGAACAGGAGTAAGAACTCGAGATCTTACATCTTCTCAAATTTCGTCTTGGTTATTGTTGATGCTAATCTTGTTTCTTGCTTTGATTTCAGGACCTTGGCCCAGCGCGTGGCGAAGAAAGCCAAGGTGCCCGTGGTCGAGGTCGCGGATGACTCGCCCACCGCGGCAACTGGGGACGTGCCGGAGCCAAGCCTGCCGGACCCGAGCGCTGCTCCGAGGAGCAGCCCCCAGCGCAGCCCCCAGCGTAAGTCTGGGTTCTGTATTTTCGCTCGTCGGGCGTGCTTGGAGATTTTGTCTTGTGCTAATATCTTGATGCTTTTGTCTTGACTTGTGCAGAGGTGGAGCCACAGCCGCAGGAGCGTCCGGAGGTCGCCCCCGAGGAGCCCCAGGCCCCGCCGTCCCCGCCAAGGCCGAACTCCCCGGCAAGGGAGAGCGCTCCGCCAAGGGCGGGTACTCCGCCAAGGGCAAGTACCCCGCCAAGGGCGAGCAGCCCGGCGAGGGCGGCCACTCCGCCAAGGCAGAGCTCCCCGGCGAGGGAGCCCGCCGCTGACGACGTCCGCCAAGGTAGGTTCTGTAACTTTGTCTTCTTGGCGTTGTCTCTTTTTGGATATTTGCTTGAACTTCTTTTGCTTCTTCTTCTTCTTCTAGATCCTCCTCCCCCCGAGCAGATGGAGACGGAAGTCATCATTATTGAGGAGGAGGGCGCGCAGGGCGGCGGCGGCGACGCCCCTGTCGCCGAGGACACGGCGGGAGCCGCCGAGCCAGCTGCGCAAGAGACCGCTCCGGCTGCGGACGCAGCAGCCGGGGAGGGGAACGGCGACCGCACTGCCGGCCCGGAGGCGGCAGGAGCATCAAGTGCTGCGCCGGCCGCTGACCCCTCCGCCGGAAAGGAGCAGGCCGGCTACTACCTTGAAGCCCCCAACGGCGTATTTATCCAAGTGCCGTGGGGTTCTTCGTCGCGGGCCCCCGCGGAGGGCGAGGCCTTTGATGGGGTGGTCCTCGCCTCCGCGGGCTTGAAGATCGTCGAGGCGCCCGGCGGAAACGACGGGCCCGAGGAGGAGAAGCTGCTTCACCAGCTCCTGGCCCTTTACCGGGCCAGGCAGGCGAAGCTTGCTTCTCGGGAAGCCCTCGCCGCCAAGGCCGCCGCGGAGATGGAGAAGCGCGCGGCGGAGCTCAGCGCCGCCAACCAGGCTGCCCTCCGCGAGGTAGCGGAGGAGCGCGAGCGGCTCGTCGGGGAATACCAAGAGTGGCTGCTGGAGAAGGCCGAGGCCGAAGAGCAGCAGCGGCTTGCCGGGGTGGAGCTGTCCCGGCGAGAAGGAGAACTCGCCCAGCGGAAGGTCAACCTCGACTCCCACGAGGAAGACCTTGCCGCTCGGGAGCAGGCCCTTGGCGGGGAGCTGAAGGAGGCGAGAGCTGCCGCGGCCACCGCGGAGACCGCCAAGGAGGAGCTTGCCGCCAAGGTCGCGCAGCTGGAGGAGCCGCTGAAGGCGAGCGTGGAGAAGGTCGCCGCGCTCAACACGGAGCGCGAGAAGGACGCCCACACCAACTCAGAACTCCAGGTGCGTTTTTCTGAGAAGGGCGACGAGCTGAAGGCCGCCAAGGACTCCATCGAGGATCTGGAGCTGAAGGTCTCCACACTGAAGGACTCGCTCGACGCCGTCCGGGACCGGGAGACCAAACTGAAGGAGGAGCTCCGCAAGGAGCGAACCTTGGTGGACAGCGCCAACAAAGCGGCCGAGAACTTCCGCCGTACCGTGGAGGTATGGACCGAGGACTTGGTATCTTCTGCGTCCAACATCGACCAGGAGCTGCTGGCGCTGAAAGTTGAACATCTCATCTACTCCCCGGATCCGAACCTCCCTCACAGCGCCAAACTCAGCCTCTTCTTCAGAGGGATTGCGCCGGCTCTTGCAGGTCTTCGGAAGAAGATCCCCGCGCAGCTGGCCGAGGAGTCGCGCCTGCTCTGCACGGGAACCTTGGAGCGCGTGCTGACGAAGATTGTATACCGCAATCCCGGCATAAACCTCACCAACGTTCTCCGCAGCCTGCCGGCCGACGCAAACATGGAGGTGCTGAAGGAGCAGGTCGCCCACATCATCGCCAAGGTGAACAAGATTTCCAGGATTGAGGGCGACCGCGTAGACTAGGCCTCCTTTATCTTTATCTCTTTTTGTTGCTGCACCGGGTGTTATGAACTCATTAACCATTGCGACAAGTTATCCTTTGTAAGATATTTATCTCATTTTGACCAATCAGTGCAATGTTATCTTCCTTGTCTTGGTCATTTACTTTGTATGCTTTTCACCCTACGCTCCCGGGGAGCTTGCCGGCAAGGGGCCTTTGCCACGAGCGCTGAGTGCCCAACTCTGAGCAGCCTGCTGGCCAAGGTCTCACCGGCAAGCAACCTTGCCGCAGCTAGTCGTAACGCACTTAACTTGCTGAGCGAACTCGAAAACGAAGTAAGGGCGCGACACTTGTCGCAGCTCACTTAAATCGTTGAGCGTACTCGGAAACCAGACAAGGGTGCGGCTAGCTACGGGTAGGTTCCTCCGCGCACAGGTTTTCCATACAAAGTGTGATTGTTCAAGGAAGACAAACTAAAATTTAAAAATTTGAACTGGTCAAATTCTAATAACTTAGCTTTCATATATTGCTTCCTTCTCGGTAAGGCTTCTCTTTCTTGAACATCACTTGGTTTCTCCTCCATCTCCTTCCCCCCCGGCAAACTTGTGCGCGAGGAACGTTCCTTCTGCTTAAGAGGCAAGGAAAAAGAAGAGGGAAACAAGTATACGGCCTTTCGGCGTTCTAATGCTTACCGGATGTGTATGTTGCACAAGATGCCGAATAACGCTTGCAAATAGCGAAGAAAAACATGCAAAAGGCAAATGGCGCAAAACACAAAATCTTTACTGATGCACGGGGTCTGCGCCCGGCTTTGTACAAAGGGTTACATGCAACAGCGGCAAGGCTTGTACAAAAGGTGGTTGCCGGAGCGGATCACGGCAACCGCGCCTTATGGGTGAAACTTGGGAAGATGCTCTATGTTCCAGGAGTTGCTCACCGGTAAGCCTTCTTCGGTCTCAAGGCGGACAGTGCCGGGCCTTGTGACTTGTCTCACCCGATAAGGGCCTTCCCACTTCGGCGTCAACTTGTTGGAATTCTTGGCGGACTGAACACGCCGAAGAACAAGGTCGCCTTCCTCGAGACTCCTGGCCTTGACCTTGCGGCTATGGTAGCGACGCAAGGCTTGCTGGTATCGAGCAGCTCGTACAGCAGCCTGGAGACGTCCCTCCTCGAGGAGCAATGCATCATCTTGCCGCAGTTGCTCTTGCTCGAGCTCATCATAAGCGAGCACTCGAGGAGATCCGTATACGAGTTCCGTGGGGAGAACTGCCTCTGCTCCATAGACTAGAGCAAAGGGTGTCTGTCCGGTGGCTCGACTTGGTGTCGTTCTGATTGACCAAAGAGCCGCCGGTAGCTCCTCTATCCAATTTCTTCCGCACTTGCGCAGCCTGTCAAAGGTCCTTGTCTTTAGTCCGCGCAGCACTTCAGCATTGGCCCTCTCCGCTTGACCGTTGCTCCTCGGGTGAGCAACAGAAGCGAAACAGACCTTGGCGCCAAGGTCTTGGACGTACTGCATGAAGGTGCGACTAGTAAATTGTGTACCGTTGTCGGTGATGATCCTGTTAGGGATCCCGAAACGGCAAACAATCGACCTGAAGAACCTGACTGCTGACTGTGCTGTCACCTTTCTCACTGGCTCCACTTCTGGCCACTTTGTGAACTTGTCGATTGCAACGTACAAGTACTCAAAGCCCCCGACGGCTCGGGGGAAAGGGCCGAGGATATCGAGCCCCCAGACCGAGAAGGGCCAGGACAAAGGAATTGTTTGGAGAGCTTGAGCTGGCTGATGAATCTGCTTTGCATGGAACTGGCACGCTTCACACTTGGTTACTAGTGCAGTTGCATCTTGGAGGGCTTCTTGCCAAAAGAACCCTTGCCGGAAAGCTTTCCCGGCAAGCGCCCTTGCGCCAATGTGGTGGCCGCATATGCCTCTGTGTATTTCTGCCAACAGCTTCTGTCCATCTTCCCTGGAGATGCACTTCAGTCTGACACCATTGAGCCTTCTTCTGTACAGCTCGTTATCCACGAACTGGTACATACTTGACTGCCTGGTTATCTTCTCTATTTCTTCTGGGTCGTCGGGAAGTTCTCCAGTTTGCAGAAAACGGACGATCCGCTGCGCCCATGCCGGAGCTTGAGGCTCAACGGCAAGGACTAAAGGCATGAGGGCCGCTGCGGGGACCTCAGCTTCTACGGCAAGAACCTCTGTCTCTGCCGGAGCTGAAGGCCCCCCGGCAAGCTCGCCGGGGCGAGGCTTGTCGGGAACGCTTGCTTCAACTGTACAGACCCGAGGATCTGCAGGAGCAAACTGTTCCTCAGCGTTCTGGTTGTTGATCTTGGGGACCTTGGCGGCGGTTTCTGGAAGATCCGCCGGCAAGTAGTCGCCGGAGACCAACTTTCTCTTCTTGGACTTCCCAATTGATGGTGTAACGGATGGTTGAGTCAGCTTGAGCAGGAAGGTCCCTGGTTCCACAGGTAACTTCATCGAAGCGCACTTTGAAAGGCCATCTGCAATTTCATTCTGAGCTCTCGGGACGTGCTCCATCTGCAGACCTTCAAAGTGCTCTTCAAGCTTCCTCACTTCATCTACATAAGCTTCCATCAAAGGGCTCTGATAACTCTTGTTGACTTGCCGGACCACCAACTGAGAATCTCCCCGCACAATCAGCTTCCTGATCTCAAGTTCGGCCGCAATTCTGAGGCCGGCAAGCAAGCCTTCATATACAGCAGTGTTGTTTGTCGCTTGCTCCCTGGGAAAGTGCATTTGGATAACATATTTGAGGTGCTCTCCGGTGGGGGCAATGAGTACCACGCCAGCACCGGCGCCTTGCAGCGAGAAGGCACCGTCAAAATACATTACCCATTCACTTGTTGCTTCTTGTACGGGTGCACTTGTTTCTTGGACTTTTTCATCGGGTGTTGGGGTCCACTCAGCTATGAATTCTGCCAAAGATCGGCTCTGTATGGTTGAAGTACTTTCAAACTTGAGTCCAAAGCTCGACAGTTCCAGTGCCCACTCAACGATCCTGCCTGTTGCTTCCGGGTTGTGCAATATCCTCTTTAGCGGAAAGCGAGTGACCACTGTTATCTCGTGTGCTTGGAAGTAATGGCGCAGCTTTCTCGAGGCCATGAGGAGGCCGAAAAGCAACTTTTGCACACCAGAGTACCTTGATCTAGCTCCCTGGAGAAGGGAACTTACAAAATACACTGGGCGCTGCACCATCTTCTTCCGCACTTCTTCCTGTTCCTGCGCAGAGTTGTCCTTGTCGGGGCCAGAGCTTGCCGGAGCAGCCCCCTGCTTGTCGCTGGATTCGCTTGCCGGTGGTGTGGACTCCTCGTCGGACTCCCTCTCCGCTACTAACGCAACACTAACCACCTGGTTGGTTGCCGCTAGGTACAGCAGCAACTTTTCCTGTGGTCTAGGTGCGACAAGTATTGGAGTGGAGGATAGGTACCGTTTCAAATCTTGCAGCGCTGCCTCTTCTTCCGGAGTCCACTTCATGGGACCTGCCTTCTTCAAGATTTTGAAGAAAGGTAGGGCGCGTTCTGCAGACTTCGAAATGAACCTACTGAGGGCAGCCACACAACCTGCAAGCCTTCTGACATCCTTGACGCGCTTCGGGGCCTCGATCTGCTCGATGGCTTTAATCTTGTCGGGGTTAGCTTCAATCCCCCTCTGTGACACAAAGAATCCGAGAAGCTTGCCGGAGGGAACTCCAAAGACGCACTTCTCGGGGTTCAACTTGAGCTGTATCCTGCGCAGGTTCTGAAATGTCTCTTTCAAATCTTGGACTAGGGTTTCTTTTCTCTTGCTCTTCACCACGATGTCATCCATGTAAGCCTCTACATTTCTGTGGATCTGTGGCTCGAAAGCAGTGTGCACTACCCTTGCAAATGTTGATCCTGCATTCTTCAGTCCAAATGGCATGCGTATGAAGCAATAAGTGCCACATGGAGTGATAAATGCAGTCTTCTCTTCATCCTCTTTGGCCATAAAGATCTGGTGGTAGCCTGAGTATGCATCAAGAAAACAGAGTAGCTCACATCCGGCGGTGGAGTCAACGATCTGGTCAATGCGCGGCAAAGGGAATGGATCCTTGGGACATGCTTTATTCACATCGGTGAAGTCTATACACAGTCTCCACTTCCCGTTGGCCTTGCGCACGACGACTGGGTTTGCTAACCACGTTGGATGGATCACACCTCTAACTAGGCCTGCTGCCTCTAGCTTCTTGATTTCTTCGTTGATGAATTCTTGGCGCTCCACAGCTTGCTTCCTCACTTTCTGCTTGATGGGCCGCGCATGAGGACAAACAGCAAGCTTGTGCTCAATTACCTTCCTAGGAACACCGGGGATGTCAGATGGTTGCCAGGCAAACACATCGACATTCGCTCGCAGGAAGGCAACGAGCGCGCTTTCCTATTTGCTGTCCAGTGTGGCACTGATGGTGAAGGTACCACCAGTGCCGTCCTCCTTGGCGGACACCTTCTTGGTTGCCGGAGGAGCGACCATTCCCTTCTTACACTTGCCGGTGGAGCTCGATGGGACGTCCTCGACGGCGACGCAGCACTCCGAAGAGGTGCGGTTGCCGGAGTGGGCCCCAGAGCACTTGCCGGACTTGGTCTTCGTCTTCTTCCCCCCGGGAGCTTCAGCGGCAAGTGTATCCTTCTCTGCCGCAGCTGCCGCATCCCGGTAGATCTTGTCGGCACAGACAAGCACATCTTTCTTGTCGCCATGGACAGTGATGACGCTTATCGGCCCCGGCATCTTGAGCACGTTGTAAGCATAGTGGGAAGCTGCCATGAACTTGGCGAGGGCGGGACGGCCGAGTATTCCATTGTATGGCAACGGAATATCAGCGACGTCGAAGGTGATGCGCTCAGTTCTGAAGTTGAGCTCCCCGCCAAAGGTCACCGGCAGAGTGATCTTCCCCTTGGGCTTGCTCCTTCCCGGGTTGATTCCTTGGAAAGAACCGGTCTCTTCGAGCTCGCCATCTGGAATTTGGAGTTTCTTGATCACAGCAGAGGAGATCAAGTTCAGCCCGGCCCCGCCGTCAACCAACATTTTGGTGACCTTGAGGTTGCGGATAGTGGGAGAGACCAGCATCGACAAGCACCCGACCGCAGTGGTGCGGTCAGGGTGATCCTCAAGATCAAAAATGATGGGCGTGCTGGACCATTTGAGGAGCCTGCGCGACTCCACGGGCGGCTCTGCTGCATTCACCTCACGCACCCACTGCTTTAGCTGGCGGTGGGAGGTGTGCAGAGAGGCGACACCGTCGACGCACAGGACCTCCGTGGCCTTCTGGAACTCCTGCTCGCTGTTGTCCTCATCCTCCATGTCTTCGTCATCGTCCTCTTCATCCTTGTCGCGGCCCCGGGGAGGTCGATCACCTTGCCGCTGCTTGGCCTTGCCGCGGCGTCCTCCCCGGCCATTGAACGGCCGCTTCTTGCTTGGTTCTCCCCCGCCACCTTGGGCCTTCTCCTTGTCGCGCCTCTCGTACTCAGCTTTCTGCTGCTCGACGAGATACTCGACGCGTTTGCAGTTGGAGAGATCGTGGCCTTTGGTGCGGTGGATCTTGCAGTATTGCTTGTCGGAGCCATCCTGCTTGTCGGCTGCCGCCACAGGGGCAGGCTCCTTGCCGGAGCCGCCAACCTGTGTTTGCTTGGCGGGAGCCTCCTTGCTGGACTTCTCGACGGCAAGCACTTCCTTCTTGTTTTTCCTTCTGTTATTCCGCCGCCGGCTCTTCTTTGCTGGGGCGGCGTCGTCGCTGTCGCTTCCTCCTGCGCCAGCATCCTCCCCGGGGAGTCTCCTCCCCTCTTCTGCGCGTGCGCACTTATCAGCCAGAGCGTAGAGCTTGTTGACATCCCGAATCTTGGTCATCGCCATTTCTTCACGCATGCGGCGGTTACGCACGTTCTGGTGGAACGCGCTGATAACCGCGGCAGGGTGGACATCAGGGATGTTGTGCTGTACACGGCTGAAGCGTTGGATGTACTTGCGCAGGGATTCTCCTTCCTTCTGGGCCAGAATGTGGAGATCGCTCTCCTGGCCGTGGGGTTTGTGGCCGCCGGTGAAGGCGCCAACAAACTGATGGCAAAGGTCTGCCCAAGAAGAAATGGAACCTTCCGGCAAGTGCATAAGCCAGGAACGAACGTTCGGCTTAAGCACGAGCGGGAAGTAATTCGCCAAAATCTTCTCGTCGCGCCCCCCGGCAGCCTGCACCGCGATGGTGTAGACGCTGAGGAATTCCGAGGGGTGCGTCTTGCCGTCGTACTTCTCCGGTACGTCGGGCTTGAAATTCTTCATGCTGGGCCACTGGACGCGCCGCAGCTCACGGGTGAACGCAGGGCAGCCTGCCGCGTACGGCAAGTCGCCTGGTTCACCGGGCGCGCGTGCATCGACAGCGTTCCCAGCTCTCTGGTCTGATTGTCGCCGAGCTTCTCGGCGGCGCTCGATTGTGGTCCGAGCGTCTTCTTGTCGCCGGTCGTCAAGGACCTGGCGCTGATCCCGACGAGCCCGTGGATCCGACGATGCCGTGGAGCCATCGTCGGCGTTGTTCCGGCGGGGCGGCGTCTTCTGCTTCTGCGGCGGGGAGTGCACGGTTGTCGCAACCCCGGCGGTCTTGTCGCCGTCGGCCTTCGTCTTCTCAGCTTGCCGCGGCCGCGAGGTCGCCGGCTGCTGTGGAGAGTCGTTGTTGGCGAAGGCGATCAGGCTCTGGATGGTGGCCCTCCAGTCTTCGGCCTTGTCTGCCGCTGGAGGGAAGTCGAGGAGCAGTTGCGCCCTTGCGAGCGCTTCTGCAGGAGTGGAGGGGAACGGGGGCGAGCGGTGCGAGGAGCGGGATATGCTCGGACTCCTAACAGCGTTAGAAGGAGCAGGGTCCCGCCCCGGCGCCTTCGCTTTGCTTGTGCCCGGACGGTGGTCCGGGGCGTCCCGCGAGCCTCCGGTTTGTCCTTGCCCCAGCAAGCGGATACCACCTCCTGTGGTATGGCGCTGCTGGGTCGTCGTGTGCTGAGATGGACGCGGCGCGTCCACGGAGACCGAGGCTCGGTCGTCCGTCCTGTCCTTGGACTTGGTGGCGCCGCGAGTGTCCTCGCCGGCGACCACCCTTCCGACGGCGCCTCCCCCGCCCACCGTTGGCTCTGGTGGCGGCGGATGAGACGCAGACGGGCCTCCGACCTCCGAAGCCTTCTTCTTCGGGGCCATGGTGCTGTTGCCGATGAAGTTGCTGATGAAACTGGAGAGGTTGATGAAGAATGCGCCCGCGCGAATGCCGGATCAGATTCGCACCACCTCGACGCCCCCTACCTGGCGCGCCAAAGATGTCGGGGGAAACTGTCCGCCACGAACACCTATGGGACCGGAGCCCCTTTGTCTGTGCGGTACGAGGGCGGAGGGAGCACGAAGAGCAGATCGTAGTGAACACGCGGGCAGTTTACCCAGGTTCGGGCCGCGGTGGACGCGTAAAACCCTACTCCTGCTTAGTTGTGTATTGAGTTGGAGAGCTCGGGAGCTTGAAGAACCAGCTACACCGAGCGTATGAGTGATCTAGGTTCCGAACCCCTTCCACGTTGTGCATGGGCCTCCTTTTATAGTGCAAGGGGTCACCGACAGGTGTCAACGTAGGAGAAAGGGGTAAAAATGTAAAAGAGGTGGTAGTTGTAACAGTGCGGGAATAGTGGAGCTACAGTGCGTGAACAGTGGTCGCTACCTACTTTGACAGTGGGGGACAAGGGCATTTAATGCTCGTCGCCGTCGACCCCAAAAGCTCCCGCCCTTGCGTCTCCGTTTGCCACGGCGATGGCTTCACCTCCGTGGAGTGCCACCGTGTCCCCCAGGCTGCACAGCCATCCGCCATGCATCCCTGGAAAGGCCCCAGGGCGACGCGTGGGCCGATGAGCTGGAGCGCGGGCACACAGCGCAACTTTCCCGGCAAGCACCTTGCCGGGTTCTTGACCTTGCCGGGCCCGGGAGCTTGCCGGGCTCTGAAGCTTGTCGCTCCCCGGGCCCTCGCCGGGACGCATATAGCGCCGAGGTGTGTCTTCTATGATGTAATCTTCTAGTCTTCCTGGCAAGCTCCTCTTGCCAGGGCCTTGCGTAAGTGATGTAACCTTGAGCCTGGAACGGCCTTCCCGGCAAGCTCCGCTTGCCGGGGTCTCGATCTTCTGTCTTGTATACTTTGTTTTTGAATGGTTTGACATGGAGCAGGAAGGTCTCCGGCGAGCACGTGGTAAACCCTGCCGCGGGAAGCTGCAACCGCCCGTGCACAAGTTGGGGTACTGAGGTACCCCTACCTTAGTACACCGACACTATGGCTCAGAACAATACCAAATTGTGTGACTTCTCGAATACCAACAATAATGATTTTATTAGCACTCCGATTGCTCCTGTTACCGATGCTGAATCTTGTGAGATCCATGTTGCTCTGTTGAATCTTGTCATGAAAGATCAATTTTCCGGCCTTCCTAGTGAAGATGCCGCTACCCATCTAAACAACTTTGTTGATTTGTGTGATATGCAAAAGAAGAGGGATACAGATAATGATATTGTTAAATTGAAGTTATTTCCGTTTTCACTTAGAGATCGTGCCAAAACTTGGTTTTCCTATTTGCCTAGAAATAGTATTGATTCATGGAATAAGTGCAAATATGCTTTTATCTCTAAGTATTTTCCTCTTGCTAAGATTATCTCTCTTAGAAACGATATTATGAATTTTAAGCAACTAGATCATGAGCATGTTGCACAAGCTTGGGAGAGAATGAAATTAATGATACGTAATTGTCCTACACATGGTCTGAACTTATGAATGATTATACAAAACTTTTATGCTGGCTTGAATTTTGCTTCTAGAAATCTTTTAGATCGGCCGCGGGAGGTACTTCCATGGAAACTACCTTAGCAGAAGCTACCAAGCTCCTAGATAATATTATGGTTAACTACTCTCAATGGCACACCGAAAGATCTACTAGTAAAAAAGTGCATGCTATTGAAGAGATTAGTGTTTTGAGTGGTAAGATGGATGAACTTATGAAATTATTTGCTACGAAGAGTGCTTCTTCTGATCCTAATGATATGCCTTTATCCACGTTGATTGAAAATAATAATGAATCTTTGGATGTGAATTTTGTTGGTAGGAATAATTTTGGTAACAATGCTTACAGATGAAACTTTAATCCTACGCCTTTTCCTAGTAATCTATAATACCTAAATAGTTCATCCCCACTAGGCTATTTCTCTTGACATGCAGCCTATCCACATCAGCATCAGTGCCACATCAGCATTTAGTTACATATTACATGTGGGACCAACTTCACTAGAAAACCACCATGTTAGCTTCAGTTACTGCTCATGGCAACGGAGCACGCACGTCTATTTTTGTCTGTGACGATTCCCGTGGCATCCTTCCCAACAGAGCGCCTCACCAGTTCCCCACGGCAACGGAATCCCCTTCCTCTTCATCTTCTCAAATCTCCATCAAATCCCACTACACAATTACTCTGTCCATTCAGTTGCTCTTACAATTTGGTATTTCTCTCCGGACCGATTGCGATTTGGCAAGGTATATAAGCGATGGCGAGCGCGTTTCCCCTTGCAAAGAGATCCAAGGGCGGTCGTCCCAGCCCTGCCTCCGGCTTCCCCGGCCCCGCCTGGAAGAAGACCGCCTCTCGACGGATGCCACTGCGCCGAGATCGACCCCGGCCACATCGCGATTACCTTGCCGTCGTGTGTCAGGTGCCTCGACAGAAGGCCGGGAAGGCTCCCCGTGGAGCGGCCAACCCTTCTCGGTGCCTCTCAACTTCCCCACCCCGCATCCGCTGGATGGACGCTCTTCCTGCAACTCAGCCATGGAGTGGATGTCGCGCCGGGGAGGTCTCCAGCCGGTGGACGCCTTTTCTTTTTGACCTTAAAGGGCAGCGCTGGTGGTGACATCAGGTAGGACCTCCACTGATAGCCATGACTTGCAGGAGTGCTAGATCGACGTCCTCCAGCAGGTGCCGCCTCGCTGATTCAGAGACGACATTGACTGCGGCAATGGTGGCCCTTCTTAGCAAGTGACATTCTACTGCACAAATGGTGCCTTTTTTATTTTGGGGCAAGCTGACCTCATGCATCTGCGCAGGAACTGTGGCTCCTTTCTATCAGCAATGGATTTGCAAGGTTCAGTACCTGTTCTTCAGTACGTATTTGGTATTCTGTCGTAAAAAATCTTCTTCAAAAGAGATCACACGAACCGTACAGGCGTACACAACCACTACTTTAGGCCTTCTGCCATCTATATGGAACAACTAACTTTTGAAGAAACAACAACCTGTCTCATCTATAGATTTTGTTGCAGGTATTCAGTAATTGATGTTTGGCTCTCTCCTTTTTAACATTTAGAATATTTTTCACCTAGCTATAGCCATTTTTTACCTGCTCTAACCAGTTATACGTCTACAATGATTTGTCCAAGTTAATTCCCTCTCTCATTCTGTCAACTAGATCATACAGGGGTTCAAACAGGTATATCAAATGGCTATTTTTATACTGATATTAACTCGAGTATAGCACCTATTGTAGTACAGTTATGTTACATCAGATAAGTAGAAGATGTTTAGTTTCAAGTGACGATTCCCCTTTCCCCAACACTTACTCATAATATTTTGTTTTTTAGTTTGTTCCATATGGCAGTATTGAGACTAATTTGGAGAGAGAGAGAGAGAAAAAAACTTGATACACTCGGTAATGTTAGTCATCTGAAGGCTTCAGTAATACCCCCCTCCATTCCATAATATGTACTCCCTCCGTTCCAAAATAGATGTCCCAACTTTATACTAACTTTATATTAAAGTTAGCCCAAAGTTGAGTCATCTATTTTGGAACAGAGGGTGTATCATTTAGTGACCGGAAAAATCTTTTGATGATGTACAGAATATCAACAAATGTTACTTACTAATTTTATTGTCAGGTAATACAAGGATATGTGAATGTGCTGTATCTAAATGTGATATATATCGTACCAACATCTACAGACATCTAAATGGCTGAGATGATGTAATGTAACTGAAACTTTTAGGCTGACTTGAAGCTTGGACATAAAATATTAATTTTTATTAGCCACATTTTTTGGATGAACTGAAAATTATTCTCAATGTTTGAAACACCATTTGATGCACCGATAATACAACATGGCGCTTCCGCTTTATTACCTTATTTTCTTTCACATGTATATCATGCAGATGTCATTTTTTCCTCACAAATTATTTGTTCAAACATCCCGCAGCAACGCGCAGGGAATCTTCTAGTTCCTCTAATAATTATGGTAATTCCTACAATAACTCTTATGGAAACTTTGGTAAGATGCCCTCTGAATTTGAAACTAATGTTAAGGAGTTTATGATTTCGCAAAAGAATTTCAATGCTTTGCTTGAAGAAAAATTGCTTAAGATTGATGAGTTGGCTAGAAGCGTGGATATAATTACCCTTGATGTTGATTCTTTGGAACTTAGATCTATTCCACCCAAGCATGATATCAACGAGTCTCTCAAATCCATGAGAATTTCCATTGATGAATGCAAAGATAGAACCGCTAGGATGCGTGCTAAAAAAGAGTGCTTTAAGCGTGTTCTTCTAGTTATCATGAAAATAAATATGAAGATCTGAAAGTTATTGATATGTCTCCTGTTATATCCTTGTTTTCTAGTATAAATCTTGATAAAGATGGGACTGGAGATGAGTCTACTTTAGTTAAAAGGCGTCCCAATGATTCGCAGTTTTTAGATATTGATGCTAAAATTGTTAAAAGTGGGACTGAAGAGATTAAAACTTTGCATAGTGATGAACCCACTATTTTGGATTTCAAGGGATTCACTTATGATAATTTCTCTTTTATTGATAGTATTTCCTTGTTGCAATCCGTACTAAATTCTCTGCATGCTTATAGTCAAAATAAGGCTTTTACCAAACACATAGTTGATGCTTTGATGCAATCTTATGAAGAAAAACTTGAATTAGAAATTTCTATCCCTAGAAAGATTTATGATGAGTGGGAAGCTACTATTAAAATTAAAATTAAAGATCATGAATGCTTTTCCTTGTGTGATTTGGGTGCGAGTTTTTCTAGTATCCCAAAAACTTTGTGTGATTTGTTAGGTTTCCATGAGCTTGATGATTGTTCTTTAAATTTGCATCTTGCGGATTCTACCATTAAGAGACCTATGGGAAGGATTAATGATGTTCTTATTGTTGCCAATAGGAATTATGTGCCCGTAGATTTCATTGTTCTTGTTATAGATTGCAATCCTTCATGTCCTATTATTCTTGGTAGACCTTTCCTTAGAAGGATTGGTGCAATTATTGATATGAAGGAAAGAAATATTAAATTCCAATTTCCGTTAAGGAAAGGCATGGAACACTTTCCTAGAAAGAGAATCAAATTACCTTATGAATCTATTATGAGAGCCACTTATGGATTGCCTTCCAAAGATGGCAATACCTAGATCTATCCTTGTATCGTGCCTAGCTAGGGGCGTTAAACGACAGCGCTTGTTGGGAGGCAACCCAATTTTATTTTCTTTGTTTTTGCTTCTGTTTAGGAATAAATATTGCATCTAGCTTCTGTTTAGATGTGGTTTTGTGTTTTAATTAGTGTTTGTGCCAAGTAGAACCTTTCGGAAGACTTGTGTGAAGTTTATATGATCAAGCTGTGAAAAACAAAAACTTTAGCGCTCACGAAAATAGTCACCAGATTTTACTGGAGAGCGCTATTTAGTTGATTCTTTTTGCATATGATTAATAGACAAATTCCTCACGTTTACCAATTTTTTTGGAGTTGCAGAAGTATTCGAAAGTTACAGATTACTATAGACTGTTTTTGACAGATTCTGTTTTTCGTGTGTTGTTTGCTTATTTTGATGCATCTATGAGTAGTATTGGAGGATATGAATCATAGAGAAGTTGGAATAGTGTAGGTTTAACACCAATAGAAACAAAGAATGAGTTAATTACAGTACCTTAGAGTGGTGGTTTGTTTTCTTATACTAACGGAGCTCACGAAATTTTTGGCTATGTTTTGTGTTGTGAAGTTTTCAAGTTTTGAGTATGGCTTTGATGGACTATGGAAAAAAGAGTGGCAAGAGCCTAAGCTTGGGGATGCCCAAGGCACCCCAAGGTAACATTCATGGACAACCAAAAGCCTAAGCTTGTGGATGCGCCGGGAAGGCATCCCCTCTTTCGTCTTCATCTATCGGTAACTATACTCGGGACTATATTTTTATTCAGCACATGATATGTGTTTTGCTTGGAGCGTCATATATGATTTGAGTCTTTGCTTTTTAGTTTTCCACAATAATCCTTGCTGGACACACCTTTTTGAAAGAGATAAATAGGCTTTATAATTTGTTAGAACACTCTATGTGCTTCACTTATATCTTTTGAGCTAGATAGTTTTGCTCTAGTGCTTCACTTATATCTTTTAGAGCACGGTGGTGATTTTATTTTGTAGAAATTGTTGATCTCCCATGCTTCACTTATATCCTTTTATGAGTCTTTTAGAACAACATGGTAATGTGCTTTGGTTATAAAACTAGTCCTAATATGATAGGCATCCAAGATGAATGTAGTAAAAACTTTCATACAAAGTGCATTGAATATGATGAGAAGTTTGATACTCGATGATTGTTTTGAGATATGAGGATGGTGATATTAGAGTCATGCTAGTGGAGTAATTATGAATTTGAGAAATACTTGTGTTAAAGTTTGTGATTCCCGTAGCATGCACGTATGGTGAACCGCTATGTGACGAAGTTAGTGTTGGGGAACGTAGCAGAATTCAAAAAATTTCTACGCTTTCACCAAGATCCAACTAAGGAGACATCTAGCAACGAGCAAATAAGAGTGCATCTACATAACGTTATGTAGATCACGAGCGAAAGCTTTCGAAGAAGCGTGGATGAAGTAGTCGTACTCTTCGCGTTCTTCGTCACCGATGATCTAGCGCCGAACGGACGACACCTCCGCGTTCAACACACGTCCGGTACAGCAACGCCACCTCCTTCTTGATCCAGCAAGGGGGGAGGAGAGGTCGTCGGAGATCCAGCAGCACGACGGCGTGGTGGTGGATGCAGTGGAGATTCCTGCAGGGCTTCGCCGGCGCCCTGCGGAGGGAGTATGGAGGTGTGACGGGAGGGGGAGAGGCGCCAGGGGCAAGGGTGCGGCTGCCCTCTCCCCCCCACATATATATAGGGGGCCAGGGGGGTGCGCCGGCCCTGCAGATGGGATCTGCAGGGTGGGGCGGCGGCCAGGGGGGATCCTTGCCCCCCAAGGCAAGGTGGCGCCCCCTCCCCCCTAGGGTTTCAACCCTAGGCGCATGGGGAGGAGGGCCCATGTGGTGCGCCAGCCCACCAGGGCTGGCCACTTCCCCCTTGCGGCCTAGGGGCCCCATCAGGATGGGTGGCCCCACCCAGTGGACCCCCGGGGCCCCTCCGGTGGTCCCGGGACACTCCCGGTGACCCCCGGAGATCACCCGATGGCCGAAACCGGACTTCTTATATATCATTCTTTACCTTCGGACCATTCCGGAACTCCTCGTGACGTCCAGGATCTCATCCGGGACTCCGAACAACTTTCGGGTTTCCACGTGCATGTATCTCTACGACCCTAGCGTTACCGAACCTTAAGTGTGTAGACCCTACGGGTTCGGGAGACACGCAGACATGACCGAGACGACTCTCCGGTCAATAACCAACAGCAGGATCTGGATACCCATGTTGGTTCCCACGTTTAGTCAACGGGTCTGCAACATAGAGTTCTGGTGTTGATCACGTTTAGTCAACGGATCTGGACACCCATAGAGTTCTGGTGTTGATCATGTTTTGCCCGTGGAAGGGGTTTAGTCAACGGGTCTGCAACATTCAGATCCGTATGTACTTTACAAATATCTATGTCTCCATCTTGAACATAATTCCGGATGGAGTTGAAACGGCGCTTGATGTGCTTGGTCTTCTTGTGAAACCTGGGCTCTTTGGTAATGGCAATAGCACCAGTGTTGTCACAGAAGAGAGTCATCGGGCTTGACGCGCTTGGAATGACTCCAAGGTCGGTGATGAACTCCTTCATCCAGACTCCTTCCCGCGCTGCTTCGGAAGCAGCTATGTAATCCGCTTCACATGTAGATGCCGCCACGACGCTTTGCTTGCAACTGCACCAGCTGACTGCTCCTCCATTCAAAATATACACGTATCCGGTTTGTGACTTAGAGTCATCCAGATCTGTGTCGAAGCTAGCATTGACGTAACCCTTTACGACGAGCTCTTCGTCACCTCCATAAACGAGAAACATATCCTTAGTCCTCTTCAGGTACTTTAGGATGTTCTTGACCGCTGTCCAGTGTTCCATACCGGGATCACTTTGGTACCTCCCTACCAAACTTATGGCAAGGTTCACATCAGGTCCGGTACACAGCATGGCATACATGATAGAACCTATGGTCGAGGCATAGGGAATGACACTCATCTTTTCTCTATCTTCTGCCGTGGTCGGCGACTGAGCCTTGCTCAATCTCATACCTTGCAAAATAGGCAAGAACCCCTTCTTGGACTGATCCATATTGAACTTTTTCAATATCTTGTCAAGGTATGTGCTTTGTGAAAGACCAATGAGGCGTCTTGATCTATCTCTATAGATTTTGATGCCTAATATGTAAGCAGCTTCTCCAAGGTCCTTCATTGAAAAACTATTATTCAAGTAGGCCTTTACATTTTCCAAGAATTCTATATCATTTCCCATAAGCAATATGTCATCCACATATAATATGAGAAATGCCACAGAGCTCCCACTCACTTTCTTGTAAATACAGGCTTCTCCATAAGTCTGTATAAAGCCAAACGCTTTGATCACATCATTAAAGCGAATATTCCAACTCCGAGATGCTTGCACCAGCCCGTAAATCGAGCGCTGGAGCTTGCATACCTTGTTAGCGTTCTCTGGATCGACAAAACCTTCCGGCTGCATCATATACAACTCTTCCTTGAGGAAGCCATTAAGGAATGCTGTTTTGACGTCCATTTGCCATATCTCATAATCATAGAATGCGGCAATAGCTAACATGCTTCTGACTGAGTTCAGCATCGCTACAGGAGAGAAGGTCTCGTCGTAGTCAATCCCTAGAACTTGTCGATAACCTTTAGCGACAAGCCGAGCCTTATAGATGGTTACATTACCATCCGCGTCTGTCTTCTTCTTAAATATCCATTTATTTTCTATGGCGTGCCTATCATCAGGCAAGTCCACCAAAGTCCATACTTTGTTTTCATACATGGATCCTATCTCGGATTTCATGGCTCCAAGCCATTTATTGGAATCCGGGCCCGCCATCGCTTCTTCATAGTTCGAAGGTTCACCGTTGTCTAACAACATGATTTCCAGGATAGGGTTGCCGTACCACTCTGGTGCGGAACGTGCCCTTGTGGACCTTCGAAGTTCAGTAGTAACTTGATCTGTTTCTTCATGATCATTATCATTAACTTCCTCCCTTGTCGGTGCAGGCACCTCAGGAACAATTTCCTGCGCTGCGCTACTTTTCGGTTCAGGAGGGGTGACTCTCACCTCATCAAGTTCTACTTTCCTCCCACTCACTTCTTTCGAGAGAAACTCTTTCTCCAGAAAGGATCCATTCTTTGAAACAAAGACTTTGCCTTCGGATCTGTGGTAGAAGGTGTACCCAATCGTTTCCTTTGGGTATCCTATGAAGATGCATTTTTCCGATTTGGGTTCGATCTTTTCAGGTTGAAGTTTCTTGACATAAGCATCGCAACCCCAAACTTTCAGAAACGACAGCTTCGGTTTCTTGCCAAACCAAAGTTCATACGGTGTCGTCTCAACGGATTTCGACGGAGCCCTATTTAAAGTGAATGCGGCAGTCTCTAAAGCATAACCCCAAAAAGATAGCGGTAAATCGGTAAGGGACATCATAGATCGCACCATGTCCAACAGAGTACGGTTTCGACGTTCGGACACACCGTTACGCTGAGGTGTTCCGGGCGGTGTCAATTGTGAAACAATTACATAGTTCCTAAGGTGCGTGCCAAATTCATGACTTAAATATTCACCCCCACGATCTGATCGTAAGAACTTTATTTTTCTGTCACGTTGATTCTCAACCTCATTCTGAAATTCCTTGAACTTTTCAAAGGTCTCAGACTTGTGTTTCATTAAATAGATATACCCATATCTACTTAAGTCATCTGTGAGGGTGAGAACATAACAATAGCCTCCGCGAGCCTCAACACTCATTGGACCGCACACATCGGTATGTATGATTTCCAACAAGTTGGTTGCTCGCTCCATTGTTCCGGAGAACGGAGTCTTGGTCATCTTGCCCAAGAGGCATGGTTCGCACGTGTCAAATGATTCATAATCAAGAGACTCTAGAAGTCCATCTGAATGGAGCTTCTTCATACGTTTGACACCAATATGACCAAGGCGGCAATGCCACAAGTATGTGGGACTATCATTATCAACTTTACATCTTTTGGCATCTACACTATGAATATGTGTATCATCATGTTCGAGATTCATCAAAAATAAACCATTGACCAGCGGAGCATGACCATAAAACATATCTCTCAAATAAATAGAACAACCATTATTCTCCGATTTGAAAGAGTAGCCATCTCGCATAAGACGAGATCCAGATAGAATGTTCATGCTCAAAGCTGGTACTAAATAACAATTATTAAGGTTTAAAACTAATCCCGAGGGTAGATGTAGAGGTAGCGTGCCGACGGCGATCACATCGACCTTGGAACCATTCCCGACGCGCATCGTCACCTCATCCTTCGCCAGTCTCCGCTTATTCCGCAGCTCCTGTTTTGAGTTACAAATGTGAGCAACCGCACCGGTATCAAATACCCAGGAGCTATTACGAGCGCTGGTAAGGTACACATCAATAACACCCTTTGACGTTGCCTGCCTTCTTGTCTGCTAAATATTTGGGGCAGTTTCGCTTCCAGTGCCCCGTTCCCTTGCAATGAAAACACTCAGTTTCAGGCTTGGGTCCATTCTTTGGCTTCTTCCCGGCAACTGTCTTACCGGGCGTGGCAACTCCTTTGTCGTACTTCTTGAAGTTCTTCTTACCCTTGCCTTTCTTGAACTTAGTGTTTTTATTGACCATCAACACTTGATGTTCTTTCTTGATATCCACCTCCGCTGTTTTCAGCATTGAATACACCTCGGGAATGGACCTCTCCATCCCCTGCATATTGAAGTTTAACACGAAGCTCTTGAAGCTTGGTGGGAGCGACTGGAGGATTCTGTCAACGACCGCTTCATCTGGGAGATTCATTCCCAGCTGAGACAAGCGGTTGTGCAATCCGGAAATCTTGAGGATGTGCTCACTGAGAGAACTGTTTTCCTCCATCTTACAGCTGTAGAATGCGTCGGAGACATCATATCTCTTGACTCGGGCATGAGCTTGGAAAACCATTTTCAGCTCTTCGAACATCTCATATGCTCCGTGGTTCTCAAAACGTTTTTGGAGCCCCGACTCTAAGCTGTAAAGCATGCCACACTGAACCAGGGAGTAATCATCACTACGCGACTGCCAGACGTTCAAAACGTCTTGGGCCGCATCGGGAGCAGGTGCATCACCTAGCGGTGCTTCAAGGACATATGATCTCTTGGCAGCTATGAGGATAATCCTCAGGTTACGGACCCAATCCGTATAGTTGCTACCATCGTCTTTCAGCTTGGTTTTCTCTAGGAACGCGTTGAAGTTGAGGGAAACTTCAGCGTGGGCCATTTGATCTACAAGAGATATTGTAAAGAATTTTAGACTAAGTTCATGATAATTAAGTTCATCTTAATTAAATTTTAATGAACTCCCACTCAGAATGACATCTCTCTAGTCATTTAAGTGATACACGATCCGAATCGACTAGCCCGTGTCCGATCATCACGTGAGACGGACTAGTCATCAAGGTGAACATCTTCATGTTGATCGTATCTTCTAAACGACTCGTGTTCGACCTTTCGGTCTTCCGTGTTCCGAGGCCATGTCTGTACATGCTAGGCTCGTCAAGTAAACCCTAAGTGTATTGCTTGTGTAAATCTGGCTTACACCCGTTGTATGCGAACGTTAGAACCTATCGCACCCGATCATCACGTGGTGCTTCGGAACAACGATCCTTAGCAATGGTGCACAGTTAGGGGGAACACAATTCTTGAAATTTTAGTGAGAGATCATCTTATTTACTACCGTCGTTCTAAGTAAACAAGATGCATAAACATGATAAACATCACATGCAATCAATTAAAGTGACATGATATGGCCAATATCATCTTGCTCCTTCGATCTCCATCTTCGGGGCACCATGATCATCTTGTCACCGGCTCGACACCATGATCTCCATCATCATGATCTTCATCATAGTGTCTTGAAGAAGTCGTCACGCCAACTATTACTTCTACTACTATGGCTAACGTTTAGCAATAAAATAAAGTAATTACATGGCGTTAATTCAGTGACACGCAGGTCATACAATAATTAAGACAACTCCTATGGCTCCTGCCGGTTGTCAAGTTCATCGACATGCAAGTCGTGATTCCCTATTACAAGAACATGATCAATCTCATACATCACATATATCATTCATCACATCTTCTTTGGCCATACCAAGTCACATAGCACATGCTGCAAAAACAAGTTAGACGTCCTCTAATTGTTGTTGCAAGTTTTTACGTGGCTTCTATAGGTTTTCTAGCAAGAACGTTTCTTACCTACGCCAAAACCACAATGTGATTTGTCAATTTCTATTTACCCTTCATAAGGACCCTGTTCATCGAATCCGATCCGACTAAAGTAGGAGAGACAGACACCCGCCAGCCACCTTATGCATCTAGTGCATGTCTGTCGGTAGAACCAGTCTCACGTAAGCGTACGTGTAAAGTCGGTCTGGGCCGCTTCATCCCACAATACCGCCGAATCAAGATTGACTAGTAACGGCAAGAAAGTTGAACAAACTCAAACGCCCACAACTGCTTTGTGTTCTACTCGTGCAAGATGCTACGCATAAGACCTAGCTCAGATGAGACTGTTGGGGAACGTAGTAGAATTCAAAAAATTTCTATGCTTTCACCAAGATCCAACTAAGGAGACATCTAGCAACGAGCAAATAAGAGTGCATCTACATACCATTATGTAGATCGCGAGCGGAAGCTTTCGAAGAAGCGTGGATGAAGTAGTCGTACTCTTCGCGTTCTTCGTCACCGATGATCTAGCACCGAACGGACGGCACCTCCGCGTTCAACACACATCCGGTACAGCAACGTCACCTCCTTCTTGATCCAGCAAGGGGGGAGGAGAGGTCGTCGGAGATCCAGCAGCACGACGGCGTGGTGGTGGATGCAGTGGAGATTCCTGCAGGGCTTCGCCGGCGCCCTGCGGAGGGAGTATGGAGGTGTGACGGGAGGGGGAGAGGCGCCAGGGGCAAGGGTGCGGCTGCCCTCTCCCCCACATATATATAGGGGGCCAGGGGGGTGCGCCGGCCCTGCAGATGGGATCTGCAGGGTGGGGCGGCGGCCAGGGGGGATCCTTGCTCCCCAAGGCAAGGTGGTGCCCCCTCCCCCTAGGGTTTCAACCCTAGGCGCATGGGGAGGAGGGCCCATGTGGTGCGCCAGCCCACCAGGGCTGGCCACTTCCTCCTTGCGGCCTAGGGGCCCCACCAGGATGGGTGGCCCCACCCGGTGGACCCCCGGGGCCCCTCCGGTGGTCCCGGGACACTCCTGGTGACCCCCGGAGATCACCCGATGGCCGAAACCGGACTTCCTATATATCATTCTTTACCTCCGGACCATTCCGGAACTCCTCGTGACGTCTAGGATCTCATGCGGGACTCCGAAAACTTTCGGGTTTCCACGTGCATGTATCTCTACGACCCTAGCGTTACCGAACCTTAAGTGTGTAGACCCTACGGGTTCGGGAGACACGCAGACATGACCGAGACGACTCTCCGGTCAATAACCAACAGCGGGATCTAGATACCCATGAGGGTTCCCACGTGTTCCTCGATGATCTTCATCGGATGAACCGCCGTGTCAAGGATTCACTCAATCCCGTATGTTATTCCCTTTGTCCATCGGTACAGAACTTGCCCGAGATTCGATCGTCGGTATTCCCGATACCTCGTTCAATCTCGTCATGGCAAGTCTCTTTACTCGATCCATAATCCATCATCCCATGACTAACTCCTTAGTCACCTTGAGCTCATTATGATGATGTCTTACCGAGTGGGCCCAGAGGAACCTCTCCGTCATACGGAGTGACAATATCCCAGTCTCGGTTTGTACCAACCCAACAGACACTTTCAGTGATACCCGATGCGTACCTTTATAGCCACCCAGTTACGTTGTGACGTTTGGCACACCCAAAGTATTCCTACGGCATCCGAGAGTTGTACAACCTCATGGTCTAAGGAATAAATACTTGACACCGAAAAGCTTATGCATTACGAACTAAACGACCTCGTGCTATGCTCAGGGTTGGGTCTTGTCCATCACATCATTCTCCTTATGATGTGATCCCGTTATCACTGACATCCTATGTCGATGATCAGGAAACCGTGACCATCTGTTGATCAATGAGCTGGCAACTAGAGGATTGCCATGGACTCAATTGTGGTCTATATATTCACACATGTATCGCTGTTTCCGTACAATACAATTCAAGCATGAATAACAGATGATTATCATGAACAAGGAAATATAATAATAATACTTTTATTATTGCCTCTAGGGCATATTTCCAACAGTCAGAGCATGAGGTATTTATTGAGTGTCAACCTTTGTGTGGAGGTCGGGGGCGCGCGATGGTTAACTCCTACCAACCTCCCCCCTAGGAGCATGCGTTGATTGCTTTGTTTTGATGACGCGTAAATTTTTGCAATAAGTATATGAGTTCTTTATGAATAATGTTGAGTCCATGGATTATACGCACTCTCACCCTTCCGCCATTGCTAGCCTCTCTTGTACCGCGCAACTCTCACCGGTACAATACACCCACCATATACCTTCCTCAAAACAGCCACCATAGCTACCTATCATGGCATTTCCGTAGCCATTCCGAGATATATTGCCATGCAACTTTCCACCGTTCCGTTCATATGACACGCTTCATATTGTCATATTGCCATGCATGATCATGTAGTTGACATCGTATTTGTGGCAAAGCCACCATCACAACTCATTCATACATGTCACTCTTGATTCATTGCACATCCCGATACACCGCCGGAGTCATTCATATAGAGTCATACTTTGTTCTAGTATCGAGTTGTAATCTTTGAGTTGTAAGTCAATAAAAGTGTGATGATCATCATTATTAGAGCATTGTCCCATGTGAGGAAAAGCCAAATAAAAAAAGAGATGGCCCAAAAAATAAATAGAGAGGGGCTAAATAAAAAAAAGGGAGAAAGCCCCTCTAAAAAAATGAGAGAAAAGAGAGAAGGGACAATGCTACTATCTGTTTATCAACGAGCTGGCAACTAGAGGATTGCCATGGACTCAATTGTGGTTTATATATTCACACATGTATCGCTTTTTCTTACAATACAATTCAAGCATGAATAACATACGATTATCATGAACAAGGAAATATAATAATAATACTTTTATTATTGCCTCTAGGGCATATTTCCAACAGTTAGAGCATGAGGTATTTATTGAGTGTCAACCTTTGTGTGGAGGTCGGGGGCGCGCGATGGTTAACTCCTACCAACCTCCCCCCTAGGAGCATGCGTTGATTGCTTTGTTTTGATGACGCGTAAATTTTTGCAATAAGTATATGAGTTCTTTAGGAATAATGTTGAGTCCATGGATTATACGCACTCTCACCCTTCCGCCATTGCTAGCCTCTCTTGTACCGCGCAACTCTCACCGGTACCATACACCCACCATATACCTTCCTCAAAACAGCCACCATAGCTACCTATCATGGCATTTCCGTAGCCATTCCGAGATATATTGCCATGCAACTTTCCACCGTTCCGTTCATATGACACGCTTCATATTGTCATATTGCCATGCATGATCATGTAGTTGACATCGTATTTGTGGCAAATCCACCATCACAATTCATTCATACATGTCACTCTTGATTCATTGCACATCCCAATACACCGCCGGAGTCATTCATATAGAGTCATACTTTGTTCTAGTATCGAGTTGTAATCTTTGAGTTGTAAGTCAATAAAAGTGTGATGATCATCATTATTAGAGCATTGTCCCATGTGAGGAAAGGCCAAATAAAAAAAGAGATGGCCCAAAAAATAAATAGAGAGGGGCTAAATAAAAAAAGGGAGAAAGCCCCTCTAAAAAAATGAGAGAAAAGAGAGAAGGGACAATGCTACTATCCTTTTCCACACTTGTGCTTCAAAGTAGCACCATGATCTTCATGATAGAGAGTCTCTTGTTTTGTCACTTTCATATACTAGTGGGGATTTTCATTGTAGAACTTGGCTTGTATATTCCAACAATGGGCTTCCTCAAATGCCCTAGGTCTTCATGAGCAAGCAAGTTGGATGCACACCCACTTAGTTTCTTTTGATGAGCTTCCATACACTTGTAGCTATAGTGCATCCGTTGCATGGCAATCCCTACTCACTCACAATGATATCTACGGATGAGCATCTCCATAACCCGTTGATACGCCTAGTCAATGTGAGACTATCTTCCTCCTTTTTGTCTTCTCCACAACCACCACTCTATTCCACCTATAGTGTTATATCCATGGCTCACGCTCATGTATTGCGTGAAAGTTGAAAGGTTTGAAAAAATTGAGTATGAAAACAATTGCTTGGCTGAAACCGAGGTTGTGCATGATATGAATATTTTGTGTGATGAAGAGGAAACATAGCCAAACTATATGATTTTGTAGGGATAACTTTCTTTGGCCATGTTATTTTGTGAAGACATGATTGCTTTGTTAGTAT
Organism: Secale cereale; assembly: GCA_902687465.1. Classification (NCBI taxonomy): domain Eukaryota; kingdom Viridiplantae; phylum Streptophyta; class Magnoliopsida; order Poales; family Poaceae; genus Secale; species Secale cereale. Next base: position 431,039,368 of record LR738710.1, on the reverse strand, counting down.
GCTTGAAGTATTATTATTTCTTATGTCAATATAGACTTTTGTCTTGAATCTTTCGGATCTGAACATTCATGCCACAACAAAGAGAATTACATTAAAAATTATGTTGGTTAACATTCCACATCAAAAATTATGTTTTTATCATTTACATACTCGAGGACGAGCATGAATTAAGCTTGGGGATGCTTGATACGTCTCCAACGTATCTCTAATTTTTTATTGTTCCATGCTATTATATATTATGTTTTGGATGTTTAATGGGATTTATTATACACTTTTGTACTATTTTTGGGACTAACCTATTAACCCAAAGGCCCACTGCAGATTGCTATTTTTTTTTTGCCTATTTCAGGGTTTCACGGAAAAGGAATATCAAACGGAGTCCAAACATAATGAAACCTTCACGAGAGTTATTTTTGGAACGATATCAACACAGAAGACTTGGAGTACACGCGAGGCAACGAAGGAGGCGGCCACGAGGGTCTAGGGCGCGCCCCTCCTACAGGGCGCGCCCCCCACCCTCGTGGGCCACCTCTGGCTCCCCCGATGCCCTCCTTCCTCCTATATATATATATATATATATATATATATATATATATATATATATATATATATATATATATATATATATATATATATATATATATCCATTTACCCTGAAAACATCGAGGCAACAGAGAAAACCCTAATTCCACCGCCGCAACCTTCTGTTCCCCTGAGATCCCATCTTGGGGCCTGTTCCGGAGGTCCGCCGAAGGGGGAGATCTTCCACGGAGTGCTTCTACATCAACACCAGTGCCTCACCATGAGTTGTGAGTAGTTTACCATAGATCTTCGGGTCCGTAGTTAGTAGCTAGATGGCTTCTTCTCTCTTTCTGGATCTCAATACCAAGTTCTCCTCGGTCTTCGAGGAGATCTATTCGATGTAATCTTTTTGCGGTGTGTTTGTCGAGATCCGATGAACTGTGGGTTTATAATCAAGATTATCCATGAGAAATATTTGGTTCTTTTTAAAATCTTTTATGTATGATTATAATATCCTTGGAAGTCTCTTCAAATTATTGGTTTGGTTTGGCCTACTAGATCTATAGTTCTTGCAATGGGAGAAGTGCTTGTCTTTGGGTTCAATCTTGCGGTGTCCTTTCCCAGTGACAACAGGGGCAGCAACGCACATATTGTATTGTTGCCATCAAGGATAAAAAGATGGGTTTATATCACATTGCTTGAGTTTATCCCTTTACATCATGTCATCTTGCTTAAAGCATTACTCTGTTCTTATGGACTTAATACTCTAGATGCATGCTGGATAGCGGTCGATGTGTGGAGTAATAGTAGTAGATGAAGAATTCTTTCAGTCTACTTGTCACGGGCGTGATGCCTATATATAATGATCATGCCTAGATATTCTCATAACTATGCGCTTTTCTATCAATTGCTTGACAGTTATTTGTTCACCCACCGTAGAATTCTGTTATCATGAGAGAAGCCACTAGTGAAACATATGGCCCCCGGGTCTATTCTCAACATATTAATCTTCAATCTACTTTACTTTTACTTATTTACTTTCTATTCTTATATCCAAAAATATCAGAAATATCACACTATCCTATCTATCAGATCTCACTTTCGTAAGTGACCGTAAAGGGATTGACAACCCCTTATCGTGTTTGCTGCGAAGTTCTCATTTGTTTGTGCACGTGCGAGGGACTCGCGCGTGGTCTCCTTCTGGATTGATACCTTTTTTCTCAAAAACTGAGGGAAGTACTTACGCTACTGTGTTGTATCACCCTTTCCTCTTCGAGGGAATACAACGCAAGCTCGAGAAGTAGTAGTCAGCATGCATAGATATGCATGCCTAGGCTTTTTATCCTGTAAAAGGATTGTAGGATGCCATATCCTATGATAGTTTAAAATTTATGCATTAAAAGCAATACGTCGTGTGTCCGCCGACCAATTATTCCCTCAAGAACGCTAGCTTTTGCCTTCACCCAGTCTGAGGTACATGTCCGGATTACCCGGTTGTAACAATCGCAGAGGTGCTCCCTTTACACCCTAGCCGAAAATCGGGAATGTAGAGGTAAGCACAGGAGCAAGGCAACCCAGCTTGGCCGAAACTTAAATCATATTGGTGCATATAATGGCAAGGATAGACTCTAAAAACAGACGACTTTCTAAGCAATAAGCTTTTTGATAATGGGCTTCGTCAAAGAAGCCCCCAAGTATATTCAAGGTAGATACATTCAAAGATGTTCTATCTTGTGATAGTTCGGGTGAGCTGAATACTTACCAATGAAAGGAAAAGTAAGGAAAAAAGGAAGAGGAGAAAAATAAAAATAAAACACAAAACCTAACTTAAAAGGAGGAGAAAATACTACCGAACTATCCATAGAATCATCGGAGCCTGGCAGCGTTCCACGGGTTCGGCTCAAGGCGGTTGTCTTGTGCATTCCGAAGGTGATAGGCACTACCGATGAGTACTTCGTTGATAATGAAGGGCCCCTCCTATTTTGGTTTGAGCTTGTCCTTTTTCTTCTCCGGGAGGCGTAAAACAAGTTCGCCGACATTGTATGTCTTAGCCCACACTTCTCTGCTCTGGTACCGCCTGGCCTATTGCTAATAAAATGCGGAACGGGCCTGCGCTATATTGCGCTCCTCTTCAAGTCCATCTAGGTTGTCCTGCCGATCTAGCTTGGCTTCTCGCTCTTCGTACATGCGCACTCGAGGTGAGTCAAGAATAATGTCGCAGTGCAGAATAGCCTCTGCACCGTACACCATGAAAAAAGGTGTGTATTCGGTCATCCGATTAGGTGTGGTCCGCAGCCCCCAGAGTACGGACTCAAGCTCCTCAACCAAGTGTTTATCAGACTCCCGTAGGGAGCGCACTAGTCGGGGTTTAATGCCGCTCATTATCATACCATTGGCTCTTCCGACTTGACCGTTTGTTTGAGGATCGTACATGGAGGCGTAATCAAGTTTAATGCCTAACTTTGCGCACTAGTTTTTTACCTCATCAGTTGTAAAGTTGGTGCCATTTTCTGTGATAATACCGTGTGGGACACCATAACGGTGTACTACATCAGATATAAAATCTATCACCGGCCCTGCCTCAACTGTTTTTACTGGCTTGGCTTCTATCCATTTAGTGAATTTATCCACCGTCACCAGCTAGTATTTCTTTTTATGGCTTCCCCCTTTAAGAGGTCCGACCATATCAAGCCCCCAGACCGCAAAAGGCCAGGTAATGGGGATGGTTCTCAAAGCGGTGGGAGGAATGTGACTTTGATTTGCAACGAGCTGGCAGCCAACGCAATGTTGGACTATGGTCTGGGCATCTGCTCGGGCAGTGAGCCAGAAAAACCCAGCTCGAAATGCTTTGCTCACGAGCGCCCGAGCTGCGGCGTGATGACCGCCCATTCCAGCATGTATTTCAGTGAGAAGTTGTCATCCCTCCTCTTCGGAGATGCACCTTTGGAGAACACAAGTAGTGGTTTTCTTATATATTTCACCTTCGTGAACTTTGTAGGCTTTAGAAAATCGAATTATCCGGCGGGCCTCGTTTTGGTCATCGGGGAGCCCTTGCCAATTAAGGTAAGCTAAGAAAGGCTATGTCCAGGGGGCTATGACAGCCATGGTATCGTGAGCCGAAGATGTTATCTCCATGTCTGAGTCCCTGATGACGTTTTCGTTAAGTTCGGCTGGGGGTGTGTACGGATCCGAATTAGTATCGCCGCTCTCATCCTGCCATGTTACTGATGGCTTAAACGGCCTTTCCACGAAGGTGTTAGGCGGGGCTGTGTCGCGTTTAGCACCCATACGAGCGAGTATATCTGCCGCCTGGTTATTATCACAGGCTGCATGGTGGAATTCTAACCCCTCAAATCGAGCCGATATTTCAATATGGCGTTGCGATAAGCAGCCATCTTAGAGTCCTTCGCATCGAAATCTCCCTTTATTTGAGAGATATCAAGGTTTGAGTCTCCGCGTACCTCTAGGCGTCGTATGCCCATGGATACAGCTAGGCGGAGACCATGCAATAGTGCCTCATATTCGGCTGCATTGTTTGAGTCCATGTACATGATTTGTAGTACATACCAGACTGTATCCTCTGTTGGAGATATCAGGATGACACCGACCCCCAATCTGTCTAGCATTTTAGAACCGTCGCTGTACATTGTCCAGTAAGAATATGAGCCATGCTCTTTAGGGAGTTCGGCTTCCGTCCATTCTACGACGAAGTCAGCCAACACCTGGGATTTAATAGGCCGGCGCGACTTATATGGTATTTCAAACGATAGGAGCTCGATGGCCCATTTGTCTATGCGTCCACTGGCGTCTTTATTGTTGATGATATTGTTAAGTGGTACCTCGGACGCCACTGTGATCGAGCACTCTTGAAAGTAGTGTCGAAGTTTCTGAGATGACATGAAGACTGCGTAGGCAATTTTCTGATAGTGGGGGTACCGTGATTTACATGGTGTGAGAACCTCAGATACGTAGTATACGGGTTTTTGAACGGGGAACTTATGTCCCTCTTCGGCTCGTTCGACAATGAGCACGACACTCACTACCTGGTGAGTGGTTGATATATACAACAGCATTGGTTTGCCAACACCTGGGGTGGCTAGGATTCGGTTGCTCGCTAGTAGACTTTTTATTTCTTCCAATCTGTCCATTCGAAGTTATCAATGCGTCGTAGCAATCTATAAAGTGGCAATGCTTTCTCTCCTAGCCTGGACATGAAGCGGCTCAAGGCCGCTACACAGCTTGCTAGTTTTTGCATTTGTTTGAGATTGGTTGGCGGTTTGAGCTGTGACAAGGCCCGGATTTTAGTTGGGTTAGCTTCGATTCCTCTATGGGATACAAGGAACCCTAATAGCTTTCCATCCGGAACGCCGAAGACGCATTTTTCTAGATTGAGCCTTATGTCATATGCTCAAAGGTTATCGAACATAAGGCGGAGATCATCCACCAACGTCTCGACGTGTTTGGTCTTAACGACTACGTCGTCAACATATGCCTCACCTGTCTTGCCAATTTGTTTTTCTAAGCATGTTTGAATCATGCGTTGATATGTGGCACCAGCATTTTTAAGTCCAAAGGGCATAGTGTTGAAACAGAAAGGACCGTACGTGGTGATAAATGCCTTTGTGGAATGATCGGATTCCTTCATCTTTATCTGATGGTATCCGGAGTAAGCATCAAGGAAACACACCGAGTCGTGTCCGGCTGTTGCATCAATAATCTGATAAATGCGGGGCAGAGGAAAGGGATCCTTAGGGCAAGCCTTGTTTAGGTTTGTAAAGTCGACACAGAGGCGCCATGATTTATCCTTCTTCGGTACCATGACTAAGTTGGCTAGCCAATTCGGATGTTTAACTTCTCTGATGAATCCGGCCTCCAATAGCTTGGCTAGCTCTTCTCCCATTGCTTGTCTTCTAGGTTCAAAAAATTGTCGAGGTGACTGCTTGACTGGTTTGTACCATTTGATAATGTTGAGGCTGTGTTCGGCCAGCCTGCGTGGGATTCCTGGCATATCTGAAGGGTGCCAGGCGAATATATCCCAATTTTCGCGAAGAAAGGCGCGTAACACGCTATCTACCGCCGGATCCAGCTATGCCCCGATATACGCTGTCTTATTAGGGACCGTTGGGTGCACTTGAAATTTTATAATTTCATCTGCTGGCTTAAAGGAGGTAGATTTTGATCTTTTGGCAAGGATTACATCGTCCTTGTCCACCGTGGATCGTAAGGTGGTTAGTTCCTCGGCTGCAAGGGCGTCGAATAATGCCTCTAGGGCTAAAGATGCCGTTTTGTTCTTGGCGCGGAGTGCTCTGTCCGGATCACTTGTTAATGTGATTACTCCATTGGGCCCTGGCATTTTAAGCTTCATGTACCCATAATGGGGTATGGCTTGAAAGTGTGAAAAAGCGTCCCGTCCTAAAAGGGCGTGGTATCCTCTATTGAAGGGAACAATATGGAAGAGCAGTTCCTCCGATCTGTAGTTCTCGGATGTGCCGAATACTATGTCAAACGTAATGCTTCCCGAACACCAGGCTTCCCGGCTGGGAATAATTCCTCTGAAGGTTGTGTTAGTGTGCTCAATGCGGGATTTGTCAATCTGCATTTTTGCAAGCGTATATGAGGTTGAGTCCGCTTCCTCCGTCCATGAGTACTTTAGTGAGGCGAAAGCCGTCTACTATTGGATCCAGTACAAGAGTTGCTGTTGCTCGGACCGGCCGGACACGAGGTGCGTCTTCGGAAGAAAAAGTGATTGTCATGTCTCTCCATGTTATTGCAGAGCTAATTTGATAGACCTCAGCAAGTTCGCGATTTGCTCTCTTGCGGCGGTTGTTTGAGGAGAACGTCTCGAAGACGGTGAAGACACTGACGTCTTTCTCCCCTGATACTGCGGTGGCAACGATTGCTGCACCGCTCTTTGCTACCTGCCAGAGTACCCAACATGCCCTAAGGCAGTGGTTTGGGATATTGTCTAGGGCTGCATGTATTTGCAAGGTTTGTTCTTCTTGCCGATAGGCATATTATCGGATGAGCTGCTGGGGTATGTCCGTTTAGCCTTAATCATGTGTTGTCCGAATATTGACTATTCTAGAGGTGTATTCTGGGCATTCCAAGTGTTTTCCATTGAGCAGTACTTTCGTACTAAGTGCGACAGGTCTTTGAAACTCAGAACACGACGTTGGTTGAGGGCGTTCAAAACTCCCTCATCCGTAAAATTGTGGTGAAATAAGGGGACCGCATCGTCGTCACAGCAGTCCTTAATCTTGTTCTTGACAAGCAGGAATCTGGCCCAAAAGTGGTTGACCGTCTCCTCGGGCTGCTGCTGTATGTTCGCGAGATCGTTTATGTCCGGAAATCCAGATTTACTTGGAGAGTTTTTCCCAGGGTGGGTTGGTTTTGATAATTTTGAATCCCGACCCAACGTGGTATTTGGGGTTTGACAACCTCCGGTGTGGACGATCTGGGCTCCGCGAGATTTGAACATTCCGTGGGCCCGGCGTCAATCCCAGAGCTTGAAAAACACAAGGTGTCACCTGACAGGGGCATGTTCGGCTCGATGGGTTCGGAGATCCGAACCGTGACCGTCTCCGTCTCAAGCGGGGGAGTATCTTCGGCTCCGTCCCCGACTGCCGCCACTAGATGAGTGATCGGGATGGGATCAGTCTAATCCTGACCGGATTTAGGTCCGATCTGATCTCCTGGCGATGAAAGCCCCAGGACAGCGATGTGATCCAGCAGCTCGTTTAAGGAGAGAAATCTGCCGAGGTCGCGTCATCGAAGTGGCCGGAGTCAACATAAGGGTGATGCTCGATGACCACAGGAAGTGCGGCCGGCCCGGAGTCCGCACGGGCGCATACAACAAACCCGCCGAGCTGGAGAACCTAGCCAATGGCCAAGTTGTTTCCGAGGGTGATCTCATCGTTGATGACGAGACGAGCCATCGATCGCTTATTGCAAGCGCACAGCGGAGCTCTCAATGAAAGCACCATTGTCGGTGTCAAAATCGGCAGATCTCGGGTAGGGGGGCCCAAGCTATGCGTCTAAGGACCAGTGGTAACAGGAGATTCAGGACACGATGTTTACCCAGGTTCGGGCCCTCTCGATCTAGGTAATACCCTACTTCATGCTTGATTGATCTTGATGAATATGTGTTACAAGAGTTGATCTACCTCGAGATCGTAATGGCTAAACCCTAGGAGTCTAGCCTATGAGATATGATTATGTCGTTAGCCTCTACATACTAAACCCTCCGGCTTATATACACGCGGGAGGGGGCCTAGGGTTACAAAGGTGACTTGGGGAGGAAGTAATAGCTACATCCGGACATCATGCCTGCCTTTCTACATACACAGGAGTCCTGACCGAATACGGGGGAGAGTCTTCTGCTTCTATCTTCGCGGCCCATCAATACGACCCAACTTCATTGACCCGGACGCCTGAGGATCCCTGAACCTAGGACTCCCTCAGCGAGGCAGAGCTTCACCGAGTCTGGATCGTTGGTGTACATCACATTCAACTTGGTGTGGCCATGGGACTGAACGGAAAACTCAAAGCTGAACTCCTTGCTGAAGTCCATATCTAGCAGGCTCACCCGTCAAATCTCCATTGGAGTCTCTTCAAGTGAATGAGTGGGTAGGTGGGGGCAGCAGTTCGTTTTTCAGCTCATGGGGAACTGGATTCAATAGTAAACTAAGTGTGTACAGGCGACAACAGTTACTACCCCTCCCTTGCACACTGCACGCCCGGCAGAACATGCACCCTCGGTGCATTCAAATGCCTCTATTACTTCGGAGTAAGAAACCTTTTCCAGCCACACGTCGGTTCACGAGCGGGTCTGTATTAGTATTGTAATAACACGTGTTAGTGGTCACTTTACTTAAATTTAATTAGCTTTAATTAAAATTTATTCTTAAAACAAGTGATGCATTGGCTCGTTCTATCAGTGCCACAGGATGAACATGCACAACAATTAGAATTATTATTCTCAGGACGCGCACAATCAGCCCATTTGTCGCACTCTCACACAGATTATACTACCAACTTTGGACTATTTGTTATGGTTGTTGTCCTCTACATCATCATGTCGTGTTTCCTAGCTTGCAAGATTCAGAACCAACAAATAAGATTAAAATAATAAGTACATCAAAGATGCCTACACATCTCATTGATTCCCAGCTTTCAAGATTCAGAACCAACAAATAACATTCACATAATAAGTACAACAAAGATGCTTACAAATCTCATTGATTCCCATCTTGCAAGATTCATAACCAACCCATTAGAGTCTTTTGATAAAGTGAATATCGGGATTAAATCCATCTTGGCTAGCCGTGTCATACAACCCAAGAACTTGGTGAATGCTCGGACTATCACAACATCTGTTGTTGAGTATTCCTGTTTGCACAACACAGATAACAAAGAGCATGATCACTCTAATAGTGGCACTAGTTGAAGTCAACTTGCAGCTGAACTCAATGATTCAATTCATGCGACTTTGTATGTAGTTCACCTGAAATGAAGCAAATATTCCATCATTCAGCTAGCAAAAAGTACTGGCTCTCGTGAGCTGGCAGGTTCTTCTTTAGTTGTTGCACAAAAATTGAGAAAGATTAAGGTTGGTTGTCCTCCTCATGTAAGGTGCAACAATAATTTGCTTATCCTTTTGTGTAGTTTCACTAAAATAAAGTGCCATTGTGGTGACAGTAATCTTGCAAAGGCTAATAAAATGTTGCACGAGATTACCAGCAGAATTCGACAGAGATTTTGGAAACTCCAATCACCATTTTGTGCAGTTCCACCAAAATTGAGAGATGTTGCCCACGTGACATTTTAGTTGAACTGCACAAGACACTCATTCCAAAAAAGTGTTTTGTACAGTTCACCAAATGGTCACAATAGCAACAAGGAGAAATGGCTATCCCTATCTGCACAAAAAGAAAGAATGAAAACAGTTGCCGGTCAATAACAAGATACGAAACATACACGAAATGAAAAGAAGCATCTTGATTATGTTCATGGCAATCACCCGAGGACAATATAAATTTGAAAATGTCAGTTATGCTTCATGTTACCAGAAGCATTACGATCAACAATGACATTCGTCAAATATGGGATTACTTTAATGCTGGCATTACTTGTTTACTAGATACAATAGATCAAAGCAGCTAAAGAGTTGGTTTAAGGGCATAGGACCGTGGGGACACCAGGACACTTAGCAACGTAACAAAACAACTTACTTATCATACTGGGGGAAACAACAAGAGTATTTGTAACACAGTTTAATTGCATCATATCATTGAAGGCATTAGATTAACAATAACACTGGTTAGACATGTCCTTAAGGTAAGAGTGTGATTGCTACATTGTACATGCACCCATACATTAACAACAGCAAAAGTTTGGTATAAGGACATGCGACAGTGGACGCATCAGCACAATGTACCTACAAGGAGGCATAAAGTGGTGATGCCGAGTTTGTTCATACTCTCTGAGGGCAGCAAATCTAATCCTAGAGAACTTTTACTATGTGAGGGCAGCAAATCTAATCCTGGACATACTCTATTGACTTGTACACAAGCCACCACTTTCTATCATTTTCAACAAATAATAGATCTGTTCCTTATCCAGTCTGTATTGCGTTTTCGCTTTATTTCCCTTTTCAACCAAGAGAGCGGTTGGGTATCCGGTCTCTACTACTTTCCCCCTGTTATTTCCTCTTTGAATCAAGTCCTAGATTCATGCTACGACTTTCCCCCCTTTCTTCATTGTTGGACCAAGTCCTATATTTGACTGCATGAAGTGGCTTTACCTCTAATAATACTAAAAAATTAGGTGGCTTTGGAAGAGCTGATGGAAGTAGAAAAAGATGCAGATGCAGACACGTGGGGAGCTGGGGCAATAGAGCAAGGCCGCTTTCAAAGAACTTATACCTGAGGGTCGACGGGATGTCGGCAGTGGCAGGTCGGATCTGCACACAATAAGGCAGGGAGGAAGAAGGGGTCCGAGGACCTCCCGAGCTGGTGCAGTGTTTGAGAGAACGACACAGGCAGAGGATCGGGACCTGCCAGCAGTTGTGGGTTTCCTCCCTCGTCGCCGATTACCACGTGAACGATGCACCTAGTCCCCGCTACACACACCGGAGAAGGGATCCGGCCGGATCTGTGACCAGCGGTGAGCTGAGAGAAAATGTCGGTCATGTGAGTGTCAAAACCGGCAGATCTCGAGTAGGGGGGCCCAAGCTGTGCGTCTGAAGATTGATGGTAACAGGAGGCTGGGGACACGATGTTTACCCAGGTTCAGGCCCTCTCGATTGAGGTAAAACCCTACTTCCGGCTATATTAGTATGGATGCATATGTGTACAAGAGATGATCTACCATGAGATCGTAATGGCTAAACCCTAAGTCTAGCCAATGGGGATATTGTACTGACAATGATCCCCCTATAGACTAAACCCCTCGGCTTATATACACGCCTGAGGAGACCTAGGGTTATAAGGGTGACTTGGGGAGGAAGTAATTGACACATCCGGACTCAAAACCCGTCTTTCTACGTACATAGGAGTCATGACCGAATACGGGGGAAGGGCTTCTGCTTCTTCTTTATGCGGCCCACCAGTGAAGCCCAACTTCATTGACCTAGATGCCTGAGGACCCCTTAATACAGGACTCCCTCAGTAGCCCCCGGACTTGCCTTCAAGGACGAGATTGTATCCGGCTTCATGTCTTCGGTCTTGCTAGGTGAGTCTTTATGGCTGATAGTTCGGCTTCTTTAAATATTATAACCTGTCGGTCCCTCACCGTCGTCGCCTTGGCTTCCACGTGTCCAATGAACGCGAACCATTTGGGCGCCTTTTTGCAAATACCCCCCTGATTGTTCAGGGAAAACGCCTACATAAGAGAATAGATCCAATCGCTTCTCCATCTCATTCCACGCGGAAGAAATCCCTAGTGCCAGCGAAAAATCTTCAGATATGGCCAGTGCCCCGATCTTCTCCTCTCGCCCTCATGGCCCTAGTGCAGGAGATTGGAAAAGTTGCTCTGTGTCCCATGCGCATCTGTGAAAACTGCAATCGCAGGGGTATCTCCCTCCGGAGGATCAAGTCCCCGTCCGGGCCGGACTAACGTCCGTTGACAACCAAGCCCTGGCAGAGAGCTTTCCCAACCCCTCCAATGGAGAGCGGGTAGGTTTAGTCCCCTGCCTTCTAAGAGGTGTGGGGTTCCTGGTCCATCCCTTTCTTAGGGGACTCCTGGAGTTTTACGGCCTCCAACTGCACAATATTACTCCAGCGTCAATCTTGCACATTACGGGTTTTGTCGCTTTATGCAAACTATTTTTGGGCTGCGATCCCCACTTTGAGCTATGGAGGAGGTACTTCTGCCTCATTCCTTGATCGGAGGAAGGATCCATATTTGAAGTTGGGAGCGCCGAAGTATGGCGTATAGCCGGGACAGGTTACCTGCCCGGTACTCCGAAGAAGGCATCCGATGAGTGGCCCTCGGAGTGGTTTTATATCGAGGATGTTGCTTTGCCGGATCCAGTTCGGCAAGGACTTCTCCCGTATTCTAGTGCTCCTCCAAAGAAGCTTTTCAACTGCGTCCCTGGGGTCCCTCAGAGGAAGAGAGTGCGGAGGTTAACCGACTGGCCGGCAAGATCAAATTGCTTGCAAGTTCGGGATTAACTATAATCAAAGTGATGGTCATTTCGATGAAGCGACGTGTGCAGCCGCTCCAAGCCAGAGGTCTTATAATGTATCACTATAATGGTCTGAATGATGCCTCGCGCTGCCTGTGCCTGGATCTGGATGACCCTGCCATTCTAGGCACAATCCTGGAAGGCCTCTATAAGGGAGAGAAGCAGGATTTTATCCGTTTAACATGCGGGGAAGCCCTTTCCATGTACAATCTTCCTGACTGGGTAAGTCCTTCTCCTTGGCTGTTTAGATGTTTTTAATTATGAGGTATTAACCGAACTGTGTTCGGTTGCTCCCGAAAGGAGTGGAGGAAGGTGGTTAGGGGGATTAACAATCCCGCCCCGCAGCTGGAGGACCCGTTCTAAAAATCGGGCCTGGATATGAAGAAGATCCGGATGTAGGCGTAGAGTTAGAAGACGGAGTCTTCTATCAAGCCTGCATGGGGGCACCTTGGTGGCTATAGTGGACGATTACCCGGGCCTCATTCCTTCTTCTCGTGTAAGAAATTTAGGGTACATCTCGCCAACGAGAAGATTCCCAATCGCATTTACCCATTGTATTCTATTATGTTTAAACAGGGACGACGCTCCTCACGCCGGACTGTGCGTAGGCCGCCAACGCGGAGGGCGGCGCCTGCGTCGGGCGAGGTTTTGAAGTGGAAAGGGACCACGATCTCCAGCGGACCTTCAAAGAGGTATGTTTCTTTTATCATGTGCTGGGTGGTGAAATTGTTATTATAACTTTCCGCATTGTCTATTCCTCTTAGGAGGAATGCAAGCCAGACCGTCTCCGGAGGCGACGTAGGCCAAGTTCCAGCCAATCCGGCACCAGTCCCGTCAAGGATGAATGCTAATTCGGTGCCGGAATGTCCATTCCAGGAGGATTCGGGTGAAGTATCCGCTACCAATTCTGAAGTGGAGGTCGTGATGATTCATCGGCGGCGGAAAGCAGCCATGCGTGACCCTGACTTCTCTGCAGAGGTGTTCAATGCCCTTCCTTATGCCGATGGCTATATCCAAGCCGCTCCATACGGACTCGCCAGAGCCACTCATCATCTTTCAAAGGATATAAGGGTAAAATTTTGTTGTTTGAGTATTATCCTGCCATTAGCCCCCGAGACTTAAAGTAGTTGGTACAACTGATTTGAGGATCGTTGCATTTTTATAGGTCATTCGATTAAAGAATAACTCTTTGTCCATGGAAATTGAGAAGTGCCTGACCCAACTTGCCGAATTGAAAAATTCGAAGGAATTCAGAAAGGATGATGTTGGTTAGAATAATTGTGTCCAGAAACTACGACAGTTCTGCTGATTACTATGACGTATACACTAATGTGTAATACAACAACATGATCGACCGACCAACTGGAGAGGGAGCTAAGAGCTGCTTTAGCAGACAAGAAGTTTGTCGAAGAGGAAAAAGCCGCTGGCAAGCGTGCACTAACGCATGAGATGGAAAAAGGGAACCGGGTGTAGGATATAAATATTAGGCTCGAACAGGAGCTAAAGGGTATAAAGGCTCAACTCTCAAGCGCCTTGGAGGAGAACCGAAGGCTAAAAGGTGACATGTTTAGTATGTCTCTTATACCTAGCTATCCTTATAGTCTCGTAGTTTTAAAAGTTTTGTATAAAAACTTTTCCTGCAGGTTTATTAACTGGTCAGCCTAAAGGCGGGGTGTCCGGTTTTGAGGGCGATGTGCTACAGGAGCTTTCTAGGGTCCATGAACGGGCTCAGAAGGCCATGAAGAGTATGGTCAGAGCTCTATGGCCTGGCGACTCCCCTCCAGAATCTATGGAGGACTTGGCAGACCTGTTCAAAGGGGCTCGGCGCCGCTTTGAACTATGGAAAGCCTCAGCATGCCGCATGGGTGCTCGAGAAGCGTGGGCTATGGTGAAGACGCGTTTTACTCGCCTTGATCCAAATCACATGGCCCGTGTGGGACCTTGAGGGCCTGATGGACAAGAAATTCCTCTGCGTTTGGTATATGACCAAGTAGGTTTAGCTGCCAAGCTTTCCCAACAAGACTGTATACTGGACCGCCTGATAGAGGGAATAGAAAATGAATAGCCGTTTGATTCTATGTATCAATGTACTTTTACCATCAAACTTATCTCCGACCGAATCTGTGTAAAGTTTGTCATTGCCGACCATTTGCTTCGACCTCCACAAACCCGAAGGCTGGAGTGTGTCCGAATACTATATCTGTGACGGGCATGTGATATGCTCGGAAACCAGGCAATCCAGTCATAATTCCTTGAACAAACGAACTGAGTTCGGGGAGTTATGTTATATTACTATTTAACGTAAGAAACATCTTCCAAAGAGAATAGTTCCGTTAGGGGTTCCTTTCCTTGGGTCGGCATGCATAAATATGCAGGCCTAGGCTTTCAATTCCATGATGGGGATAGGAGGAAGCCATCTCCTATGATTTTGAAAATACGCTCTAGAATGTGATATGTCGTGTATCCACTGACCAATTATTCCCTTAAGAGCGCTAGATTTCGGCTTCACCTAGTCCGAGGTACATATCCGGTTTACCCGGCTGTAACAATCGCAGAGGTGCTCCTTTTACACCCTAGCCGAACAATAGGAAACGTAGGGGTAACAATAGGAGCCAGGCAACCCAGCTTGGCCAGAACTTAAGTCATATCAGTGCATATTATGGCAAGGATGAACTGTAAAAATAGACAACATTTTTAAGCAAGAAGATTTATTGATCAATAGGCTTCCTTAAAGAAGCCCCCAGGTATATTTGCAGACGTACTCGTCCTGTGGCAGTTCGGGCGAGCCGAATACTTGCCAAGTAAATGTAAAGATAAAAAAAGGGGAGAAACAAGAAAATAAAAGACAAGACCTAACTTATATAGAGGAAGAAATTGCTACCGAACTATCCATAGAATCGTCGGAGCCTGGCAGCGTTCCAAGGATTCGGCTCAAGGCGGTTGTCCTGTGCATTGTGAAGGCGATAGGCTCCACCGGTGAGTACTTCATCAATAATGAAGGGGCCCTCCCATTTTGGTTTGAGCTTGTCCTTTTTCTTCTCCGGCAGGTGTAAAACTAGTTCGCCGATGTTGTATGTCTTGGCCCGCACTTCTCTGCTCTGGTATCGCCTAGCCTGTTGTTGATAAAATGCGGAACGTGCTAGCGCTGTATCGCACTCCTCTTCAAGTCCATCTAGGTCGTCCTACCGATCTAACTCGGCTTCTCTTTCCTCGTACATGCGCACTCTAGGTGAGTCATGAATAATGTTGCAGGGCAGAACAGCCTCTGCGTCGTACACCATCAAAAAAGGTGTATATTTGGTCGTACCATTGGGCGTGGTCCGCAGCCCCCAGAGTACGGAGTCAAGCTCTTCGACCCAGTGTTTATCAGACTCCCATAGAGAGTGCACTTGTCGGGGTTTTATGCCGCACATAATCAGACCATTGGCCCTTTCGACTTGACCATTTGTTTGAGGATGGTATCGGAAGCGTAGTAGAGTTTTATATCCAACTTTGCGCACGAAATTTTTACCTCGTCAGCTGTGAATTTGGAGCTATTATCTTTGATAATACTATGCGGGACACCACAACGGTGTACTACACTGGATATGAAATCTATCATAGGTCCTTCTTCAACTATTTTTACTGGCTTGGCTTCTATCCATTTAGTGAATTTGTCCACCATCACCAGTAAGTATTTTCTTTTATGACTTCCCCCTTTAATGGGTCCGACCATATCAAGCCCCCAGACCGTAAAAGGCCAAGTAATGGGGATTTTTCTCAGTGCGGTGGGAGGCATGTGACTTTGATTTGCAAAGAGCTGGCAGGCAACGCAATGTTGGACTAAGGTTTGAGCATCTGCTCGGGCAGTAGGCCAGTAAAAGCCAGTGTGAAAAGCTTTACCTACAAGCGCCCTTGTCGCGGCATGGTGACCGCCCATTCCAGCGTGTATTTCAGTGAGAATTCGCCTTCCCTCTTCTTCTGAGATGCACCTTTGGAGAATACCAGATGTGCTTTTCTTGTATAGTTCACCTTCGTGAACTTTGTAGGCTTTAGAACGCCAGACTATGCGGCGGGCCTCATTCCGGTCATCGGGGAGTTCCTGCCTATTAAGGTAAGCTAGGAAAGGTTGTGTCCAGGTGGCTATAACAGCCATGATTTCATGAGCCGAAGGAGTTATATCCATGCTTGGCACTCCGATGACTTCGTGATTGGATTCGGCTGGGGGTGTGTTCGAATCTGTATTCGTATCACCGCTCGCGTCCTGCCATGTTATTGATGGCTTAAACAACCGTTCCACAAATGTGTTCGGTGGGACGGGGTCGCGTTTAGCTCCCATGCGTGCGAGTACGTCGGCTGCCTGGTTATTATCCCGGGCTACGTGATGGAATTCCAACCCCTCAAATCGAGCCGACATTTTTAATATGGCATTGTGATAAGCTGCCATTTTTGAATCATTCGCATCAAAATCTCTGTTGATTTGGGAGATGGCGAGGTTTGAGTCTCCGCGTACCTCTAGGCATTGGATGCCCATGGATACGGCTAGTCGAAGACCATGCAATAGGGCCTCATATTCGGCCGCATTGTTCGAGTCCGCATACATAATCTGTAAAACGTACCAAACTGTATCCCCTGTTGGAGATGTCAATATTACACCGGTCCCCAGTCCGGATAGCATTTTGGAACCGTTGAAGTACATTGTCCAGTGGGAGTATGCGCCGTACTCTTTAGGGAGTTCAGCTTCAGTCCATTCTACGACGAAGGCGGCCAACACCTGGGATTAATAGTCCGGCGCGGCTTGTAAGATATTTCGCACGATAGGCGCTCAATGGCCCATTTTGCTATGCGTCTAGTGGCATCTTTATTATTGATAATATCATTGAGTGGTACCTCGGATGCCACTATGATCGAACACTCTTGAAAGTAGTGTCGTAGTTTCCGAGATGACATGAAGACTACATAAGCAATTTTTTGATAGTGGGGGTACCGTAATTTGCACGGTGTGGGAACCTTGGATACATAGTATACGGGCTTTTGAATGGGGAATTTATATCCCTCTTCGGCTCGTTCAACGACGCGCACGGCACTCACCACCTGGTGAATTGCTGATATGTACAGCAGCATTGGTACGCCAACACCGGGGGGCGGCTAGGATTGGGTTGCTTGCTAGTAAAGCTTTAATTTCTTCCAATCCGGCTGTGGCTGCATTTGTCCATTCGAAATTGTCAGTGCGCCATAGCAATCTGTAAAGTGGCAATGCTTTTTCTCCTAACCAGGAGATGAAGCGGCTTAAAGCCGCTACGCATCCTGCTAGTTTTTGTACTTGCTTCAGATCGGTTGGTATTTTGAGTTCTGACGGGGCCCGTATTTTAGCTGGGTTAGCTTTGATTCCTCTATGGGATAAGCCCTAATAACTTCCCGACTGGAACACCGAAGACACATTTTTCCGGATTGAGCCTTATGTCATATTCTCGGAGGTTGGCAAACGTAAGGCGGAGATCATCCACCAAGGTTTCGACGTGTTTGGTCTTTTTGACTACTCCGTCAAAATATGTCTCCACTGTTTTGCCAATTTGTTTTGCTAAGTATGTTTGAATCATGCGTTGATATGTGGCGCCAGCGTTTGTGAGTCCAAAAGGCATAGTGTTGAAACAAAAAGGGCTGTACGGGGTAATGAATGCCGTTGCGGCCTGATCGGATTCTTTTATCTTTATCTGGTGGTATCCAGAGTAAGCATCAAGGAAGCACAGCGAGTCATGTCCGGCCGTTGCATCGATAATTTGGTCAATGCTGGGCAAAGGAAAGGGATCCTTTGGGCAAGCCTTATTCAAGTCTGTGAAATCGACATAGAGGCGCCATGATTTATCCTTCTTCGGTACCATGACTAGGTTGGCTAGCCAATCCGGATGTTTGATTTCTCTGATGAATCCGGCTTCCAATAGTTTGGCTAACTTTGTCCCATTGCTTGTCTTTTGGGTTTGGAAAATCGCCGCAGTGACTATTTGACCGGTTTGAACCCTTTTATAATATTGAGGCTATGTTCGGTCAGCCTATGTGGGATTCCTGTCATGTCTGAAGGGTGCCAGGCGAATATATCCTAATTTTCCCGAAGGAAGGTGCGTAACCCGTTGTCTACCGCCGGGTCCAACTGTGCCCCGATAGATGCTGTTTTGTTAGGGTCCGTTGGGTGCACTTGGAATTTGATGATTTCGTCAGCGGGCTTGAAGGAGGTAGACTTCAATCTTTTGGCGAGGATGACGTCATCGACATTGACCTTTGATCGTAGGGTAGTTAGTTCTTCAGCCGCGAGAGCTTCGGATAATGCCTCTAAGGCTAAAGATGTCGTTTTATTTTCGGCCAGAGTGCTCTATCCGGATCACTTATTATCGTGATCACCCCATTGGGCCCTAGCATTTTAAGCTTCATGTACCCGTAATGGGGGTATAGCTTGAAAGCATGAGAAAGCGTCCCGTCCTAGAAGGGTGTGGTATCCACTATGAAAGGGCACAATGTGAAAGAGTAGTTCTTCTGATCTGTTCTTGTCGGGTGAGCCGAACACTACATCAAGCTTAATGCTTCCCGAACACTTGGCCTCGCGGCTTGGTATGATTCCCCTAAAGGTTGTGTTGGTGTGCTCAATGCGGGATTTCTCGACCTGCATTTTTGCAAGCGTTTCCTCATATATGAGGTTT
Source organism: Secale cereale (assembly GCA_902687465.1). Taxonomy (NCBI): domain Eukaryota; kingdom Viridiplantae; phylum Streptophyta; class Magnoliopsida; order Poales; family Poaceae; genus Secale; species Secale cereale. The sequence continues at coordinate 431,020,489 of LR738710.1, read as the reverse complement.
AGTCCGCTTCCTCCGTCCATAAGTACTTTAGTGAGGTGAAAGCCATCTACTATTGGGTCTAGCACAAGAGCTGCTGATGCTCGGATCGGCCGGACTCGAGGTGCGTCTTCGACAGAAAAGGTGATTGCCGTGTCGCTCCATGGGCTTGCAGAGCTAATTTGGTAAACCTGGCAAGTTCGTGATTTGCTCTCTTGCGACGGTTATTTGAGGAGAACGTCTCGAAGACAGTGAAGACATTGATGTCATTCTCCCTTGGTGCGATGGTGGCAAGAAATGCCGTACCACTTTTTGCTACTTGCCAGAGTACCCAGCATGCTCTAAGGCGATGGTTTGGGACATTATCCGGGGTTGCGTGTATTTGTCAAGGTGTATCGAGTAGTTTGTCCAGTACGGACATGTGCCTTGAAATAGGCTTGTTCTTCTTGGCAATAGGAGTGCTACCGGATGACCAACTGGGGTAAGTCCGTTTAGCTTTGGTAACGTACTGTCCGGAGATGGACTGTTCTAGAGGTGTATTCTGGGCTTTCCAATTATTTTACATTGCGCGGTACTTCTGTACTAACTGTGATAATTCTGTGAAACTCGGAACTCGACGCCGGTTGAGGTCGTTCAAGACTCCCTCATCCATGCAATTGCGGTGAAACAAAGAGACCGCTTTGTTGTCGCAGACTCCCTCATCCATGCAATTGCGAGATCACCCTGGTCTTGTTTTTAACAAGTAGGAATCTTGCCCAGAAGTGGTTGACCATTTCCCCGGGCTGCTGTTGTATTTTCGTGAGATCATCTATGTCCGGGATTCCAGATTTACTTGAAGAGTTTTTCCCAGGGCTGGTGGGTGTTGGAAATTTTGAATCCTGACCCGAAGTGATATTCAGGGTTTTTATAACCTCCGTTGGTAACAATCCGGATTCGATGGGGCCTGATTGCCCTTCAGGTCCGGCGTCAGTCCCAGAGCTCGAAGAACATAGTGCGTCTCCTGACAGGGAGGTGTTCGGCTCGATGGGTTTGGAGATATGGACTGTGGCGGTCTCCGTCTGGAGAGGAGAAGTATCGATGGCTTCGTCCTCGACTACTGCTACTAGATGAGTAATCGAAGAAGGGTCGATCTCATCATGGCCGGATTTAAGTCCGATCCGATCTCCTGGCGATGAGAGCCCCAGGGCGGTGATGCGATCCAGCAGCTCGTTTAAGGGCGAGAGTTCTGCCAAAGTCGCGTCATCGGAATAGCCGGAATCGGCGTAAAGGAGATGCTCGACGGCCGCATGGGGTGCGGCCGGCCCAAAGGTCATGCGGGTACATATGGTGAACCCGTCGAGCTGGAGAACCTGGCCGATAGCTAAGTTGTTTCCGAGGGTGATCTCGTCGTTGATGACGAAGCGTGCCATCGATCGCTCATTGCGAGCGCATAGCGGAGCTCTCAATGAAAGCACCATTGTCGGTGTCAAAACTGCCAGATCTCGGGTAGGGGGGCCCAAGCTGTGCGTTTGAAGATCGATGGTAACAGGAGGCTGGGGACACGATGTTTACCCAGGTTCAAGCCCTCTCAATCGAGGTAAAACCCTACTTCCTGCTATATTAGTATGGATGAATATGTGTACAAGATTTGATCTACCATGAGATCGTAATGGCTAAACCCTATGTCTAGCCAATGGTGATATTGTAGTGATGATGGTCCCCCTACAGACTAAACCCCTCGTCTTATATACACGCCTGAGGAGACCTAGGGTTACAAGGGTGACTTGGGGAGGAAGTAATTGACACATCCAGACTCAAAACCTGCCTTTCTACGTACATAGGAGTCGTGACCGAATACGGGGGAAGGTCTTATGCTTCTTGTTTATGCGGACCACCAGTGCGGCTCAGCTTCATTGACCTAGATGCCTGAGGACCCCTTAATACAGGACTCCCTCAGCTCCCGCTATCTTGTTTAGATCTGGAGAGGATGGGAGAATGAAGAGACCAACCCTAGAAAAGCAACAGCTCAGGCTCCTGCCTATGTAAATAGTGGAGTGATTATCTTTTTCTCTTCAGAACGAGCGTTTCAATTTGTGTACGTGGTATTAAAGAAACGAAACTCTATGTTTGACGTGATTACCTGGACGTTGCACTTTGTACTATACTGTACTATAAAAAAACATGCACGGTTTACATTCCGAATCTCTAGCTAGAACTTGAACTGTATTTGTTTACATGTACTGTACCACCTTTTTGTTTTGGTTTTATGCTCCATGGCGCAATTCATCAATACAAAATTGTACTCCCTCCATTCCTAACTATTTGTCTTTCTAGAGATATCAACAAGTGACTACATACGAAGCAAAATGAGTGAATCTACACTCTAAAATATGTCTACATACATATGTATGTCATAGTCCATTTGAAATGTCTAAAAAGAGAAATGTTTAGCAACTAATGGAGTAGGAGTAATTAAAAGTCGAGGACAGGGCTTTTCCCGGGCAGTACGCGCGGCAGTTTCGCCTAACCGGTTTGACAGAGGGGAGGGTGTGGGACTATCGGGTTCAACTTACTGCAGGCAAGGTAGGGTGTAATGCCCAGTATGAGATTATACCTCCTACGTGTCGAGGAACGACTTAAAGGTATAAGCTCATACTAGAATGATCTCAAGTATGGTATGTTTGCACGACTCATGTAAAAGAGGGATGAAATTGCAAAAGAGTAGTTGGCTTACACTCGCCATGTCACACAATACATTACATAAGCAAACATCATCCAAATAACATCACAGTCCGACTACGGACGAAGATCCAAATGAAAGATACCATAAATAAAGCCACAAGGTCCGAATCGCCCCTAGTAGAAGCCACTACTGATCCTCTGGGTAAGACACGTAGTATCGCCCACATTCTTCGTTGAACTCCCAGTATAACTCTGTGCCATCACCTGTGTAGTTCACCATGGTACCTGCATCTGGTGTTGTGTAGAATTTGTGAGCCACGGAGGACTCAGCAATCCCGTTCCCGGGTAGCAAAACTATCTAAGCCTTGGGTGTGGAACAAGGCTGAAGAACAAAGGTTGCAGCTACATTAGCACTAGCTTACATGTTTAGAGCGAGAAGAGAAGTGCCAAAGATCGTCAAAGTGATAACGAAGTGATCCTATCTAAGCTCGCCATTCATAACCCCACCGTGTTCACTTCCCGAACCCATTCGGAAAATGACCGTCACGGTTACTCACGCAGGTAGTGTATTCTGAACATGGTGCCAAGTTATCTACAACCGGATATTAACAAATTCCCATCTGCCACATAACCACGGGCACGGCTTTCGAAAGATCAAAACACTGCAGGGGTGTCCCAACTTAGCCCATCAGAAGCTCACGATCCGCGGAGTCGCAACTCCAAGGTGGGAAGACCCGAGTATTCTCAGAATCCCGTGCTCAAGATATTCCGACTAAGGTAAAACTAATCCAGCCAGACCTCCCGGCGTGCAGACACCCTGACAGTAGCCACGCGTATCTAGTCTCAGGCCATGACCGGATGGGTGATCATACAGGTAATACCAGATACCTCGGGTTTCCCCAAGGCGGCCCCGCATAACCCCCGGTTTGGACCAACACTCATGTGGAGCACCGGCCCGGGTTGTTGATTAAGAACTCAGGTTTGCAACGCCCTATGCAAGTTTTAGTTGTTAGGCAAATGTAAAACCAATGTCGGGCCTTGCTGGAAAAGCTTTAGCGCTAAGCGGGTTATCGTGGGGGGCCCATAAACCCCAAATGTGTTAGGGACGCATAATCAAGGAACATAACACCGGTTTAAACGGTTCCTAGGGAGGCATGAGTGGAACAAAACACCAAGCAAGAGGCTTAGCCTTCCACCCATTGCCAAGTATATAGATGATTTAGTTTCACAGATTATATAGTGTGATATCCCAACAATAACTTCATCATGAAGCAAGAATATTCAAATCTTCACCTGCAACTAACAATGCTATAAGAGGGGCTGAGCGAAGCTTACGTAGCCAATCAAAGGTTTCCTAGGTTGGGTGGTTAGAGAGATTCATGGCTACAATAGGAGGCTGACAAACAAACATGGGCATCGAGGCAATAAGCTAAAGAGCGAGACATCTACCAATAGGCAAAGATAGTAATGATAGCAGGGTCAGGTCATCTTGCCTGTCGAGTCGTCGATGGGATCGTAAGACGGCTCCTTGTACTCAACCTCGGTAGGAACCTCGTTCTCGGTCTCGGCCCCCGGCTCTATTCAACACAAGAACACAACATGGCACAACATCAAACACGGTGCAATGCACAATCAACATGATGCAAGACAAGTCTATATGATGCATTTCATGGCGAGGGATGCACACAAGAACAACACAAAACAGCAAGTTTAAATGAGGCCGGAATCAACATATAGCAAATCCGGTAAGTCCTCATATGCATATTTTGAAATTGGTCCAGATCTGAACAAACCTTAAGTTAAAGTTGTTAAACAGCAAGTTAACATGCACCATGATGATCTCCACGAAATTCTAGTCAAGTTTCGTATAAAGTTTGTTTAATTCGGAGCTACGGTATAGAAGATATGAGCAAAACAAGACAAGCAAGGCAACGGTGCAAGATGCATCCAAACATCAAGCAAATACACTCCAAACATGTAAAAAAACATGATATTATGATTCTACATGCAAAATCACACAAGTTACATATAGGGCACGCTCAAAACGGAGCAACGGTTCAACACATACACACGAAACAAGATACAATGGAAAGCTGAAGTTAACAGCCACATAGCAACTTTGGAGCAAGGTAAATATAAGCTACAACACCCAAACATGAAGACAAAGGGCATGGACATGAAGTAGACATGTTACTTAACAAGCATGAACTTATAACACACCCAAAAACCTACTGGAACACAATTAACCAAGCATGGCAAGTTGCAATAAAATTATTCAGACTTAGTCAAAATCTGGGAAGGCAATAACATCATCATGATGCCGCCTTCGGAGGCACAAAACAACATGCATATCAACTCCACTAAGCATATAAGATCATGGATATGTAGTAGACATATCCAACAGCAAACAACTCCATTGGAGAAACTCCATAGGAGGCATGGATCAATAGCAACAAGCTACACCAAATTGATCATGCTGATAAAAACCTGACAGGCATAATTTATAGCAACTTGAGAGCAAGAAATAAATAAGCTACGGCAAGCCATATGTGCAAGTAAGGGCATAGATGGATAGATCATAACATGGACAACAAGGAATGACCATTGGCCACTCCAAAACAAGCATGGAATTGAGTGGGGCATAGCATCAGGTTAAAACAGATTCCAAACTTAGTAGTCTTTTCACTAAGTATAAAACAGTAACATTGACATGGCATGTTTACAAGCTTGTTTAGGTCACCTCAAGGCATATCATGGAAAGTCGTTTGCACCACAGAAAATACCATATGATGGTGCTTCTAAAACATATTGACATGTGACATGAGGACAAACACATCAATAGCAACGAGCACTTCAAATCAGCATCTCATAACAAGTTTCAGCACTTAACAGCCACATGCACTTTTGCAACCGAGATTAACATGGAAATATGACACCTAACATGAATGCTACATCAACCATCATGTAGAGCAATGAACATTTTGACATATCATATGCTCCATTTGGATAAACATGCACCAAGTTATCACATGTCAAACATGGCAACAAATTAACAAGTAACAGCATTTTATAACAAGTAGCACTCTTGTCACAATGATTAGGTCATCAAGATGATCTAAAACAAGCATGCCACAATGGAACAAAATGAAGAGCACATCACCATGATCATTTTGATATATTACACGCCCAAAACGGATCTACGAGCACGAAGTTACGGCCATGCAAAGGAGGCAACAAAATATAGCAGATCTGGGACTTGGGTGGTTTTTATACCTCACAAAAGTCAACCCGGGACGGGGATGTCCCGGGACGGAGAGATCCGGGACGGTGACGCGTGTTTGGATGGATGTACTGGTGGATCTGGTCCCGTTTCTCAGATCGGGACGGAGGGAGCCACCGATGGTGGAGAAGATGGCCGGCGGTGGCGGCGGCTCACCGGAGCGGCGAGGCGGCGGCCGGCCGGGGCGACGGCGAGGGCCGCGGCGGTGGCCGGTGGGGCGAGGCCGGGGCGGCGCCGGCGAGAGGTGGCCGGGGCAGCGCCGGCTAGATGCGGCCGGCGACCGGTGGCCGGAGTCGGGAGGCGCGGGCGGCGGAGCGATGCGCAGGAGCGGGCGGCTCGGCCGGGGCTGCGGGGGCCGGAGTCGGGCCTCGGCGGGCCCGCGGCGGCGGGGTGGCTGGTGGGCGGCGGAGATGCCACGTGGCGGCGTGCGAGTGGCCGGGCGAGTCGGGCGGACGTGTCCGACGCCGTCCGGACGTGTCCGGCGGACGGAGTAGCTGCGGGGCGCGGGGAAAACGGAAAAAAAGGGAAGGACTAGGGTTTCGCCCGAAAATGGAGGGGATGGGGCCTTTTTATAGCCATAGGGAGCTAGGAGACTCCAAATGGGGAGTGGTTTTTTGCCACACGTTCGTGATCCGACGAGTAAGATGATGGGAGGGGTTGTGCTGGGTTAGTGGGCTATTGTGGAGGGCGTCTTGGGCCAAAAGGAAGGGGTACTTTTAGCCGACTAGGTTAACCGTTGGAGTACCAAACGAACTCCAAACGCGACGAAACTTGACAGGCGGCCTACACGTACCAAAACAACAATGCACGACAAGTCTCACCTCATTCCGGGAACGTTACACGGCCACACACGAAAGAAGGACTCAGGGTGCCACGGGCACGTGTGTGAGTGTCGGAACTCGAAACGGACAACGGGAAGAGACGAGTGGGACTGATGGGCCTCGAACCCCTCGTTGGTTACCCCAAGTGGAAGGTGTAAGATGCAGTAAGTAGAAGTGTTTTCCCCTAGCAAAGATGCCAAGGATCGAATCCCCAGAGACTCCTAGGTTCAACAAGTAGGTGTCAATTGCTAACGGCGCAATTAGCAATCAACATGGACCTGCACACAGATACAAATAACTTTGCTCCCAACGAGTACAGAGAGGTTGTCAATCTCTCCGGCCTTGTAGTTCACAAAGGGTTAAAAGCAATATGATAGTAGTGATAGATAGTGTTTTGCAATAGTAAGTAAATAGCGAAAAGTAAATAGTGGATGTGATCAATGATGGTAATATGGACCGGAGTCTCATGATGTTCACTAGTGATGTCTCTCTCCCAAAAGACGATAAAACAGCTATGTGAGGTAAACAAATTACAGTTGGGCAATTGACAGGACCACGAACGCAAACCAATGCTGATTACATTGCAAGAAAGGTTGAGGTTCAAAGCATGGGCGGTACGCCAAAGTAAGTAGACTGAAATCCATCAATATCTACTACTAATCATCCACCTTGAGATATCTATCCAGAACATCTCGCTGGTATTAAGTTGCGAGTCCCACCCATAGTGTAAACTCAATGCAACAGACAACTGCATTAAAAGAACTTTGCGTAAAGTAAACAATCCTTGCACCCGCGGGCACAAGCATCGTTGTTTTCCCCCTTGTGGCAACAGCACATCCCCTAGACTCATGTTTATGTCACTCAAGCTAGTCATCGAGGGGCATGAACCCACAATCGAGCATAACGTTCCCTCTTGGAGTCACTACCTATTACTCGGCCAAAGCAATAAATAACAACGGAGAACATGCAAGAATTACTTATGAACTAAAATATAAAAGAGGTGAATCAAATATATTACTCAAGATCAATCTGAACATAATCTCATAATCCATCGGATCCCAGCAAACTCAACATAGCAACAGCATAAGGATTACATAGGTGCCTCGATCATGTAGGGCAGCTCACGAGGACTAATTAGTGAAGCACAAGAACGGGAGGAGAACATCACATATCTACTGGTCATGGACTCATGGTCCAAGGGAGACTACTCACGAGTCATCCGGGAGGCGTCCATGGTGGTGGAGAAGCTCCCGGTGGTGATCCTCCCCTCCGGCAGGGTGCCGGGAAGAGTTCTCCTGGTGCTCCCGATCTTGGAAGCGGCGGCGGCGGCGGAACAGAGATGGGATCGCGAAAAGAAGTCCTGTTCTGAGGGTTACGGAGGACCCTTTAAATATATGCCAAAGTAGGGCACCGGGGCAGCCTCGGGGGGCCCAGGCGCCCCCCCCGGCGCGGCCCAGGGGGGGGGGGGCGCCCACAGGGCGCCTGGAGCCCCTGTGGCCCCCCCAGGCTGCCCTTCGGACGCAGTGTTGTTTCCGGTACGCTGATTTTTTATATATTTTTTCTGGATTTTTCTTGGCAGTTCTCGAAACGTGAAAACCTGAAATACAAAAACAGCCGAAAACAGAAACTGGCACTGGGGTGCACTGGATTAGTAAGTTAGTCCAAATATGATCAAAAGTGTATGGAAGTGTATGAATATCATAGCAATATCACCCAAAAGTGGCATGGAGCAAGCAGAAATTATAGATACGTTTTGGACGTATCAACATCCCCAAGCTTAATTCCTGCTCGTCCTCGAGTAGGTAAATGATAACAAGAATAATTTCTGTGGTGACATGCTATTAACAATATAGGACTTTCTCATAGTCATATGACAAAAGCTTACTGAGACAATGATTCTAAAGTAATTAAGTTGTCTCAAGAGAAAATCACAAATGACTGAAAGTTTTACAACATGAAACTGAAACATCAAAAAGATTTGCAATGAACATGATGTGCAAATATGATAAAGTGATATCTAGCTTGCCCCCTTTAATGATGCAAAACATAAATGCAAGGGCACCTTCAAGGTTTAAGTGATGACTAGATACAATCATTTCAGAATAAACGATATCACAATCATGCAGAAGACAATGCTACTTTGGGACAATGCACATTACACTCAGAATGACAATCATGCTCTCAGTAGTTGGTGCTTCAGTATAAAGGTAAAAGAAAGGTTAAGTGCTAAAGCTTTTTATTTTGAAAACATGGAAGCAATTGTGTCAACGGTAGTAGTACTTCATATGTGTCATGTATAAAACATCTTATAAGTTGCAAGCCTAATGCATCGAATACCAATAGTGCTCGCTCCTTGTCCTAATTAGCTCGGATCCCCATGGGTTATCATTGCATTGCATATGTTTTAACCAAGTGTCACAAAGGGGTACCTCTATGCCACCTGTACAAAGGTCCAAGAAGATAGATCGCATTTGATTTCTCGTTTTTGATAGATCTCAACTTGAGGACATCCATACCGGGACAACATAGAAAGTATATGATGGACTCCTCTTTAATGCATAAGCATATTCTCATGAGAGATTGAGGATTAAGGTCCAAGCTAAAACTTCCACCATGATGCATGGCTTTGGTTGGCGGCCCAATGTTCTTCTCTAACAATATGCATATTAATTCAACCCACGGTAAATCACCCTTACTTCAGACAAGACGAACATGCACAACAACTCACATGATATTCAACAAAAGTGTGACAGTTGATGGCGTCCCCAGAAACATGGTTACCGCTCAGCAAGCAACTTATAAGAAATAAGATACATAGGCAACATATTCTTTACCACAATAGTTTTTAGGCTACTTTCCCATGAGCTATGTATTGCATGGTTAGTTTGCTTAGTGCAGGTGGAGGTTACAAAAGACTGGGAGCGACCAACTAAGAGAGCAATGACGGTCATAATCATGCAGAGCGACAAAGCAATATTGAATCAGGAATGGTAGTTATATCGCTACTTAGAAACAAAAGATCATCAAGGCTTGACATACTTTCTTTACAGTCTTGAATATGCATGAGCATACGCCAAGTCAATCAAAATAAATTCTCGAAGGAAGATATTACTAAACCGTACCACATCATAGGCAAACAAACCAAGTTGGTACTCCAATAACACATTGGGAACCCCCCAGCTATTTGAGATTAACCATAAGAAAACCTGAACTACTAAGCACCATCATGAAAGTAGCATCTTTATCAGACACATTAACCCATGCTACGGAAGCAAACTCTCTTAATAAGGTGAGCATAGTAATTAAAGAGAGTTCAAGCAACCAACTAAATAAAATCCCATGAAAATATAAGCATGAATACTAAGAGCAGAGTATGATAGTGGCTATTAAAAGACAAAGAACACACACAACATAGATAGACATGAAAATTCTATGTAATGTTCTAGGTAGAGGTGGAGCGTGTTTCTCTCCCACATAAAGGAATGCTGGGTTCCGACTCGTTATGAAAAACTAAAAAGAAAACTAAAAGCAAGACGCTCCAAGCATAGCACATAACATATGAAGTGATAAAAATATAGCGAAACGAAAGACGAACTGATAATGTTGATGGAGAAGGGGATGCACGGGGGCATCCCCAAGCTTAGACACTTGAGTCTCCTTGAATATTTCTTGGGGGTGCACGGGGGCATCCCCAAGCTTGAGCGCTTGACACTCCTAAATCTTTTTATCATCTTCCCTCGCACACTTGAAAACTCCCTTCATACACAACTCATCATAATCTAATTAGCGAGGTTAGTACCCTTAATAAAATAATTATACCTTGCTGGAAATAAGGATATTCTTGAAGTTCTACTGTTTCTCAAGATTGCCAAAAGGTTTTTGCAAAGAAAAAGCAAGTTCTTAATTTGCAAAGTGAAGGTAAGGCAAAACAGGACAGAATCTGTGAAAAACAGAACAGCAGTCAGTAATTGACCTGTTCGGGATACTTCTGCAACTCAAATCAAAAAACTCAGAACTTATGCACGAAACAAAATTATATAGAGAACGCTGTCGAAAAAATTCAGACCAAAAAGATGATCTGGTGATTTTATACGAATTTTTCTATCCAAGGACAGAATCTGTTTCCTGGACAGCACCTCACAACTTTTGAACTTTTTAGCAATCAGAGGCTATACTTGGCACAAATATGAAAAGCAAAGATACAATGATGATGCTACAGCAGTAAACAAGATCAAGACATCACAAAAGCAAAAAATTTATTCATGTGGGCTGCCTCCCAAAAGCGCTTTCTTTTATGCCTTTAAGCTAGGCATAATGCATAGATCAAGTTGTATCAATTGAACCATCATCAAGATCATCAAAAAGCTCTTCAATAATACAACTAGTCTTAAGAGGACTCTCAAATAAAGGCCTCATAGAGATACTTCTAGGTAGAAGACCGAAAGGATAAAAGTCAAGGGGAGATTCATTTATAAATTCATCAACTTCCAAGGTCTTTACAGTTTCAACCGCTTTGGCAATAGGTGGATTGTTTTTAGAACGGTGAGCCTTTGGAACGTGAACGAACTTAGGCTCCCTCTTTGCCGGAGTTTCTACCTTTTCGGTTTTGATCGAGGAGAAAGTAGTTCCTAAGGTATCAAATATTTCCTCAATCTTGTCCATCCTAGAAGAGTCAGAACCATGGAATTTGACGGTCTCCAAAATTTTGGAAATTTTATGCATGGAGATATCAATTCTATTCAAATTCCCTTGGATCTTACGATCCAACTCATTCATCTTATTAGTGCTTGGCATCTCTAGCTCTATTTTTTTCAAGTTTTTTCATAATGTGAGCTAGGGTGATGTCCTCTCGAATGCTAACAACAGGGGGACTCCCAACAAGATTTTCAATAATACTAAGAGACTCCCAAACTGGGGCCTCTAGGAAATTCCCATTGATAGCAGTATCTAGAATAAACCTATTCCAAGAAGTAATTCCAACATAAAAATTTCTAAGCAAGATAGTGGTAGGTTGCTTCTTGGTGGCTCTTTTTTGTGAATCATTAATTCTATACCAAGCATCTTTCAAACTTTTCCCACCTCTTTGTTTAAAGGTGAGAACTTTTGCCTCGTCAAAGACAAAAGGACCCGACATAATGATAACTAAAGAACAAGATAACTATTTTTGTGATTTTCGATAAAAGAAACTAAAGCAAAAATAAAAGGTAAACTAACAAGACTAAAAAGCAAAGGTAAAAGATAGCATGCAACTCCCCTATCCTGAAGAGTGGAGTCCCCGGCAACGGCGCCAGAAAATACTCCTTGATGGGCCTCGAACCCCTCGTTGGTTACCCCAAGTGGAAGGTGTAAGATGCAGTAAGTAGAAGTGTTTTCCCCTAGCAAAGATGCCAAGGATCGAATCCCCAGAGACTCCTAGGTTCAACAAGTAGGTGTCACTTGCTAACGGCGCAATTAGCAATCAACGTGGACCTGCACACAGATACAAATAACTTTGCTCCCAACGAGTACAGAGAGGTTGTCAATCTCTCCGGCCTTGTAGTTCACAAAGGGTTAAAAGCAATATGATAGTAGTGATAGATAGTGTTTTGCAATAGTAAGTAAATAGCGAAAAGTAAATAGTGGATGTGATCAATGATGGTAATATGGACCGGAGTCTCATGATGTTCACTAGTGATGTCTCTCTCCCAAAAGACGATAAAACAGCTATGTGAGGTAAACAAATTACAGCTGGGCAATTGACAGGACCACGAACGCAAACCAATGCTGATTACATTGCAAGAAATGTTGAGGTTCAAAGCATGGGCGGTACGCCAAAGTAAGTAGACCGAAATCCATCAATATCTACTACTAATCATCCACCTTGAGATATCTATCCAGAACATCTCGCTGGTATTAAGTTGCGAGTCCCACCCATAGTGTAAACTCAATGCAACAGACAACTGCATTTAAAGAACTTTGCGTAAAATAAACAATCCTTGCACCCGCGGGCACAAGCACCGTTGTTTTCCCCCTTGTGGCAACAGCACATTCCCTAGACTCATGTTTCTGTCACTCAAGCTAGTCATCGAGGGGCATGAACCCACAATCGGGCATAACGCACCCTCTTGGAGTCACTACCTATTACTCGGCCAAAGCAATAAATAACAACGGAGAACATGCAAGAATTACTTATGAACTAAAATATAAAAGAGGTGAATCAAATATATTACTCAAGATCAATCTGAACATAATCTCATAATCCATCGGATCCCAGCAAACTCAACATAGCAACATCATAAAGATTACATAGGTGCCTCGATCATGTAGGGCAGCTCACGAGGACTAATTAGTGAAGCACAAGAACGGGAGGAGAACATCACATAGCTACTGTTCATGGACTCATGGTCCAAGGGAGACTACTCACGAGTCATCCGGGAGGCGTCCATGGTGGTGGAGAAGCTCCCGGTGGTGATCCTCCCCTCCGGCAGGGTGCCGGGAAGAGTTCTCCTGGTGCTCCCGATCTTGGAAGCGGCGGCGGCGGCGGAACACAGATGGGATCGCGAAAAGAAGTCATGTTCTGACGGTTACGGAGGACCCTTTAAATATATGCCAAAGTAGGGCACCGGGGCAGCCTCGGGGGGCCCAGGCGCCCCCCCGGCGCGGCCCAGGGGGGGGCGCCCACAGGGCGCCTGGAGCCCCTGTGGCCCCTCAAGGCTGCCCTTCGGACGCAGTGTTGTTTCCGGTACGCTGATTTTTTATATATTTTTTCTAGATTTTTCTGGGCAGTTCTCGAAACGTGAAAACCTGAAATACAAAAATAGCCGAAAACAGAAACTGGCACTGGGGTGCACTGGATTAGTAAGTTAGTCCAAATATGATCAAAAGTGTATGGAAGTGTATGAATATCATAGCAATATCACCCAAAAGTGGCATGGAGCAAGCAGAAATTATAGATACGTTTTGGACGTATCAGGGACCGGGTGCAAGTGACAACACGAATGCAATGCAATGGGCATGCTAACATGACATGGATGAAATGCACACACGCACACGACAAAACGAAGAAACCTGAAATGAAAGAAGAGCCCAGAATGGAATTGATGAAGTCAAAGTTTCATATATTGCCAAAATTGGAAGGTGTTACATCTGGGGCATTACAAACTCTCCTCTACTACGAAAATATCTCGTCCCGAGATCTAGGACTGGAACAAGGAAGGATACTCGGAACGAAGGTGATCTTCTCGTTCCCATGTAGCTTCTCGGTCGGTATGGTGTGAACACTTAACTTTCAAGAACTTGATTGACTTGTTGCGGGTCTTGCGCTCAGTTTCTTCAAGAATAGCAACAGCATGCTCATAGTAAGACAAGTCTTGTTGAAAATCAATCTCCTCGAACGGAATGGTGCATTCAGGTGTCTTGAAGCACTTGCGGAGTTGAGACACGTGAAACACATCATGAACATTTGCAAAGTTGGATGGAAGCTCGAGTTAATAGGCTAGATTGCGTCTTTTGCCAAGAATCTTGAAAGGGCCCACGTATCTAGGAGCAAGCTTTCCTTTGATAACGAACCTTTGGGTTCCTTTCATAGGATAAACACGGAGATAGACATGATCCCCAATGTCGAAGGCCAAATCACGATGCTTGCCATCATAGTAACTCTTTTGACGCGACTGAGCGGCCTTGAGATTCCCACGTATGACTTTGCACATTTCTTCGGCTTCTGAGGTCAAGTAATTGCCAAGAAGTTGACGTTCACCAGTCTCGGACCAGCTGAGAGGGGTACGGCACTTTCTGCCATAGAGGATTTCAAACGGAGATTTGCCGGCACTTGCTTGGAAACTGTTGTTGTAAGAGAACTCGGCAAACGGGAGACAATCTTCCCACTTCATGCCAAAAGAGATGACACAAGCTCTAAGCATGTCTTCGAGGATCTGGTTCACTCTTTCGACTTGACCACTAGTCTGAGTGTGAAACGCAGTGCTGAAACGGATCTTAGTGACCATGGCTGACTGAAAGAAGTCCCAGAAGTTGGATGTGAACAAACTTCCATGGTCTGAGGAGATGACTTGAGGAATGCCATGCAACGAAACAATTCTGGAGGTGTACAACTCTGCCAGCTAAGCTGCATTGATGGATTCTTTGACGGGAAGGAAGTGAGCTACTTTGGTTAGCTTGTCAATCACCATAAAAATAGCATCATTCCCCTTCTTGGACATAGGAAACCTAGTGACGAAATCCATTTCAATGTGGTCGAATTTCCACTTGGGAATAGGAAGAGGTTGGAGGAGACCGGCTGGACGTTGATGCTCTGCCTTCACTCTTCTGCAGACATCACATTCATTCACGAATTGGGCGATCTCCCTTTTCATGTGAGTCCACCAGTAAGATTGCTTGAGGTCTTGGTACATCTTGGAACTACCAGGATGAATGGATAGGAGGGAGTCATGTGCTTCGTTCATTATGAGCTTCCTCAGATCACCCTTGGGAACCACAATTCTGTCCTCAAAGAACAAGGTGTCTTTCTCATCAACGCGATAGCACTTGTATTTGGGAGTACCCTTAGCAATACCATGTTTCACTTTCTGCACCATAGCATCACTTAGTTGGGCCTCACGGATCTGATCTTCTAAGGTAGGAGCAACTTGAAGATTTGCAAGAAAGCCTTGCGGAACAACTTGGAGGTTGAGCTTCCTGAATGATTCACAAAGCTCATGTTGAAACGGCTTGAGAAGGATACTGTTGCAATATGCCTTTCTGCTCAAGGCATCTGCAATGACAATGTCCTTGCCAGGTGTGTATTCGATGCTTGGATCATACTGTTGGATCATCTCAACCCAACGAGTCTGGCGAAGGTTCAGGTTAGGCTATGTGAAGATGTACTTCAAGCTCTTGTCATCGGTGAAGATGTCCACTTTTCTGCCCAACAGAAGGTGTCTCCACGTGATCAAGGCATGCACCACTGCTGCTAGCTTGAGATCATGTGCGGGGTAGTTCTTCTCATTTGGTTTCAACTAACGAGAAGTGTATGCCACAATCTTCTTGTCTTGCATGAGAACACCACCAAGTCCTTGTAGAGAAGCATCACATAATACTTCATAGGGCTTCGACTCATTCGGAGGAGTAAGAACCAGAGCAGAAATGAGCTTCTCTTTGAGTGTTTTGAATGCCACATCACAATCAGGAGTCCAGTTGTACTTGACATTCTTCTGCAGCAAGTTTGAGAGAGGCTTGGCAATCTTGGAGAAGTTCTCAACGAACCTTCTGCAATAGCTAGCGAGAGCAAGAAAGCTTCGGAGTTGCTTGACGTTCTGCGGGGGTTCCCAGTTGACAATAGCTTCAACTTTCTCGGGGTTGACAGGAATACCCTCAACAGAGATGATATGGTCAAGATATAAGACTTTATCCAGCCAGAATTCACACTTGGAGAACTTCACATAGAACTTGTGTTCACGGAGCCTGTCCAGGACCAAACGGAGGTGCTTGGCATGGTCTTCTTCATTATTGGAGAATACCAAGATGTCATCCAGATAGACGAGAACAAATTCATTGTTGTAGGCGTTGAATATGAAGTGCATCATCCTCGAGAAGGTGGGTGGAGCATTTGCGAGGCCAAAAGACATGACCGTGTATTCATAGGAGCCGTAGCTTGTTCTGAATGCGGTCTTGTGAATATCTTCTTCACGGATACGGATGTGATGGTGACCCATCCGGAGATAGAGCTTTGAGAACACCTTTGCTCCTTTGAGCTGCTCAAACAATTCATTGATATTGGGGAGCAGATACTTGTTCTTTATTGTCTTCTTGTTCAATGGCCGGTAATCAACGCAAAGACGTTCTGTGCCATCCTTCTTCTTGACAAATAGAACACCACAGCCCCAAGGAGAAGTACTAGGCCTGATTAGACCCATACGCTCTTGCTCATCGAGTTGTTTCTTCAACTCCTTCAACTCATCAGGGGAAAGCTTGCACGGACGACGACATGCTGGCTCGGTACCGGGCTCGAGTTCAATAACGAATTCAACTTGATGATGCGGAGGCATGCCTGGAAGCTCTTCAGGGAAAACTTCTTCATATTCATTGACCACCGGAATTTGAGAGATGGCATTAATCTCGCCCTTGTCATTGAGAGAGAATAGCCTGATTGTGTTATCCCGAGAGGCGAAGATTATCACGTCTTCGTCAGGATGAGTAAGCTTGACTTCCTTATTTCCACAATCAATGTTTGCATCATGCTTGGAGAGCCAATCCATCCCAAGAATAAGATCAATGTTGGAGTTGCCGAGAATAACCGGAGAAACCAGAAAGCGGTAATCACCCATATAAATAAATATATCCGGAGCAAACACGCTAGAACGCATTAGTTTTCCCACAGAAACAATTGATAATTCCCTTGGCAAATAATACATTACAAAAGAGGGATGAAATTGCAAAAGAGTAGTTGGCTTACACTCGCCACGTCACACAATACATTGCATAAGAAAACATCATCCAAATAACATCACAGTCCGACTACGGACGAAGATCCAAATGAAAGATACCATAAATAAAGCCACAAGGTCCGAATCGCCCCTAGTAGAAGCCACTACTGATCCTCTAGGTAAGACATGTAGTATCGCCCACGTTCTTCATCGAACTCCCAGTATAACTCTGTGTTATCACCTGTGTAGTTCACCATGGAACCTGCATCTGGTGTTGTGTAGAATCTATGAGCCACGGAGGACTCAGCAATCCCGTTCCCGGGTAGCAAAACTATCTAAGCCTTGGGTGTGGAACAAGGCTGAAGAACAAAGGTTGCAGCTGCACTAGCACTAGCTTATGTGTTTAGAGCAAGAAGAGAAGTGCCAACGATCATCAAAGTGATCATGAAGTGATCCTATCTAAGCACACCATTCATAACCCCACCGTTTTCACTTCCCGAACCCCATCAGAAAATGACCGTCACGGTTACTCACGCGGGTAGTGTATTCTGAACATGGTGCCAAGTTATCTACAACCGCATATTAACAAATTCCCATCTACCACATAACCGCGGGGACGGCTTTCGACAGATCAAAACCCTGCAGGGGTGTCCCAACTTAGCCCATCACAAGCTCACGATCTGCGGAGTCGCAACTCCAAGGTGGGAAGACCCGAGTATTCTCGAAATCCCGTGCTCAAGATATTCCGACTAAGGTAAAATTAATCCAGCAAGACCTCCCGGAGTGCCGACACCCTGACAGTAGCCGCGCGTATCTAGTCTCAGGCCATGACCGGATGGGTGATCATACAGGTAATACCAGATACCTCGGGTTTCCCCAAGGCGGCCCTGCATAACCCCCAGTTTGGACCAACACTCATGTGGAGCACTGGCCCGGGTTGTTGATTAAGAACTCGGGTTTGCAACGCCCTATGCAAGTTTTAGTTGTTAGGCAAATGTAAAACCAATGTCGGGCCTTGCTGGAAAAGCTTTAGCGCTAAGCGGGTTATCGAGGGGGGCCCATAAACCCCAACTGTGTTAGGGACGCATAATCAAGGAACATAACACCGGTTTAACGGTTCCTAGGGAGGCATGAGTGGAACAAAACACCAAGCAAGAGGCTTAGCCTTCCACCCATTGCCAAGTATATAGATGATTTAGTTTAACAGATTATATAGTGTGATATCCCAACAATAACTTCATCATGAAGCAAGAATCTTCAAATCTTCACTTGCAACTAACAATGCTATAAGAGGGGCTAAGTGAAGCTGACGTAGCCAATCAAAGGTTTGCTAGGTTGGGTGGTTAGAGAGATTCATGGCTACTATAGGAGGCTGACAAACAAACATGGGCATCGAGGCAATAAGCTAAAGAGCAAGACATCTAGCAATAGGCAAAGAAAGTAATGATATCTCGGTCAGGTCATCTTGCCTGTCGAGTCGTCGATGCGATCGTAAGACGGCTCCTCGTACTCAACCTCGGTAGGAACCACGTTCTCGGTCTCGGCTCCCGGCTCTACTCAACACAAGAACACAACATGGCACAACATCAAATATGGTGCAATGCACAATCAACATGATGCAAGACAAGTCTATATGATGCATTTCATGGCAAGTGATCAAGCACACAAGAACAACACAAAACAACAAGTTTAAATGAGGCCGGAATCAACATATAGCAAATCCGGTAAGTCCTCATATGCATATTTTGAAATTGGTCCAGATCTGAACAAGCCTTAAGTTAAAGTTGTTAAACATCAAGTTAACTTGAACCATGATGATCTACACAAAATTCTAGTCAAGTTTCATATAAAGTTTGTTTAATTCGGAGCTACGGTCTAGAAGATATGAGCAAAACAAGACAAGCAAGGCAACGGTGCAAGATGCATCCAAACATCAAGCAAACACACTCCAAACATGTAAACAACATGATATTATGATTCTACATGCAAAATCACACAAGTTTCATATAGGGCACGCTCAAAACGGAGCAACGGTTCAACACATACACACGAAACAAGATACAATGCAAAGCTGAAGTTAACAGCCACATAGCAACTTTGGAGCAAGGTAAATATAAGCTACAGCACCCAAACAAGAAGACAAAGTGTATGGACATGAATTAGACATGTTACTTAACAAGCATGAACTTATAACACACCCAAAAACCTACTGGAACACAATTAACTAAGCATGGCAAGTTGCAATAAAATTATCCAGACTTTGGAGGCACAAAACATCATCACGATGCCGCCTTCGGAGGCACAAAACAACATGCATATCAACTCCACTAAGCATATAAAGATCATGGACATGTAGTAGACATATCCTACAACAAACAACTCCATTGGAGAAACTCCATAGGAGGCATGGATCAATAGCAACAAGCTACACCAAATTGATCATGCTGATAAAAACCTGACAGACATAATTTATAGCAACTTGAGAGCAAGAAATAAATAAGCTACAGCAAGTCATGTGTGCAAGTAAGGGTATGGATGGATAGATCATAACATGGACAATAAGGAATGACCATTGGCCACTCCAAAACAAGCATGGAATTGAGTGGGGCATCAAGCGAACATAGCATCAGGTTAAAACAGATTCCAAACATAGTAGTTTTTACACTACGTATAAAACAGTAACATTGACATGGTATGTTTACAAGCTTTTTTAAGCCACCTCAAGTATCATGGAAAGTGGTTTGCACCACAGCAAATACCATATGATGGTGCTTCTAAAACATATTGACATGTGACATGAGGACAAACACATCAATAGCAACGAGCACTTCAAATCAGCATCTCATAACAAGTTTCAGCACTTAACAGCCACATGCACTTTTGCAACAGAGATTAACATGGCAATATGACACCTAACATGAATGCTACAGCAACCATCATGTAGAGCACTTCACAATGAACATTTTGACATATCATATGCTCCATTTGGATAAACATGCACCAAGTTATCACATGTCAAACATGGCAACAAATTAACAAGTAACAACAGTTTATAACAAGTAGCACTCCAGTCATGATGATTAGGTCATCAAGATGATCTCAAACAAGCATGACACAATGGAACAAAATGAAGATCACATCACCACGATCATTTTGATATATTACACGCCCAAAACGGATCTACGAGCACAAAGGAGGCAACAAAATATAGTAGATCTAGGACTTAGTGGTTTTTATACCTCACAAAAGTCAACCCGGGACAGGGATGTCCCGGGACGGAGAGATCCGGGACGGGGACGCGTGTTTGGATGGATGTACTGGTGGAGCTGGTCCCGTTTCTCAGATCGGGACGGAGGGAACCACCGGTGGTGGAGAAGATGGCCGGCGGTGACGGCGGCTCGCTAGAGCAGCGAGGCGGCGGCCGGCCGGGCCGGCGGCGGGGGCCGGCAGCGGAGGCCGCGGCGGTGGCCGGTGGGGCGAGGCCGGGGCGGCGCCGGTGAGAGGTGGCCGGGGCGGCACCGGCTAGATGCGTCCGGAGGCGGCCAGCAACCGGCGGCCGGAGTCGAGAGGCGCGTGCGGCGGAGCGATGCGCGGGAGCGGGCGGCTCGGCTCGGGCCGCGGGGGCCGGAGTCGGGCCTCGGCGGGCCCGCGGCGGCGGCACGGCTAGTGGGTGGCGGAGATGCCACATGGCGGCCTACGAGTGGCCGGGCACGTCCGGCGGACGTGTCCGGCGCCGTCCGGACATGTTCGGCGGCCGGAGTAGTTGCGGGGCGCGGGGAAAACGGAAAAAGGGAAGGACTAGGGTTTCGCCCGAAAATGGAGGGGATGGGGCCTTTTTATAGGCATATGGGAGCTAGGAGACTCCAAATGAGGTGCTGTTTTCGGCCATACGTTCGTGATCCGATGACCGAGATGATGGGAGGGGTTGTGCTGGGTTAGTGGGCTGTTGTGGAGGGGTCTTGGGCCAAAAGGAAGGGGTACTTTTAGCCCACTAGGTTAACCATTAGAGTACCAAACGAACTCCAAACGCGATGAAACTTGATAGGCAGCCTACACGTACCAAAGCAACAACGCACGACAAGTCTCACCTCATTCCGGGAACGTTACACGGCCACACACGAAAGAAGGACTCAGGGTGCCATGGGCACGTGTGTGAGTGTCGAAACTCGAAACGGACAATGGGAAGAGACGAGTGGGACCGGGTGCAAGGTACAACACGAATGCAATGCAATGCACATGCTAACATGACATGGATGAAATGCACACACGCACACGACAAAACGAAGAAACCCGAAATGAAAGAAGAGCCCAGAATGGAATTGATGAAGTCAAAGTTTCATATATTGCCAAAATTGGAAGGTGTTACATCTGGGGCATTACATAGGGCTGTGTGATTGGACGGCTCGTTACTGCTGGAAAACTGGGTTCTTGTGATATGACGGCTAATAATAGTCATTATCACATCGGGAGCGGTGCAAAACACGGCAGCCCAGTGAACTAGCAGGGGATAGCCATAGAAAACAATGTGGTGATATGGCCATAAAAAAACTTACGTCCTCCTCTCGGTTCATCGTCATCTACTTTCACCATTCCTGTGTTTTCAGTATCCCGCGAATCAAAGAGGCCCTTAGACTGGTTTAGGTCCAAATATTTTTTTCAATATATTATGTCACCAATTTAATGAACGTGCTACAGTTCCTATGAAAATAATACGGTTTGCATGTGGTAATTCATTTATTTATTTATTCTTCTGTGGGGACTTTGCATGTAATTCGTCAGGTCTGAAATGTAAAGTACGCCGACATGGTAGCTTATGCTCCGAGTCGTGCATGCAGTATGACCCAGATGCTATATGTCCCACGTGTCGGCGAAAGGAAGCACATGGAAATAGCCTAGGAGTAGATATAGGAGGAAAAATGCGGGGAAAATTATGTACTATGAAATTGCACGCACCCAACTAGTGGTGCTCTTCTCCCTCGTTTCTCTCTACTTATTCTAACTGAGCCGACGCACGGTGGGCGGGGTGGGGATTTGCAAAGGTACTAGTAAACTAGGACGTAGGTAGTAAACCAGGACGAAGACAGTGATACGTCATACACTCATATGTGTACTACATATTATTAACGCCACCAAATAAAAGCAAGGGATCACACATGTCATTTATGACTGGAATAAAAATGCCATACACTAACACATTAAGGCGAGGAGGCGATGCAGTGCTTTTTATAGGAGGCAAGAAGAAATATGCATCCATCCACGACCTCCTCCTCCTCAACTCAAGGGGTCAGCCCACCGAACGGCGGCTAAGTAGCAGTGGCTTTGGTGGCCAGGTCCACATGCTTATGAACAATGGCATCCATAGATTCCAGCCGGTCAAAGAAGGCCAACGTCTTGCTGTCCTCCCTGGCCTTGTAGTGAGTTATGTAGATGATTTCCTCGTAGACGTGGATGTGTAGGTCGGCGGTTTCTTGCATGGCGAGGTGCTGCACTGCGAGCGTGACCTCGAGGTGCACATTCTTCGTCGCGACCTCCGGCAGCTGCAGGGCCAGCAGTGCTTGAAAGAGTTCGTCGCCATGGAGGCCGATGAGGGTACCAGGCAACGAGGAGCCTGCGCACACGGACTGGAGGAGTACGACAAGGTCGTCCGCGCGCTTCTTGACGGTGGTGAACTTGTGGATGGCGCGGACAATCATCTCGTCCACGTGAGAGGCGAAGCCGGCGTCGATGAGGGCTATGACGCCAGCAGTCACCAGCACCATCTATAAACACTGCACGGTGCGGGGCCACAGGCCGGCGTCTTGGATGATCTAGCACAGCCAGATACCGCTCGCGTCCATCGACGCCATGGCCCATGGGTGCTTGTGGCTTCTAGTCACTTGTCTTGGTCTTGGATTGGAGTGAGCAGTGTTGCGCAGAGACTAGGAGTAGATGGATTGGAGTGGTGGGGCGCTTTAATACGAGAATCCAAACTGCGTTGCACTAACATCGTGATGTCTCCATTATGCTTCTCCTATAAATTCCCTCTGCATGTCAATTTAATGATGATGCACCATTGACCGTTCAACGTTTCTGGAACCGCTACCTGCCCCCTCCTAGGCATTCAATGCTTCAAGCTGTATCAACGTAAATGCGTGTTAAAAGAGACTACTGCATTGTGCACCACGACCAAGGTGGAGAGGAAAACGAGAGAAATTAATATTTACTTGCTAATTAATACGATTGCATACGATGAACTGATCGCTGCATGTGGTACCTCCGTCCTGGTTTATTAGTCCCCTTTGTAGTTTGTGCCAAACTTTGACCAGCGGTTTAACGAACAAAATGTTAATGAATGTTAACAAAAATTATATCGCTGGATTTGTACTTGAGCATAGTTTTCAATGATATATATTTTTTGACATGCACAAACATTTTGTTAGTTAAATTTATGGCGAAAATTAGACACAAAATACAATAGGGACCAATAAACCAGGACGGAGGTAGTACGTACGTCTCAAGGCATTAAAAACAACATGAAACAAGAAAGGTGGTCAGGTTTGTTTTGGGAAATATTTGATTTTCGTAAGATAACTACTCCCTCCCTTCCCAAATATTTGTCTTTCTAGAGATTTTCAAGAAGTGACTACATACCAAGCAAAATGAGCGAATCTACGCTCTAAAATATGTCTACATACATCTGTATGTTGTATTCCATTTGACATGTCTAGAAAGGCAAATATTTGGGAACGGGGGGAGAATAACCGTAAGATCTGCCTCTGATGGTGGCACCTATTGGACGCAAACAGCAATACTAGAAAATAATTGCCACAAAACTGCAACACCACGCCCTTCCCCTACACATAAGACTGTCGCGCAAGCGTTCGCAACTGCCACCTTTGGGTTGCGCTTGGCTCTTCTCCTCTTTGAGAATTCGAACAATCAAAGATGCGTACATTACATTCGTCGCGGCAAGTCTTGCACCTCCTGTGGTCGGACGCAAGCGATTGGGCACTAGCAGGCGGCCGGCATCTATTTCTGCGATATTAGACCCAGGCCGATCTCTTTTTCTTTTTCTTCTTCTATTTTTCAGTTCCTTGTTCCAAAATAAGTGAATCGAGTTTGAACTAACTTTGTACTAAAGCTAGTACAAAGTCGACTCACTTATTTTGGGACGGAGGGAGTACATATTATATGTCATCAGCTTAGTTTAGATTTGCTTTGTGTGAATGCCAACTGTTTGGTTTCTATATCATATATGTGAATTATGCAATGTCGTCTTGTTTAGCTAGGCATCATATATATGAATCATGCAATGCCATCCTGTTTAGCAAGTCATTGTATATGTGATTGTATTGTGCCATACTATTGGTCGATAGTGTTTGTACATTCATCTACTCTTCCCGTGTATCAGCCATTTGAGTCGGTGATGTGAAAATCTGGAGTGAAGACAAGGTCCTTTGAGCAGTCAGTGCTACCTCTCAATGCAGAATTCTTGCTGGTTACAGATAGCTCTTCATAGGAGGATTCAAAGACATATGACCAGTCGTATTCCCCCCAAGGTGTATTCTCTAACTTGGCAGGGTTATATTGCTCATATCGTGCATACGGTGTCTTGCATTGCTATGCCATCTGCTTAGATTAGACATGTTTTCTGTGAATGCCGCTTGTTTAGTTTCTATATCAGATATGTGAATTATCTACTGCCATATTTTTAGCCAGTTATCTTATATGTGAGTTATGCAACTCCATCGTGTGTAGCCACACATCATATATGTGAATTATCTCATGCCATGCTTTTTTCATTACGTATTCCGTTTGTAAACAATCTTTGTACATAGAACTACTCTTCATGTGCATCAACCACTTGAGTCGGTTATGGAAATATCTGGAGTGAAAACAAGGTCTTCAGGGCATGCAATGGTACCTGTTGAAGCATATATCTCAATGGTTACAGGTAGATCCTCAGAGGATGATTTAGAGAAAGATGACCAGTCGTATGTCCCACCTGACGTGTATGCTCTTAACTTGCAATGTTTATATTATTCATATCATGCATATGGTGTCCTGCATTGCTTAGTTTAGACATAATATACACAATGTTCAAATGCTATTTGCTTAGCTTACAGATCATATATGCGAGTGCCAGCTGCTTAGTATATCAATCAATTATGTGAATTATATCATGCCATCCTGTATACTCAGGCAACATGTATGTGAATTATTTTGTCCCAACCTATTTTAGAAAGACATGATATCGTTATGTCATGTCATGCTGTTTAGATACATATCATATGTTGAATAATGCCATTCTATCATGTTTAGTTATCCATGATACATCTAAAACTGTGTCATGCTATCCTATTAAGTTAGCCATCATATATGTGAAATTGTGTCATGCTACCCTGTTTGGTTAGAAAACATATATGTGAATAACCGCATCTGTGTATCCATTCATTTTCTTCTTGTTTATCATCCATTTGAATTGGAGGGGGTGATGGCAGTATCTAAGGGAGTAAAAACACGATGGTGATGAACAGTATCCCGTGGAGACCTGTTTTACGGTATGCCACACCCCTCCCGATTAACAGGACCCCCGTCTCGACCGTAGCACTCCAACACAAGTCCATTTCCTCCATTTTGCGGTACGCCACACCCCTCCCGATCAACAGGACCCCTGTGCCGACCGTAGCGCTCCAGCACAGTCCGTTTCCTCTGTTTTGCAGTACGCCACACCCCTCCCGATCAACAGGACCCCCGTTTCGACCGTAGGAGGTCCGTTTCCTCCGTTTTGCGGTACGCCAGATGTGACGCCCCGAGACCGATGTGCCAGGTGTCAGCCAATTATTCGTCATCGTTGCCATGTCATTTGCTTGCGTGTTGCACTTTGTCATGTCATCATGTGCATTTCATTAGCATGTTTCAAAAACTTGCATTCGTTCGGGCTCCCTAGTTCTCTCCGTTGTCCGTTCTGAGTCCAGACACACTCGCACGCGCCCGCGGCACATCCGAGTATTTATTTTATAAGTGGCCGGAAAATGTTCTCGGAATGGGGTTGAAATTTGGCATGCGGTCTTATTATAGCATAGGTAGACCGCCTGTCAAATTTCGTCGCATTCAGAGTTCGTTTGATACCCCAACCGATAAACATATAGCGGCACTATAGCCGGATAAACGTCGGACGTTTCGGTCTCCGAAACGCTGTCGCGGGCCTCTCTTCTCTTCTCTCCTCTCAGCCCGAAGCCCCTCTAACACAGCCCACCAATCAGCCCACTAGGACTCACATAGCCTCCCCCGCGATCGGATCCGTCGGATCGCGATCGGAGGGCTCAAAACCCCTCCAAACACCCCAAACCCTAATCTCTAGACCCCTTTGCCTATTTAAGCACATCCCCTTGCCATTTTTTGCCTCCTCCCTAAAATTCTGCGCCACCTACCCCCCTTCCATCTGCAGCCGCCGCCCTCCACCTCCATTTCGGCGCCCAGCCAGCCCACCGACGCCACATGGCCAGTCGCCATTGGCCGGGCCGCCACTCGCCGGCGCCTGTGGCCTCTCCCGCGAGGCCACGCGTCCCCAGCCCCGCCGCCAGCCGCGCAAGGCCCGTTCCCGGCCCGCCGTGGGCCGGATCTGGGCCCAACCGCGTCGCCCCGCCTCTGGCTCCTCGCAGCACCCCGCAGCGCTCGATCCCCTGGATCGAGGCAACCGCCTTCCGCCTCCGCGATCCCCGCTCGCCGACAGCCTCGCCGGAGCGCCGCGGACGACCCCGCCGACGACCTGAGGTCCTCCCTCATCGCGCTCCTCCTCTCCTTCTGTCTGTCTCTCCCTCTAATCTCTCCGCTCTCTCTTCCCCTTTTCCACTGGAGACCTCCATGGCCGGCAGAAGCAGGGAGTTTCGCCGATAGCAGCGCCGCCTGGAGACTCGCCTGTCGCTGCCGTTGCCTCGAACCGGTCCCCAATGAACGGATCCTCCCGATCCTGGCCTTGCCGGCCGTGCTACGTCGTCCTCCCCGCCGGATCTCGTACTGCCGGCCGCCATGTCAGGGTGTCGTGCATGATCCGCCGCCAAGTCAACGAACGGCGCCTCCAGCGCCTCCTGGGTCGCATCCCCGCGAGGCCCAACCTCCCTTGCTCCTTCCTGGGCCTCCTCCATCGACAAACCGAGGCCCGGCCCCAGCTCCCCTCTGCATCGACCGGGCCGAAGCCCACCGGGTGAGGCCACACCGCATCGCCTCTTCCCTGTGTTTTCCTGCTGATGGGCCGGCCAGTTTCGGCCCGACCATGTTTTTTTTTCTTCTTTCTCTTTCTTCAGTTCTGCGTTTTAGCTATTATTCCAGACACAGCAGTTTTGCAGTTTGACCCCTAGACTTCATGCATTTAATATCTCACTAACCATGCATCATTTGAAAATGTTTTATATATGTAAAATGCTCAGAATTTTGTCTAGTTTCATAATATGCCACTTTCACCCCTGTTAAAAAATGCTAAACTTGTTGTTTTCATTAATTTGTGTAAATAACATGATAAAATGATTTAATTCATAACTAAATAATCGTAGCTCGGTTTTTAATAAACTTTATATGTAAATGGGGTGGGAAAATGTGTAGAATAACATGGTGCCCCTTGTTTTGCTGTTTAACAATATTAAAATGGTGTAATAGGCAGAACAGTACCAAATTCATAATATGCACATGGGGATTTTTTCGGAATTGTTGTTTGTTGTTCCGGCCTCATTTAAACTTGCCTAGATAGGTAGTTTTATTATGCTTCACCTCTTGCCATGTTTAAAACATTTAATATTGTTGGGTAGCATAAACGAGAGTCAATTAAATAAAATGTGGTGTTTCTTCAATATGCAACTCGTTGCATATTGAGCTCCACTTAACTTGTAGTACTTGTTTGTGCACTTTGCCATGCCATGCATATTTTAACCGGACATGCATCATACCTTGCCATATATTGCATCATTTAAGGACTTATCTTGCATCATACATGGTTAAGCATATTCACATGTTGCTTGTGTTGTTTTATGTGCTTCCTACCTTTCCATGTATTGTTTCCTGTATAGACTTGTTGTGCTTCCTACCTTTCCATGTATTGCTTCCTGTATAGACTTGTTGTGCTTCCTATGTAGACTTGTGTTGCATCATACTTGTTTGAGCACATTGTCATGTCTCGTGTGGTGTGTTTATCGTGTTGCTTGTTTCTTTCCGGTTTGCTTCCCTCGTTAGCTTCGGGTTCGTTCCGAAGTTGTGAGGTTCTATTCGCCTACTTCGTGGATCCGTCCTTCTTCCTTCGGGATCTCATGCAAGATGACCATACCCTTGGATACCTTTACTACCATTGCCATGCTTAGTTGTCTCGATGCTATCGTTACATGTCGCGCTACCCATCTTTTATGTCAGCCTCTCCTTGTTGCCATGAAACCGCTAACCTTTGAAACCTTCCTAGCAAAACCACTGTTTGGCTATGTTACCCGCTTGCTCAGCCCCTCTTATAGCGTTGTTAGTTGCAGGTGAAGATGAAGATTGTTCCAGGAGGGAACTTGTTGTTGGAATATCACAATATCTATTATTATTATTAACACACCTATATACTGGGCATGGGTGGAAGGCTTGGCCTTTTTCTCGGTGTTTTGTTCCACTCATGCCACCTTAGGCGCCGATAAACCGGCATTATGTTCCTTGATTTTGCGTTCCTTACACGATGGGTATATGGGGACCCCTTGACACTTCGACTTTGAATAAAACTCCTCCAGCAAGGCCCAACATTGGTTTTAATTTGCCTCATAATAACTTAATTAATTAATTAAATTGCATAAGGGGGACGCTCCTTGGAGATTCTTTTCTACATAGCAGGGGGGGCCAGTGCTGATGGTGTTGGTCCCAAACGAGGGTTCTGCGGGGCCGCCACGGGGAAACTCGAGGTATCTGGTATAACCTGTAGAATCGCCCATCCGGTCGTGGCCTGAGACGAGATACGCGCGGCTACTATCAGGGTGTCGGCACGCCGGGAGGTCTTGCTGGACTTGTTTTACCATTGTCGAAATGTCTTGTGCACCGGGATGCCGAGCCTGATCGGACTTCCCTAAGATAAGGGTGATGATATTATATTTATCACTTCAGCTAATCGTGAGAGCTTGTGATGGGCTAAGTTGGGACACCCCTGCAGGGTTATAATCTTTCGAAAGCCGTGCCCGCGGTTATGTGGCAGATTGGAATTTGTTAATGTCCGGTTGTAGAAAACTTGACAGAGGATCCGAAGTAAAACACACAACTGTGTGGGTAACCGTGACTGTCTCTTTTCACTTTGAGAAGAGAACACGGTGGGGTTATGTTTGACTCGTAGGTAGTTCAGGATCTTTAGCGATCACTACTAGTTGCGACCGTTTGCGTAGATGCTCATCTTATTCTTGTACTCGTAAGTTAGCCACCATATTATGCTTAGCCGCTGTTGCAACCTCAGCACTTTACCTATTCCTACCCATAAAGCATTGCTAGTCTTGATACCCATGGTTATTGCTGAGTCCTCGTGGCTCACAGATACTACAACACCAGATGCAGGTTCAGCCGAGAATGATGCAGGAGCTGGTTCAAGTACTTCACTGGAAGCTCGATGAAGAGAGTGGCCGTATGCATGTGACGTTTTCGACGATCAGTAGTGGTTTCTACTAGGGCGATTCGGACCTGTGGCCTTATGTTTTTGGTATCTTTCTTTTGGATCTTTGCCCGTAGTCGGGTTGTGATGTTTTGGATGATGTTTTGCTTATGTAATGTATTGTGTGACGTGGCGAGTGTAAGCCAACTATCCCTTTTGCAATTTCATCCCACTTTTACATGAGTCGTGCAAAGATACCAAACTTGAGATCATTCCAGAATGGGCTTATACCTTTAAGTCGTGCCTCGACACGTAGGAGGTATAGTCCCATCCTGGGCATTACAAGTTGGTATTCAGAGCCTTCTCCGACCTAGAAACCCCCACTGATTGATCGAATCGTTGACGGTTGAGTCTAGGCACACACTTGAAAATGTTTTGAGTCCTATATATATATCGGAGAGTAGGATTTCTTTTGCTCCTCATCTCTTTTCACTCTGGTAAGGACTCCTGACGATTACTTTTATCTCTTCTACTCTCAAAATTGCACAAAATTTTTTTTAGGATCACGCGAGTATTTTTTGGATTGTTCCGATGTCTTTGTGACGAGAACATTGTTCTCGATGCATCCTGTCATTAGGGGTTGTGGCAGTGTCCCGGGGAGTTGAGCTCCAAGGTGTTGTCGTCACAAATATATCGCAGCAGTTCTGGAATACTTAAGATGGCCGACATCGAAAACTCTCCTATGCGGTTAGTGGCAAGATAACCCCGACATCACCCAGTACTGGGGAGGTAGTTCGGGAGTATTGCCATAGCTTGTATAGTAGATGCGTTTCGAAGGTCTGAGGTAAACGGTTTCCGGAAATAACTGGT
The DNA here is from genome assembly GCA_902687465.1 of Secale cereale. Taxonomy (NCBI): domain Eukaryota; kingdom Viridiplantae; phylum Streptophyta; class Magnoliopsida; order Poales; family Poaceae; genus Secale; species Secale cereale. The sequence goes on along the minus strand of LR738710.1, from coordinate 430,989,913 downwards.
TATGTGTTGAAGGATGGATACAGCTGGATGTAGGATTAGAGTTGAGTGCGCGGTGCTTCCCCTGTATCCCCAACACCTGATTGCATAACTGGAAACTTTCGGAAATTAATAGGGGGGTTCATCTAGTAGCTCGTAGGCATTCTTCCAACGAATGCAGGATATGGAGTTCAGGGTTCTACATTGAGTGAACTGGTTTTATGGGCGTTGTTCCGATCGGGAGTTGCATCTTAAAGGGTCCTTGGCTATGCTGATCCGGGGATTGCAAAACCCTTTTGTAACACGTTCCATGAGCTTTCAGCACGAATATGTCGAACGAAGCTTCTACCTTGTATTTGTTCTATCTGCTCCTTCTTGTTTTTATTTACCTTTTGTTCTCCCAAGTGGCTTCTCGACAAGTTGATGTACATGCGGAATTCATTCGTTCAATTCTCCGTTCGAATGATATTGTGAAGATTATGCTGCAACATATCTATCCTTTGTTTTTGTTTTGATTCTGGTATTCGAGTTGCTTCGATGTCAAGTGTTGATTCCATACCTTCCTAAGCGGTGTTCTCATATTTCTATGGGAGTGCTAATTCTTCTTTACCATCGAGATCTTCATGTTAATCCTTTTCAACCGGTGTGCCTTTGCTTCAAGTTAATCCGATCTTTTCATCATCTGCAAGATCAACTCTCAGTCTTTTCTCAACGGTGTATGTTTCATTCATCCCAAGTTGTCCTTGTTTTCCCCACCCTCCCACCCTTCTTCTTCTCGGAGCAAGAAATTCTCAGATGAAGTATCCATTTTATCCATGTGATATTTTCTTCATTCTTTTCCTTCGGTGTCCTTATCCGGTGATTTCTCAGGAAGCTTCAAGTTTATCATTCTCCTTCCTCGTTTCTTCTTCGGTGGATTTAATTCAAGCTTCGGTGTTGATCATATCTGTTCCTCTTGTTTCATATGTTTTCCATGTTGGAATTTCTTATCCATGACTCTCTTATTTCTTCACATCTCTTTATTCTTATCCGGAGTGTTCAAGATATCTCGGAAGATTCGTGTCTCCATTCCTAATCCGCTCAAGATATTTTGAGCATTGTCATCTTATTCAAGCCATTTAATTCAACCAGTGCAATATCTCTTAAGCAATATTTTTCAACGGTGATTTCTTTGAGTGGGCCCTAACCCACAGGTCTTTTCCCAGGATCTTACCTGACTCTTCTATTTTTCTGGAGTTATACTTAAATTCTTTTCAAAGCGTGACGTAAGAATGATTTCCATCAGTCACATGCCTTCTCCAAGCTTGTTTTCAATTATTTTCATATTTAGCTCCACCTTCCATCTTTTCATTCTTCCGGAGTATCTCAAATTCTTCATGGTGGTTCTCGTTGTCATTCTCAACATTTGAAGACCGGAGAAGTGTTTCTCTTAAACCTTGGCCGTTCTCTTGAAGATTCGTGGTTCTAGCTTCATGCCATCCTCATTATTGTTCCGATTGTGAGGAATTCTTTTTATACCCATCCGAAGCATTTCTTGAATTCTTTCCATTGTGATCCTCCGAAGGCCATCATTTCATAAGATTCTTCGTTCTCAGTTTTCAACTTCGTCCTTCAACTATTCTTCATCGACGCCTCTCCGTTCGTCTCCATATTCTTCCGGTGCATCATTCAAGTATTATTTATTCTGCTCGTGATCCATTCGTTCTTTTGTATCTAAGATTGCCTCATGTATCTTCGTTCATTTTATAATTCTTCATGGTGGTTTGTTCTCTATCATCACTCGGTTTTGATTTTTCCGGTGGTTCGTTCAACATTATTTTCCCTTTGTCATCATATCAATTAATTCGTTCTTTCTGAAATCCTACCGGTGATTCGTTGAATACTGTCTCAAGTTTGTGTGAGACCTCTCTTTAATTCTTTCCAACGAGAATAAGTAGTATGCCAAATCCTTTGGTTGTCATCAATTTAAATTGGTGAAGGATAAGCATGACATAATTCTTATTATTGTTTTCCTCAAGGTTATTAATTCCTTCTTCTGAAATTTGTTCATGAGGAATAAACTCTGGGTTCGAAATGATCCATCCTTCTTTTCCGAAGGTCCAAGATAGATTAATTATCTCGTCGCGAAGCTCCGTCTAATCATTGCGAGGCTCAAATCTTAATCTTTTCATCCTGCACTTCTCATCCTTTGGTCCGCTGAGTTCTCTTGGTGATTCTTCATGATTTAATTCATCCCCGAAGTCTTCATCAAGATTCTTGTTGGAGCTGAAGCATTCTTCATCATGCTTTCCAAGTGCAATTCTTGCTCCCTTATCTGTTGAGGTGGTGTTATGTCATTCTTGACAATTCCTTCATGAATTATGATTCACGAGTTATCAAGAATGAGATATTTAAAACCATCATTTTCCTTGTTCAGGAGATCTTTTCAACCCTTCAATTATTCGTTGGAGTTATCTTGGGGTATAATTCACCTAAAAGCTTTCCCTAAGGATTGTTGCTTTTTTATGGTGCTTATAAATGACCCAAATTCTTCATTTATCCTCCCGGTGAAAGTTTTTCGTCTCCTTGTTGATCTCAGTCCAATCAAATGTTTTCGTCAGTGGTTGGTTGTCACCTCTTAATTTTGAGATGTTTTCCATAAGCCCACATCAAGCTTATTCTTTCGTTATTGAATTTCCAACAACTCTATTCAATCCATCTTGGTCAGGATGCTCTTTCAAATTCAATTTTGAGAGAAGTTGTCATTTTCTTCTCTGTTCTTTCTTCCCAACGATCTAGCATCTATTCTTTCATTCCGGAGGCATTGTGATACTGCTCTCTTTGACCATCATTTCGTTTTTATCAAGATCATGTTCTTTCCTTGTTTATCTATTTATCCGGAGTGTTGTATTCTCCATTCAAGATTCCTCATCTTATGAAGTTTTGCCTCTCTTTTCAACCGGAGTGCTGTCTGAAATCCTTCTTAACCTTGTGCCATTCTTTTAATTGTTTCAGAGGCAGTGTGTTGTTGATTTCATCAAGTATCTTCCCATCTCCTTAAGTTCATGTTCAATTCCTTCCATTTACAATCGAAATGCTGTCCAAATTCTTTCGTTCTTATTCCTTCTCTAGCTTTATTCAACCGGAGTGGTAAATTATTCCATGTTCTGTGAGCTCTTGTTTAATGTCATTCAACCTACAAGGTTCTCATAATGTTCCTTGTTCTTCTTTCCTAACAGAGTGTTTCCAAGCTCTTTCATCTATGTTGTATTCTTCTTTCAATTTGGCCAACCTCTCAGGTTCGAGGTTTCACTCGTTTGTCCAAGAAGCAACTTTGTTTTACCTCTTCCTTTTCCGTTTTATCCGGTGCCATCTCCAGGATCTCGGGTCGAGATCCTCTGTTAGTGTGGGAGAGTTGTGACGCCCGGAGACCGATGCGCCAGGTTTCAGCCAGTTATTCGTCATCGTTGCCATGTCATTTGCTTGCGTGTTGCGCTTTGTCATGTCATCATGTGCATTTCATTAGCATGTTTCCAAAACTTGCATTCGTTCGGGCTCCCCAGTTCTCTCCGTTGTCCGTTCTGAGTCCAGACACACTCGCACGTGCCCGCGGCACATCCGAGTATTTATTTTATAAGTGGCCGGAAAATGTTCTCGGAATGGGTTGAAATTTGGTGTGCGGTCTTATTATAGCATAGGTAGACCGCCTGTCAAATTTCGTCCCATTCAGAGTTCGTTTGATACCCCAACCGATAAACATATAGCGGCACTATAGCCGGATAAACGTCGGACGTTTCGGTCTCCGAAACACTGTCGCGGGCCTCTCTTCTCTTCTCTCCTCTCAGCCCGAAGCCCCTCTAACACAGCCCAACAATCAGCCCACTAGGACTCTCATAGCCTCCCCCGCGATCGGATCCGTCGGATCGTGATCGGAGGGCTCAAAACCCCTCCAAACACCCCAAACCCTAATCCCTAGACCCCTTTGCCTATTTAAGCACATCCCCTTGCCATTTTTGGCCTCCTCCCTAAAATTCTGCGCCACCTACCCCCCTTCCATCTGCAGCCGCCGCCCTCCACCTCCATTTTGGCGCCCATCCAGCTCGCCGACGCCACATGGCCAGTCGCCATTGGCCGAGCCGCCACTCGCCGGCGCCTGTGGCCTCTCCCGCGAGGCCTCGCGTCCCCAGCCACGCCGCCAGCCGCGCAAGGCCCGTTCCCGGCCCGCCGTGGGCCGGATCTGGGCCTAACCGCGTCGCAACGCCTCTGGCTCCTCGCAGCACCCCGCCGCGCTCGATCCCCTGGATTGAGGCAACCGCCTTCCGCCTCCGCGATCCCCGCTCGCCGGCAGCCTCGCCGGAGCGCCGCGGACGACCCCACCGACGACCTGAGGTCCTCCCTCGTCGCGCTCCTCCTCTCCTTCTGTCTGTCTCTCCCTCTAATCTCTCTGCTCTCTCTTCCCCTTTGCCACTGGAGACCTCCATGGCCGGCCGAAGCAGGGAGTTTCGCCGATAGCAGCGCCGCCTGGAGACTCTCCCGTCGCCGCCGTTGCCTCGAACCGGTCCCCAATGACCGGATCCTCCCGATCCCGGCCTTGCCGGCCGTGCTACGTCGTCCTCCCCGCCGGATCTCGTACTGCCGGCCGCCATGTCAGGGTGTCGTGCATGATCCGCCGCCAAGTCGACGAACGGCGCCTCCAGCGCCTCCTGGGCCGCATCCCCGCGAGGCCCAACCTCCCTTGCGCCTTCCTGGGCCTCCTCCACCGACAAACCGAGGCCCAGCCCCAGCTCCCCTCTGCATCGACCGGGCCGAAGCCCACTAGGTGAGGCCACACCGCAGCGCCTCTTCCCTGTGTTTTCCTGCTGATGGGCCGGCCAGTTTCGGCCCGACCATGTTTTTTTTCTTCTTTCTCTTTCTTCAGTTCTGTGTTTTAGCTATTATTACAGACACAACAGTTTTGCAGTTTGACCCCTAGACTTCATGCATTTAATATCTCACTAACCGTGCATCATTTGAAAATGTTTTAGATATGTAAAATGCTCAGAATTTTGTCTAGTTTCATAATATGCCACTTTCACCCCTGTTAAAAATGCTAAACTTGCTGTTTTCATTAATTTGTGTGAATAACATGATAAAATGATTTAATTCATAACTAAATAACCGTAGCTCGGTTTTTAATAAACTTTAAATGTAAATGGGGTGGAAAAATGTGTAGAATAACATGGTTCCCCTTGTTTTGCTGTTTAACAACATTAAAATGGTGTAATAGGCAGAACAGTACCAAATTCATAATATGCACATGGGGGATTTTCCGGAATTGTTGTTTGTTGTTCCGGCCTCATTTAAACTTGCCGAGATAGGTAGTTTTATTGTGCTTCACCTCTTGCCATGTTTAAAAAGTTTTTTTTGCCAAATACAGTGGCCCATCCGGTGGGTCCCTGCTGTTAGGTGGAGGAATAATTATTTTCCACGTAATAAGGAGGCACTTCCTTGCGGCTGCCGTGGACCCAGTCGTCAGCCTCTCCATGTAAAGTACTCTTTCGATGGAAGTCGTTCCTTGAACACGTTGACCACGCCGCACCGAGAGCACCAAGGCGATGGACGACGGCGAGGCCTAGGAAGGGGACAACGCGGAGCCGGGGAAGACGCGATAGTGGAAGCCCGCGTGGAGAGGAGTATGAGGGTTCACTGGTTCGGCTATAGTGTGAGGCTACCGTCACCGCAGGGCCTGGCCAGCGGTGGGAATAGTAGGGGGCGGCGAGGCCTCCGCGGGATCGTACCCAGCCACGGGAGGCAGGAGCACGAGGCACGACCGGCGCTGGTTTGCGCGGCTGGAGCAAGAAGACCATAGGTTGAAGAAGCACTACGGCCGTTGGATGGACGGTCAATGGAGCTAGAATCGTGCATATTGACTAAGTTGACAAAGCCCTCCGTCCTCATCAACTTAGTAGGCCCACAAGTCAGCCTCCCACTATACTGGGTCCCAGCTAGCAAGGGGAGTATTCATTTTTTTGTTCGTAATAAGGAGGCACTTCCGGTGGGTCCGAGCTGACAGCGGGGGGAACATTTTTTCACGAAATACGGTGGCCCGTCCGATGGGTCCTAGGAGTCAGGGGGAAATGTTTTTTTGCCAAATACGGTGGCCCGTCCGGTGGATCCCCGCTGTCAGGTGGAGGTATAATTATTTTCCGCGTAATAAGGAGGCACTTCCTTGCGGCTGCTGTGGACCCTGTCGGAGATATTGACCACGGGTGTCCTCATCGACCACCCTTGGTATTTCAATACAATTGGGGGCCGGCTGTTATCCCCCAGCCGTCTGCTCATCGGGCCGCCTCCTGGGACAGTTTACTCCAGGACCCGGCTGCCAGCAGGCGGCAGGGGCCCAAACAGGCGGCAACTCCATAGCCAGCAGCTAGCAGACGGTCCTATGCCTCCCCCTCGGGACGCATGCTGGGGGGGCCATGACACGGCTAAGGCATGGCTACAGTTGAGCATGTCCTTAGAGAATCTATAAGGGCGTGGCTACAGTGGATGCGTGATTTGTGGACGCCCCTTAAGCGGCTTGTCACTGTAGCCATGCTGCCAGTGACCAAGCCTCGGTCAGAGGAAGCCATGATCCCACTACCCACAGACGGCGGGGCCAGCAGGCGGCCGGCCCCGCCGGCCAGTGGGCGAATCAGAAACAAGCAGCCCCTGGCAGGCAGCCGAGGGAGGCGGCCCACCTGGTAGCATGCGGCTCACCGTACCCTAGGAGTTTAAACCTCATCAAGACGACAAGATAGGACGTGGTGGCAGTGTACGGCCGGAGACGGCGGCACTGTAGCCACTTCCCTCCTAATGATGCTGCCGTCAGCAGAAGCACGCCTATAGTGAAAGGCAATCACATGGGCCCGCACACGGCGGGCCCTAGCAGACAATCGGAGAGGCCGACACCCAGAGACGCTGACAACTGGGAGCCATTCCGCCTGGATTACTATTGTACCCCTGGGGGTAGGCCTATATAAATCCCCCAGGGTCCTCCATGTGGAGGGGTTGGTTGATATCTTGAGAGAAGAAAGACACATAGAGAGGCATAGGGAGAAACCCTAGCGATCACCCCGATTCCCTAGAGAGAAGGTAGAGGCTAGCCTTGCCCTTCTTCCTCCCCTAGACGACACAGCTCAAGGAGCAACCTTGTAGCCACCTTAGTGACATCAGTCATGACGCGGAGTCCCCGCAGAGCATGACTAGGGGTGTTATCTCCACGGAGAGCCCCAAACCTGGGTAAGATTCGTAGGCGTCCTAAGTTCCACCTTATCTCGCTTCCAGGGCCTGACGACGTTCTAATGTCCCCATACATGATAAGCCATCCGTTGGCATATGTCGCACCAAAACCCCGACATTTGGTGCCCACCATGGGGAAAGGTGCACCGTCGTCCGGAGAAATGTTATGGACGGGAACTTTGTTCCTTCCTCGCGAGCACAGCCAGCCCGGCACGCCCGCAGGCGTGGATACCGGGATGCTTCGCGGCGCTGAGGCCGCATTCGCCGCGAGCGGACTCGCCGACCTTCTCGTCGGCGTCCACATCCATGACGAGCCCTCTCCGGCTGCAGAGCCAGTTGCTCCCGAGAGCTGTGTCGTCGAGCTCCTCGATAAGCTCCACATCGTCCACAAGCGCGCCTCTGACGTAGAGTCAGTGGGCTCCTGTGACCCATCAGCTGACATGATCATCGACCTCGACGCGGCGCCCGTCGACTCCTTCCCCGAGCACGTGGTGATCATCGACGACCCCATCCCCACTGCAGCCGGCGGCAGCACCATCAGCACCGTCACGGAGGTGCTCGCCACCAGCCACGACGAGCCGTCCAGCGGGTCGGGCCAAGACCCGCTGCAGGCCGCCATGCAGAGCGTCGCCGCACCCGTCACGGCAGGGGCAGACGGCGCGGCGCTGGAGGCTGTCACAGCCTGATTTTTGGCCCTTTCTTTTTCTTTCGATTTTCTGAGATTTTTGCCTGAGTTTTCTTTTTCCGTGGCTATGTGGTCTGGAAACTGAAGAAGATGACCTCTTCTTTCTTTCCAGAGTGGCTTGTCATCCTCATATCTATCCCTAGACCTTGCCATCTTGGCCCAACCCCAATATTCTTTTTCCAAGGAATATTCCTTTTCTATTAAAGGAATAATTCTTTTTGCCCTAGGTTGTAAAGCAACCTATATCTCTGTCATTCTAAAAATTCCCAAGTAATTCTCATAATTTTTTTGGGTCATATCTTGCTCAAATATGGCAAAACATTTCATTGCCATGTTCAAAAATAATCCTCCAAAAATCATTTTCTTGTTCTGCCCTAAATTGCACTTTGTGAAGCAAGTGCTATTTATCTTTGCCCAATTGCCCCCAAACTTGGTGGACATCTTTTCATGTCCATATCATTGCCCTGTGCCAATTTTCATACTCATTTGCCTAGTAATTATTTTTAGTGATTTTCCAAAGTTTCTCTCTAGAAAGAAACTTTGTGAAGGAAGTATATTCTAGGCATTTCCAAATGAGATGAAACTTGGTCACGTCCTTCATTTGACCAAATAATTCATCTTCACCCAAGTAGAGCTCATGGAGATCATCTATGTGACCTCAGCTCCAAATCTTGATTTCTGGTAAAATTTGCACTTTGTGGAGCAACACTATTTTACCTTGCTTAATTTGAGCTGCCAATTTACCAGGCCATTCTTACATCTACTTCTACTCAGTTCACCAAGTCTTGGCTCAATCCAGTTATTCATTTACCCTTAGTAAATTCTAGAAGATTCTGTCTAGAATGGAGTGTTGTGAAGTAAGTGCCACTTTGGTAACTTCAAATGGCATGATCTTTTTAGAGCAGCTCCATATGGTCAAATAATCTCCCACCACGAAGTTTCAGCTCATGACACTTAAGTATGTGAGTGCAACATCATAATCTTTGATTCTGGCCAGTTTTGCACATTCTACAAAAACCCTAAGCTAAACTCCTCTTGTTAGTCTGGTTTTTGGTGATCTAAATCATCTTGGTGTAAGATCATCGCCAGACTACTTATTTACCAAGTTACCCAGATGGTTTAACAACGGGAAGTTACAAACACCTTGTTGTTGTTTTACCATGGAGCCATCTGCAAATCTCTTCTTTGCCCCTGGATCATTTTCTTTCTGCATTTCTACTAAGGGCACCTAGTTAAACCTATTGGACATGGCTGGCCACGCCAAAGCCCGCCGCTTGCACCAGTGCGTGTGGTGACCGCCCCTGCATCATGCACAGTGCGCGCTCTGGAACGGTCGGGCCACTGTGCTCGTCGCCTCCCTCCTCGTCTCGGCCTCCAACCATGTCCAGGAGCTCGCCCGTGCTCGTCTGCACCTCCCTGCATCACTGCTTCGTCGCGGCTCGCCGGCAGTGCGCCGTCACAATATTGCCACTGCGGTGAATTGGTGCTGACCTCCATTTGTGCACTGCTCCAGCTCCCTTGCGCTCGTCCAGAGCCTTCTTCCTCGCCTATATAAGGACGAGCGCACCAGGGGCCTCTCCCGCACCTCACCAGCCCCTCCTCGCCCTTCCTCGACCATCAGAGCCCTCGGGATCATCTTCTTTTCGCCGGTGACCGCCATGGCCGCCTCGGCCTCGGCCTAGTTCTGGCGAGCCTAGTCCTCCTCTCCCCCTCCCAGCATGCCCATAGTGTTCCCCACACTCCCCCGAGTCGCCCCACACCCTTTCCCCTCGCCGGAGACGCCCGCATCACCGAGAAGCCCCACCTCCAAAAGCTTTCGGTACCCCCCAAGGCGCCGTCCCTCCCCTCCTATCCACTCATCTCCGGCGCCAGCTGATCCTCTAAACAAAACCAGCGCCCTTCCCTGAGTCCGACGGTGATCTCGCCTCGGCAAACGGTGGCCGGAGCCGGCCGGGCCACCGCCGGCAGCCGACTCTGCCTTCCCCGTCCTCCTCCCGTCACCACTTCTCCTCGCCACCCCGGTGGCCACCACCCCTCCAGGCGGCCCCGCCTTGGCACGCTGCGCCCGCCGATGGCCTCGGCCGGGCAGGAGACGGCCGGAGCCGCCCGGGCCCCTCGCTGGCAGAGCCTCCTCTGATCCTCCTCTGTCCCGTGCCGGACAGGGCGGGAGGAAGAAGACGATGCACGTGCCCCCTCCTCCTGCCAGTGGACCCGCCCCGACCCCACACGTAAGTGGCACAAAACCCGGGCCCATCTGTTTTAAGTGGAGACATTTTCTTGAAATACGTCTTCTTTTTCTGAAGGCGTATTTTCTTTCCTCTTTAGCCCAAAGTGCGCTTTCTAAACCAGAAAGTGTATTTCTAATTCTGCGTCTCTGTCTTATCCACTCAGGGACGTGTTTGCTGAAGTTTATTTCACAGAATAGTCCCTGAGCTTCTACCCTTCATAACTTTTCATCCGTAACTCCGAATCAGGTGATTCCAAAGCCCACATCTTCGTATCGACGAGACCTTTCTGTTGGTATCATTTTCACTATGGTTTGACACTGTGAAAATGACCACTTTGCCCTTGCCGAAAACAGCCCCCTCCGAGAGAGAACTGTTTCCGGCGAATATTTCCGCGGCTTCACCGCACTTCTTCCTGGAGTCTCCGTCACCCCAGGAAAGCCACAATACCCACTTGCATGATAGTCATGTATTAGCCATGGTTTTCAACTTGAATATTTATTAAATGTTTGTTTGTTTAAAAATGTGGTTATCGTTGTTTCAGTTATGTTTCGGGGTTATTGTTTATTTTCTTGCTATGTTGTTATGCACCTGTTTATCATGCCATGCTAGTTACTAGTATTCCTTTCATATGTTTATGCTTGATAGTAGTGCATGTTGATATTTGTGATGGTCCTCGGGGCATGACTATCGTCTGTCCCGAGTACCGTTGTTATGCATGTTCCATTGCATCCAGTTAGTTAAATGCTTGCATGTTGATATTGTTGATAGGTCCTTGCATGATATTTGATGTTGATGTTAGTAGTTATTTTTCGGAGAAGTATGTACTTATGATGCTCATGCTAGTCATTATGCCATGCTTATGATTAATTGTTGATATGGTGGATAGTTATGTGTCCTTTCATGATTATGTTGTTATTCATGCTCATGCATTGTAATTGCATCATGTATTTTATCATGACTCAGCATATTTGCATTCAAGATTAACCGGATTAAGTTGAACTTGAACAACTGTTGTCTGAGTCATGGTGCCACCATATCGAACTGACTAGTGCAACCACGTTTACCTTTATAGGAAGGTCCTAACTGGGTCTATTGTCATGCCTCTCGCCGGTGCCTCCAATGAGGGAAGGTTATGGGCGTGCGGTACCTTGGCCCGGTAAGAAGACATAACCTTGTGTGCCCGTTGTTGTTGTTATGGATCCGGGTCCCCGTTTGAGACCGTTTATGTTTGGCCACGATGGTGGTCGTTGTGTCTTTGGTAGACACGGGGCCACCCAGGACTTAGCCCAAAGGGTAGTTGGTCGGAGTGGCCGAGAGAGTGTCATGACAGTAGATCGGTTTTGTCGGAATGTCGTTGGTCCACCCGAATGGGAGAACGAGGCCATGGGTTTCGTAGTGTGGGTACAGTGCGCTACCTCTACAGAGTGTATATTAAATCTATCGATAGCCGCGCCCGTGGATAAGGGCCCAGTTCGTAGTTGGTCACACTATGAGTCAACAGTAATAATAATAACCTGACTAATAACAACCCCGGTTCGATGATGAGATAAGATGGTTGTGATTGCCGGAGAGATCACGTTCGGTTTTACCAAGCTTGGTTTGATCCTGAGATGATCGGGTAATGTCCGAAGTTGGTAAGTGATGCATGTATTGGTTACGAGGTTACCCGAATAAAATAAATGGTGCATGTAGTGTTATCAGGTTGCATGCTAGTATCACCAGGTTTATCTGTTCATGCCATGCTCATATTGTCTAGCTGTATCCCATTCATGTTGTTCATGTTATGTTATTCGGATGATCTCATGATATTTCTGATTAACCTGTAATTGCCATGCTGTTGTTTGTCTTGAATGCTTTTGGTTTATTGTGAGCTTGCAAGTACATTCAATGTACTGACCTGGCGTGTCATGCCAGTTTGCAGGTCATGCCGAGATTGCTTGCTTGTTTAGTGTTGGTCCCGTGTCCGCGAGCTAGGATAAACGTTCCCGCGAGAGTGCCTGCGGATTGGAGTTCATCATCGCCATTCATTGTTCCGCTGCCAGTAGTTGTTCCACTGCTTCAAGTTGTTATGCTACTTGTATAGAGCAACCGTATTGGCATAGTGTCGTCGTGCCGATGTTATTCATTGTAATATCGGAACCCTTGTAATCATACTAGTGTTGTAATAGAGAGCTGGTTTGTTCTATACTAAGCAGTGCCGTATTCCAGAAGACTTCATCTCGATCTCTGGGCTGGAATACGGGGCGTTCCGGTTTTCTCTAAGTCGGGGTGCCACAGAGGCAGTTCGCATCTCACTCCTCGACAGTGCCAACAAGCTAGCCACTTCCCGACGCCTCACCGAACCCTACCGCCGTGAGATGGACCGTGCCATAGGCGGCACGTCGGCTGCTGGCGAGCCAAGCCGGGCTGGTGCAGTTTGCGATCGCGGCAGAGTGTTGGCAGACATGCTGGGGGCCCCACGGCCCGTGTACCTCACTCCATCGGAGAACCTAAGGGCTGCCCAGGCGGCAGTCGATGAGCTAGGCCATTTGAAGGGAGACGAGCTTTGCTACATGACTCAGCGCACCCGCCAGCTCCTCGACACGGCTATTGCGCAGCAGGAGGCCCGTCGCCGGGCATCAGAGGCCGGCGCGCAAGCAGATAACCACCCCCTTTGGCGGGAGCAAGGAGCCACGTCCCGCTCTCCAACAGTCGGCACCCACAACCGGCGTGACTCAGAGCCGGTTGCTAGCCGCAGCAGGCAGACTCGCATCACCATCCAGCGCGATCAAGACGGCCGCCCGAGGGCCGTAGAGCAGCGAGAGGAACGCCCGCCTCGGGAGAGGCGCGTGTCTCCTCCGCCTATTGACCACCCCTCTCTAGCAGGCCGCTTGGGCCACCACGAGGGAGTCGGGGAGAACGACGCCCGCCACTGCCTTGACCGACTGGCTCGGTCCCAGGCGGTCGAAGAATAAGATGATCTCGGCCCAGCTTGCTTCGGCCCCCGCATCCGTAATGAGCCTTTCCCCAAGGGCTTCTCACTCCCCAGAGATACCCCCAAGTACAACGGATCGGTAAAGCCAGAGGACTGGCTGGTGGATTACTCCACAACCGGCAGCATAGCAACCGACAACAGGAGTGTTGCGGTGAAGTACGTGCCACTCATGCTCCAGGGCACGGCTCGGACGTGGCTGAACAGCCTCAAACCCAACAGCATCAACGGCTGGTTGGACTTCACCGACTCCTTCACTCGCAACTTCACCAGCACCTACAAGCGTCCTCCCAAGCCGCGCCAGCTCTCCTTATGTGTTCAAGGCCCAAATGAATCAGCCCGTGATTACCTGAAGCGTTGGGCAGAGCTGCGCAACTCTTGCGAGGGAGTGCACGAGGTACAAGCCATCGAGTATTTCACGGTCGGGTGCAGAGAAGGCACCTTGCTCAAGCACAAGCTTCTCTGCGATGAGCCCGCCACGCTGGACGAGCTGCTGAGCATAGTAGACAAATACGCCACTGCCGACTCCTCCATGAAGTCCGAGCTGCAAGTGGACGCCTCTGGAAAAATGGCTCCCCCAGCTCCCAAAACGCCGGTTGGAGAGTCTAGCCGGTGCCAGCGGCCGAATGATCACAAGCGCAAGACCCATGCGCCGGCTACCAATAGCCGGCTGGTGGCAGCAGTTGATGGCCAGCAGCCAAAAGCACAAGCGGGACCAAGCGTCAGAAGGGCAGCAAGCCAGCCTGGCAGCCAGCTTTCTCCTTCGACCAAGCTCTAGATGCCCCCTCTAAGTTTCACAGCGGCGCGAAGCCTTCCAATCACACCACACAGAAATGCCATTGGCTCACACGGATGGCCAAAGGAGAGGCTCTGCCACCACCGCCTGCAGGGCATGCGGCACCGCATCCCAAACCACCGGCTGCTCGTCCAGGCAGCCAGATCCAGGACGAGTTCCCAGAAGAGAATGGAGCCTACGTCATCTTCACGAGCCAAATAGACGATAGGCACAGCCGGCGCCAGCAGCATAGAGAAGTCAACACCGTTGCTAGTGAAGCCCCAGAATTCATGCTCTGGTCTGAAAGGCCCATCAGCTGGAGCCGTGAAGATCACCCGGCTGTCATGCCGTCACCAGGGGCTTATGCCTTGGTTCTGGATGCAACTCTCTCCACTGACAGGCGGGCCTATCGTTTCTCCCGACTGCTGGTAGACGGCAGCAACAGCATCAACATCATGTACCGTGACACCATGGAGAAGTTGGGCATCAAAGAAAAACAACTTCAGCCTACCAGGACTGTGTTCCACGGCATTGTGCCAGGCCTCTCTTGCTCACCAATCGGCAAGGCCAAGATTGATGTCCTATTTGGTGACAAGAAGCATTTCTGGAGGGAGCCGGTCTGGTTTGAAGTGGTGAACCTGGAAAGTCCCTATCATGTGATTTCGGGCCGGCCAGCTCTTGCAAAGTTCATGGCGGTACCCCATTACGCCTACCTCAAGATGAAGATGCCGGGTCCCAAGGGAATAATCACCATAGCCGGGGACTATGAGAAGTACATCGCATGTGTGACTGCCAGCAGCCGTCTGGCCGAGTCCCTTGTCGTAGCTGAAGAAAAGCGCCGCCTGGAATGGCTGGTGGCAATTGGACCCCCAAGGAGTTCTCGGGGACGGTCCAACCCTTTATCTATATGATAAGAATTATGCCCGTGAATGAGTATTTTTCATTCCTTTGTCCGGCACCAGAGCCTAACAGACGGTCCGGGGACTAGCCGCCTAGCCCTTTGTTTAAAACTTTTCTTTCAACAGTTGGACAAGTAATGTGATGGCATTCAAGCCCTCTCCCGCTTACAGTCACAGACTCGTAGAATGCGGCTGTCCGACTGGCGGGAGTCAAAGGCAGGAAGCGGTGCCCACATGAAAAACGGCTAAGGAAAATAAACATAGGGCAAGACGGCCCTTTTTACAAGTTGGCCGGCTGTTGAGCAGCCGGCCAGCCGGCTTCTGGCTTAGCCACACCGCGTTTCAGAGGGCGGGATACTTGCCTATCCAGAAAACAATTAAGTACCTGATCCAGACACAGAACCACAGAGTGGCTGTCCGGCTGGCAGGACGGCGGTGAAAGGAGACATCAAAAGAAAATCGCCCTAAGGAACAGAGGACGGTGCTAATCCCAGAACACCGCAAATTGCATAAACATGTGCAGCATTAAGAGAATATTTATAGGAGAAGAGCCTCGAAGGCCGCCTTCCAGCAGTAACTTACTGATACACCAAGTGGGTGGAATTGTTCGGACTAATCATACCGAGTCTTAAGAAAAAACAGTAATTAAAAGATGCTCGAGCGAAGCCTAAGGTGCAGCAGGAGGAGCAGGTGGCACGACGGAGCCGGCTGCTGGGGGAGCCGCGTGATGGGTCTCGGCCTGGCCGCCTCCTGCAGCAGGCGGCGCCGTCCCGCTGGGCCCGCTTGTAGAGGCCTGATCGGGCTGATGGCCAGCAGACGGCTCCGCCTCCTGGGAGCTGGCTTCCTCGTCGCTGTCTCCCTCCTCCTCGCCGTGGTCGCTGGAGGCGATCTCCTCGTCCAGCTCCTCTGGTGCCGCCAAGTCCAGCCCGAAGTTGTCAGGCGGCACCACATGACCGTTCTCATCCAGCTCTGGGACGAAAATGGCGGTGTCGACGTACTCGGCGAGGGAGGCGGCGTGCTTGACAAGATCCCCTTGCACCGCTTCCAGTTCAGGCTTAGCTTCCACGTGGAAGGTCTTCAGCTGGGCGAGATCTAGGTCTGGGTACCAGCCCTTGGCGAATTCCAGGGCGGTCCACGCACCGGCCCTCACTGCGACGCCCTTCCAGGTCTCGAAGCTGTGGCCGGCCATCTCCAGCCAGTCGGCAGTCCGGCTGGGAGTATGAAGTACTAGAACACCCGGCCAGAGGGCGGCCAGTACTTGGGCACCAGCGCGTTGCAGGCGGCGAAGCAGGCGGTGGGCCGGCTGGAGGCGCGCCTTGACAGCAAGAAGCTGTTCGGCGGGAGTCCTGGGCGCGTTGGGCGCAATCACCCGGTCCGCCTTGCGCCTCTTGTCGCGCTGGGCCTCGATAGCTTGGTTGGCGGCCATAGAGTGGCCTGGGAAGAATTTTGGAAGAACTAGATAAAGAGTCAGAAGAAAGAGAGCTAGCTGTAACAGACAACAAGCACAAGAAAGAAGGGCAGGCGTCTTACCGTTGACCATGTCTGCAATGGCCCCATAGTCGTCTTGCAGAGCCGCCTCCTTCTCGGCCCAGTTTGAGCGCTTAGTCTCGAACTCTGCCCGAAGGAGCATCTCGGCGTCCGATAGCTTCCCAAGCTCCGCCTTGTGCATCACCGCCTGGTCTGCCAGCTCCTTGGCTAGGCGGTCACGGTCCTGGGCGGCGAGATCACGCTCCCGCTCCTTGGCGGCAAGATCTGCCTGGACCTCGCCCAGCTGGTTGCGGAGGTTGGTCGCAACCGCTGGCAAGAGAGGAAGAACATCAACAGCAGCAAAAAAGACAACCTTGGAGTTCCAAGCCGCCTGCTCAGTAGCCAGCTTGGAACTCGGGGACTACACCGAGCGGGTGCGCTGACGCGCCCCTGCAAGGAGGAGAGGAACACTCACCCTGGCTGTCGGCCAGAGCAGTCCGCAGTTGCGCCAGCTCCTGACACTGGGCATTGAAGGAAGCCACCCGAAGGTTGTGGTAATCCTGCAGCAAGCAACAATTTAGCCCGCAAAGTACACCTTGGAGATCCAAGTCGCCTGCTCAACAACCGGCTCAGAACTTGGGGACTACACCCAGTGGGTCCGCTGACGCGCCCCCACGGAAGAAATGGAAGGAATAAAAGCAAAAACACGGAGTCAACATACCCGAACAGAAGTTCGCGTAGCCACGAACTCCCGCATCACCGTCTGCACGACCTCGCTCAGGGAAATGAAGCGGTCAAGGACAATTCGCGACGCGACAATCAGCGCACCGCCACCTCCGGGCGTCCAGCCTGATGACGCCGCACTGGTAGCCTCGTTCTCCGGCGTCGACGAGCTGGCGCCGCTGGCTTCTACTCGCCGCGGTGCGGAGACCGCCTTCACAGGGCGCTGGCGGGCAAGGACTCGGGGTGCGGGCTGCGGGCCTATCACCAGCACGCCTTCAGCCGGCGGCACCTCCGCTCCCGCAGGCTGGCTGCCCTGCGTCCCAGCAGGCGGCGCGGGGGGCGTCACCTCCGTCTCCATGGCGGCGCGGCCATCCCCTTCGTTGTTTAGAGCCGGCTGCTCGTCAGTAGCCGGCACTTCGACAGACGGCTCCAGAGAGCCCATCTCCTGGGGGACGGTGCGGTCCGCTGGTGGCTGGAGGCCTGCCTCCTGCTCCTGGACTTGGGCGGCGGCGTCCGCCTGGGCCTTAGTAGCTGCCTCGGCCTCCGTCCTGGCAGCAACATCGGCCACCGCCTGCCCACGGGCCACAGCCTCCTACTCCTCGCGCGCCTCACGGGCATTTCTCTCCGTCGCCTCTCGGAGTGCGGCGGCGGGATCCACGCGGCGGGGCGCAGGGGGGACATCCGTGCCCCCAACAATGGAGCCCACTGGCGCCCATGAGAGAGAGAGCGACGCGCTGAGTGGGCATCCCAAAGAAGACAACAAGTCAGCCACATTGGGGGCGGCAGAATGAGATAAGTGCAAAAGAAAAAAGAAACGCGGTACCTACCCGGATACAACTGGCCTAGGTTTAGGGAGCCTAGGAATGACCGCTTTGGTGGCCGCCTCTCGGCGCTTGGTGGCGGCAGCCGATAGCCGGAGCTTCTTGGGCTTGGTGCCAGACGGCCCCGCAGAGGATCGGCGCTTCACGCCGCCGGCTGCGGCTGACGGCCCCGCCTGCTGGCTGCCGCGCCCAAGCGGATCCGCCTCTCGGACGCGGATTGGCGCTTCCTCCTCCTCCTCCTCCTCGTCCGGCCAGCTCTCGACGCCGCCTGCTGGCTGGCCCCCGCTGCCTGTTACCTCCTCCTCCTCCATGGTGGCGGCCCCTAGATTGGGGTCGCTCGTGTCGCTTTGGGAGCGGTCTGGTTCCAGAGGGCGGCCCGGCTGGTCAGAGCCCGGCACCGGCTGGCCGGGGAAGATCTGCAGACGACACAAGGATCAGACGGCTGAGACAGGCGGAAAGAGAAGAAAGAAGTATAAAGAGAGACAGAGATCTCACCGCAGGCGGCTGGTAGCTGCGGCTGTACTGCGGCTTGCCGAAGGCCCAACCCGAGTCAGAGAGCTTGCAATTGGAGACGAAATTCACCAAGTACGCCACCTCCTTATACGGCATCGGCTTGGTGCATGTCTGGCTCGGGTCCCGGCGCCCGCTCATGTCACACATTATGTGCGGGTGGGCCTGCAGTGGCAGCACCCGGCGCTCTGCAAATGTGAGCAGGAGATCTGCGAACACCAAGCCTTCGTTGTCCCTCAACTCCCGGAGGCGCCGCACAGCAATTGAAGCACCTTCTGTGAGGGTGATGGGCCGGGTCTTCCAGGAGTCACGGGGCTCGGCATGCGGGCCAGGCGCCCAGTCCGGCAGGCCGATGAAATCTTGAGCGGAGTTGACGTTGAAGACGTAGAAGTACGTCTTCTGCCACAACTTCACCGACGCCACGAGTTGAGGCACCGGGAAATAGTTGTTGGCCGTGCTGCGCTTCACCGCAATGCATCCCCTGCACTGGGCGGCCACGCTCTGGACCGCGGTATCGAGCTTCATGTAGAAAAGCTCAGTCCACAACTCCATCGTGGGAAGAATGCCGAGGTACGCCTCGCACATGACGACGAAGGAGGACAGTGTTACCACCTTATTAGGCGTGAGGTGGTGGGGCTGGATCTTGAAAAATTCAAGGAAAGATCGAAAGAAGCCGCTGGCAGGGAGGTCGAAGCCGCACGGGAAGTGCGAGCGGAAGATGACCCGCTTGCCGAACTGCGGCACCGGCCTGATCTCCGCCGCCGGCTCTAGGCTACTTACCAACCTCCGGTGAAAAATTCCTGAAGGCCCAGAGAAGCTGGGATCCTGCTCAAAGACCTTGCAGTGACTGTGCTTGTATTCCACGAAACAACACGTCCGGTACGTGCGAACGATCGTCTGATCGAGCCAGGAACCACCTGCAACTGTCATGCCGGTTTTCTTTGAAAGGTTCTGGGATTAGGAAGGGTAGGGACACCAGGCGGCCTACAACATCATATCAAGTTGGAGTCAAATGACCATCAAAAAAAAGTTGGAGTCAAATAAAAAAGGGTTGTTGATGTAGTCAATCTTAAGAACAACATGTTATGAGCATGAATATTTTTTCAGTAAATGTTGACATTAATATAAGCAAGCCATCATGATATCATAGGAAAGTAACATACTCTTGTAACAGCCGTTTGTAGCGATGACTTGAGTAGGCCAGCAATACATCCAGCCATAGAAGGAGTCGACAGCATAAATGAAGCCCTTGTGTTCAATGGCATTAGAGAACCATGGAGGATGTATGATCCTGCGATGGACGTGCAGATTTATCCACTTACCGCAGTGACCTGTCAGATAGGCGAGACCGCGATTGAAGAATGCAATTAGCCTGAAATCTTTATAATTCGCAGATCACTACTGGCCCTTGGCGAAGAACATGAAGTACGAGACGTGCTACCCGTTCACCATGCTGGAGTCGCTGGAGGATCAGCGCCGCCTGCTAGTCTCGGAGGAGGACGGCAGCGTCTTCCTCTTGATCGTGGGCACCGTTGAGCCCGTGCAGGCCACCGCCACATCTCTGTAGTGTGCGTCAGGGGCGACGTCGCTGACGCTGACACTGACACGAGGCCGATGTACGGGTGCGTGCTCACTCTTACAACCCCTCGGAGGTACGTGGGCGGCGACACTGGCTACGTCAAGCTGACTTGGACTCTGCCGAGCTTGGACCTTCCCGCCGATGTGGACATGGAAGATGCACGATATTATTTGACCCCCAACAATGTGCACGGGGACTCCAAGCAGGTTCACCTGGACATCTGCATTATCAAGTTAAATGTTGATCATTAGTCTTCGCTCAATGTAATCCACTGTCCAAGCATGTGGAGACTTCCATGCATGATCTTGCTCTATTGGAGTATCGCGCATGAATAAAAGTGTATCCATTTATGGTTTAGTCTAGAATCTTCCTTGTATGAATTTTTACTACAGTACTGGTGAAAGACTTATGATCAACCATTTCTTACATATCCTCTGCCCCCTTCAAGTCATCTTGATTTAATCCCTCTGTCTAGGTGTATAAGGGAATGGTTAATACTTAAATAGTATAGCCAACTGTTGACTATAAGAAAGTGCCATGTCATATGTAGCCAACATGTATAACAATGGATACTCAAAAACTAATTCTTGAACATCATTTCCTGCAAAGCACAATAAGAGTTATTTCTTCACAAGTTTTGGATGCAGGTTGAACAGTTGAACGCTTTTGTTTGCAAAAGATACTTTTTTATCTATTTCACCTGGATGTTTGTGAGCTCTAGAGATGAAATAATATCTGAACAAACCTATCGATACCCGCAACACATGAGATGACCCCCACATCCTTTGTCAAAATAAACAACTCCCCGATCAATGCATTTCACTCTTCTGTGAAACGCACAGGCACCTTACTATAGATTAGTACGACCAAAAATTGAAGTAACATTAGATATAGTACAATAAATGATGATGCATCTCACCTAAAATTATATCATTGAAAACTATGTTCAAATACGAATCCAACGATATTGTTTTTGTTGACATGCACTAACATTTTGTCAGTTAAATCGACAGTCAAATTCAATGGGGGATAAAACACGACCGATGTAGTAGTTCTAGTGTAGAGGGCGGAGCTGCACGGGAGTCTCACACCGCTCGTGGCGCGGCAGTAAAGTCGTCATATCACAAAACCCAACCACACCCAGTAATAAGTGGCCTGGTAAAATAAATGGACAAGCAACCATCACATCCCTTCGTCTTTTTTGCATTTCATCTCTCTACATTTACTTTCTCTGGTTCATCTCGCACATTCGATCCCTAGCTACTTCTCCTAATATCCCTAGCTATTACTCCTAGGGCTAGTTCTTTTGGCGGCTTCCCTAGCTTTTCCCATAAGACTAGTCACAGTGGAGAGTAACATTAACGCGCCTCACTCATTTATTTGGGCTTCTAAACTAGTACTACTAGTAGTACCTCCGTCCTGGTTTAGTCCTCACCTTTGTAATTTGTGCTAAATTTTGACCAAAGATTTAACTGATAAAATGTTAGTGCATGTGGCATGCACTAACATTTCATTAGTTAAATTTATGATCAAAATTTGACACGGATTACAATGGGGACCAATAAACCAAGACGGAGATACTTAGTAGTTATGGGATTACTAATCTAGAAGCCTAAAAGAACTGGCCCCTTGTACTCCTACTAGTAGTACTCCCTCCGTCTAGGTGTGTAAGTCACCTAAGGTGGAGTAGCGCGACCTAGGTGGCTGCAGATAGGAAGATGCCAAAGAATCAGACCGAAAATTCGTCCAATCACCGCGCCACTTTTTTCCTCCTAAACCAAACGGATATTAACAATGAATTCCAAATTAATAGGGCTGCCGTTTCAGCCAACCCATGCAGGCCCATTGACGCGCATGCAAACTCGGGTCAATCCCTCCCCTAATCAACATGTTCCTTCTCTACATGCATAGGTCGCTCATTCTCTCCCGCATAAACTTCCTCCCCCGCGTGGTTCAGCCAAAAAAATTGCTCGTTGATGAACGAGGACGGATTTGATACATTGAGCCTAAGTGTTTTGGGAATATCTGATTTTCGTAAGGTGACTTACACACCTAGACGGAGGGTGTAGTACTCAAGTTGGAATTCCAATTGCACGGCACAACTTGTTAGGCAAAAAATTCGATACAGTGTGTAGGAAGCGGTTTGGGAATTTGCATGCCTTTCCGACCAGTGAGATACTCCGTACAAAGTACCACAGAGAAGGAAGCTAAAAGTAAACAATCAAACGAGCATTTTTGCATTTGTTTTGCATTGAATCGTTTCACAAGCTTGACTAGTGCTATTTTTCTACTTTTACAAAAAACCGTATCATAGTGTTAAAACGTGCATTTGCACGTACATAAGTAATAGCAGTACTCCCTCCGTCTAGGTGTATAAGTCTTCCCTATTTCTTGGTCACGGTGCACAACCAAAGATGACTTATTGACCTGGACTGAGGGAGTAGCACAGTCTGCAAGCATATATAGAGAGAGACGTGTAGTGTGATAGTATATAGTAAAGTTTGTCCTATATGCACATACTTACAAAATGCATATGAATACACAAGGTTTCGAAACTTTCCCTTTTACATAGTTAATTAAGGACGTTAATAACTTCTGAACGTTCTGGATTTATCATTCGCTTCCCAAAACTAATGAGATCGCCTTACGAAACAAAAAGTATACTCCTACTAAAAGCCACGACGCTCGCAGGAGCGCTTGCGGCGCACCACGAGTGCCCTGGTGCGCGGCCGTTTCCTAGAGCGCCGACACAACGCCTCTTCCTAAGCCTCGCAACTCGTGAGGTGCTGATTGGCGGCTTGCCAGCGGGCGAGCGTGATCTCACTGTTGTGGAGATCCCGCTACAACAGGTACTCCTCCTGGCTGGAAGCATGCACCCGGTCCACATACCGCCAAGCGTAGATGAGGCGCTTGGACCCGACTGCACTCACGGCTTTGGCACGGGCGTCCTCCGCCACCCTCACGGCCCTCGCACGAGCCTTCTGCCAAAGAGCCAATTGCCTAACTCTCTCGCACGTGACATAGGCCTCCCAGGCAGCTTGTCCCGTGGCGCGCTTCTCTTCCTCGACCTTCTTCTCCGCCTCTATTTTGGCGCGCTCTGCTAGAGGCAAAGCCTCCCACAAGGCGACATCCATTTCTTTCCAAAGCTCCTCAAGGCTGGGGGGGCTCGGCGGGTGGCGCGGCGTTCTCCTCGTAGCGGGGAGCCGACGCGTCCTCCGACGCGCGTGCTGGCGAGATTGGGAGCGCTGACGCGTCCACCTCGACGCGTCGCGGCAAGGAGTGGAACACCGACACGTCCTCCTCGACTAGTGGCGGCGAGGAGCGGAACGCCGACGCGTCCACCTCGACGCGTCGCGGCGAGGAGCGGAACGCCGATGCGTCCTCCTCGACTAGTGGCGGCGTGGAACGGAACGGCGACGCATGACCGTCCGTGCGGTGCAGCAAGGGGCGCCTAGGGCTTGGGAGGGGCGATGCCATGGTGGTCGATGTGAGAGGGAGGGGGAGGAGATAGCGATGAATGTGAGCGTTCTTCCGAATGTCGTGGGAGGCACAGTATTTATAGCGAGAAATGGCACACCTACGTAAGATATGGACTGAGCTGCACTGACTTAACTGCAGGTCCAGTTGCATCACTGACATGTGGACCAGACCCCAGTTGGGCCCATATGTCAATGACCCAATGCACCTGAAGTTAAGTAACTGAAACAGCGTCCCGGGTGGAGTGGTGGGACCACCGGAGGGAGAAGGAGAGTCTGGCAGGCATATTGTTTCCACACATGGAGAGGAAAAGATTTGAAGACGAACGGGCTTCCTGCAAGTATGGGGAACGGTGCATAAAGTCTCACCTTGCATGCCGGGCTAGGTATAGTCTCAAGTCATTAAAAACATACACGCCCCACACATGCCGGGCTAGGTGCACTAAATAATTGCATGCGATGGTGAAGGCTGGCCATAATGGTGGTATCTTAGCTGGTACTCCCTCCGATCCTTTATACTCTGCGCAAAACTTTTTTCGTTTTTTCCCAAGTGCTATGAGCGATCCCCTTGAGTAGCGCACCTTTCCCACCCTACCCCTGCCTTTCCGCTTCGCTAGCAATTAATCTCCTCAATTGGCGCAACTTCCTAGTTTGCATGCAGAGACATAAGCGGAGGAGAGAGAGATTACGTGTGACATGCATGGAGGGATTCGAGGCGACTAGTACTCTAATCCACGCAAAAGCAGGGGCAAACTTGTCCAGAAAATTTCGAACAGGCCTCTCCTTGGTATGCGTGTTGAAACGGAGGGAGTATCGTGCACACGGGAATAGCAAACAAGCTGGCATGGCGTGCGAACAGGCCAAAGGTCATGGGAGGTGCAACGGTTGACGGAATTAATTGAAGTTACACACAAGCCGGCATGGCGTGCGAACAGGCAAAAGCTATATCGGCAGGCCTACGATATGGGTGTAGACATGACATCTAGTGGGTCCCGCATAGTTCTCGAGAACTCTTGGGGGGCTTGCAGCCGTTTATCCACCGGGCAAGCCAGCAACCCCATGCCGTTGGCACGCCCTACTCGTCCCCGTATTCTACTAGTACAGTCCCTTACAACAGTTCGCTCCCAGTCGTCCTGTCAATCCTAGCCCTCCTCCCAAATCCATGGCGTCCCAAATCTCCATGATCCGTGGTGAGTACAAGGTTAGAACCATCACCGGCGATGAGTTCGACGTCATCTACGCCTGTTCTTCCGCAACGGTGAAAGAATGCCTTGCTCGCTTCGAACGCATGTTCGAAAACTCAAATGATGAATGAGTCGCTGGGCTAGATGTTGAGTATACCACAGTCCTGGGAAGCGAGAAGAAACTAAAGGAGGCAGAGAAGAGGAAGCCTGCCGTGATCCAGGTTTGCGTGCATGACTTATGCTTGGTCTACCACATATGCCATGCTGACGTTGAGTGCAAGGAATTTCAGAAGTGCCTCAAGGGCGGCCGAGTCAAATTCGTTACTGTAGACTTTAGGAACGACAAGGAAATCCTGGGCCAGCATTTCGATCTCCAGAAAGAGAGCCTGGTGTTCTCCTCTCAGCCTTCAATGCTGACCCTGGCAGCAGCCACGATTGATCGTTCGTACGCTAAACTGAAGAAACCTCACCACGAGTTTCATCGTGCATGGGAGTCGAAGACATTAGATGAAGATCACATCATGTATGCAGCAATGGATGCCTACCTTTGTTTAAATATCTACAAGGGTTGGACGAAGAAGCAGACCCCAGTGTCCGGTTCAAGCAAAGAAGCGTCGGCGAAGAGGAAGAGGAAGAGGGACGAGGACGAAGCCGAGGACGTGGACTCGGACTCCGAGTAGGTGGCAGTGACGTCGCTCATGCTGGTTCTACTGCAGTGTCAAGCAGACTAGTTGCTTAGTTTATTTTCAAGGGTGTGTTGTGCTGAGGCCCCAGCAGAACTATGTTTATTTCTTTCTCGTTATTTGTACTCTTTAGTACGTACAGTAGTACTAGTACTATGTCTTACTACTGTTCTTCTTGCAGTTGGTACTACTGCTCGTATCTTCGTGTTCCTACTGTAGTTAATACGTTCGTACTAGTAGTATAATTTGGGTCAATCGATTTGTGAAAGAAGTTCGACGGAGTGAAGGAAGAAGACGGTAGGGTGCCCATGATCTATCTTATGAGTGTTGGGTGTGGAATGCAGTTCGTCGGAAAAAGTTGATCATGCCCGGGGTTAAACGGATGGCGGGGGGTGGGGGGAGCATGGCGCAAGCGGTTCAGGGGAGGGCGCGGCGGCGGCGGTAGGCGGTTAGGCGTGTGGCAGGCTGAGAAGATGAACCGTGCATCTATTTTGGAGGTTGAAGAAGCCCTTCTAGCCATCCATGTTGCATCAAACGGCTCACAAGAGTCGACTGGCCAAATTGCTCATTCAGATTGCAGGATCCACATGGCATTTAAGGTCTCGAAGGTAGATTCCGCGTCCTCACTTGGTTTGCGGGCTCGACGGGCGCGCGACCGGCTTCCGCCACGACAGCCATCAGGCGCGCCTCCTCCGTGCGGGCGGAGACGACAATGACACGCTAGTTCCTCCTCGCCGGCGTGCTGAAGCACGCACTCGTCCTCCTCTTCATGCGCTGCGTGCATAGTCATGGCTCCACCAGCTGCTCGCATGCTTGGCAGCGCGGCGGCATCGCGAGGAGGGACTGCAGATGACGTGATCGGGCGAGCCTTCGGCTTGGCGGCGACACGACGGTGATGGGAGAGAAATTGTTGGCCGGAGCAGGCGGACACCGGCATGTGCAACGGCGGCGACGACATATTGATGAGTGCGCATATGGGAGCTTAGTTTAGTTTTATATAGGGTTGGTCAAAATTAAAAGAAAACCGTACTAGTACATGTAAACATTAGACTTAGGCAGCGCTTTTATTAGTTACCATAGCCACGATACGGAATCATGTGCAAGCGCGTGAACCGCGGCCGCGCGGTCGATCGAACGGTGCGTCACCGTGTCACGCTCGAAGGACATCCACCGAACCTTTTTGTGTGTGTGAAAACAATCCCCGAATATTACTCAACTTTTTTTCTGGGAAAAGTTCTTGATGCTACAATATTTCCATATATTTGAATTTAGCTCCAGTTCCTGTTTATTGGATTTGGACGTTTTAGGTGCGCCCTAGTTTTTTTTAATACTGATTTTGTGTGTGTGACTGAGAGAGAACGTATGTATGTGTCCATATGTGTGTTGTGGTGGAAGGGAAATGTGGAGACAGTGTGCATGTGATAGAGACATAAAAATGTGTGAATGTGCAAATGATCATGCATAAGTGAGACATAGACAGATGCCGATACGTTGTGTACACATGAGAGAACGGTCTTCCATTTTACTTTTGTGTGTGTGTGTGAGAGAGAAAGAGGAGCATCCGTAACACAACAACCATATCTCTCAATTCGTCCGTCCCTCGCACGATCGCATGTAACACATGCATCAACGTGCACATTTTGACACCCTCACCTGGCTCTTGCCCACCTCAAGGCCCGCACATCGCTCTCTATCTCGCACGCACAATCTCTTCGTGAATACCATGTTTAGCAAGTAGTTTTCCGTCACATACACACACATTTCTCTCCTTAGTTTTGTTTTCTCTCAATATCTGACACACACACAGCACACAACACACACACACGCCCCCTCCCCCGAGCACACAATTCATCCACATCCAAGGTTATATGGCGATCACTCTCGCTTGTGCTTCTCTGCACCCCATCATGCACAACACCTCAATCTTCAAAGAGGGCATTGAGGAGATCGAAGACGACGACCACACTGCGCTAAAGAATGCGGGTCCATTTGGAAGCGGGATGATGTGACGACGGCTGACTGACTCCTCCCCCACCCTCTCTTTCTCGCACAAAATTACCAATCCCTCTCCCCCCCACACACACACAAATTTATCAATCCCTCAACCCACGAGACCCTTCCCCTCTCGTCCATGTTTTTTCCAGCTCTATCATCAAACCTGTTATCTCTGCTCCTTCCACATGTACAGAATCCGGATGCACACGCATCTCACGTATATTACATGTATCTATCTTTCTCACAAACCTAACTCTTTCCTCTCTCTTTCTCTCTCTAGCTATCTCTACACGTTTCATTCACACATTGGGATATGTTCAAAATGTTGCTTTTATAATGGCTGATGTAGAGTTATTATTGGTTTTCTTGCATCCTAAAAAGTAATAAGTATGAAATGCATTTTGATTGTCATTTGACTGGGATTATGCGAGTTTGAGCATGTTGTGAAGTACTCCCTCCTTTTTTATTTAGTTCGCGTATTAGCTTTGGTCAAAGTCAAGCTTTGTAAACTTTGACAAAGTTTATAAACAAAGATATTAATATATACAATAATCAATCAATACCATTAGATTCATTATTAAATGTACTTTCACATCATATATATTTGTTATGGTAAATGTTTATATATTTTTCTATAAACTTGTTTAAACTTTACAAAGTTTGACTTCAGTCAAACCTAATATGCAGATTAAATAAAAACGGAGGGAGTACTATAGACCTCGTATACATCTTGGAATTCGACAATGATTGTAACTATTGAATTGTATAGACCATTACATTCGAACTCAGTAGCCTAATATATTTATTTCACAATTTCAACAAATGATTAATTCACTACATACTAGGAAAACAAATGTGTACACACTCCGTTTTTATTTATGTCTGCGTATTAGCATTGGTCAAAGTCAAGTTTTGTAAACTCTCAGAAAGTTTATAACAAAAAATATTAACATATACAAAAACAAATAAATAACATTAGATTCATTATTGAATGTACTTTCACATCATACATATCTGTTATGGTAAATGTTTATATTTTTCTATAAACTTGGTCAAACTTTAGAAATTTTGACTTCGGTCAAACCTAATATGCAGAGTTTACTAGTACTACTCGCTAGTTGCTTAGCCGAATCACCCAACACGCCACACGAGGAGTTCAATGTCACAAAATTTTGAGGTCAGCGGGAAAATCTCCCGCGACCCTGATTCGAGCAGTGGGAAGTTACCATCATAGCCTTCGGAACAGGTCGACAGATGACGGTTGGTAGGGGGCTGTTTTCGTAACTTTAGGTACACCCTACCCTGCCAACCCCACCCCGACACCCAGAGTAGTACACCTGAATACTCCCCATTTTCTATCTGCACTGCAAAATAGACTTCTCCACGACACCGCAACCTTCGTGCTCCTCCCCTTCTACATCGGCGCACTCGTCCACCGCAGTGCATCTGCCTCATCGACGACCTCGTACGCCGCACTGGAGTCGGTCCACCATCGTCGTTGTACACGGAGCCTCATCCCCGGCACCATCTTCCACGGTCTCAGATCTGCTTCCCGGAAGCCGACGCCAAGCACAGAAGTACCACCGTCGTGGACAATGAACTGACTCCCATTGCCGACCATGACTCACAGAGGCCGCCGCGACTATCATTCTCCTCATCGATTGGTAATGTGTGTATTGAATCACTTAGCAGTACATGTGTAGTTCCAATTTTGTTCATACCTACCCTCCAAATTTCCTGGGTTCTATTGTTCCCGTAAAAGTAATTGGTTATAGCCTCCATAGTCCAACAGAATATCAGCTTGTAATTGTGTGTCGCTCCTGTATCATGTTGTGCTTGGGTAGGTATTTCATCTGCAACCAGTAGTGTGGCAAATGATGGATAGTTTTTTAGAAGTAGCAAGACGCCCATGTGTTGCACGCATCAAGATGCATTTGTATGAGTAGTTTATCTTGTGGGAGAAAAGGATGAACGAGGGAATGCCTTATTTGCAAATGCGGAGAGGGGTGTGAGTATCTTTTTGCAAAACTGACATAGTTTCCTTCCTATCCGTCGGATATAAATCGGATGGCCTATATTGCAGGATGGCAGGAACACCATCATCACCAACTTTGTTTTTTAGAAGAAAATTAGGGAAAAAGTAGAGAGAAAAAATAGAGAGTAGAGTAGTAGATATAAATATTAAATATAAAATAAATATAACAGTAGAGAAGAGAGTAGACATAGCAGAGACGTCGGGAAAGGATTGCGCGCGGGGGAAAAAGCGCCCGGGCGTGCCCTAGTTTTTGCGCGCGGTGTCCGGCGCGCTTTATAAAATCCAATGCCCTCCCATCGTTCTATGTCTTGCCACCGCTCTCTCCCCTCTCTGTGCCTCGCCACCGCTCCCGCCCCACTCTTTCTCGCCTTGCTGCCGCCGCGCCACCATGCCGCCGCGTCACGCTGGGAAACTTGGGGATACCGCGGCGTCCGCGCGCGCCCCTCTGGCTGCTTCTCCGCCGAGATCCGGTTCCACGGGATGCGCCTCGGCCTCGGCAATTTTGACACAGCCCACGAGGCCGCCCGCGCGTACGACGCGGCGGCGAGGCGCCGCCGGTGGCCTCATAGAACATTGAACTTCCCCAATGTGCTGACGCAGGAGCGGGCACAGTAGATCGCGCCTCTGCCGCGGCTTATCACCGACGAGGATCATTGCGACCACCGGAGGCGGTTGCACCGTCTCGGCATCGCCGAGATGGATGAGGAAGCCATGGCGCTGTGGCGCCAACGCTTCCCGCAGGACATCATCAACGAGCGCGAGTTCTACGAGCAAATGAGGGCGAAGAGGGATAATAGGAGGGCTGAGCGAGCCGCCTATCGCGAGGACAAGCGTAGGCGAAAAGCGGACGCTCAATTCAACATGAGGCTAGGAGCAGCGTCGCCCTGTGAATCCGACGTCGGTATCTTCAGGCCTACAGTCAGAAGTTGGAGGACGACATCACCGAGGAGGAGTCGGATGACGAGGAGTAGTTCAATAATCTAATTTTTTGTCTATCTATGCTGAGAACTATCCTCTACTCTCTATCTCTACTTCTCGATCTGAGCATTGTAAACACTTTTTTAAAGCGCCACGCGTTGCGATTCTGTAGGAGATGCTCTAAGGGCATCTCCAATAGCTGTAAGATAGGTATTGGTAAACTTTGCCAACTAGGATATGTGATGATGTGGCAACAAATAAATGAGGAAAGAGAGGAATGTTGTATGTAGATTAACCAACAGCTCTTGCACAAGCTTCAAGGTTCAATAGAGAGCAATCACATTTATGATCTTCTTCTATTGGATAATTTAGATGCAACCATTGGAGTACTTGTATGATCCCTTGTTGGTTGATGACATGGAGAATTTTACCAAAAATACTACATACAAACTATTGGAGATGCCCTAACATGGCAGACGAGTGCTTTAATTTTGCCCACAAGATGCGCGAGTATTACTAGTAGTATATTTTTCTTGCCATGTTGAGATTTTAAAACCACGAGTGTGAACATGCAGAGGAGCAATGAAGACCAAACACGGGATATTGGGAACATCCTCAAGGAGCGTGGCAAGTTAAAGAGGAGCTGCACCGAACCTGTAAAATGAGCTTTGGTAAGTAACACCCTTTCAATTACTTTTGTTTAGCCTCGTGTTCTTCGATGTGTATATGTTGTAGTTTCTGTTTCTCTTAAGCCTCGTGTTCTTCGATGTGTCATAAGAAGAGTCTTAATCGTCCTAATGCTTTCGTTTTTAGCTTGATGTAGGAAGTGGGTGTTCTCACCTGGTAGTCTGTTTTTATATTTTTGTCCTTTTGAATTCACTTCTCCCAGTTCTGTTTATCTGGCTTCTACTAAATGGATCTGGGTTCCTCTGAGTAATTATCTAAAAAAGAAGTAACTTCATGTCAGGATGCAGTTCCTGCGAGGAGGGAAGTATGGTCAACCTCGCGATCATGTTTCCAGAATGAGGCTGGATTACACACAAGGTGTCAGTTCCCTAATGATGCTGGATGAGACACAAGGTGCAAATTCCTAGATGATGCTAGATTACACACAAGCCAGGTGGAGTCGTCAGCTATTCGTGTCCTCGTGGCTTTAGTAAAGGCTGAAAGAAAGCGTAAAGCAGCCCTTGAGAATGTAGCTGAGTTCCTGAAGAAGCAAAAAGAGGAATCATATGCTCTCTTCACCCATGCCAAAGAAGAGATGGAAGAAGCCAGAAATAAGCTAGCAGAGGCAGAGCAGGCTAGGCGTCTCCTGCTATCTAAAACTGTTGTCAATAAAAAATTTCCTTCATAGTAGCTAGGTTCAAATGTTTATCCAGTCAGGATGCCTGTTGTGATGTCCGTGCATCTACTGATGCGACACAATTTTTTCTCGGGTCATGTAATAAGAGCAATTACTTTCCAAACAATAATAGACGAAGCATTGGACATGGTATAGTTCACGCGCAAGCCCGACATTCCAAGTTCAACTTCCACGTCAAACTCATGTTCACAGATATCTCCACATTCATACATAATGTCCACAACCATGATTCACTTCAAAGCCAAAAAAAAATTGAGGAGAGTTATGAATAAAGAAAAACATCTAGTTCCTGCTACTAGTGCGAGCACAACAAGTCAATACCATGCGTAATTAATTATATTTTGGTCATTTTTGTGTTCTAAAATGTCGGCCGGCTCGCGGAAGGACGTGTTGCCTGCACACACGCGGATTCAATGAAGGCAGGCGGGGCAGTCTGAAGCCGGTTGCATGCGGCGAGGAGGCGTGTTCAGCAAGGCCTGCAGCGAGTGGGGCCCTCTTGGCCGGCGCTGGTTCAATGCCTGCGCTATGAGAGGTCGCGTCCCTGTCAAAGCAATCACTCCCTCCAGTCCTTTTTTGTTTGCGTATACCAAAATCTCATTTTCCATTCACATTTTACAAGTAAAATTTGTGGACAAACTTTGACCCAAAATAGGATGGGGACTAGTAAACCAGAACGGAGGTAGTAGTTTTTTTTCTCTAATCAAAGAAGGGTTTCCCCCTTCCGACTTTCATTACTGAAAACAAACATCTAAATCTAAACATAGTTATTGCCCTAGAACTACCAGGTTCAACATCTCGCAACATAAACCCATACAACCATACGCCAAGGAGGTACGTAGTACTATGAATTCCATTTTTGCTCCATACCAATCGTTCTAAAAACTACTTAGTACTTATAACGCGCCATTGAAAATTAGAACTCTTAACCCCGCTAAAAAATGATATTTTAAACGTGGCTACTCGATCTGTGGCAACTGGCGAGCCACCGCCTCCAATCGTTCACCTGTGGTCCCGACCATCAACTCCTACGGATAAAATTATCACGCGAGCTAACTATTCCTACAAAGGTGTGCTCCACCACGTACCCGGTACCCACGAATGCAGCAATCGTGCACCTAGGGTTTTAGGGTTTATTTGTTAACATTGCCTTTACGTAACACTCGTGTGTGCGAGACAGCGAGAGACCGACTGCGTGCGTGCGCCTCTTCTCTTCGTATATGTACTCCACCGTTTTTCTGGTGTCCAAAAAATTATACTAATAACTACTAGTAGAAGGCACGTGATATGCACGTATTTCTTACTCACTCATTTTTTTCTGAAAAAGGTGGCTTATTCTGCCCATGGTTGTTAAGATTGTATTGAACATGTAACTAACTTTATTGTTCAATTTGTTGCATTTTGAGAAAGGGTTATCAAATTGCTCCATTAGAAGTTCCTGGAGGTGGGGGGATAATCATACAAACGTTGAGTACTTTGATTTGTGAAACATTAGTTGTTTAGTGAGTCGTTGTTGATTTCCAGATATAACCGACCTCCAGTTGTTAAGCATTAAAGTTCAGAGCCACAGAAGATGGTAAATAGCAGACTTTTGCACCAGCACGTGTGTGGGCATTTGGCATCGTGAGGGTTCAAGAAAGTTCCTGGAGTCACTTTGGCGGGTGGCCGTACAGAGCGAATCCAAGAAAAGTGAGTCGTTAGATCACTTGAGTTGGGTACTGTGTGGAACAAATCAAATGGCCACTAATTGCTCTCCAGTCTTGGCAGATAGATAACCTGAATTCAAAATTTTATGTAGTATAGTAGTAGAGACTAGCAATGTGCCAATGTGTTGACACACGATCTGAGTAGATTAATACATATTCACCGATTTGATAGAAAAAAGTCTAGTTTTGAAATATGTATATCACTAAAAAATTGTTATGATTCAACCAAAATATATTCCTTTATCGGTTTTGATGAGATAACGGAGGAATGTTGTTGGTTTCAAGATCCGAGAAGTGGTATATGTCTAATTTCTACTCTTACTAGCAAGATGCCCGTGCATTGCTTGGAACATCAAGATCTTGTTGGAGAAAAGGATGAACGAGGGAAGACCTTATCTGCAAATGTGGAGAGGAGTGCGGGTAAATTGCCATAGTTTGGTTCCTATCCGTCAGATATAAATCGGACGGCCTATATTGCAGGATGGCAGGCCCACCATCATCACCAACTCTATTTTTTTATCCCTACTCTTATAAAAAGCATAGTCGGTGATGATCGTGTGCCTGCCATCTTGCAATATAGGCAGTCCGATCTATATATGACGGATAAGAAGGAAACTATGGCAATTTTGCAAAAAGATACCCACACCCCTCTCCACACTTGCAAATAAGGCCTTCCCTTGTTCATCCTTTTCTCCCACAAGATAAGCTACTCATACAAATGCATCTTGATGTTCCGTGCAACACATGGGCATCTCGCTAGTTGTTCCAAATAGCCCATGTGTGTGAGAGAGAGGGGGGAGAGGAGGAGGACGGAGTGCATGTGTGACAACGATACAAAGAGTGTGTGTGCGAGAGGTATCAGCTTAAAATGAGGCGATAGTGTGTGTGTGCACGATTGAGAGGGCGTGTTTCAAGAAGGGAAGAAAAATCTACATAGATACAAGGAGCGGGAGAGAGACATGTATGCGATAGTGGAAGCACGAGTGTGCGGGTGTATTAAACTATCTAGAGGCTAGTCGATAAATGTTTGTGAGAGAAATACGAGTCAGGGGTGCGAAAGCGAGAGTTTTGTGTGTGTGATAGAGAGACGATAGTCGGGAAGGGGAGTGGAAGCAGGAGTTGTGTGTGTGTGAGAGAGAGAGAGAGGGGGGGAGTTTGTCTGATCGGTAAACAAATGAATAATGTCAGTCTGGGATGGAGACGAAAAGGAGACCGCAACAAATGTTATGTCTACACGAGAGAGAGAGAGAGAGAGAGACAGAGAGAGAGAGAGTAATTTTAGTGGTATGATTCATATCTAGAGACATATAGGGTGTGTGAGAGAATCCCATAGATAGAAAGACAAAGTGAAAGACGAGTGGAGACTATGTGTGTGGCGGTGAAAAATAAAGCTTAGGTATCTAGTGATACGAGAGAACGGTACAGACATGAGAGATAATGAAAACTGTGTAATGTATAATGATAGGGAGAGTGCGACACTTCTCAAGGGAGATGTCGAGAGACCATGTTTGTGAGGATAGGAGAAACATGAAGTGAGCGTGCGGGTGAGCTGGAGAAAAGAGAGTGATAGCTACTTGAAGGAGCATGCATGCGAGAGAGATGGGCATGAAAGGAGTGAACATAAAAAGGATTCAAATATT
This sequence comes from Secale cereale, assembly GCA_902687465.1. NCBI lineage: Eukaryota > Viridiplantae > Streptophyta > Magnoliopsida > Poales > Poaceae > Secale > Secale cereale. Next base: position 430,955,043 of record LR738710.1, on the reverse strand, counting down.
TGAATTCGAGAGGATGATACATGTAATCCACACTCGAACCAAAATTGATCTATCAAACATGCATACTCATATGAATTCACACGCATCTATGTTATTTAATATGTAGATATTACTGATCCATACAATTTAGTAGAACATAATTTGGTTTAATTTTTTGATTTCAACCTTATTATTTTGAGATCATTGTATTTATAAATCGTATTATACATATAAAAGAGCAGAATTCTTTGTTGTGCTTTTGAAAGTATATATAAAAAATGATGTATATAGAATTTTATTCCAATCGAAAATGGATCCCGCCCGAAACAAAATAGAATACAAACGGGCTTCGAATTGAGTTGGCACGGTAAACGAGCACTCTGCAAAATTTGAACGAAGCGGGGAAAGTTGCAGTAACCGCCCAAAACCAAAGCCTGCGAGATGGAAATTACTAGTGCCTATCAATGCCACACAAAGCCTATCTGCTCGATTTCTATAGGTTTCGATAGGGGTAGGTTTGTAATTTCACTCAAACGTGACATAACCGCCTCTCACCCAGATTCATAAACGGTTGGCGCCAAAACACAGTGTGTCCTCGGCCGAAATCGACTCCCTCCCTGATTCATACATGGTGGGCGCCAAAAACAAACCCTCGTTGGCAAATATTCGGTGTATGTGAGATTACCGTCCTATCCCCAACCGACTAATATTGCTGTGAAATAGGAAATTTGAAACGAGGGCTAAGTTTGTAAATTTCCTCGCATTTGAGACAAGCGCGCCCTGTAGACATGGTTCCCCCTTCCTCTCCACCTCCATTTCCCCATTCGTACTCCATGGGCGCCAAAACACCCTCTCCACCCCAGCCTCCTCCGTCCGCCACCCCATCCACCACCGTCCTCCTCCACCATGCCGGAGCTGATACCCTGAGGCCACCGTCCATTACAAGAGATCGACCTCTCTCATCCATGGCTTTTGACCGGGATCCTTGCATCCCGTCCTCTCGCTTCATCCCCGCCATCGTCCACCTTGCCGGCGCCGCTCCTACGACCGTCTCGTCCACCACGCCCCCTGCCACCGTCTACCCTCCTAGATCTGCTTCCACGCCGCCGACAACCATCGCTACCGCAGCACCATCAAATTCTCAGCAGACGCATACACGGCGCTGCACCAGAAGCGGTACTCTTTCGTATCTTCTCAAGTTATTTATCGCAGCAAGAAAATAGATCGTCACTTCTTTACTCTGATTTCTTGTCCATCACTTACTTGCTACTTGAGAGCAAACATTGGTTGCGAAGTTTCCTTTGTCCGGTTTGCACCTTCAGATCCGCCATGGCACTCTCAACACTATACTCCCAATGCTTATGGTTTTCCCCTTTTATATTCCACACTAGTTAAATCACAATAGACTAAATTTCCAAATTGGGTCAGTCGATTTTTCAGAGCTCGTCGGAGTTTGCCGGTGCGAACGAAGGGGCTCGGGTGGGGACTTTGGTTGTGGGGGCGGTGTTGGGGCCTCGCCGAACAAAGAAAACTCGACG
>LR738710.1:430941236-430953385 GCA_902687465.1 Secale cereale | reverse complement strand
GGGGGTGGCAGAGGAACACAGGCGGGGGGGCCAGTGGTCCGGCGGGCGGCCCGTGCGGTGTTCTGTATGGGAAGAATCAGAGACGAGGAAGAAGAAGGGTTAGGAGACGTAGGATCTTCATCCAACCGCCTGAAATGGTCGACTGACCCAAATGACAAAATTCACGCGACTTGCATGCGGACATGCCTTTATATTCAGTACCATCATTGTACCTGCTCAGCGCTGCTCCTGAATCCATCAAGCTAAACAACGTGCCACTCATAATTCCAAACTTGTTGCTCAAGTATGAATTTGACATGATGTTGATATTACTAAAATAGATAACATTTAATTGGTCAGCTAATGTTCCTACTTTACTTTCGAAAAAGCACGTGCATCACATATAGAGAGACAGCAGGGAGTTGCTTTCTTAATGCGCTCTGGTTTATCATGTGTGGGCATTGTGCAACGAACATTTTATTATCCAAAATCTGCTTGCTCTCCTTTAGCATGTTCCTCTTCCGTTCTTCTTTAATAAGTACTCTCTCCGTTCCTAAATACAAGTCTTTGTATAGATTCCACCATGGACTACATATGGAGCAAAATGAGTGAATCTACACTCTACAATGTATCTGGATACATCTGTATGTGATCATAGTGGAAATCTCTACTAAGACTTATATTTTGGAACGGAGGGAGTATGATAGTAGTACAGTATGTTCCTTGTAGTGAAGATGAGCAGGGACATTTGCAGTGTAGAGATCTATACAGTCGGTCGGTATGGACACTTTGAACTCTTCAGGCCTCTTTGATTCGTAGGATTTTTAAACATGGGAATAGGATTTGTAGTGGCCTGCCCACTTGAATCCTATAAGAATAGCAAGGAAATGCAGGGAGCTGTGTCGCCTTTGAGAGTTGCATTGATATTAACAGTACCGCACCTTCAGTTGAAGAGAGCTGGTATCCGAAGCCTTTCTAGCCATACCGGCAATACTAGCACATATATTCCAGCAAGTTCCACTTTTCTCATTTTACTCTGGTGCTTACGGTTTTCTGGTTATATCTACACTATGATCTATGTAGCTGCTTTGTGTCGCACTAGCAGCAGTCCACTCTTGAAGCTAAACACCGTAATGACTTACAAAATTGGCACCAAGGCATTGAGCACCATTCTGGATGCAATGAAACTCATACGCTCCCCACCTGTTGAATCTTGTTCAGAATATGATCCTAATGACTCTTGTTCAAAATTGCCACATATAGAGAGACAGCATGGAATTGCATTTCTTTGGGCGTTGTGATTCATCATGAGTGGGCAACCAACATTGTATGCAATTAAGTGGAACCTTAAGAAAATGCTTCCTCTTCTGTTCTTTAACATGTTCCTCTTTTGTTATTCTGTATTTAGTATGTACAGTATGTTCCTTGTCAGGAAGGGGAGCAGGGACATCTGCAATCAACAGCTGATAGAGCTGGCATGTACTTGATCAATAGGCTTTCAATTACTAGCGGCAATACAACACCGTATTTTCAAGCCAGTTCCACTTTCCCGATTTATATATCGTGGTTATGGTGTACCCCTTTTATGTACACTATGATCTCGTAGTTGCTGTGTGCTCTTGTTATCATGGTTTGGCAATAAAATCTCTATACAATATATTTTGAACCTATCATCTGCCAACTATCCTTACTTCTGGAGCCTATTTTTTGTGTATTTGTGCCAGATTATATAAATGCACGCACCATATTACAACACACATGAGCTCTCTCATCAGAATCCAGTGATAGTACACAAGTGTTTACAGGGGCGCCCCTATATTAGAATATCCTCTGCATTACAAAGATAATCTCACAACTATTTATGTTTTCATGGTTCTCAGATATTATACGTAGTTACAGTGAATATCATAATCTGTGCACCATAAGAATATTATGGAAACTCATACGCTCCCCACCTGTAGATTCTTGTTCAGAATATGATCCTAATGACTATTCTAACCTCGAGGAGTCAAAGGTAGATGGCCTATCATGTTCACCTATCAAGGTGCCAGCTCTAATTTGGCAAGGTTTTATTGATTGCGCGTATCTTGCATATGTTGTCTTGCATTTCTTCTACTTTGTTGCACCGCCATCTGCTTAGTTTACTCATCATATATGTCGAGATGCCATGCCCATCCATTATCAATACACATTCCATCTGTCATCATACCATGTGTTTTCACTCAAATGCTGTTCTTGTGCATCAGACATCAAAAAGGAAGAGGGTGATTGCCGAACCTGAAGGAGCACCAGCAAAGTCCTTGAAAAACGTGGTTGTGCCGGAGAAATCAGACAACACCCCACTTAAATTGGTGGTACAACCAGTGACACAAAATGTAGGACCGACTCCAGCTGACTGTACCCATACTTCACTGGCCACACCACTAGCCCCACAACACAGGACCTACACTCCAGCAAAAGGTATGCCAATTTCAGTTGCCATAGCACCAGTCATACCATAGAAAAATCCCACTCCAGCAAAAAGTACAGCAAGTCCACCGGCCGAAGACCTATCCCAACTGCAGAGACGGCCAATTCCTGCAGATTGGAACCCCATTCCAGTTACTCCCAGTTTAAAAGACAATGCTTTCAATGTTGTTAGGGACCATGTGCATATATTCCCATCATTGGAAGATTATAGTGAAGACAAACACCATTTTCACATCTTCCTGTCCCACTTACGTGTAAGTGCTATTATTCATGGTGATTATTTTACTGTTTTCTGTTGATTTAACACATCAATGATTTACATTACATTGTTGTAAGTAGGCGAGGGTCAATCTGGATAGTCATGACGAGCAAAGCTTGATTGCGCTTTTGAAGGAATTATTGCAGCAGTATTGGTGTTACCTGAGGAAATCACACATTGAGGGCAAGTCTATAAACAAATTTTTGGTGAAGTCTCCTATGCTAAATTTAGAAGACATTGAATGGAAAAACCTTGTTATGCACTGGTCTCATTCCGAGGATGAGGTACTGTCTATGATATCGCATGACAATTTGAACTTCTACTTTTCCGCATGTGCCTTATGGATCTTTTTACAGGAAATCTGCTCGAAAAGAATTACGGTTTGAAAAGAATGATAGGATATCGCAAATATGCTGCCCGCTGCTTTGCTCTTGTTAGTACCTGTTGTCCTGTATCACTGTACTTGCATACATACCTGGTTCATTATGTGACAGAAGTATGCATGATAGCTTGCTTATCAATTGTCCGCTCCAAATTATCCGATCTGTATGAATGGTTACATTAGTGTAGAATATATCCAATGCAATGAATTTTTTTAGCTCTGCATTGTTCTTGTAAGTACCTACTATCCTTTATTAGCATACTTATATTGATAGGTAGTTGTTCATGTACCATCACTCTGCAGCTTATTTTCCTTTGCCCTCCATTTTTTACACATAAGATCTATATTTACTCTTACCATAAGGTTGGGTAACATCGACAGTACTGAAGAAGTTTAGCTCTGCATTGCTCTTGGTTGTACCTTTTTCCTGTATCGTTGTACTTACATTTATAGCTACTTGGTTATGTAGCATCATTCTTCATCTTATCTTAAATATTCTCCATTTTTTCTTATATTGTCACATCTATATTTACTCTTAACAAAATGTAGAATAAAGGCAATGCTTATGAAGAAGATTATGTGGTAAACTTCTTGAATTGCCCCCCATCAGAATGGACAAGGGCTTTATAGAGCCTGCCTTCACCAATAATGTAAGTTTGTCCTTCTCAAGCCTTCAAACTTTGTTGTGTATATTTGGTTAGGCATGAATGCAATAGCTATTTATTTTTGGTGTTTGCATCAATTGCATGTTTAAAGTTTATTATGTACTCCAGTTCATAAACAAAAGTTTGTCCTTCTCAATTTAAGTTTTCAGTTGTACAACCAAGTTCCTTCTTCATACCATGTAAATTAAACTATACAGAGCAAGTGATCTTATTTTGCCAATCTGAAATGGGATAAATTGACAGCACACTAACCATTCATACTTATGAGTTCTTGATTTGTAATCCAGTGGTGTTGTGAAGATGCCAACTCCTTCAAAATGTCATTTCCTACCATGTCTTGACCTGAACAATACCATATTGTGTTAATGCTATTTTAAACTGTGTCACTTTATTCGTCAGTAAGAAATGTGATGAATTGTCAGCACTGATACTTATATGTGCAAAACCTATCATCTGTCTGCTTGTTTATCTTTCAGAGTGAGGAGGATATAAGTGTCAAACAAGTGCAGTCTCACCAGCTTCCTCAGCTGCTTGCGCTGCAGCTCCGAGCAGGGCTAACCTTTCTTGAACTCTATTGAAGTGCTGTCGGTTTTGTATATTATTTTGTCGGCATGTTTATTTGCACTGGTGGCGATCTTTGATGCCCAGTGTATGTAATCTGCTATCTGCTTGTGCTTTATTATCATAGTGGCGAACTTTGATGCCAAGTGGATGTAATATGCCGTAATTTCTTTATTGTATAGTCTAGGTTTTTTTCTTATTCACGATGCTGCAGTTATTTTACTGTATATATATATATATATATATATATATATCCTGCCTTCACAGTAAATCGGCCAAACCATAAAATTACAGTACATAATCAGGCCTTCATGCAAATCACCATGTATGATCCGCATCATGGGCCCCGTCATCTTGGTCCGTTAACAGGCCTAAATGTAAACTGGCCCACTAGTAGATTCGGGCCTTTAATAGGCCGTGTAAACCACCGGCCCTATTTTTTCAAGCAAACTCAATGGGCCTTTAGGAGGCTGAAAAGTAGGTTGGGCCTGAATTGTGCCGAACAGCTCACGGGCCGGTAGCAAGCCAAAATAGACCCCGACCCATGAATGCACCAATCAAATCACGGGCTTATAACAGGCCAAAATTGTCTCGGTCCTTGTTTAGCCCAATCAGATTATCGGCTGCGAGCAGGCCGGATGCGAACCGGGCCGTAGTTAGGCCCAACTATATGACGGGCTTTTAACAGGCCGATATTAATATAGGGGCGAAATGTTAAACGGGCCCTTTACAGGCCGAAACTAATATCAGGCCGAATTACTAAATGGGCCTTTAGCAAGTGGGCCCAAAAGCAGAGCTTCCAGTTGACGGGCCGCATCTGATATGGGACATAATTTAGCCCAAAGCCTCTTGAAGGGCCGGACCTGATCTGGGCCGTAATTTGGCCCAGAACGTGGTAGGCTTTTAATGGGCCGGGTCTCATATGGGCAATTATTAGGCCCGGAACGTGGCAGGCCATTAATGGACCAGATCAAATATGGGCCGGCATTTGGCCCAAAATATGGTAGCCAGTTAATGGGCCGGCCTACTAGGGTCCTCAAAATCTTATGGGCCTACAGCTGGGCCGGCCCATTAATTTCGGTGAAATCTCATGGGCCAGGCCATTATGGTACACAAAAATTTTGTGGGCCTTCACCTGGGCCGGCCCATTATGGCCCGCAAAAATCTTGTGGGCCTTTATCTGGGCCGGCCCATTATGACCCGTAAAATCTTGTGGGCCTTTAGCTGGGCCGGCCCATTATGGTTCGCAAAATCTTATGGGCCTTTATTTGGGCCGGCCCATTATGGTCTGCAAAATCTTGCGGGCCTTTAGTTGGGCCGGCCCATTTATGGGCCACTTTTGGGCCAGTCCATGTGTCAACATATCATAGGCGCATCTCGCCCATTGGATGAGTGACACCTATGCCAACGCGGAGCTGACACCTGTTTCCGTAGGCAAATTATAATTTTACACGTGGAAAATCCCCATTGGTCGGGGTTGTTAATGGGTTATCGGATCCAAAATCGGACCCGATAGCTTAATGGCGTTCCATTACCGTGGATGCCACGTGTCGGTCACCCTTGACGAAAGCACTTCTGTGATGCGCGATTTATCGTCATGGAAGTGGACACTTCCATGATGATAATTTTGGTAATGTCATGGAACACTTCTACGACAGCACAGGTATGACTATCTTGATTCTGTCATAAAATCGTCATGGATGTACTAGCATGACAGAAAACGTGATCTACTGTGACAAACACGTATCATCATGAAAGTGTATTTTTTTTGTAGTGTATGGACTAAACCCTCCGGTTTATATACACACCAGAGGGGCCTAGGGTTTCTACATATCATCTTGTAGAGCAAGGAAAATCTACACCGAGCCTAAAACTTGCCATTACAAGCATCCAGGAGTCCTATCCGGATACGAGAGATGATCTTCTATAATAATCTTCATCGCCCACCAGTCCGGCCCACCAGGAGTTTACCTGGCCACCTGAGGACCCCCCGATCCAGGACTCCCTCAGTAGCCCCTGAACCTATCTTCGATGGCGATGAGTTCGACTTCCGTATTGTCTTTGGCATTGCAAGGCGGGTTCCTCTTCCCGAATATATCTTCTGCAAATAGATGGATTGTGTTCGGCTCTGCAAGATTAGTACAACCCTTAGCCTCGAAGGCAAGGCTTTTAAAGAAAATGAATAATGTGTCTCTACTGACAACTTTTGGGTGAAGCGTCGCGTCCAACCCACTAACATATCGAACCATTTTATTTGGTCCTAGCTTCGCGTTTGGAGGCATATCCTCATTGACACGTCCCGTCAGAATAGAGATCGTGCCCGCTTATTGTGGGATTCTTATCATTGTGACGTAAGCACCCACGTCGTCCATTACGCACGACCGCTTTGGGAACCGGTGAGTTTTATGGCTAAGGTGGGGGGACGCTCTGTGTTTGCAGCGTTATAAAAGGACTGCAGTCCCTTTCATCAGCCCCACGCCTTCATCAAGGTCGAGCTCTCCAATCTCCCTTGCCCCCGTACTCTCATCTACTGTGCCCACAACTCCTCGTTCTCAACCACTACTCCCCTTCCTAGCAATGGCTGGATCCGGTGCCACAGGCAACTAGGAGGCTTCCACGGTCACCGAAAAGACCGTGGATGATCTACGAAGCGTGGGGTATCTCGCCGGCGACATCGCACATCGAGTCCCCCCTAAGGGCCAGGTGACACCCATTCCTAAGGCGGGCGAGAGGGTAGTTTTCACCTCTCATTTTCTTAGGGGGCTAGGGTTTCCACTCCACCCATTTGTTCGGGGTCTTTTGTTCTTCTACGGGCTAGATTTCCATGATCTAGCCCCGAACTCAATTCTTCACATATCCGCTTTCATAGTGATGTGTGAAGCCTTTCTCCGCATCCCCCACACTTCGGCATGTGGCTTAAGACCTTCAGTTTGAAGCCGAAGGTGGTTGACGAGGAGCACGCGGAGTGCGGGGGCGCCATGATCAGCAAGCTCCCGAATACAACTTGGCCCAAGGGCTCGTTCATGGAGATGAACAATGTCTGGCAGCAGGAATGGTTCTACTTCACTGAACCCCGCGACACCAAGTGGGCGGCGGAACCTGCTTTGAGATCTGGACCCCCAATGAGGTTGACCTCCTGGACCAAGTAGGGTCTAGACTAGGGGTCGCACACTGAGGTAACGACTCTCATGGGTCGTGTGTCCGGTGTGATCTCCAAGGGGCACCTGCTCTCCTCCGTGATCCATGTGATGCTGACCCGGCTCGTTCTCCCTTGCCAAAGCGGGATTCCTCCCTATGGGAGTTCGATTCGGCAGGAGACAAGCCGCTAAAGCATCTCTTCGGCTCTAAGCACAAAGAGATCTAGAAGCACCTCTTCAAGAGCCAGAAGGAATGGCCCAAAGAGGATGAGGATGCAGGCTTCAACACTAAAGTTTCCGCCACAGAGGTAATAATGATCCTTGCCGAACACATTCCCTTTCCCTTATTTAATGATAATAGCAGTTGGAATTTTTACATGATATACAGGGCTGGACGAAGAAGGCGTCCCGGATTAAGTGTCCGGCGCTTTTGCCCGAAGAGCCAACACTGCCTCTACTGACGGCGATGCTGGTTCCGGCGCCATACAAGGCGCCGACCAAGAAGCCCAAGAAGACAAAGGGCAAGGGGGCCGGAGACAGCCCCCGTCCTGCGGGCAAGAAGCCCGAGGACCTCCACATTTTCTCCTCCGATGAGGCGGAGGAAGATGACGACACTACTAGAAAAAGGGCTATAGATGGAATTGACACTAATGGCGCACCACCTTCTGATACGCCATTAGAGTTCAAACTATTAATGGCGCACCTGGCCCAGGGTGCGCCATTAGTATCAATTTTTTTAACTAGTGCGCCTGTCCAAACATACTAATGGCGCATCCAGACACAGTGCGCCATTACTAGTTGTAACTAGTAATGGCGCACCTGTCGGAAAGTGCGCCACTAATGTTGTTTTTTTATTATATTTTTTATTCTTTTTTTGCAAAACTACTAATGGCGCACTGTGGAACAGTGCGCCATTAGTATTTTTTTTTTCGTAAATACTAATGGCGCACCACCAGAAGATGCGCCATTAGTAAGCTGGATTACTAATGGCGCATTTAGAGTTGGTGCGCCATTAGTAAGTGGGCAGCAACAAGATATTTTGGACAGCCTCTCCTACCCACACTCACTTTCTCCCCACTTCATTCTCTCCACCTCCTCCTTGTCTCGGGTCCCTCCTCTTTTTCACCTCATTTCCATCATAGATTCATTCAAATTAAGTGGTTAAATTACCTTGTTTTGATAGGTAAGTAAGGGGGGAAGCTATATTTATGTTGTTCTCCCTACAACAATGTACACAAGCACTTTTTATGGCCTAGCTAGATCTATGTATGTTCGTGGTGTTGCATATGTTTGTGGTGTTGCATATGTGTTTGTGTTTGGAGGTGTACCGGTATTTGAAATGCGATAGTTGCCAATATTTTCCCAGAATGTTGATTCATTTCCGTTTCAGTGAGAATTTTGGCATTAAGCATTCTTTTTTGTCCTATTTTTAGGGAAAGTAATGGCAAATTTTTTCTTGGTTCTAAAATATCGTTTTGCTCTACCCCGCAGGCGACCATGGTGTGCATGATGACCGAAGGCATTGTGAATAGGTTTTTGAGGTCCGCGAAGGCCGAGATGCTTCAAAAGAACGAGACGGAGATAAAATGTCCGTGTCGAAGATGCAAGCTGAAGAGCCTTATTGCGGACCCGGATTCCGGGCAGGTGCGGGACCACCTGCTCTTGCGTGGTTTCATGGATGGCTATCGGTGGCAAGGTGATGAAGATGACTACGAAGTCGTCCATGGGGGCCGCGCAAGAAATGAGGAAGGGCAGCAAGATAACCACCGCGGCTCTGGCGGGCGAGAAGACGAAGAATCCCCAGGAGATGATCATGACGGTGATGCTGTACACAGTCATCATGTAGAAGATGCAGGACATGATGATGAAGAAGATGCCGGAGCAGACGACGGGCATGATCATGAAGATGATGATGCCGGCGGAGCAGACGACGCTGGACCATTGATGGGCTGGGTGCAGGACCCTCATATTCAAGAGCTGCTTCTCAAGCAGACCAATAACGCAAGAGCTGCCGCCCGAGAGAAAGCCAAGATGGATCAACTTGAGTTAGACGCGGTTACTCCGTTGTATGAAGGATGCAGGCCCGAGGATACCCGCCTGAAAGTAACGCTCATGGCTCTGGAGATGAAGGTAAAACACAAAATGACTGACGCATGCTTCGACGAGAACATGTCATTCTGGCACGAACGTCTTCCCAAGGGGAACAAGTGCCCGACCAGTTTGGAGGAGGCGAAGAAAATCGTGTGTCCTCTGGATTTACCGCACATGAAATACCATGTGTGCATGAACAATTGCATCATTTATTGGGACGAGCACGCGGAGTCTACCATATGTCCGGTGTGCGGCATCACTCGATACAAGAAGAGGAAGAAAGCTCCTCGAAAAGTGGTGTGGTACTTTCCGATCACTCCTCGTCTGCAGCGGTATTTCGCGGACCCTAAGGTAGCAAAGCTCCTGCGTTGGCACGCGGATAGGGAGGAGAAGAAGCGAGAAGATGACGCAAATGATCCGGAGATAGATAAAAAGACAAGATGCTGAGTCACCCTAAGGATGCGAGCCAGTGGCAAGCGTTGAACTTCGAAGACCTAGAATTTGGGAACGATCCAAGGAACATCGTGCTGGGCGCGAGCACCGATGGACTCAATCCGTTTGGCAGCCAGAGAAGCACACATAGCACCTGGCCTGTGTTTGTGTGGATGTACAATCTTCCCCCCTGGTTGTGCATGAAGAGGAAGTACATTCACATGAGTATGCTAATTGAAGGACCGAAACAACCAGGGAACGACATCAATCTGTATCTGGGGCTGCTGAAAGAGGATCTTGATACACTGTGGAAAACGCCAGCCAATACGTGGGATGCCGCAGAGAAAGAATATTTCCCTATGAGAGCCGCGCTGCTCACGACGGTGCACGACTATCTCGGTTACGGATATGTCGCGGGGCAGGTGGTCCACGGATTTTCTGGATGCGTCACGTGCATGGATGACACAACGTATCACCAGCTAGATAGAGATCCCGGTTCTTCAAAAACCGTGTTCATGGGACATCGAAGGTGGCTTCGCGACGATGACCTATGGGGAAAACGCAAGGATCTGTTCGATGGTGAAACCGAACCCCGAGGACGCCCGGGTACGAGGAGCGGCGAGGAAATAGACGAGCTGTTGAAAAATTGGGAAGATTGCCCACTGCCGGGAAAGAAGCAAAAGGCGCCAGAGCCGGGAAAGAAGAGAAAGGCGCCAGAGCCGCTGCTGAAAGTATGGAAAACGAGGTCTGTTTTCTAGGACTTGCCGTACTGGAAGATCCACCGTGTGCCTCACAGCCTTGATGTAATGCATATCACGAAGAACATGTGCGAGAGTCTGCTTGGTACTCTGCTCAACATGCCAGAGAGGACCAAAGATGGGCCGAAAGCAAGGGCAGACTTGAAATCAATGGGCATCAGGCAGGAGCTTCACGCTATATATGATGATCATGATGATGATGAGGCGAAGCAGGACACGGAAAGTCATCGCAAAGGCAAAAAGGCCAAGAAGACCGGAAATGACTACCCTCCCACGTGCTTCACTCTAAGTCAGGAGGAGATTGAGCAGTTTTTCACCTGCCTCATAGGCTCGCTGGATGGGGTCACCGTGAGGGTCGCCGCGAAATGCATGTCGACTTCGAGGGTCAACTCGCCGACTTTGAAAGAGCAAACCTAGTCGCGCTACAACACAAAGAAGTGGTCGATCCTTGGGTGGTAGAGCACAAAACCTTTATTGAGAAGACGTACAATGACCAAGGCCAACAGAGGACGGACGGAGATATAATCAAAGAGCACAACTCATGTTTCACGCGTTGGTTCAAGCAGAAGCTTATGTCGTACCCTTTACATGAGGATTCTTCCGCGGAAGAACAACTCATATTCGCCTTGTCACATGGCGTCGAGCACAACCTGATGACCTATGAGGCATACGATATCAACGGCTACACATTCTACACCGAGGCCAAGGACATGAAGAGCGATGGTTATCAGAACTCCGGGGTAACGATGGAATCCTACACCGGTAATGACAAGGACAGATACTACGGAAGGATCGAGGAGATCTGGGAGCTGAGCTACGCTGGAGAGAAGGTCCCGATGTTCCGTGTCAGATGGGCCAAGAGCGTCCTAAAAGAAGACCGGTATTTCACCACCATGGTTATACCCGAAGCCAAATCCAAGACCGCGGGTGCAAACGTCACCGCGAAAAATGAGCCATGGGTACTGGCTTCCCAAGTTGGCCGATGCTTCTTCATTACCGACCCGTCAAAGCCCAGTCGTGTTGTCGTGAGGAGAGGCAAAAGGAAGATCATCGGAATGGATGGAGTAGCCAATGAGCAAGACTTCTACAAGTACGGCGACCCGAGGATCGAACATGACGATGATGATGAAGTAGCAGCATACACCACAAGAAGAAGGAGGACCACCCTACCTAAAGGACGTCCGTTCCACAGAAGAACTCCATTTGCGAAAAAGAAGGGCAAGAAGATTGTGAACAGATAGCTAGCTAAGATCGATTGTATTTAAATCGTAGCCTTCATTTCTCGATTGTATTTCATGGGCACTTTTTGAACTATCATGAATATTTTTAAATTTCATGGACACTCGATCTCGATCCCCCTCCATCTCGATCGCTATCCCCACCTCGCCAGATCCGGTCCCCCTCGCCGCCGAGCAC
>LR738710.1:430875449-430941226 GCA_902687465.1 Secale cereale | reverse complement strand
ACCCTCCCCCGCTCCAGCGGAATTACTATTTGATGATATTTTTAAAAAAATTATTACTGTCTTATAAAAAATATATTACTGTTATGATTTAAACAAGTTTGAACATATTTAAACACAAATAAGTATCAAACAGCATTTTAAATGCATAAAAAAATTTGTGGAGCCTGGGAATCGAACCCAGGACCTCCTGGTGTGAGAACTGGCTGCTGACCAGTCGAGCTAAGGGGACTTGATGTGGATCAGGTCAGGTGGAAGATAACCTGTTGGCTCGAGCAGAAATCAAAAAAAATTACTAATGGCGCACCAGGGTGAGGTGCGCCATTAGTACGGATGTACTTATGGCGCACCGAGGGGTGGTGCGCCATTAGTATTGTGCCGCCCCCATCCATATTCCTCCCCGGCCCAAACCTATTCCCTCTCTCTCCCTCGTCCTCGCCCTCGATCCCCTTCCCCTCTACTCTCCTGACGCCGCCCTCCCCGCGCAACTCCGGCGCCAACGCCGCCCTCCCCGCGCAACTCCAAGGCCAGGCGCCCCCCCGGCCCGCTTCGACGCTACCTCCCCGTCCCCGACGCGCGCCGCCTTCCCGTGGAGCCCCGGCTCTGTGCCCCCGAGCCCTAGCGCTCGCCGCCGCCCGTCTTCCACGGTCCCACGGTCTTCTGCTCCTCCGCTCCTCCGCTCCTCCGCTCCCACGGTCGCCGTCGATGAAGGATCCGTCCTCCTCAAGGTTTGGCCTTCTCCCCATCCCCTTCCACTCCCATCTGCTCTCTCTCATTAGCACAAGCCCAACCTTTTGGAACAAATTTCTGCTCTTGCTAGTACGCGAACAAATCCATGGTGTAGATGAACAAGTCCACTTATTTTGTGGTCAATTTATTTAGTTAGTTACCAGAGAGAGAGAGAGAGGGAGGAGCACATACAAATTTTGCAGCCCATACAAATTTTGCAGCTATGACTTCCTCTGGTAGTATTTTATTGCTTATTTAAACCATGTATTGCTTGTACAGATCATGTGAGGACAAAGGAGACACTTAGCTTTCGATACATCGCCTTGGATACAACTTAAGCCATCTAGGTCATATAGTTAACTAGCTACCTAAAGTACGAAAGGCAGAGTTTTGAGTAGTACCATTAGAAAAACAGGACAATGTTGTTAGGTACTAATCGAAACAAAGAAGTTAAAGCACTACTACTACAAATTAAGCCGTGTCGCAGGGCACACTCTGATGCCTTTGATACATGGCCTCAGATGCAACTCAAGCCAAATACCTTTCTAAAGTACCAACTGCAGTGATGTGGAACTAAAATGGCATGTTGATATACCTGCGGTAACACGGCGGCTGGCCGCAGATTGGCAAACACGCCGAGCCCGGCACGGATGTTGAGCAGCCCGGTCTCGGGCTTGAGATGCTTCTCATTGTTATCCCACTTATACCTGCAAGAACAAATCATCAAACCCAATTACTGAAAGAAAATGCAGGTGCACATCACTAAGTCTGACTAGAGCAAAATGTAACCCAGAGGTTGCAGCTATTAACAGAAAATTTCCACTCACCCTCCGATCGCGCCGAGGAGTTAATGTTAGTAAGTAATATGCGTGAATATGCAAACATAAAGATATCTGCTTAAAAATTTGCTGCCTAATCCATGCATTTTAGAAAAACCTTCATGAAGTTTTCCCATTATAATTATTGTGTCGATGTTGTGTGCATTACTCTATTTTGACCTTCATTTAGAAGCATGGAAGATTTAGAAGGCATATGTATGATGACTGCTTTACCAATGTACTGAAAGGTTGGAGTCCAGCATCTTTGAAGAGCATAGTTTTGCTATTTGCATGATCTTACTTATGTAAACGTGGAGATAGATAACCTTGGACACAAGCTTGGAGTTTCCTCCACTTAAATATGCATGCATAATTTGTGAGTTCTAGGACCTTACTCTTTATCTGAATTTTAATTGGTGATGTCAGTAGTTGAAGCCAAGCTTCAGCTTACTCAAATGGTTGGGAGGTCATAGTGTTCCTTTACAAGCATAGTAGAGCATAGTATGGATTCTAATGTTCAACTCTGACTAAACAGGTTCTGCAAACGGTCTTTTACTGCACTTGACTAAAGAAGTAGGTGTCTGCTATATCCTGCACTGGAGGTGAGTTGTGTTCTCAGGTTTACATTGCAATGGGCACTCTTCTTGTAAACACAAATTCAGATTTATATACTATATGCCGGCATGACTGTTTTTATTAGGCAGGACAGTGCAGTAGTTGATGTATCTTGGGTTGATTATAAAGTTTCTTGGGTTTAATATTACCCAGCATGATGATGTATCAATGTAGCATTAGCATATGATCCAAGTGCTAGTACTGCTAGTAAATAGCTAATACAGTTAATGAAGAAGAAAAAAACTGCTAGTACAGTTAATGAAGAAGAAAAAAACTGCTAGTACTGCTAGTAAATAGCATCAGACTGAATGTCTTTTATATATGGCCAATACAGTCTGATGGCCAATACAGTTATTGAAGAAGAAAAAAACTGCTAGTACTGCTAGTAAATAGCATCAGACTGAATGTCTTTTATATATGGTACTGCTAGTAAATAGCTTCTTCTATATACTAATTTGCATCAAAGTGTAGAACAAAGCATCAGACTGAATAACTTACAGTGGGTAATTAACCTAACTATTCATTTTTCCTTAGGTTAATATAAAAATGTCCAGTGTATATATATTTGAAAATGATTGCTGCTAGATGTTAATTTGCTGGTACTAGCTAGAATTTGGCACTGAAAAGCAAAAGCAAAAGCTAATTAACTGCTGGGTAATAGCACTGGTACTAGGTAGCTAAAATATGTGTTCTGAAACACTGAGAGCAGAAACAGTTACTACATACATATGCTCAAGAAACACTTACTAACCAGAAAAGGTTTTGACTTGAAATGTTAATAGCACAGCACCTCAATCTGTTAGTATTTGTGTGCATTTTCTCACATTCTTCTTGTATCTGATCCTGTATTGCTTGTAGTGGTATGTCCAAAATGTTGAATGATACTGCTTGGAGATGCATATATTGTTTCTCCTCTTCACATGCCAATGTATTTTCCATGTTGTGATGGAGGCCTTTTTTGCCTTGTCCACCCGAGAGGCCCTTGAGTTTGCTGGAATGTCGATTAACTTCCGTTCCGGTAAATTCGGGTACTCCGTATGTCATATTTTCAGCAAAGGTCATGCTGAAATTTTCCGTGAATTTTAGCATGACTTTGCTAAAAATAGGACATATGGGGTACTTGTGACTAATGCATGGGCCGGGGTATCTTAGTAGTTAATTAAGTAGGATCAAGCGCCCCTTTATTCTAGCTGCATTAAACCATAGGCGGCAATAGAGCCAAGTGATTAGGCCCAACTTAGAATTCTCCTTCCCAGCTTAGCTTTTAGGATTCCTCGGTGTCGACAAACCATTAATTATAAAACCTTGGCTTTTAGGGTGCCTCGGTGTCGATAAAAACCGAAATGATGAAAGCTTAGGCTTTTAGGGTGCCTCGGCATCGAAAAAACCTCAATGATAAAAGCTTAGCTTTTAGGATGCCTCGGTGTCGACAAACCCTAAATGATGAGACCATGATCTTGTTCCTTGACAATAACCAACTTTTTGACCAAACTTTGTTCCTATTTGGAGAGAAATATGGCCAACAACGATGAGGCCGGGGGTTCGGGCGGCAAGGCATTCTGGGAGCTGTCCCAGGAGATGGAGGAACAACCTCACTTGTATGAGGACGCCGCCTTCCCCACCGATCCTGAGGCCACTGATGGTACCGCCGAGGATGACCCCACTGATGCCACCACTGATGGTGCCATCGAGGATGCCACAACTGATGATGGCGGCGCACGCATAGATGGCAGCCAACCGAAGAGTCAACGGAAGGACCGGCGCCCGACCGTGCTCCGCACCCTCAAGGAGGAAGTTACTGAAGTGGACTCCGACGGGAATCCAACGGCGCCCGAACGAATAGTCAAGGGGTACTCGCTTCAGCTCGGGTGCATTCTCCGGAGCACCGTCTCGATCAACACCGAGAACCTGAGGCATCCTGACCGAGGGAATTTGTGCAACCTCCTCTTCACGAAGCTGCACGAACGATACAAGTTCCCCGCTGAATTTGAAAACACAAGCCTCAAAGGGAATAAAGTGAAAAATGCTGCCCTCACGAAGATGAGCAAGGCCCTGTCTACTTGGAAAAGCAATGTGAAGACAATGATCGAGAAAGGTGAGAGTTATGAGAAGATCAAGGAGAAAAATCCTTCGATCACCGAAGATGACTACAATGACTTCAAGATCAATTTCTCAAGCACCGCAAACTCCGAATCAAGTCAGTGGGGGGAAGAAATGCGGGAGCTGAACTTAGGGGAACACACACTCGGTCCCGGCGGTTAGAGAGTGGCGGAGCCTATATGGGACAAGGAGGAGGCGGACCATGCCGAGCAAGGCCTACCGCCCCTCTTCGATAAATACGGTGACAAGCAGACCAGGAACTTTGTCAGGGCCCGGTACAAGAAGGACCCGAAAACAAAGGAGCTTACCACGGATCCGAAGACCAGGGTGCTTGAGCTTGTTCTGGTAAGGAATACACCCCCGCGTAATTAGCTCCATATGGTTGCATTCTAATTAATGAAGCCAAATTTCTAAATGGTTCACATTCCTTCCGTAGGCGACTGAAAGCAGTAGCGCGGGGTCGACTAAGAGCAACCCTTGGGACACCACTCTAAATAGGGCGTTGAATGTAATGAAGAACAAGGATAAGCTCAGTAAGCCGACGTCAGTTGGTCGTGTGGCCGGCAAAGGCTTGTCGACAAAATGGTCGTCATACTATAACGCTGGTGGGCGAAAGGAGAAAAAGACCAGCTCGGAAAGCCAGGCGCGCGAGGTTCAAGAACTCAAGGCATAGGTGGCGCGGATTCTGGAGATTGTCCAAGAGCAAGTGCAACAACAACTCGGAGCGACGATCACCGCCATTGTGCCTACCTTGATCGAGTGGTTGAGTGCGTGGATTGCAGGCGGCCAACAGGGGCCGCCCCCGATTCCTAGCTTCACGGCCAGCAACTCGCAGAACGCGGTAGCGGGGCCATTGGTGTCTCCGGCGGAGGCGGCATTGGTGTCTCCGACGCCGGCACAGGAGCTTAATGCACCCGGGTGTACGCCGGCCGGCACCTCTGTAGCAAGCGGCCCCTCCGTCAACTGCACGCCCGCCGTTGGCGGTGCCTCGACATTAGCCGAGCTCGACGCCATCATCACGGTAACTAATTAAGGCTCTCTCGGCCGAGGACTTCATCTCCTTGCCTTTGACTGGGCATCCCTAATGCCCTACATGTTTTCGTAGGGCGCCGTCGACGTTCCGTGCACTCTCCTGCACTTCGTGAACAACGAGTTGGTCGATGTCGCCAAGGGCAAAATCGTTCAACCGGGCAACCCCTTGTTCCAGGGTACCCAGATGCCACCCAACTTGTTTAGGGTTCAACTGGTTCGGGTGCTGCCAGGGTGCGACGAGTTGTTACCTCCGATTCGACCCGTCAGGGCCGACGATGATGACGTGATGACCCTCAGCGCCTGCCTGAGCTGGCCCCTGCTTTGGCCAAAGAGCCAGATTCGTTTGGGGGCGGGGGACACCACCCCAAAGACAACACCGCTAGTCGTGCCGGCGCTAAGTCGGCCCCATGGCAAGACCGCCGCAACGGTGCCGGACATCCCTATGCCACTGGATCCAAACATGCATATGGTACAGGATCAGAATGACGATGACGACGATACATTTGGCAACGTCGATCAGTACTTTGCCGATCATGGGTACGGTGGCGACTTCATGGGGCCTCATTCTCAAGAACCCAACCCAACAAAAGACCTGCGCGATCTAGCTGGTACCGCGGAGAAGCCAAGTTGCAACAGGCGTCGTCTGCCATTCAGCTCTCAGGAGACGCCTCCAGCTGCCGACGTCACCGAGCCTCAGATAGGCGAGGTGCAAAATATTATCAGCCCCAACACACTCAATAAGGCGGTCTGTGAGCAGAACTCGGTCCCATTACAGGAGAAGAAGAAGGCACGCAAAAGAAATACTAACAAGGGTGCGAGCCAGTCGGCACCGAGTACGATCCGTGCTCAGGATGGGCCACCTTCACCTGAGGATGTAATGAGGAGGGTGCATGTGGCGGGTAGGCCGATGCTACCGAGAAATATGCTCGATGCTGCAACCGGTGCTATGCGGAGTCTGCATGATAGTGTTCTTTCTTTGGAGAAGCGGCGTCTCAGAGAGAAGGATGTGGCATACCCGGTTTTCGCGGCCAAGGTGCCAGAGGGCAAGGGCTTTGTGGATAACTCCATCGGGGGTACGATCGTCCTGCGGTTTGATGACATCCACGCTATGTTGAACCTTCATCCGCTGCACTACACCTTCGTTCGGCTATTTTCGCTGAGTATGGAGATGCGGATCATTCACGACAAGACCCCGGACATCATGATAGTCGACCCCTTCTACATGCGTGCCAAGATCTTGGGCAGCGCTGGGGACCGGCAAGTCGCGAGTTCTTACCTGGAAGGCGTCATTCTGGCAAACCGAGATAAGGATAACTTCCTCGTGCCTTACTTTCCCGAGTAAGTCCTCCCCTCAACCGCCCCGTAACATATGAATTCTTAGATTTTGATCGTTTTTCTTTTAACATTTCGTGTTTTCTGCAGTGACACACATTGCACGCTCATCCTCCTAAGCCCCAAATATTCCATGGCCACGTATTTCGACCCGGACCGTTAGTCGAACGTAGACTACACAAATGTCAAGAAGGTTCTTGATGATGTTCTCCCCGGCTACGCCAAATCTGGAGGCACCTTCACCAGGCCTATTCGTAAGTACGGCAAGCACGTGTTCTCCCACAATACGACGTTCTGCTGCATCAAGCAGCCGCCTGGCGGTCAGAAGGGTGCCTACTACGCCATCCATCACATGCGGGCGATCGTACGGGACCATCATCAACTTCTGCTATCGAGTAAACTCAAAGATTGGGCCGCGAGCGTGTCGGCAATCCAGGACGCGGACATCAGACAAGAATTCTTTCGCATCCAGTCGGAGTTTGCGGAAATCATCCATCAAGATGTCCTTCGTACCTCGGGGCAGTTCTACCTCACAAATCAACCGTCCAACAGTGACATCGACACAATGCTACAAATGCAGGCTGACAACGCCCGTGATTTCATGACTCCCACGATAGACGGCGGCTTCATCCACACTCCGGTCCCTTGAGTCGAGTCGAAAGCAGTGATGCTATGTCTAGTTCTGAAACATCGATTGGCTCATGTTGTAATTAAACTTTACTGAACTTGTAGTATGTCTCTTTGGTTTCGAGAGTCGTTCAACTTAGATGTAATCTATGCTATTAATGTCTTGCTTTTCTCTTCCGATCGTTCTGTTGCATACTTATATATTGCTTATGTATTGTCTGTGAATTGGTACTAACGTTTCGTTTGGCTAGTGCATAGCGATGCCGTCGTATGTCGTGTACAAGGGTAAGGTTCCCGGAGTCTACGACGACTGGGAGGAGTGTCGGAGAGAGGTTCACCGATTCAGCGGTAACAGTTACAAAGGGTACACCACTAGGGCCGAGGCCGAATCTAGATACGCCCGCTATCTAGCGGGAGAGGGGAGGGAGCGTTGGAGGAACCGGATGAAGACGAGTTTCATCGTGATGATGCTCATCGTGATGACCGCAGCTCTCTTCTATGTGATGGTAGTTTAGATGATCGATATCGACTTGTAATGTGAAGACAAACTCGCTACTCGCGGTCTTGAGACTTGTAATATAATGTTCTATCTTTGTTCGGTCTTTTCAATTCGGAGACTAATATGATGAATTGTATTCGGAGACTAATATGATGAATTGTATTCAGAGACTAATCTTCTATTGTATTCGATGAATCTGTTGTTGATGTGTGCTATCTATATTTTGTCCAATTATACATTTTGTAACCTGTGCAAAAAACAGAAAATAAATAAAAAAAAACCTAATATTCATACTAATGGCGCATCACATCACAGTGCGACATTAGTATGCCAAAGGATACTAATGGTGCATCATTAAACAGTGCGCCATTAGTATGCCAAAGTTACTAATGGCGCATCTTGTTGTTGTGCGCCATTAGTATGCCAAAGTTACTAATGGCGCATCTTGTTGTTGTGCGCCATTAGTATGCCAAAGCACCTGGGTATACATGGCCCCCTGGGAGGCATACTAATGGCGCACTGTTGTATATACTAATGGCGCATCTGAGGTGCGCCATTAATATACTAATGGCGTGGCACTAATGGCGCACCACTAATGCGCCATTAATGGCCAAATTAGGTGCGCCATTAGTAGACCTTTTCCTAGTAGTGTGAGGAGGAATAGGAGGAAGAAGAAATGCCCCCTGCGCAAGGCAGGGGGAGGAAGAGGGGGGCCGTCGCTGACGCGGGTACGGCCGTGCCCCAGAGGAAACTAAACCTCGGAGCTAGTTCGAGTTCATCCGAACATAGCTATGTGATGCAGCCCAGGGAAAAACCCCTGCCCAGAACGTAAGTCAGTCCGGACTCATGTGCTGCATCTTTGTTTATTCAGTTTTTATGGCATTTTACTTAATATTTTTCTACTGCTGACCTACAGCCCTCCCGGTGTAAACCCTGATGTTACATCATCGGAGGGGAACTCTTTGGCGCCCGGGAAGACGGGGAGTGACCCACCAGTCCGGGCTCCATCGCCCGTAATCGGCGGGGACACCGAAGGGTCGTCCCAGCGGGTTCTCTCCACCCGGAGATGAGGGCGGGGCAGGAGAAAGGGCAGCCGAGGGTAATACCTCGGGGGCCGCTGAGCATGGGGAAATGGCCCCCATGGAGACCGAAGACGTGGGGCCCAAACAATCTGGGGCCCCACTGAAAGCATACTAGAGCCAAGCGCGGCTCCAGGGTCCGAAGATCCGGCTCCTCAAGCAGAGGAGGATACGGTGACGCCCGGAGTTAATCTGGAGGCGTCGGATTCTATGGAGGGAGCACTGCAAAGTGCTCTCATCATTGAAGAACACCGCACCGTGGTGGGTGCGGTGATGAAGAAGATTCAGTCCGTCAAGGGCGGACTGAATGAAGCCTTCAACAGCCTTTTAACAGGCTTTGAGGTAGGCAATGTAATGCTTTTAAGAAATTTTATTTGTTCTAAATACACATATATAACCAGTAGCCCCTGATGCTTTGTGTGATTCTGAAAAGAATCGGACGAAGAATCCATAGAGTAGCATATTTACAGAGCTGAACTGTTGTGCAGGCTTCCTTAGTTATGGCGACTGCAGAGACGCGGAGGTTGCCGAACTAAATCCGAAGCTCGAGGTGGCCAATGCGGACCTCGACCGCATCAACCGGCATTTTGATGAAACACAAGGTATGCAGATTTTTTTTAAATAAATGTCAATAAGACTTAATTGATTGAGTATGAGTACAAACTCTAATATTGTATTTTGTATTACACAGTTGGTGCCGCTAGGCTCGAGGCCCTCATGGGCGAGGTTGCCAAGGCCAAGGAGGAGGCCAATGCGAACAAGGCGGCCGCTGATAAAGCGGCTACTGATTTGGGGGCCGAAAAGGCGGAGTGCGAGAAGCACAAGTCTCGGGTGTCCGAAGTCAAAGTCGAGCTCCAAGATGCCATCCGTAAGTGCGAGGCATCAGAGAAGAAGGCTTCGGAACAGGCGGCCGAGCTGTCTGCGGTAGTGAAATATGCCCAGGATGCGCGAGGCAAGTCATGCAGCGCTCGCCAAGAAATCGAGCAGGCATGACAGATAGCATCTGGTAAGATATTTCTCTTACAGAGCATCTTTGGAGGGCGGGAGTATATTGGGCTGACACGATTGTGGAGTTCTCCAGGCGTATTTGCTGATCTTCCGAGGAGTAGCGCAGACGCCGCCCAGTATTTCTGCGCCCTGGAGGGGAACGACACGGTGAAGCTATTTTTGTCGTAGTTCGAGGCGCCAAAACATCCGGTGCCCCTTAGCGACCAGATGAAGTAGTTCGTCGAGCTGCACAATATAGCGGGTTCGGCCATGAAGGACTTAATAGTCCGGCTATGGCCCGCTGAGCCAATCCCGAGTAGTTACTTCGGATTGGTGAAGCAGCTTGTCGAGGCAAGTCCACGGGTCAATGCACTAACGCGTTCGGCCTGGATAGAAGGTACTCGGATGGCATTTTCTTGCATCAAGGTGCACTGGGCAAAGAGGAACGCAGTGCATATAGCTACTGTTGGCCCACCCGCAGGCAAGGAGCACTGCAAGCCGGAGAAGTACTTCGAGGACGTCATCGACGGTGCCCACCTTTTAGAAGGCTAGTGTTCGAAGGATGTTGCCTTCGAATGATTGTATCTGGATGTAAAGACTAGGTTTATGAATCCGATGTATGTATAACTTTTGCGCTATTTATAATATCATTGTTTTTTACCTCATGTGTGACTGTTTATCTTAAATCTGAAAGTTTCCAGTCGGCGGCTTCAGCCCCCAGGTACATAGTACTGGGTGTTCGGTCATATGCAAATACACTCTTTATCCAACGTCTTGGTCCGTATAGGAGGTGTATGCGGAGCGAACCAGGCAATCAGACTATGCGGCGTTATTCCTTTCACTTAGTCGTAGGAGTTTGACAAGTGGGGCTAGCTACTAGCCCCTGGTGCAGATAAGGTATCCAATTGCACTTGGATGGGCGAAAAACCAACCCTTCGTATAACACGGGGTAGATCTCTATCGACCGTAGTATAAAACTAAGTCACCGGATTGCAGACCAGGTTCTTGCTTATCATGACAATTAGTTTTCGGCTTTCTCTACTGAGGTACTTGACCGGACTAGCCAGAAGTACTATCGCAGTAGTTCGCCCTTTACACCCTAGCCAAACAATCAGGAACGTAGGGGTAAGCACAGAAGCCGGGCAACCCAACTATTGACCCAAGACATGATTCGGAACTGATGCATATAATGCAAATATCCAGGACGCCGAACACTCCCTATAGGTGTTCTATCTTTTCAGCATATACCAGGGCTGACTATAGCCCCTGGTAGTAAACCCTTATTGACAAGGGACATATGGCAATCTGATGCGGGAAAAGAACATTCAATGGTGAGTGCATAAAGCTCTAGACATAATACGAGTAAAATCGTTCTATTAGTATCACTCTATAGTACGGCGAGCCGCAAACTTTACAGATAATGTCGATGACCTTTTTTTGGACATTTTACATGCCAAAAAGGTATATAACAAGAAAGATAAAAAAGGTTTACACAGGGTCTTAATCTAAAAAAGAAACCTTAGTGCGGGTCCCTGCTGCACGTTTGCGCCGTTTCCTCGTCTGTAATGTGTCCTTGAAGGTGTGACTATGATGGCCGTCTGTAAAAAGGAAAAAGTAAACTTGGAAAAGAATAAATCGATCCGGTGTGGCCATAACGAGTCTGGTTCATTTAATGAACCTAAAGTAGGTAAGTTTAAATTCCGAATAGGGTCTAACCGAACTATGGACTATATGCAGGTGCCCCAGCCGTCGCCCAAGGAATTTTTAAGGCATAATTATATACTCGAGGCACATATGCTATCACCTTATGGGGCAGTCGACGAGGGCGTAGCTGTCAATCTTGCTCAGGTTAATCTGAGCTGTCGCACTAAAGCGTGTGCCGGACACGTTTAGCTGTGTCCGCTGTTAATAGATTATCTAGTTTGAATAGGCCACATTGGACTACGGCCGCTAAGGCCGTAGTCTCCTCTTGCGTACAGAGAGAGCACTCCATATTTCCATTGACTGTGATAACGCCACGTGGTCTAGGCATCTTGAGCTTTCAATAGGCATAGTGCGGGACTGCATTAAAGCGAATGAAGGCCGTTCTTCCAAGTAGAGCGTGATAGCCACTTTGGAACAGAGCTATGTCGAAGAGTAATTCTTCGCTCCAAAAATTGTCAGGAGAATCGAATACAATCTCCAATGTTAAAGAGCCCGTGCAACGAGCTTCAATGCCCAGTATCTTTCCTTTAAAGGTCGTGTTGCTTGGCTTGATTCTTGATGGGTCGATATCCATCTTGCGGACAGTGTCCTGATATATCAAACTGACACTACTGCCGTCGTCCATAAGGACTCGGGTTAGATGGTATCCATCTATTACTGGGCTAGCACTAAGGCAGCCGAACCCCCATGCCGAATACTAGTCGGATGATCCCTGCGATCGAAAGTGATCGGACAGGCTGACCATGGGTTGAATTTTGGGGCGACAGGCTCAACGGCATAGACGTCTCGGAGTGCGCGCTTGCGCTCCCTCTTTGGGGTATGAGTGTCATATATTATGTTCACTATTTTGACCTCCGATGGAAATTTCTTGTGTCCCCCTATATTCGGCTGGCGAGGTTCATCCTCGTCTTCGCTCTGAGGCGCCTTCCCCTTATGTTTTGCGTTTAGCTTGCCGACCTACTTGAAAACCCAACAATTACGGTTGGTGTGATTGGCAGGTTTTTCTGGGGTGCCATGGATTTGGCAGGGCCTGTCTAATATCCTATCGAAACTTGATGGACCGTCTTTGTTGCCTTTAAATGGCTTCTTCCGTTGACAGGGTCTAGAGCCACTGAATCCGGCGTTTACCGCCGTATCATCTGGGCTTCCATAATTGTTTCGATGTTTGTTTTTGTTACGTCGTGGATTTCCATTGCCATCCCTGGCTTCGGATGTTCCAGGGTCACTGGTGCTGCTACGAGCTAACCAGCTATCCTCACCCGCGCAAAAGTGAGCCATGATTGTAGTTAGGGCTGCCATTGTCCTCGGCTTTTCCTGTCCAATGTGTCTGGCTAGCCATTCGTCCCGGATACTATGCTTGAATGCCACTAAGGCTTCGGCGTCCGGACAGTCGACGATCTGGTTCTTCTTAGTGAGAAACCGGTTCCAAAGCTTGCAGGCTGAGTCCCCGGGTTGTTGGATGATGTGACTTAAATCATCAGCGTCCGGGGGGCGGACATAAGTCTCTTGAAACTTGGCCCAAAAAGCGTCCTCAAGTTCTTCCCAACTCCCAATGGAGTTTTCTGGGAGACTGTTTAGCCAGTGTCAAGCTGGTCCTTTTAGCTTGAGGGGTAAATATTTGATGGCGTGGAGATCATCTCCTCGAGCCATGTGGATGTCAAGAATAAAATCTTCTATCCATATGGAAGGATTCATCGTTCCATCGTACGCTTCAATGTTCACGGGTTTAAACCCTTTTGGGAAATCGTGACCCAGCACCACATCCGTAAAGCATAGAGGGTGTGAAGCTCCTCTGTATCTTGCTATATCGTGGCGTATGTCCGATAGTTGTGTTGTTCGGAATGGACCCCGAACTGGTATGTCACCGGCGTGATTGGCTTGATAGCCGATGTCCCGTGCGGGAGCTCAGTCTCTGGGTCCGAATATAGACCTAGTCTTGCTAGCTTTTTTTTAGGCCCTCACGCAGATTGTGTTTTCGGACTTGGGCTGCACCCTCCTTTCCTTTATGGGGTGGGGGACTGTTTAAACCATTGCTAGCGACTCTATCCCGTCTGCGAGGTGGTCGTTCCGGCTTGTTGGCGGTGTTGTTTTTCGGTGGGACGGGCGCAACAGCCTCGTCGTCGAATTCGGGTAGCAGCTTGCGCCTGGGATAGCCTTTGGTTTGGTCGTTAAAGCCATGTTTCTATTCGGTGTCTAGCACCTCATTCCATCTATCATTGAGCGTATCTTGTGCAGCTCGAAGTTGTCTCTGCTACTTTTTAAGCTCCGTGCAGTGGCTATAAGCCGCCGATGGAAGCGTTTTTGTTCGGAGGGTTCTTCTGGGACGGTATATTCGTCGTCATCCAGGATAGCCTCTTCTTTGGAGACTGGTTCATAGTCACCGTCTTTGGCATCACTGTGATCGGACTGCAGCTTTGGACTTTGTTCGCCGTACTCTCACTCCTCCTGCTCTATCGCTAGATCTGCGGGGTCTTCGGCTTGTTCCGGAATATCACCGTCATTAGTCACGGTGTTGCTGTTCTTTCCTTTATGAGATTTTGTTCGGCGTTTTGGATGCCGACGCTTGGTAGGTTCTTCGGCTGGTTTATCCTCTACGGGATTGTTTTTGATGTTGCCTTCCACCACTTTGGGTGTAACCACCATATATACGTCGCATGAAGACGTAGCTTACCACCGCCCTGTTATGGGCCGTCTTTGATCTGTATCTGCCTCAGCTTCGAGGTCCATACCATCGAAGTCTTCTAAAGCGTAGTCGAGTAGATCGGTTAGATCTTCAACCGTGGCTACCAAGTGGGTGGTGGGTGGGGAACGAAATTCTTCACCCCCCTGTGTATAGCGCGGTTGTTCATCAGCCTCCAGTTCGAACCGGATATAGTGCGGCTGTGTGCTCTCGTGCAAGGAGAGAGATCTCAATGACCTTAACATGTCACCAAATGGTGAGTGCTGGAAAATATCCGCAGCACAGAATTGGGCGATAGGCGCCTGATTGGATTTGAGGGGCGCAGTTACGCGCAGTTCGGAATCGGAGACTGGCGCCGAGTTCGGGGTTCCGGTAACACATACCTCATCAGTTGGGTCCATGTGCGGCTCCAACGCCGTAGAGTCTGCGGCTCCCGTGGTGGGGTTGAGCTTCCCATCTTCGGGTGACTCGATCTGTTCTGGATCTAGGGCCGGAACTATTGCAAGTGCTATTTCTTGATCCGATGACAGAGTTAAGTCATGATCATCATGGTGGCAGAGAGGGGTTGTCGCTGGCTTGAATCCGGTGAAGATCAAGTCTCCACGGATATCAGCAACGTAGTTCAAGCTACCGAATCTGACATGATGGCCAGGGACGTAGCTCTCGATCTGCTCAAGGTGGCCTGCAGTGTTGGCACGAAGCGCGAAAACGCCGAACACAAAGAGTTGGTCGGGAGGGAAAATCCCCTCGCCGTCGCCGTTTGCAGTTGTCGACGTGATCCACCAGTCCTTCCGTCGACGACATAGTGGAAGTTTCAATGAAAGCACCAATGTCGGTGTCAAAACCGGCGGATCTCGGGTAGGGGGTCCCGAACTATGCGTCTGAGGACCGATGGTAACAGGAGGCAGGGGACACGATGTTTACCCAGGTTCAGGCCCTCTCGATCGAGGTAAAACCCTACTTCCTACTATATTAGTATGAGTGAATATGTGTACAAGAGTTGATCTACCTCGAGATCGTAATGGCTAAACCCTAGGTCTAGCTTGTGAGGATATTATGATTCTTCTCTAGCCTCTATGGACTAAACCATCCGGTTTATATACACACTAGAGGGGCCTAGGGTTTGTACATATCATCTTTCAGAGGAAGGAAAATCTACACCCGAGCCTAAAACTTGCCATTACAAGAATCCAGGAGTCCTATCAGGATACGAGAGATGATCTTCTATAATAATCTTCATGGACCACCAGTCTGGCCCACCAGGAGTTTGTCCGGCCACCTAAGGACCCGCCGATCAAGGACTCCCTCAATCATCACCAACTCTGTTTTATATAAGAGTAGATAGAGATATTTCTTTAAATGGATTGTTGTTCTAACTTCTTGCTCTATATTGATTTCAGTTTCAATTGTATATACAGTTATGTTCTCATGTCATGCACATTACAAGTGTTGTTAGTGCTGTGTAGTTTCCCACACTTATATTCTATCTATGCGGCTTTGTCTTAAACATATATGATTTGAATTGTCTCTATCTTGATTGGGCAACATAAACTAGAATGATATAGACCATACAGTGACCATACTACATAGATATATGTTTGTTTCATGATGTTATCCTGTCCACCTTACAACTGAACTGGTTTACCAAAATGAGTTTCATATCCAACATGGCAAACTTGTGATATGTCTGCTTGATCCTCTTGTACAATGCCGACAGAATATTGGAGAAGAGCACCCCATTATCCAATGGTAGAGAAAGTAATGCAGATCAAGATTGTGAGACAACCCTATTGGTCTCCAAGAAAGTTGATAAAAACTATCTTGTAGACAGTGAGACAGCCCCAAAGTCGTGCCTTGATGTAGTGTTTGAGTTGCTGGCCACTACTGCTGGCACAAGCTCTTCGAATTCGCTGCCTGAATCAGTTCGGCTTCTTGAGTCTCAACTTCAAGTTGAAAGACATCGATCAGATGTGCTGCGACAGGAAGCCGAAGGACTAAGGAAGTCCCTGCATAATTCAGATGCATACTATCTGGTGCAACAACAAGTGCTAGAGGATTTAAGCGCCAAACAAGAGAAAGCTAATAAGCTTTCTAAGTATCTTGCCAGCATGTTGGATACCCAGGATATTGTTTCTTCAGATCTTGTGAAGTGGTTTCAGTTCTGGACTTGTTTTGTTGCGGCGTTTATTTGCACTAGTCGCCAACTTTGATAACCAGTGTATGTAATATACTGCTTTGTTCCCCTTATTTACACTGGTGGCGAACTTTGATGCCCAATCGTTGTTATATGTGTAATAGCCGTAATAGCCTAGCGTATGTTGCTTGCTTATTTATTTCTTTGTTGTCTTGTTTATTTGTTTGCTCTTCGAGAGTGCAGTTCTTCTTCCGCGGTTTGCTAGAGGCCGCAATAACCTATTTTTTTTAAACTAAGCCATAATAACCATGGGCAACATGCGAACCATTGTCACCATGGCCTTCTACTGGCCGTAGAATCAACGGGACTTTTACGGGCCGTATGGTCGACTGGCCAAACATGGGCCAATAACGGACCGCGTTATGGGCTGTAAATGGGCTAGACAAGCAGCCGTCCGTTCATCGGCCGACCATAACGGGCCTTTAAGAGGCCAACGAGTATAACGGGCTTAATTCCATCGATAGACATAATGGGTCGTTAATGGACTGTATTTGATGATGCTATGAAAATGGCCCAACGGGTCAACAGGCCACAAACGGGCCGACTTTAGCCACGGGTTGAATTTGACCCACAAGCAGAAAAGGCCACTAACGGACCGTAAGCTACCAAATGCTTCGAATCAGCCCAAGAATAAATGGGCCCTTAAAAGGCTAAAAGATAACATAGACTGGGAGCGGCCCAATGGAGTAATGGGCCGTCAATGGGTATGAAGCGATATATTGTTCATTATGGGCCAGTTTCACTACAGATCGTTAATGGGCCAAGAGTTATAAAGGGCCTCATATGGGCCAAAAGACGTCATGGGCCATACATGGGCCAGAATTTACAACGGGCTGGAATCATATTGGACGGCCCAAATGAAGCTAGTGTGCCGAAATCGTCAAGGCCATGATGGGCTGTGAGTTATCGGGCCTGAATGGGCTATATGTGAGCAGGCTGTTAGCAGGCTTTCTATGGGCTGGCCCGTTATCCCTTGACCAAGTCAACTGGTCCGGCATTTTGACCTGAATTGGACACTATTGGGCCGCGCCACGTGTCGACGTATCATAGGCACCTCCTGTCCAGTGGTTGGTTGACATCTGTCCGCACGTGGAGTCGACACGTGGTCCCTTCGGCCAATGAGAATTTTACACGTGGAAAATCCCCATTAGTCATGGCTATTAACGGGTAATCGGATCCCAAAACCGGACCCGATAGGGTTAACGGCGTGCCGTTATGGTGGATGCCACGTGTCGGTTACCCTTGACGAAAGCACTTCCATGACGCACTATTTATCGTCATGGAAGTGGACACTTCCGTGATGATAATTTTGTTATTGTCATGGAACACTTCTACGCCAGCAAAGGTATGACTATCTTGGTTCTGTCATAAAATCATCATGGATGTACATGCATCACATAAAATGTGTCCTACTGTGACAAACACGTATTATCACAGAAGTGGTTTTTTTTTGTAGTGGCGGGAGCTGGAGATGCAACGGGCGGCAGAGATCGAGGAGCACCGGGAGGAGGAGTTGCGCGTGGCCGAGGTCGAGGTAGAGAAGAGTCTGTCCGTCGAGGAATCGACGGTAGAGTAACAACGCAACTCTGGCACAACCACTAC
This sequence comes from Secale cereale, assembly GCA_902687465.1. Lineage (NCBI taxonomy): Eukaryota > Viridiplantae > Streptophyta > Magnoliopsida > Poales > Poaceae > Secale > Secale cereale. Next base: position 430,923,231 of record LR738710.1, on the reverse strand, counting down.
TATGAGTACTAGAACCTTGAGGGCGGCGTCGATGACGAGGACGAGGACACGGTCGACTTCAGCAGGGGCACACGCAGTCCACCAACAGCGGCATGTCGCCAAGGTAAGTCATCGACGTCTCATCTCACATCAGCGATGCATAGGCCAACGCAACGGAAGCTTTGTTAAATTATGCATACTTAGGCTTTATTTTTAATGCTGGTCTTTTGTTAGAGAAATGTTTATATCAACTAGCTATGTTTAATTAATAAAATTGCTCGATTCAGTAAGTGTAGTCTGTGTGCTGTAAGTTCTTTTGTGTGCCCAAATTAGCAAGCAATGTTAAATTATGCAATGAAATGGATGAGGACAGTACCTAGGGAAATTTCCACCAAAATTTGAATTATCAAACTCATCCCATGCGCGAAAGCAGAAGAATCGTTTGCGATGCAGATAATCATTCAATGTGAATGGTGTCCGGCGGCACCGCGCGCAAAGTTTCCCTCCTCATTTCAAAAGTTTTGGCCTACCGCCGAAATATCTACCCCCACCCCCCTTCCACACCCCCTTTTCTCCTCGACCACAAGTCACATTTCTCTTGTTTCCTCATTCCTTCCTTTCTAAGCTATAGCCGCTTCCTCGCTTGGTTCCTCCCTCTCACCATCTCGCATCCTACCGCCAGGGTTGCCATGGTCTTCTTCAATGACCTCTCCAGCGGTTCTTCCTCCGACGATGACTCCTTCACCACCTGGGTATGCCTCTCTTCTCTCTCTCAGACTATGACTTGGAATGAAGGATTTTAACCCGGCGGTCGATTTGAGTCATTTCTTCCTCTTGTAGCTCCCTAGGACCATCAGTTGCAATGAATGGAGCATGGTGGCTGAAGACCTGTCTGCTTGTTGTCACCATCAATCTCCAACCGTGAATCTAGTTGCGTGTGAATCTGTGGATATTGGGAGGAAGTTTCTGGCATGTGCAGATAAGGTTAGCCCCACTTTCGTAGTTACAAATCATTTGTTAGATCTGATTCAGACACTGTCAGAGTCTCAACCCATTCATACCACACCTTCAACCAAACGCATCCTATGACAATATCACAGTTTGTATCTAGTATCTAAAAATGTTGCCATCTCATCAGCGGTGCCATTAGAAAATTATTTGGCACCGCTTCAGTAGTTTGTGCAGCCAACTTTCGTCCACACATCTGAGCAGCCAAGTAGTAAAATACTAAATCTTTATGGCACGAAATAACTGGGCATCGGAGCAACTAGGTGCTCCAGAGTCTGGGTCCCTAATTTTTTTCTGCTGCATCGGCTCGAAAGTGCAGGGCACCGTGTGAAATGTAGCAATAGTTGTGTTTACACCGGTTTTGGCATACATAGTGGACGGCCTTAGCGCTATTAGTTCTATGTTACTAAATTCATACATGTACACACCTGTTAGTATCAATTTGCTGTCATCCAAAAACTGTCGCTATGCTGTTGCAACTATATTTAGCTTCCTCATAAAATGTTCAATTTGTCAAGAACTTGTAGCGTTGTTGTAGTTAATTATAGCTTCTGATGTTTCAGAATTTGGTTGTTGTCTCAGTAGCAATTAATTCATTTACACATTGATCTTTTTGAGAAGATATTTCATAATTAACCTGTTTCTTTAGTTTGTCAAAATAAGTATTGGTGATTTTCTATGTTGTTATAAACCCATTTCCCCTACAATGGTTACTGATCTAGTTTTAAATATTATATGATGAACAGAAGTGTTCTTACCTGGAGTGGGTTGATCAAGAGTGGCCACAATCTTTGAAGATGTGCCTAGCAAAGCTCTGGAGCTTGTATGAGGAACAGAACGAAGGTAGGCTTAAAGAAAGTGTTGTCAACGCTGAAGAATATTTGAAGATGCAAGATAAAAAGAGGAAGGTGGAGAATGATCTCAGATTTTTTAAATCAGACTTTGCTAAGATGGTGTTGGCGAAGCAGGAGGCACTTCCCCAGTTGGCCAGTGCAAAACAGGTTCTTACTGAACTGAAAGCAGATGTGGATAAGACGAGCCTGGATGATCTAGATTATGGAAATGAATATATTCTTCTAATATTGTTCTTATGGAGCTGAACTAGCTATATGTTGTACTGTGTTGTTTTCAGGTAGCTATCATACTGTGATGTTAAAATATATTTATGTGCTTGATATGAAATTGGCAAACAGTTGTTCGATATGAAATGTGAATTTACGTAATACTGGAATTATTAATTGTAAACTAATAAACCTGCTAAATGGGTCATGGGACTTTGCAAACGGTTCTAGCAGTAAAAGCGCTTGTGATGGATAGCCCAATGCCACATTGTTTTCTTCATCAAATCATGTGTGATGTAGTTGAATAAGATCAAACGGTTAACTAAGGCAGAGTGTGTGTGATAATTACACCTATCACACACGAGCCTATACATGAAACTGTGTGGGATATACATATGAACGGAAACGTTTCCCTGGATTGACTGTGTGGGTTAGTACATACGAACGGAAACGTTTTCCCTAGATTGAATGTGTGGGATGTACATAAGAACGAAAATGTATTCCTTGGATATACTGTGTGGAATGTACATAACAAACGAAAACGTTTGTTTGGGACTGATTGTGTGGGATGTACTTACGACCGGTTAGGCCTGTATAATCGTATTTGATCACTCGCTCGTCGCACATGACCTGATTTCACCGAGCGTGTGTGCTAGGAGAGCCTATCCCCGACAGTTTATGGGTCGTGTGGGAAGGACCCCCCCTATCGCGGAAAGGGGTTAAAAACCGTTTGTATAGCACCTCGTTGTACTAGTGTGTGTTTGATATTTCGATGATATGTATGTTGTGATACCCTTAGTGGTGTCATGTGAGCGTCGACTACATGACACTTCACCATATTTGAGCCTAAGGGAATGCATTGTGGAGTAGTTATTAGATGATGGGTTGCTAGAGTGACAGAAGCTTAAACCCTAGTTTATGCGCTACTCCGTAAGGGACCGATTTGGACCCAAATGTTTAATGCTATGGTTAGATTTTAACTTAATACTTTTCTCATAGTTGCGGATGCTAGCAAGGGGGTTAATCATAAGTAGGAGGTTTGTTCAAGTAAGAACAGCACCTAAGCATCGGTCCACCCACATATCAAATTATCAAAGTGACAAACACAAATCAAGCCAATATGGTGAAAGTGACTAGATGAAATTCCAGTGTGCCCTCAAGAACACTTTACTTATTATAAGAACTTGTTTTGGCCTGTCCATTGCCGCAAAAGTATTGGGCTAACTTGCTTCATACTATTTACCATTACCGCTACTTGCTCATTACAAATTATCTTGCTATCAAACTATTTGTTAGCGACAATTTCAGTGCTTGCAGACATTACCTTGCTGAAAACCACTTATCATTTCCTTCTGCTCCTTGTTGGGTTTGACACTCTTACTTATCGAAAGGACTACGATTGATCCACTATACTTGTGGGTCATCAAGACTCTTTTCTAGCACCATTGCCGGGGAGTGAAGCGCTCTTGGTGAGTGGAAATTAGTAAGGAAAAATTATTACTACGTGCTGAAATTTATTGTCGCATGTTACTATGGAGAACAATCCTTTGAGGGGTTTGTTCGGGGTATCTTCACCTCAAGCAGAAGCACAATTTGTTGCCCCTCAACTTCCTGCACCTACTGAAAAAATTGAATATTAAATTCCTTTGGGTATGATAGAACAACTGCTAGCTAATCCTTATGCAGGAGATGGAACTGAACATCCTAATATGCATTTGATATATGTGGATGAAATTTGCGGACTAATTAAGCTTGCATGTTTACCTGGAGATGAAAGTAAGAAGAAGGTTTTCCCTTTATTGTTGAAGGGAAGAGCATTGGCATGGTATAGGCTATGCGATGATATTGGATCTTGGAACTGGAATCGATTGAAATTGGAATTTCACCAAACAAATTATCCTATGCATCTAGTTTATCGTGATCGGAATTATATATATAATTTTTGGCCTCGTGAAGGAGAAAGTATCGCTCTAGCTTGGGGGAGGCTTAAGACAATGTTATATGCATGCCCCAATCATGATCTCTCGAGATAAATTATTATTCAGAACTTCTATGCTCATCTTTCTAATAATGATCGATCCGTGCTTGATACTTCTTGTGCCGGTTATTTTATGAAGAAGACTATTGAATTTAGGTGGGATCTCTTAGAATGAATTAAATGCAACTCTGAAGATTTGGAACTCGACGAAGGTAACGAGTCGGGTATTAAGCTTATGTTTGATTGTGTTAAATCTTTTATGAATACCGATGCTTTTCAAAAGTTTAGCACTAACTATGGACTTGACTCTAAGATAGTAGCCTCCTTTTGTTAATCTTTTGCTACTCATGTTGATATCCCTAAAGAGAATTGTTTTAAGTATCACCTCCCCAATTAAATAAGAAATCAAAGATTTAGTAGTTTCTAAAGAAGAAACAATCATTTACAATGTTGATCCAGTTGTTCCTATTGCTTATATTGAGAAACCACCTTTTCCTGTTAAGATAAATGAGCATGCTAAGGTTTCAACTGTGGGCCATAGAACTAATATTAAAGCACCTAAACCCCCTGAGCAAGTTAAAGTAGAACCTAGTTTTTCTATGGTTAAGGATCTCTTGGTTGATAATGTCGATGGGCATGTTATTTACTTCATCGGTGAAGCAGCAAGAAATGCTAAACCTGCTACAAAAGACAAACATATATCTGTTGTTCATAAACTAAAATAGGAGATCATTATTATCATGGTTTATGTGATATAGGTGCTAGCGTAAGTGCTATCCCTTTTACTCTCTATCAAGAAATTATGAATGACATAGCACCTGCTGAAATAAAAGACGTAGATGTTACTATTAAACTTGCAAATAGAGATACCATCACTCCACTTTGGATTGTTAGAGATGTTGAGGTCTCATGTTGGAAAATTAAATATCCTACTGATTATCTAGTCCTTGGTTCCCCACAAGATGACTTTTGTCCCATAATATTTGGTAGACCTTTCTTGAACACCGTCAATGCTACTATAGACTGTACTAAACAAAATGTCGATGTTAGCTTCGATGATGAGTCTCATGAGTTTAATTTTTCCAAGTTTAGAGAAAACCTCGTAAAAAGAACTTCCTAGTAAAGATGAAATAGTTGGTCTTGCTTATATTTATGTGCCTCCTACTGATCCCTTAGAGCAATATTTGCTAGACCACGAAAATGACTTGCATATGCATGAAAGAAATGAAATAGTGATGTCCACTACACAACTTGTTCTTGTAGATTCATGTTGAGCCTCCAAGCGCAGATTTATGTAGGACAGTAGCAAATTTTCCTCAAGTGGATGACCTAAGGTTTATCAATCCGTGAGATGTGTAGGAAGAATATGATCTCTCTCAAACAATCATGCAACCAAATAATAAAAGTCTCTTGTGTCCCCAACACACCCAATACAATGGCAAATTGTATAGGTGCACTAGTTCGGCGAAGAGATGTTGATACAAGTGTAATATGGATAGTAGATATTGATTTTTGTAATGGTAACAATAAGAAACAGCAAGGTAGCAGGTGACAAAAGTGAGCACAAACGGTATTGCAATGTTTGAAAATGAGGCCTAGGGTATGTACTTTTGCTAGTGCAATCTCCCAACAATACTAATATAATTGGATCATAGAACCATCAATCAAAGTGCGATGAAGAATCACTCCAAAGTTCCTATCTAGCGGAGAACATAAGAAGGAATTATTTGTAGCTATTTTTTCCAATCGATCAATCTAAGAGTTTGTACTACAATAACACAAGTTCTTCTTTCCGATCGATCTATCAAGAGTTCGTACTAGAATAACACAAGTTATTCTTTCCGATCGATCTATCAAGAATTCGTACTAAAATAACACAAGTTATTATTTCCGATCGATCTATCAAGAGTTCCTACTAAAATAACACCAAAACAAATCATATTCATAATACTCAATCCAACACAAAGAACTTCAAAGAGTGCCCAAAGATTTCTACCGGGGAAAGATGTGACACCCTGAGACCGGTGCGCCAGGAGTCAGCCAATTATTCGTTGTCTTTGCTATGTCATCTGCTTGCGTGTGCATCTTTGTCTTGTCATCATGTGCATTGCATCATCATGTTTTCAAAACTTGCATCCGTCCGAGTTCCCTCGTTCTCTCCGTTGTCTGTTCTGAGCCCAGACACACTTGCACGTGCCCGCAGCACCTCCGAATATTTGTTTTATGAGTGGCCGGAAAACGTTCTCGGAATGGGTTGAAACTTGGCGTGTAGTCTTATTATAGCATAGGTAGGCCACCTGTCAAATTTCATCGCATTCAGAGCTCGTTTGATAGCCCAACGGATAAATATAGCGGCACTAGTCGCTGGTTAAAAACGTTGGACGTTTCGGTCTCCGAAACGCGTGCCGGGCCGCACTTCATCTCTCTCTTCTCATACCGAGGACTCCAACATAGCCCATCTAGCCCACCTACACTGCCCCTCCGTTGCGGACCGTCCGATCGGGATCTAACGGTCCGAAAACAGCCTCAAATCCCCCTAACACTAGCCTTACCCTATATAAAACCCTTCATGTCCATTTAGGGACATACCTACACTTCCCCTACCTCCTAGCCCTCCTCTGCCTCGAAAATCGCGCGGCCAGCCTCCCTCCACACAACCAGCCGCCGCCTCCTCCTAGATTTCCGCCGCCGACCACCTCCCACGCGCCACGTGGCACCCCGCCACTGGCTAGCACCGCGCCAGCCGCCGCCCTCCTCCAACGGCGCTGCGCCACGCGTCCCCTGGCTACCTCCCACTGCGCCAGGCCCGCCAGGCCCGGTCGCGGCCCGCTCCAGGCCGATCTGGGCTCGCCGCTCGCTCGCGCTGGCGCGTCTGTCCCAGCCTCCCGAGCCGCCTAGCTCCCGCTACGCCCCGCGCCGCCTCCCCGTCTTTGCCCGCCGCCGTGCGCCGCCGGTCATCGCCTCTGCCCCGCCGCCATCTGCCTCACCTCCGGCCACCGAACCCCACAGCCACCTCCAGCTCGCCGCCGATTGCATCTCCGGCCAGATCTCGTCCCGCGCCGCCTGGATCTGCTGCCCCCACCCCTGCCGGCGTCCTCCCTCGCCGGAGATCAGCTCAATCCCGGCGAGCTCCGCCTCCCCTCGTCGCCGGAGAAGCCGCCGTCGTTGGGCCTCCTCTGCGTCCGCCGAACATGTCCGGTTGGGACCCGGACATGTCCACCGACCCCTCTTTCGTGCCACTGAAACGTGAGCCCGAGCGCCCAGCCGCCGAACGTGTCCGGCCGGGCATGGATACGTCCGCCTAGTCAGCCCCGAGGTTGTTTTTTTTGTCTAAGTCCCTGTTTAGTGTAATTTTGTGGCATACTTTGCATGGCTGTAACTTTTTGTGTGTATGTCCAAATTGAGCATATAATATGTCAGAATGATAGTTGTGATATGCTCTTCATTTTGTTCCACAGTGGCATGCTTGTTTGAGTTCATCTTGATGCCCTAATCATTGTTGCAAGAGTGCTATATGTTTAAAACTGCTGATAGCTGTAAATTTGTTGCATGCTTGTGGTGATGATATCTTTGAGCATGTTGGTCCAAATGGAGCATATGATATGTCAAAATGTTCATTGTGAAGTGCTCTATATGTTGGTTGCTGTAGCGTTCATGTTAGGTACCATATTGCCATGTTAAACTCTGTTGCAATAGTGCATTTGGTTGTTGAGTGCTGAAACTTGTTATGAGATGTTGTTTTGTCTTGCTCATAACTATCGATGTGTTTGCCTTTCATGCCACATGTCAATATGTTTTAGAAGCACAATCATGTCCTCTTTGCTGTGGTGCAATCCACTTTTTATGATATGCCTTAAGGTGTTTGCAAGAAGCTTGCAAAGTAGCCTTCTCGTTGATGTTATTTTCTAAGACTTGTTAAAACTGCAAAGTCTGAAACTGTTAAACCTAATGCTATGTTTGCTTGATGCCTCACTCACATCCATGCATGTTTTAGTATGTCAAATGCTCATGTCTTGTTGTCCATGTTATGCTCTATCCATTCATGCCCTTTTTTGCATATATGGCCTCCTGTAGCTTATCTATTTCTTGCTCTCAAGTTGCTATAAATTTACGTGTCATCCTGTTATCAGCATGATCAATTTGGTGAAGCTTGTTGTTATTGATCCATGCCTCCTATGGAGGTGCTCCAATGGAGTTGTTTGATGTATGCTATGTCTATTACATGTACATGATCTTTATATGTTGATATGCTTGTTGTTTTGTGCCTCCAAAGGCAGCATCGTGATGATGTTTTTGCATTCCCAGATTTTGGCTAAGTCTAGATAAATTTATTGCAACTTGCCATGCTTGTTTAGATGTCTTCCAGCAAGTTTTTGGGTGTGCTCTAAGTTCATGCTTGTTAAGTTATGTCTATTTCACATCCATGCCTCTTGTTATCATGTTTGGGTGTTGTAGCATATATATATACCTTGCTCCAAAGTTGCTATGTTGCTGAATTTGGACAGCTTGTTGTTATATCTTGTTTCGTATGTATGTGTTGAACCGTTGCTCCGTTTTGAGTGTGCTCTATATGAAACTTGTGTGTTTTTGTGTGTAGAAGCATAATATCATATTGTTTACATGTTTGGAGTGTGTTTGCTTGTTGTTTGGATGCATCTTGCATATTTGCCATGCTTGTCTTATTTTGCTCATATCTTCTAGGCCGTAGTTCCGAATTAAACAAACTTTATATGTAAATTGACTAGAATTTCGAGTAGATCATCATGGTGCATGTTAACCTGCTGTTTAACAACTTTAACTTAAGGTTTGTTCAGATCTGGACCAATTTCGAAATATGCATATGAGGACTTACCGGAATTGTTATATGTGGATTCCAGCCTCATTTAAACTTGTTGATTTGTGTTGTTCTTGTGTGCTTCATCCCTTGCCACGAATTGCATCATATAGACTTGTCTTGCATCATACTTTTTTGAGCATGTTGCCATGTTCTTGTGTTGTATGTTTACCTTGTTTTATGCTTCTTCTTGCTAGTTCTTTTCCGTTGCGCCCGTGAGGATTCGTTCGTCTACACATGGTTCGACTCCGTGGATTCTTCTTCGTCTTCTTCATGGACCCGTTCTTCTTCCTTGCGGGATCTCAGGCAAGATGACCATCACCTTGGATACCTTTACTATCATTGCTAGGCCAGATGTCTCGATGCTATCGTTATATGTCGCGCTACCCATCTTTTATTGTCAGCCCCTCTCCTTTTTGCCATGAAACCTCTAACCTTTGACACTTTCCCAGCCAAACCATTGTTTGGCTATGTTACCCGCTTGCTCAGCCCCTCTTATAGCATTGCTAGTTGCAGGTGAAGATGAAGATTGCTCCATGTTGGAACTTGATGTTTTGGGAATATCACATTATATCTTATATATATTTTAACACACCTATACACTTGGCAATGGGTGGAAGGCTTGGCCTTTTGCTTGGTGTTTTGTTCCACTCATGCCACCTTAGGAGCCAATAAACCGGCGTTATGTTCCTTGATTTTGCGTTCCTTACACAGTTGGATATATGGGGACCCCTTGATAGTTCGTCTTTGAATAAAACTCCTCCGGCAAGGCCCAACATTGGTTTTAATTTGCCTCATAATAACAACTTAATTAATTAATTAAATTGCATAGGGGGTCGCGTCCCCGAGGATTCTTTCTACATAACAGGGGGGCCAGTGCTGATGGTGTTGGTCCCAAACGGGGAGACTGTGGGGCCACCACGGGGAAACTCGAGGTCTGGTATTTTCCTGTAGGCTCACCTATCCGGTCGTGGCCTTAGAAGAGATACGCGCGGCTACTATCAGGGTGTCGGCACGCCAGGAGGTCTTGCTGGACATGTTTTTACCATTGTCGAAATGTCTTGTGCACCGAGATTCCGAGCCTGATCGGATTGTCCCTATGATAAGGGGTAATATTATTACTATATCTGCTGATCGTGAGAGCTTGTGATGGGCTAAGTTGGGACACCCCTGCAGGGTTATGATCTTTCGAAAGCCGTGCCCGCGGTTATGTGGCAGATTGGAATTTGTTAATGTCTGGTTGTAGAAAACTTGACATAGGATCCAAAGTAAAACACACAACCGTGTGAGTAACCGTGACCGTCTCTTTTCACTTTGAGAAGAGAACACGGTGGGGGTTATGTTTGACTCGTAGGTAGTTCAGGATCTTTAGCGATCATTACTAGTTTGCGACCGTTTGCGTAGATGCTCATCTTATTCTTGTACTCATAAGCTAGTCACCATATATTGCTTAGCCGCTGCTGCAACCTCACCACTTAACCTCTTCCTACCCATTAAGCTTTTCTAGTCTTGTTACCCATGGTTATGGGATTGATGAGTCCTCGTGGCTCAGAGATACTACAATAACAGTTGCAGGTGCAGGTTTTCCGTTGACTCGACGTGAGAGCGATGTTTCCTTTTGTTGGAGTTCTTTCTTCTTCTTCTTCTTCTTCTTTGTCAGTCTTGGGTTAGGTTCCTGGTCGGCAACCTAGGATAGCAGATGGATGTCGTTGTGCTTTTCATGTTTGCATCTGTAGTCGGATGCCTTGTATCGATGATTGTGTATTCATGTGACTTGTATGAATTGTTGTATCCCCATGTATTTACGTAATGGTACGATGTAATGATATCCATCTTGCTAAGCGCCTGAGATGCGGTTGTGCCCCAATCATGTATGAGTCACGTGGTCGGGATAGAATCGCATCTTGGGCCTGACAAGTTGGTATCAGAGCCTCGACCGACCATAGGAGCCCCTTGATTGATCGTAGCTTGACCGTTGTCGAGTCTAGCAAAACATTTTTCAGAGTCTAGTTATATCGGAGAGTAGGAATTATTTTTACTCCTCAGTCCCTTCGTCGCTCTGGTGAGGAATCTTGATGTAGGTGTTTTGAATTACCCCTCTTCCCCTTCAATTTTTTTTGGATCACGCGGTTAGTTTTCATTTGTTGCGTTGTCAGATCTTTCATCTGGCGCATCTCTCGTCAAGTCGATTTGACCCTCCTCGTCTTTTGCTTCAATCCTCGGTTCCTTCCAACCGATGTTGTTTCCTCTTCCAAAGTTGTCTTTCTTTTTCCCACCCGCCCACCCTTTTTCTTCCCGGAGTCGGAGTCCTTAATCTAGTATTAGTTCTACTCGTGTGAAGTCTTTGCATCCTTCCCTCAATTATTTCAACTGGTGAATTCTCCTCTCGTTCGATATTCTTCACCTCTTCTTCTTTTCTGGTGGATTCAATTCAAATTTTCGGTGTTGATCTTATTCTTTTCCATTGCTCAAGGGTTTTCCCCTTCTCTCGTTCGCCTCTCGCCATTTAATTGTTCCAGAGTTCTGAAGACATCTCAGAAGATTCACCTGTCTTCCAATTAATTTGAGGTTGTCACCTCATTCAAGTTTTTCAATCGTTCCGGTGCATCTTATCTCTTTCAAACATCCTTTGCAACGGTGTTTTCTCTTCGTTGGGCTCATAACCGACAGGTCTGTTCCCAGGATCTTACCTGACTCTTATAATTTCCCGGAGTGTTACGAAATTCTTTTTAAAGTATGACGTAACTATGGATTCCATCAGTCATAGCCCTTCTTCAAGATCGCTTTCAAAATCTTTCGTGTTGATTCGACCTTTCTTCTTTTCATTTTTCCGGAGTATTTCTTGAATTCTTTTCTTTGTGTTCCTCCGAAGGCCATCATTTCAGAAGATTTCTTCGTTCTCAGTTTACAACTTCGTCCTCCAAATATTCTTCTTTGATGCCTTGTCGTTCGTCTCACATCCATCCGGTGCTTCATTTAAGTATTCTTTAATCAGTTCACGATCTCTTCGTTCTCGTCATTCTAATTTCCTCAGGTGCTTTATTCATCCCGGCGGTCAATTCTCTTGTTTTCACTCGATTTGAATTCTTCTCGGTGGGTTGTTCTCTTTCATCACTCGATTTTCATTCTTCCCGGTGGTTTGTTCTTTTCTTCACTCGGCTTCAATTCTTACGGTGGTTCGCTCAAGAGCTCTTTTCCGGTGTTATCATATCAATCCATTCATTTTAATTCCAATCATACCAGTGTTTCATGAATATTTTCGCAAGTTCGCGATATATCCCTCTTTAATCATTTCAACGAGAATAGGTGTTATGCAGATCCATTACTTTTATCAATTTAATTGGTGGAGGATAAGCATAACATAATTCTTATTCTTTTCATCAAGTTGATTTAATCCCTTCCTTCAGAGTTTATTCTCGAAGAATAAATTCTAGTACCAAGTGCTTTAATCATTTCTTCCCCAGAGTTCAAAGTTTCTCGGCTATCTCGTCGGACCCTCATCTAAATCATCGCAAGTCTTTAATCTTATTCTTTTCATCCGTCACTTCTATATCATCATCCTTTTCGCTACCGGAGTTCCTCATGGTGGTTCTTCATGAGACAATTCATTCTTCAAGTGTTCTGCAAAATTCTTCTAGAGCAGCTCAAGCATTCTTCTTCTTGCCCTCGAGATGCAAATAATTCTCCGTATTCTGTTGAAGTGGAGTTTTGCAATTCTTCATCCTTAGCTATTCAATCTTTTCATTGTGGCATACTTCACCTCAAGTTTTGGGATGATTTCCATAAGCCCACAGCTAGCTTATTCTTTTGTTGTTGATTTTCTCAACAACTTCGTTCAATCCTTTCTTCCAAAAGATGTTTTTTTCCAAATTCTTTCATGGTGGAAGCTGTTCTTCTCTTCTCCGTTCTTCTCATTCCATTTTTAATTCTTCCGGAGGCATTTTCTTGTTCATCTCATCACGGATCATTCCTTTCTTTCTCTTATTAACCGGAGTGGTTTCGAATCCATTGTATTCCTTCAATTCTTGTTTCCTATCATTCAACCTACTTGGTTCTCGTCGTATGCCTTGTTTTCTCATTTTTAACGAAGTCTTTGCAACTTCGTTCATCTCCGTTGTTTTCTTTCTTTCAAGTTGTTCAACCTCTCAAGGTTCTTCGGTTTCACCTTCTTCCTTTTTCTCTTCCGTCTCGTTCCTAAGATCTCGGGACGAGATCTCTTGTTAGTAGGGGAGTGTTGTGACACCCCAAGACCAGTGCGCCAGGTGTCAGCCAGTTATTCATTGTCTTTGCCATGTCATATGCTTGCATGTGCATCTTTGCCTTGTCATCATGTGCATTGCATCATCATGTTTTCAAAACTTGCAACCGTCCGAGTTCCCTCGTTCTCTCCGTTGTCCGTTCTGAGCCCAGACACACTTGCACGTGCCCGCGACACCTCCGAATATTTGTTTTATGAGTGACTGGGAAACATTCTAGGAATGGGTTGAAACTTGGCGTGTGGTCTTATTATAGCATAGGTAGACCGCCTGCCAAATTTCATCGTATTCGGAGCTCGTTTGATAGCCCAACGGATAAATATAGCGGCACTAGTCGCCGGTTAAAAATGTTGGACGTTTCGGTCTCCGAAACGCGTGCCGGGCCGCACTTCATCTCTCTCTTCTCATCCCGAGAACTCCAACACAGCCCATCTAGCCCACCTGCAATGCCCCTCCGTTGCGGATCGTCCGATCGGGATCTAACGGTCCGAAACCGGCCTCAAACCCCCCGAACCCTAGCCTTACCCTATATAAAACCCTACATGTCCATTTTGGGACATACCTACCCTTCCCCTACCTCCTAGCCCTCCCCTGCCTCGAACATCGCATGGCCAGCCTCCTCCACACAGCCAGCTGTCGCCTCCTCCTAGATTTCCGCCGCCGGCCACCTCCCACGCGCCCCGTGGCACCCCGCCACTGGCTAGCACCGCGCCAGCCGCCGCCCTCCTCCAACGGTGCTACGCCACGCGTCCCCTGGCTGCCTCCAACCGCGCTAGGCCCGCCAGGCACAGTCGTGGCCCGCCCCGGGCCGATCTAGGCTCGCCGCTCGTCCGTGCTGGCGCGTCCGTCCTCGCCGCCCGAGCCGCCCGGCTCCGGCTGCGCCCCGCGCCGCCTCCTCGTCTTTGCCCGCCGCCGTGCGCCACCGGTCACTGCCTCTGCCCCGCCGCCATTTGCCTCGCCTCCGGCCACCGAACCCCACCGCCACCTCCAGCTCGCCGCCAGTTGCATCTCCGGCCAGATCCCGGCCGGCGTCGCCCGGATCTGCTGCCCCACCCCTGCCGGCGTCCTCCCTCGCCGGAGATCGGCTCGATCCCAGCGAGCTCCGCCTCCCCTCGTCGCCGGAGAAGCCACCGCCGTCGGGCCTCCTCTGCGTTCGTCGGACATGTCCGGTTGGGACCCGGACATGTCCACTGACCCCTCTTCCATGCCACAGAAACGTGGGCCCGAGCGCCCAGCCGCCGGACGTGTCCTGCCGGGCACGGACACGTCCGCCTAGTCAGCCCCGAGGTTGTTTTTTTTGTCCAAGTCCCTGTTTAGTGTAATTTTGTTGCATACTTTGCATGGCTGTAACTTTTTGTGTTTATGTCCAAATTGAGCATATAATATGTCAAAATGATCGTTGTCATATGGTCTTCATTTTCTTCCACAGTGGCATGCTTGTTTGAGTTCATCTTGATGCCCTAATCATCGTTGCAAGAGTGCTATATGTTGAAAACTGCTGATAACTGTAAATTTGTTGCATGCTTGTGGTGATGATATCTTTGTGCATGTTGGTCCAAATGGAGCATATGATATGTCAAAATGTTCATTGTGAAGTGATCTATATGTTGGTTGCTGTAGCATTCATGTTAGGTACGATATTGCCATGTTAACCTCTGTTGCAAAAGTGCATTTGGCTGTTAAGTGCTGAAACTTGTTATGCGATGTTGTTTTGTCTTGCTCATAGCTATTGATGTGTTTGTCTTTCATGCCACATATCAATATGTTTTAGAAGCACAATCATGTCCTCTTTGCTGTGGTGCTATTACTTTTCATGATATGCCTTGAGGTGTTTGCAACAAGCTTGCAAAGTAGCCTTCTCGCTGATGTTATTTTCTGAGACTTGTTAAAACTGTTAAGTCTGAAACTGTTAAACCTGATGCTATGTTTGCTTCATGCCTCACTCACATACATGCATGTTTTAGTATGTCAAATCCGCATGTCTTGTTATCCATGTTATGCTCTATCCATTCGTGCCCTTGTTTGCATATATGGCCTGTTGTAGCTTATTTATTTCTTGCTCTCAAGTTGCTATAAATTTACATGTCAGCCTGTTATCAGCATGATCAATTTGGTGAAGCTTGTTGTTATTGATCCATGCCTCCTATGGAGTTGCTCCAATGGAGTTGTTTGATGTATGCTATGTCTATTACATGTCCATGATATTTATATACTTAGTAGAGTTGATATGCTTGTTGTTTTGTGCCTCCGAAGTCAGCATCGTGATGATGTTTTTGCCTTCCCAGATTTTGACCAAGACTGGATAAATTTATTGCAACTTGCCATGCTTGTTTAATTGTCTTCCAGCAAGTTTTTGGGTGTGCTCTAAGTTCATGCTTGTTAAGTATTATGTCTATTTCACATCCATGCCTCTTGTTATCATGTTTGGGTGTGTTAGCATATATATACCTTGCTCCAAAGTTGCTATGTTGCTGAATTTGGACAGCTTGTTGTTATATCTTGTTTCGTGTGTATGTGTTGAACGGTTGCTCCATTTTGAGCGTAGTCTATATGAAACTTGTGTATTTTTGTGTGTAGAAGGATAATATCATGTTGTTTAGATGTTTGGAGTGTGTTTGCTTGTTGTTTGGATGCATCTTGCATATTTCCCATGCTTGTCTTGTTTTGCTCATATCTTCTAGGCCGTAGCTCCGAATTAAACAAAATTTATATGTAACTTGACTAGAATTTAGAGTAGATCATCCTGGTGCATGTTAACCTGCTGTTTAACAACTTTAGCTTAAGGTTTGTTCAGATCTGGACCAATTTCGAAACGTGCATATGAGGACTTACCGGAATTGTTATATGTGGATTCCGGCCTCATTTAAACTTATTGGTTTGTGTTGTTCTTGTGTGCTTCATCCCTTGCTATGAATTGCATCATATTGACTTGTCTTGCATCATACTTGGTTGAGCATCTTATCATGTTCTTGTGTTGTGTGTTTACCTTGTTGTATGCTTCTTCTCGCTAGTTCTTTTCCGTTACGATCGTGAGGAGTCGTTCGTCTACACATGGTTCGACTCCGTGGATTCTTCTTCGTCTTCTTCATGGACCCGTTCTTCTTCCTTGCGGGATCTTAGCAAAGATGACCATCACCTTGGATACCTTTACTATCATTTCTAGGCCAGATATCTCGATGCTATCGTTATATGTCGCGCTACCCATCTTTTGTTGTCAGCACCTCTCCTTGTTGCCATGAAACCTCTAACCTTTGACACATTCCCAACAAAACCGTTGTTTGGCTATGTTACCCGCTTGCTCAGCCCCTCTTATAGCGTTGCTAGTTGCAGGTGAAGATGAAGATTGCTCCATGTTGGAACTTGATGTTTTGGGAATATCACAATATCTTATATATATTTTAACACACCTATACACTTGGCAATGGGTGGAAGGCTTGGCCTTTTGCTCGGTGTTTTGTTCCACTCATGCCACCTTAGGACCCGATAAACCGGCGTTATGTTCCTTGATTTTGCGTTCCTTACACGGTTGGGTATGTGGGGACCCCTTGACAGTTCGTCTTTGAATAAAACTCCTCCAGCAAGGCCCAACATTGGTTTTAATTTGCCTCATAATAACAACTTAATTAATTAATTAAATTGCATAGGGGGTCGCGTCCCCGAGGATTCTTTTCTACATAACAGGGGGGGCTTGTGATGATGGTGTTGGTCCCAAACGGGGAGACTGCAGGGCCACCACAGGGAAACTCGAGGTCTGGTATTTTCCTGTAGGCTCACCTATCCGGTCGTGGCCTGAGACGAGATATGCGCGGCTACTATCACGGTGTCAGCACACCGGGAGGTCTTGCTGGACTTGTTTTACCATTGTCGAAATGTATTGTGCACCGGGATTCCGAGCCTGATCGAATTGTCCCTAAGATAAGGGGTAATATTATTATTATCTCTGCTGATCGTGAGAGCTTGTGATGGGCTAAGTTGGGACACCCCTGCAGGGTTATGATATTTCGGAAGCCGTGCCCGCGGTTATGTGGCAGATTGGAATTTGTTTGTGTCCGATTGTAGAAAACTTGACAGAGGATCCGAAGTAAAACACACAACCGTGTGAGTAACCGTGACCGTCTCTTTTCACTTTGAGAAGAGAACACGGTGGGGTTATGTTTGACTCATAGGTAGTTTAGGATCTTTAGCGATCATTACTAGTTTGCGATCGTTTGCGTAGATGCTCATCTTATTCTTGTACTCGTAAGCTAGCCACCATATATTGCTTAGCCGCTGCTGCAACCTCACCACTTAACCTCTTCCTACCCATTAAGCTTTGCTGAGTCCTCGTGGCTCACAGATACTACAACAACAGTTGCAGGTGCAGGTTTTCCGATGACTCGACGTGAGAGCGATGTTTCCTTCTGTTGGAGTTCTTTCTTCTTCTTCTTCGTCAGTCTTGGGTTAGGTTCCTGGTCGGCAGCCTGGGTTAGTAGATGGATGTCATTGTGCTTTTCATGTTTGCGTCCATAGTCGGATGCCTTGTATCGATGATGTTGTATTCATGTGACTTGTATAAATTGTTGTATCCCCATGTATTTATGTAATGGTACGATGTAATGATATCCATCTTGCTAAGCGCCTGAGATGCGGTTGTGCCCCAATCACGTATGAGTCACGTGATCGGGATAGAATCGCATCTTAGGCCTGACAAAAGGAAGACAAGAACGTTAACATGCATCAACCCCTATGCATAGATTACCCCAATGTCTCCTTGGAAATCTGTGAGTTGAGTGCCAAAACATATATCAAGTGTATCAATACGATACCCCATTGTCACCACGAGTATTCAATTGCAAGACATATATCAAGTGTTCTCAAATCCATAAAAGTATTCAGTCCGATTACAACAAAATCTCAAAGGGAAAAAACTCAATTCATCACAAAAATATAGAGAGGGGAAAACACCATATGATCCGACTATATTAACAAAGCCCGCGATACATCAAGATTGTGCATCTCAAGAACACGAGAGAGAGATAGAGAGAGAGAGAGAGAGAGAGAGAGAGAGAGAGAGAGAGAGAGAGCGAGAGAGATTAAATACATAACTACTGGTACAAACCCTCAGCCCCGAGGGTGTACTACTCCTTCCTCACCATGGTGGCCGCCGGGATGATGAAGATGGCCACCGGTGATGATTTCCCCCTCCGAAAAAGTGCCGGGAAGGGCTCTAGATTGGATCTCATGGACTATAGAGCCTTGCGGAAGTGGAACTTCAGATCTAGGTTTATTTATGATGGTTTCTCTATTTTAGGAATTTTTGGCGTCGGTCTCACGTCCGGATGGGCCTCGAGGTGAGCACAACCTACCGGGGCACCAATGGCCCACCAGGCGTGCCCTGGTGGGTTGTGCCCTCCTCGTGGCTCTTCTGGCCCTCCCACGAAGCTTCAGGGGTCTCTTTTGTTCAAAAAATAATCGTCAAAAAGTTTCAGCTCATTTGGAGAATTTTCATTTCTGCACAAAAAACAACACCATGGTAGTTCTACTGAAAACAACATCAGTCTGGGTTAGTTCCATGCAAATCATACCAAAACCATATAAAATTGTTATAAACATGGCATGAATACTTCATAAATTATAAATATGTTGGAGATGTATCAAATATATAGAATTATCTTTGAACAACAACCTCTGCTTAAGCACAACTTACCTATTGAAACTCTAGGATGTCCTCCTCCACCTTAAGGTGATCCTGTGTTCGAATTAAAGCAATTGCCCGACACTTTGAAATATACTTATCTTGATGAGAAAAAGATATATCATGTTATTATTAGTGCCAACCTTTCAGAACATGAAGAAGAAAGATTATTGAAAATTCCGAGGAAGCACCGAGTTGCTATTGGATATACTCTTGATGATCTTAAGGGCATTAGTCCCACTCTACGTCAGCATAATATTAATATGGAACCTCAGGCTAAACCCTTTGTTGATCACCAACGCCGTCTAAATCCCAAGATGAAAGAAGTGGTAAGAATGGAAATATTAAAACTTCTGAAAGCAGGTATAATCTATCCCATAGCTGATAGTAGATGGGTAAGTCATGTTCATTGTGTCCCGAAGAAGGGAGGAATTACCATTTTTCCTAATGATAAAAATGAATTGATTCCACAAAGAGTTGCTACAGTCTATAGAATCATAATTGATTTCATAAAATTAAACAAAGCAACTAGAAAAGATCATTACCCTCTGCCTTTTATTGATCAACTGCTAGAGAGGTTATCTAAGCACACACACTTTTGCTTTCTTGATGGATATTCTAGTTCCTCTCAAATACGTGTCTCACAACCTGATCAAGAAAAGACCACTTTTACTTGACCTTTGGAAGCTATGCTTATAGACATATGCCTTTTGGTTTATGCAATGCACCTGCTACATTTCAAAGATGTATGTGTTGGGGAACGTAGTACTTCAAAAAAATTCCTACGATCACGCAAGATCTATCTAGGAGAAGCATAGCAATGAGTGGGAAGAGTGTGTCCACGTACCCTCGTAGACTCAAAGCAGAAGTGTTTAGTAATGCGGTTGATGTACTTGAACGTCTTCATGATCCAACCAATCCAAGTACCGAACGTACGGCACCTCCATGTTCAGCACACGTTCAGCACGATGTCGTCCCTCGATCTCTTGATCCAGTTGAGGATGAGGGAGAGTTTCATCAGCATGACGGCGTTGTGACAGTGATGATGAAGTTACCGGCGTAGGGCTTCGCCTAAGCACTGCAATGATATGACCGAGGTATGTAACAGTGGAGGGGGGCACCGCACAGGGCTAAAAGATTGGCTTGTGTGTCTTTGGGGTGCCCCCTCCCACGTATATAAAGGAGGGAGGGACGAGGAGGCCGGCCAAGAGGGGGCGTGCCAAGGGGGGGGGGTCCTACTTGAACTCCTGGTCCAAGTAGGATTCGCCCCCTTTCCTATTCCCACTAGGAAAAGAAGGGCAAGAGGAGGAGGAGAGAAGGAAAGGGGGGCCGCCCCCCAACCCTAAATCAATTCGGTTTGGGCCTAGGGGGCGCGCCACCACCTGGCTGATGCCTCCTCTCTCCACTAGGGCCCATTAAGGCCCATTGACTCCCCGGGGGTTGCGGTAACCTCCCAGTACTCCGAAAAAATGCCCGAACATCCCAGAACCCTTCCGATGTCCAAACATAACCTTCCAATATATCAATCTTTATGTCTCTACCATTTCGAGACTCCTCGTTATGTCTGTGATCTCATCCGGGACTCTGAACAATCTTTGGTCATCAAAATCACATAACTCATAATACTAATTGTCATCGAACGTTAAGTGTGTGGACCCTACGTCTTCGAGAACTATGTAGACATGACTGAGACACATCTACGGTCAATAACCAGTAGCGAAACCTGGATGCTCATATTAGTTCCTACATATTCTACGAAGATCTTTATCAGTCAAACCGCATAACAACATACTGTCACACCCTGATTTTCATGTCACATTGCTTAAGTTTATTATCATGTTAAAAATGTGGATTTACAAAAACTTTTGAGTGTTTTTGACTTTGCTTGATTTGACTTTTGTCTGCTGTTTGCTAGTGCTCTAAAAATCAAATAAATCCTTCAACTCTTATACTTCATCTCCTTGACCCAAAACCTTTTCCCAATGATCATGCCATGTGTATAGACCAGTATAGAATTTTCTTATAAAAATATTTTGGCCAAATGGTATTTTCTGAAATTAGTTTTCCAAAAACCCCTGCATGGAGGTTTGCACTACAAGTACCTTATTTAGGGTGTGAAAAATCTTTCAAAAAGTATATGTGAATCCTATTAGGTATAGGACTCCCAGAAACCACAAAATTATAATTTTAAAAGTTATTTTTATATTTTATTTAAAAGCTTTTTCTTAAGGCCGGAAATGGTCTTTAATAGGGAAAAATTATTTAATTATTTCAAAAATATTTGCCAAAATTCAGGGAGACTCATAGGACATATATTGTCCATATATAAGAGTTTCAACACATGGTCATGTTCAAAATATTGGGCAAATCCTTCCAAAACCCTTTCTGGATATTTCAAGCTTTTGAAATATTTACAAAGGAAATATTCTCCAAAAATTCCAGGGAAATTCTATCATGTCAAATATGACATATTTGATGATCTTCCAAAGCCTCATGCCTTGAAGATCAAGGAAACATCATCTAATCCCCTCAAAACCATTTCTGTCCATTTTAAAGTTTGAGCAACTTTACATTGCCAAACTTGTCCAAATGCTCTCAAACTTGGTGCACATACTAAAATGATGTAATTATGCATCTATGCCAAATGGCACAAGTTTTGGAGAAGCATAACTTGGTCTAAGTGCCCCAAAACCATTTCTGTTCAAATTCAAATTTGAACAACTTTACATTGTCAACTTTTTACCTGGGGCCTCAAACTTTGTGGGCATGATCATAACCCCAAATTATGATGCTACACCAAGTGGTGCATCAAGGGGAGATGAATAGCTCAACTCAAACATGGTGAAACCAATTCTGTTGATTTCTAGGGTTCACCAAAGTTACATTGGCAACTTTGCCCAAATGATCTCAAAATTGGTGTAGGGTCCTAATTGTGTGTGACATTCCATCCTGTTAAGTCCCATGCCAATTGGAAGTCATTTGCCTCCCCAAAACTTGATCAAACACCTTCTGTCCAATTACCAAAACCAGTGTTTGGACCCCTTTCACTTTTTCCCTTTACCTCAAATTCCTACCACAGCTTCTCCTGATCATCTTCTACCCCCAGTAACTTCTCTATGGCCTTAGCTCAATCATTTGAGGGGGTAAAACCCCAATTCACACTGCTGGACAGCAGTAAACTCCTTCTTCTTCACCTACCTCCTCATTCCAGTGGCTCCCTAGAGCATCCAAGGCCACAGGCCATTTCTTTACTCCTCTCCTGACCTTCTAGACAACCTGGGGCACGATGGACATGACCAGAGCGGCGGGGACATGACTGTGCCAGCCATTCGGGTGCTCTGGAGCGCGCTACAGTGCGCTCCCGCACTGTAGTCGCCTCCAATCGGCTGCTCCCAACAGCCTTGGGCCTCCCCCTCGTGTCCCCCGAGGCTGCCTCGACGTCCGCAACCTGCTGGACGGTCGGCCCTCTCCTCTCTCCTCCTCTCTCACCCCTGCTCGCACGCGCGCCATGGCCGCTCGAGCGCTCCAGTGAGCAAGCTCGCACGCGCGACGCTCTGGCACCTCCCTGCTCCCCCTCTCTCTTTCTTTAGTCCTAGACCAACTCCAGGAACACCTCGGACACACTACGGCAGGCTCGCGTGGCCCGTGGCAACGGCAACATGCTCGCCGGCGCACGGCGCCTCGGTGGACCGGCGCCCCCCTACTTATAGGGCACCCCGAGCCCCCCTTGCACCTCCTTTCGCACTCTCCCTCTCCCGTGCGTCTCCCAAGCCGTCCCGTTGCTCTCCCCGTGCCCTACGGCCTCCTCCCTGGCCGGAGCAGAGCCGCCGGCCGCCGCCTAAATGCGGGCACCTCAGGCCCTTTCTCCTCCTCCTAGCCACCCAAACGCCTTCTCCTCACCACCGCCAACTCACCCAGGATCCAGTTTCTCCTTCCCCCGCCCGTTCCTCGTTGTTCCTAACCACTCCGACGGTCGCCTCCGCGGCCATCCAAGCCGTCGCCGTTTCAGCCCTCCCCGGCGTGCGTGAAGTACGTGGTTGGGTGCGGCATGTCCTCCTGAGCACGCCGGTAGGCGGAGCGTCGCCGGAGAAGGCCCGAGTCGACGGGGCCACACCGGCGAGCGCTCGGCCGTGCCTCCCCTGCCTCGCCTCTGTCCGCACGAGAGGAAGAAGAACCTGCCGCTGGGGCCCGCGCGTCAGCGACCCAGTGGGCGGGCCCCTCCATTTAAGTGGAAGCGGGTCTGGCCTCGGCCGCCTTCCCCGCGCGGAAACGCCCTTCCTGGCGGGCACCTTCGACGTGGCCAGGCCCCTGCGCGTGGCTGTGCAGATGGGCCGGCCCAGTGCACCGAAGCACTAAGCCCCGCCCTGTGTGCAGTATGAGGGTAAAGCCCTTTTCCCTTTTCTTTTTCTTTTTCTGCAATCTTCAAAAATCCATGAATAATTCAAATAAACTCCAAACTTGATGATTCAAATTTCCTATGGCTCCATAAATCATGCTCTATCACATGATGCACCATGCACACCTTTCCAGAAGCATTTCTTTCACAAATAATTATTAAATGCCATTATTCCATTTTCTGTGATGAACTTTAGAAAATCACAGAGTGCTCAAATTTGATCCAAATGCAGTGATTCAAATTCCTAGATGCTTCTCATATCCAAACTTAGTTTTGGAACATTTTTATTAATACTTTCTGTACCCCACCAAATATTGAGCCATTTCTTCATATTTATCAGCTTTGCAAAATCCTAGGAAATTCATTTGAATTCCAAATCCAGTGAAACCAACTCCTATATGCTTCTAAAATCATGACTTGTTGATGGGTGCCTTTGCTCATCATTCAAGAATATATTTATGTACACTCCTTTCAAATCCATAAACCCCTTGGTTCCATCATATTGAAATGATCCAAACTATTCATTGATCCAATACCTATGAAACCACCTTGGTTATTTTTCATATGACCAGAGGTATCCTAGAAAAGTCCAACTCCTATTTTTAGAGCACTTTTATTTTTGCTTTGATTGTGTTGCTTATTATGATTGTTTCCATCGTTAGTTGACGAAATAAATGGAATACTCGGAGATGGACCAGAAGGTTTGAAGACTCGGAAGAATAAGGCAAGCAGCCCTTTGACCATGCTCGAGAAACCTTTTTATGCATGTCTCATAACCCCTTATTATCAATGCATCGGAATCATGTTGAGGTGGAAACCACTTTGGTTGCTACCTCTGTTACTTTACTATTGAAACTTGCATCAAACATGACCCTACCTTCCTATGAGGGTTATGTGGGTGGGAGTAGTTAGGTTGCTTTAATAGTGGCTACGCAAATGGGATGGGTATATGCATGGTGACGGAGGCAGAATACTTTCAAAAGACTTTTCGAAAACCCCGTCGGGTGCCACTTATGCCCGAGGGAGATGGTGAGATGGGTAACCACTTGATGACGAAGTGGTGTACCGAGGCAAGTGTGTGTGTTGTTTTGAAAACGGATTGGTTTAAGTTGCGACCGTTATTCCAACCAAACATGCGCAACCACTCTACCCTTATATGGGAAAGGGCATTATTGATTACCTAGGTCGATACTAGCATGGTGCCCGCAATACTAGTGACAGGGGTGACATGAGGTCACTCTCGGGACGGGGTCGCGCTTGGATAGGCGGCCATGACTGTCTTTACAGGGCACCGGACACACCGTTGGTACCCCGTGCTTGTGGTATGTGATGAATACGGAGCGAGGCTCCAAAAATCTTGAGATGTGAAATGTGGGGCACGGGGCTGTTACCAATCGAGTGGACTCCATATTAGTGTCGTCTAGGGAAAGATAGTGATCGGGTGCTTACCCTGGGTACTTGAGGTACCGCGGGTCGTGGATGACACGGAAGTTCCCCGGATCTTGTGGGTAAAGTGTGCAACCTCTGCAGAGTGTAAAACTATTCGAATAGCCGTGTCCACAGTCAAGGACAGTTGGGTAACCGCTCTTGGGCTACGTCCAATGTTTGCGAAACCGGGTGTGTGTGTGAGAAAACAACATGATTCAGAGATATTGTTGATGTGATTGTGAGGAAGTCACAATGAGCTTGAGCATGAGTTGATTACAACTCTTTCTCGAAAATGATGTCTGTGACCTCCTGATACTTGTTGCAGACACATGCATGTCCATGTTATATGTTGATCATACTTGCATATGAAAAACTAGCTTTCCGCAAAACCGCCAACTTAGCAGTAGAGCCTTGCATAATTATTCTGTCATCACACTTGGGTTGCTTGCGAGTACATTCAATGTACTCATTGGCTTGCCACTGGTTATTTGATTGGCCAGGCAGGAGAGAACAGGTTATGATGGAGATTTCTTGGTGACGAGCATGCGAGCTAGGACGCTTCCCAGTCAGAATGTCTGTAGGGTTAAGGCAGATGGCATGGGCCCAAGTTGTTATTGAAGATTTCCGCTGCGATGATATACTCAAGGCTTGACCATAATGGTCCTATTTGTGTAATACGGTGTGTATGGATGTAAGACTCTTGTTATTCAGCTTCTGTGTGTTCAGTGAGCATTGATCTCTGGGATCACTGTACACGTGCATTAGGTGATCACGACTTATGAGTCGGGATCCCCACACATACGTTGTTCCCTTTGTCATCGGCATGTTACTTGCCTGAGATTCGATCGTCGGTATCATCATACCTAGTTCAATCTCGTTAACAGCAAGTCTATTTACTCGTTCCGTAATACATCATCTCGTGACTAACTCATTAGTCATTTGCTTCTTATTATGATGTGTATTACCGAGAGGGCCCAGAGATACCTCTCTGACACTCGGAGTGACAAATCCTATTCTCGATCTATGCCAACACCACAAACACCTTCGAAAACACATGTAGTGCATCTTTATAATCACCCAGTTATGCTGTGATGTTTTATAGCACACAAGGTGTTCCTCTAGTATTCGGGAGTTGCATAATCTCATAGTCAGAGGAACATGTATAAGTTATGAAGAAAGCAATAGCAATAAAACTAAACGATCATAGTGCTAAGCTAACAGATGGGTCTTTTCCATCACATCTCCCGTTGATCAAATGACAACACATGTATATGGTTTAGGAAACACAACCATCTTTGATTAACGAGCTAGTCTAGTAGAGGCATACTAGGGACACTCCGTTTTGTTTAGGTATTCACACATGTATCAAGTTTCCGATTAATACAATTATAGCATGAATAAAAGACATTTATAATGATATATAAGGAAATATAGTTAACAACTTTATTATTGCCTCTAGGGCATATTTCCTTCAGTCTCCCACTTGCACTAGAGTAAATAATCTAGATTGCATCGTAATGATTCTAACACCCATGGAGTTTTGGTGCTGATCATGTTTTGCTCGTGGAAGAGGCTTAGTCAATGGGTCTGCGACATTCAGATCCGTATGTATTTTGAAAATCTCTATGTCTCCCTCCTTGACTTGATCGCGGATTGATTTGAAGCGTCTCTTGATGTGCTTGGTTCTCTTGTGATACCGGGATTCCATCGCCAAGGCTATTGCTCTAGTGTTGTCACAAAAGATTTTCATTGGACCCGATGCACTAGGTATTACACCTAGATCGGATATGAACTCCTTCATCTAGACTCCTTCATTTGCTGCTTACGAAGCAGCTATGTACTCCGCTTCACATGTAGATCCCGGCACGATGCTCTACTTGGAACTGCACCAACTGACAGCTCCACCGTTCAACAAAAATACGTATCCGATTTGTGACTTAGAGTCATCTGAATCAGTGTCAAATCTTGCATCAACGTAACCGTTTACGGTGAGCTCTTTGTCAGCACCATAAACGAGAAACATATACTTTGTCCTTTTCAAGTACTTCATGATGTTCTTGGCCGCTGTCCAGTGATCCACTCATGTATTACTTTGGTACCTCCCTGCTAGACTTATAGCAAGGCACACATCAGGTCTTCCTCTTAAAGATCCATTTATCTTCAATGGCTTGCCGGTCATCGGGCAAGTCAACCAAAGTCCACACTTTGTTCTCATCCATGGATCCCATCTCAGATTTCATGGCCTCAAGCCATTTTGCGGAATCTGGGCTCATCATCGCTTCCTCATAGTTCGTAGGTTTTTCATGGTCTATTAACATAACTTCCAGAACAGAATTACCGTACCACTCTGGTGCGGAACATACTTTGGTTGACCTACGAGGTTCAGTAGTAACTTGATCTGAAGTTTCATGATCATGATCATTAGCTTCCTCACTAATTGGTGTAGGAATCACTAGAACTAATTTATGTGATAAACTACTTTCCAATTTGAGAGAAGGTGCAATTACCTCATCAAGTTCTTCTTTCCTCCCACTCACTTCTATTGAGAGAAACTCCTTCTCTAGAAAGGATCCATTCTTAGCAACGAATATCTTGCCTTCAGATCTATGATAGAAGGTGTACCCAACAGTTTCCTTTGGGTATCCTATGAAAACACATTTCTCCGACTTGGGTTCGAGATTATCAGGTTGAAGCTTTTTCACATAAGCATCGCAGCCCCAAACTTTAATAAACGACAACTTGGGTTTCTTGCCAAACCATGGTTCATAAGGTGTCGTCTCAATGGATTTAGATGGTGCCCTATTTAACGTGAATGCAACAGTCTCTAAAGCATAACCACAAAACGATAGAGGTAAATCGGTAAGAGACATCATAGATCGCACCATATCTAATAAAGTACAGTTATGATGTTTAGACACATCATTACGCTGTGGTGCTCCAGGTGGCGTGAGTTGCGAAACTATTCCACACTGTTTCAAATGAAGACCAAACTCGTAACTCAAATATTTGCCTCCGCGATCAAATCGTAGAAACTTTATTTTCTTGTAATGATGATTCTCTACTTCACTCTGAAATTCTTTGAACTTTTAAAATGTTTTCGACTTGTGTTTCATCAAGTAGATATACCCATATTTGCTTAAATCATCTGTGAAGGTTAGAAAATAATGATACCCGCCACGAGCCTCAACACTCATTGGACTGCATATATCGGTATGTATGATTTCCAGTAAGTCAGTTGCTCGCTCCATTGTTCCAGAGAACAGAGTCTTAGTCATCTTGCCCATGAGGCATGGTTCACAAGCATCAAGTGATTCATAATCAAGTGATTCCAAAAGCCCATCAGCATGGAGTTTCTTCATGCGCTTTACACCAATGTCACCTAAATGGTGGTGCCACAAATAAGCTGCACTATCATTATCAACTTTCCATCTTTTGGCTTCAATATTATGAATATGTGTATCACTACGATCGAGATTCAACAAAGATAGACCACTCATCAAGGGTGCATGACCATAAAAGTTAGTACTCATATAAATAGAACAACCATTATTCTTTGATTTAAATGAATAACCGTCTCACAACAAACAAGATCCGATATAATGTTCATGCTCAACACTGGCACCGAATAACAATTATTTTGGTCTAGAACTAATCCCGAAGGTAGATGTATAGGTAGCGTGCCGACGGCGATCACATCAACTTTTGAACCATTTCCCACGCGCATCGTTACCTCGTCCTTAGCCAATCTTCGTTTAATCCGTAGCCCCTGTTTCGAGTTACAAATATGAGCAACCGAACCAGTATCAAATACCCAGGCGCTACTACGAGCATTAGTAAGGTACACATCAATAACATGTATATCAAATATACCTTTGTTCACTTTGACATCCTTCTTATCCGCCAAATACTTGGGGCAGTTCCGCTTCTAGTGACCAATCCCTTTGTAGTAGAAGCACTCAGTTTCAGGCTTGGCTCCAGACTTGGTTTTTTTCCCGGGAGTAGCAACTGGCTTGCTATTCTTCTTGAAGTTCCCCTTCTTTCCCTTGCCCTTTTTCTTGAAACTAGTTGTCTTGTAAACCATCAACACTTGATGGTCCTTTTTGATTTCTACCTCCGCAGCTTTGAGCATTGAGAAGAGCTCGGGAATTGTCTTCTGCATCCCTTGCATATTATAGTTCATCACGAAGACTTTATGGCTTGGTGGCACTGATTGAAGAAGTCTGTCAATAACACTATCATCATCAACTATTACTCCAAGTTTAGTCATATGGTTGTGGTACGCAGACATTCTGAGTATGTGTTCACTGGCAGAACTGTTCTCCTCCATCTTACAGCTATAAAACTTGTTGGAGATTTCATATCTCTCAACTTGGGATTTGCTTGAAATATTAACTACAACTCTTGGAACATCTCATATGCTCCATGATGTTCAAACCGTATTTGAAGTCCCGATTCAAAGCCATAAAGCATGGCACACTGAACTATCGAGTAGTCATCAGACCACGTCCGCCAAACGTTCAAAGCATCTACATTAGCGGGAGGGGGCTTGTCACCTAGCGGTACTTCAAGGACATAATTATTTTGTGCGGCAATGCAGATAATCCTGAAGTTATGGACCCAGTCCGTGTAGTTGCTACCATCATCTTTCAACTTAGCTTTCTCTAGGTATGAATTAAAATTCAAGGGAACGGTAGCACGAGCCATTGATCTACAACAACATAGATATGCAAGAACTATCAGGACTAAGTTCATGATAAATTAAAGTTCAATTAATCATATTACTAAAGAACTCCCACTTAGATAGACATCCCTCTAGTCATCTAAATGATCACATGATCCAAGTCAACAAAGCCATGTCCGATCATCACGTGAGATGGAGTAGTTTTCAATGGTGAACATCTTATGTTGATCATATCTACTATATGATTCACGCTCGACCTTTCGGTCTCCAGTGTTTCGAGGCCATGCCTGTACATGCTAGGCTCGTCAAGTTTAACCCGAGTATTCTACGTGTGCAAAACTATCTTACGCCCGTTATATTCGAACGTGGAGCTTATCACACCCGATCATCACGTGGTGTCTCGGCACGACAAACTTTCACAGCGGTGCATACTCAGGGAGAACACTTGTACCTTGAAATTTTGTAAGGTATCATCTTATAATGCTACCGCCGTACTAAGCAAAATAAGAAGCATAATAAGATAAACATCACATGCAATCAAAATATGTGACATGATGTGGCCATAATCATCTTGTGCGTTTGATCTCCATCTCCAAAGCATCGTCATGATCTCCATCGTCACTGGCTTGACACCATGATCTTCATCGTAGCGTCGTGGTCGTCTCGCCAACTTTTGCTACTACTACTATCGCTGACTCATAGTGATAAAGTAAAGCAATTACATGGCTTTCGCAATTCATACAATAAAGGGACAACCATAAGGCTCCTACCGATTGCCGATAATTTTACAAAACATGATCATCTCTCATACAATAACGTATAACTCATCACGTCTTGACCATATCACATCACAACATGCCCTGCAAAAACAAGTTAGACGTCCTCTACTTTGTTGTTGCATGTTTTACATGGCTGCTACGAGCTTAGCAAGAACCGTTCTTACCTACGCATACAAAACCACAACAATTTTTCGTCAAGTGTGCTGTTTTAACCTTCACGATGACCAGGCGTAGTCACACTCGATTCAACTGAAGTGAGAGAGACAGACACCCGCCGGTCACCTTTAAGCAACGAGTGCTCGTAATGGTGAAACTTAGCTTTCTCTAGAAACGCATTAAAATTCAAGGGAACGGTAGCACGTGCCATTGATCTACAACAACATAGACATGCAAAAACTATCAGGACTAAGTTCATGATGAATTAAAGTTCAATTAATCATATTACTAAAGAACTCCCACTTAGATAGACATCCATCAAGTCATATAAATGATCACGTCATCCAAATCAACTAAACCATGTCCGATCATCACGTGAGATGGAGTAGTTTTCAATGGTGAACATCTTATGTTGATCATATCTACTATATGATTCACGCTTGACCTTTCGGTCTCCAGTGTTCCGAAGCCATGTCTGTACATGCTAGTCGAGTTTAACCTGAGTATGATGCATGTGCAAAACTGTCTTACACCCATTGTATGTGAACGTAGAGCTTATCACACCCGGTCATCACGTGGTGTCTCGGCATGACGAACTGTCGCAGTGGTGCATACACAGGGAGAACACTTGTACCTTGAAATTTTGTAAGGGGTCATCTTATAAGGCTACCATGGCACTAAGCAAAATAAGAAGCATAATAAGATAAACATCACATGCAATCAAAATATGTGACACGATATGGCCATCATCATCTTGTGCTTTTGATCTCCATCTCCAAAGCATCGCAATGATCTCCATCGTCACCGGCTTGACACCATGATCTTCATTGTAGCGTCGTGGTCGTCTCGCCAAGTATTGCTTCTACTACTATCGCTAACTCATAGTGATAAGTAAAGCAATTACATGGCATTCGCAATTCATACAATAAAGAGACAACCATAAGGCTCCTTGCTGATAATTTACAAAACATGATCATCTCATACAATATCGTATAACTCATCATGTCTTGACCATATCACATCACAACATGCCCTGCAAAAACAAGTTAAACGTCCTCTACTTTGTTGTTGCAAGTTTTACGTGGATGCTACGGGCTTCTAGTAAGAACCGTTCTTACCTACGCATCAAAACCACAACGATTTTTCGTCAAGTGTTTTGTTTCAACCTTCAACAAGGACCGGCCGTAGTCACACTCAATTCAACTAAAGTTGGAGAAACTGACATCCTCAAACCACCTATGTGCAAACACGTCGGTAGAACCAGTCTCATGAACGCGGTCATGTAATGTCGGTCCGGGCCGCTTCATCTAACAATATCGCTGAATCAAAGTATGACGTTGGCGGTAAGTAGTACGACCCGCTCGTTGCTATGCTTCTCCTAGATACTTCGTAGACCGAAAGAGGAAGCGTTTAGTAACGCGGTGGATGTAGTCGAACGTCTTCACGATCCAAACGATCCAAGTACCCAACGTACGGCACCTCCGTGTTTAGCACACGTTCAGCACGATGACGTCCCTCGAGCTCTTCATCCCGTTGACTACGAGTGAGAGTTTCGTCAGCATGACGGCGTGGTGACGGTGATGATGAAGTTACCGGCGCAGGCCTTTGCCTAAGCACTGCAACGATATGACTGAGGTGTGTAACAGTGGAGGGGGGCACCGCACACGGCTAAAAGATTGGCTTGTGTGTCCCTGGGGTACCCCCCCTCCCACGTATATAAAGGAGAGAAGTAGGAGGAGGCCGACCAAGAGGGGGGGCGCCAAGGGGGGAGTCCTACTTGGACTCCTTGTCCAAGTAGGATTCGCCCCCCTTTCCTATTCCCACTACGAGAAGGAGGGAAGGAGGAGGAGAAGAGAAGGAAAGGGGGGCCGCCCCCAACCCTAAACCAATTCGTTTTAGGCCTGGGGGGTGCACGCCACCACCTGGCTGCTGCTTCCTCTCTCCACTAGGGCCCATTAAGGCCCATTGACTCCCCGAGGGGTTCCGGTAACCTCCTGGTACTACGGAAAAATGCTCGTACATCCCGGAACAATTCCGATGTCCAAACATAACCTTCCAGTATATCAATCTTTATGTCCCGGCCATTTCGAGACTCTTCCTCATGTCCGTTATCTCATCTGGGACTTCGAACAATCTTCGATCATCAAAATCACATAACTCATAATACTAATCCTCATCGAACGTTAAGCGTGCAGGCCCTACGGGTTTGAGGACTATGTAGACATGACCGAGGCACATCTTCGGTCTATAACCAATCGCGAAATCTAGATGCTCACACTGATTCCTACATATTCTACGAAGATCTTTATCGGTCAAACTGCATAACAAAATATGTTGTTCCCTTTGTCATCGGCATGTTACTTGCTTGAGATTCGATCATCGGTATCATCGTACCTAGTTCAATCTCGTTAACGGCAAGTCTATTTACTCGTTCCTTAATACATCATCTCGTGACTAACTCATTAGTCATTTGCTTGGAAGTCTTATTATGATGTGTATTACCGAGAGGGCCGAGAGATACCTCTCCGACACTAGGAGTGACAAATCCTATTCTCGATCTATGCCAACACCACAAACACCTTCGGAAACACCTGTAGAGAATCTTTATAATCACCCATTTAGATTGTGACGTTTGATAGCACACAAGGTGTTCCTCTGGTATTCGGGAGTTGCATAATCTCATAGTCAGAGGAACATGTATAAGTCATGAAGAAAGCAATAGAAATAAAACTAAACGATCATAGAGCTAAGCTAACGGATGGGTCTTGTCCATCACATCATTCTCCTAATGATGTTTTCTCATTGATCAAATGACAACACATGTCTATGGTTTAGGAAACACAACCATCTTTGATTAACGATCTAGTCTTGTAGAGGTATACTAGGGACACTCTGTTTTGTCTATGTATTCACACATGTATCAAGTTTCCGGTTAATACAATTCTAGCATGAATAAAAGACATTTATCATGATATATAAGGATATATAAATAACAAATTTATTATTGCCTCTAGGGCATATTTCCTTCAGTCTCCCACTTGCACTAGAGTCAATAATCTAGATTACATAGTAATGATTCTAACACCCAAGGAGTATTGGTGCTGATCTTGTTTTGCTCATGGAAGAGGCTTAGTCAACGGATCTGCGACATTCAGATCCGTATGTGTTTTGCAAATCTCTATGTCTCCCTCCTTGACTTGATCACGGATGGAGTTGAAGCATCTCTTGGGACATAAAATCTCTGAAAGAGGTATTAAGCTGGAACAAGCTAAGGTTGATGCAATTGAGAAAATGCCATGTCCTAAAGATATCAAAGGTATTTGTAGTTTCCTTGGTCATGCTAGTTTCTATACAAGATTTATCAAAGACTTTTCTAAAACTTCTAGGCCTCTTACATATCTTTTACAAAAGGATATTCCATTTGTTTTCGATGATGATTGTGTAGAAGCCTTTGAAACACTCAAGAAAGCCTTAATTTCTGCACCTATTGTTCAACCATCTGATTGGAACTTGCCTTTTGAAATCATGTGTGATGCTAGTGATTATGATGTTTGTGCTTGTAACGCCCAGGATGCGGCTATAGCTCCTACGTGTCGAGGCACGACTTAGAATCATAACCACATTCTGGAATGGTCTCAAGTATGGTATCTTTACACAACCCATGTAATGAACAGGATGAAAGAGAGTTTAATAGTTGGCTTACACTCGCCATGTCACACAATTAATACAATAAACATACATTCATCTAGAGAACACAGAGTCCGACTACGAACGAAATCAAACAAAGAAAAAGATACCACACAGGCTAATCCTGATCGTCCCTAGTAGGAACCACTACTGATCGTCGGGGAACATCACGTACATACACCCACGCTCTTCATCGAACTCCCACTAGAGCTCTTGCACGTCTCCCGAGTCAAAGTCAGATGTACCTGCACATATTTGTGTAGTAAACTTTGAGTCACGAGGACTCAACAATCTTGTTTCCGGGTATCAAAACTATCAAGGCTTTTAGGTGTGGAGAGGTTATAAAGTGGCTGCAGCAAGCACTAAGCATTTTATGAGGCAAGCTTACAAAGTCAGAGCAAGATGAAAAGATATGCCAACGGGCGCAACTAGTAGTGATCAAGAAGTGATCCTGTCTACTTACGTTCATACATAACCCCGCCGTGTTCACTTTCCGAACCCCTTCGAAAAGAGACCATCACGGTTACTCACACAATTAGTGTATTCTTATTTGAGTTATGGTGTCAAGTTATCTACAACCAGATATTAACAAATTCCAATATGCCACATAACCTCATGCATGACTTTAGAAAGATCATAACCCTGTAGGGGTGTCCCAACTTAGCCCATCACAAGCTCTCACGGTCAGTAGAGGTAAAACCTATTATCTTAGGGACAACCCGACAAGACTCGGAATCCCGGTGCACAAGATATTTTGACAATGGTAAAACAAGTCCAGCAAGACCTCCCGACGTGCCGACACCCCGATAGGAGCCGCGCGTATCTCGTCTCAGGCCATGACAGATGAGCTACCAAAATACCCCAAGTTGCCAAGGGGCGGCGCCGCAAGCTGCTCTAGTTTGGACCAACACTCATGAGGAACACTGGCCCATGTTGTCGATTAAGAATCCTCGGGTTAATTACTCCCTATGCAAGTTTTAGTTATTAGGGAAATGGTAAAACCAATGTTGGGCCTTGCTGGAGGAGTTTTATTCAAAGCGAACTATCAAGGGGGGGCCATAAACCCCAACCGTGTTAGGAACACAAAATCAAGGAACATAACACCGGTTTATCGGTTCCTAAGGCTGCATGGGTGGAACAAAACACCTAACAAAAGGCCAAGCCTTCCACCCATTGCCAAATATATATGTGCATTAATTAAGTAAGAGATATTGTGATATTCCCAAAATATCCAAGTTCTGACATGGAGCAATCTTCAACTTCACATGCAACTAACAACACTATAAGAGGGGCTGAGCAAAAGCGTAACTTAGTCAATCAACGGTTTGCTAGGAAGGCGGTTAGAGTGTTTCATGGCAACATAGGAGGCTCACAAAACTAGAATGGGTAGCGCGACATAGCTATAGAGTGAGACAACTAGCAAAGCAAGGATAGAGGTGATATCAAGGAACGGTCATCTTGCCTGGGATCTCGCAAGGAAGAAGAACGAGTCCATGAAGAAGGACAAACGGACATAGTCGAACGAGTCCTCACAACTCCGGAACGAAACCGAAGCTAACAAGAGAAGGAAACCGGAAAGAAGAAAACAACATGGTAAACACACAAGCATAAACATATTATGATGCACAATCAAGTATGATGCATTTCCGGTTTTAATATGCATGGCAAGGCAAAGTGCACAAACAACACTACAAATTAAGTGGAGCTCAATATGCAATGAGTTGCATATTGACGGAACACCACATTCACATATTTAGTTTGATCTCGTTATGAACCCAATAAGTTTAAATGTTCTTAACATGGCAAGAGGTGAAGCATGAGCAAACTATACTATCTAGGCATTTTAAATGAGGCCGGAAATAACAAACAACAATTTCGGAAAATCCCCATGTGCATATTATTGATTTTGGTACGGTTCTGCATAAAAACATATTTTAAAGTTATTAAACAGCAAAAGTAAAAGAACCATGTTAATCTACTTATTTTTCTAGCCCATTTACATATAAAGTTTATTAAATTTGGAGCTACAGATATTTAGTTATCAAATAAACCATTTTAACATGTTATTTAAGCAAATTTAAACAAACAACAAGTTAAACATTTTTAAACAGGGATGAAAGTTGGACAATATTAAACTACACAAAATTCTGATCATTATGCATATAAACTTTGTTTAATTCCGATGCATGGTTTAGGAGTTATTAAATGCATGAACTAGGAGGACTAAACCGTAAAACTGCTCTTCTCTAGAAATAGAGAAATTCACAGATCCTAAAAAAACGCCATCGGGCCGAAACTGAGATCTGGCCCAGGGCGCGGAGGAGCTGCTCACATTGGGCCAGGTCGGGCCGATGGTGGAGGGAGACCGAAGCGGGTTTGGGTCGGTTGCTGGGCTGCTCCTGGCTTGAGGCTCAGGACGTCGTCGCTGTGGCAGGCGGGCAAGCGGGTCATCGAGGCAGTGTCGGTCAACGCGGGCGCGTGACTTGTGTTCGATGCGGAGAAGGTCCAGGACGAGGCCAATAGCGACGCTGGTGCTTCCGGCGACGACGCGGCGAGGCGGCGGCACGATCCGGAGGGCCTGACCGGACTGCGGCAGATCTGTTCGGGGTGGATCCATTCCCGACCATGAGTGAGCTTGCGGTGGCGCGGACGTGGAGATCCGGGCAGCCATGGATGAAGGGGAGAGATAGGGTCAGCGAGAGGGAGATATGGAGGGAAACATGGGAAGGGAGTAGGGGCGGCGCGGTGGCGCTTGAGCATCGGGCGAGGTAGGGAGGAGGTCGTGGGCATGACCTGCGGCTGCTGGGTCGGCGAGGAGATGGAGCTACGGGAGGCCATCCATGTCATTTCCTGAAGGGCAAGAGAGAGGTGAGGCAGGGAGAAGGAGAGGGCAACGAGGCCGGGCGGCTCACTGGAGGCAGCAGCTGTCACCGGCGAGGCAAGATAAGGAGGTGGCGATGCAGGGTTTTGGGAGGCAGAGCAACACGGGCGGCATGGCTGCTGGGGATGGGGTTCTCCAGCTCGAGTGCCTCGGGTGCATTCTCGTGCAGGAGCACTTGAGGCGGGGGCAGCTTGGGGCTTGAGGAGCTCGGGATCGAGCGCTGGTGGCTTCAGTGCATTTGGATCGAGGCGAGGTGGTTGGTCGATGGGATCTGAAGGATGCTGGGGGATTGGTTCGGGGCGCAGAACAAGGGAGGTGGTCGGAGACTGCAGTTGGTGGGTGGAGATCCCGATGAGAGGAGTGGCGGCGACGGAAGGAAAGTATGGAACAACTCGCTAAACTCTAGGGTTAGACTATATATGTAACTAGCAAACATGTCCATGCGTTGCAACGGGAGAAAAAAATGTCACACTTCCTTGGCCTAATAAGCATGGCTCAAGAGCCTTATGCACTTCCATGTCCTCTATTTCACTACCGTGTCTCACTCATGTTACCGTTTATCTATCTTCCTTCCCCCCTTGACTGATAGTAATCATGATGCTCAGTTGCTCATAATGCGTCCGAATGTGGTCATTCCCAAGGCAATGATTTCAGCAACTTCCTGACAAACTGATCGTGGTGAACGGCGTCAACGCATGAGAATGTTTCAAACTTTTGAAATCAATCTCGTCCAATTGGACGTGGGGAACACCCACGAGCTATGTTCTGCCTTTTAAATTGTACTCCCTCTGTAAAGAAATATGGGAGTGTTTAGATAATCACTAAAGTAGTGATCTAAACGCTCTTATATTTCTTTACGAAGGGAGTATATTTTTTTGAAATGCATAAATATTATTTTGAAAGGCAGGATCACTTTCTAAATTGCGTTGATTTTTTAAAATACTTGACTTTTTAAATTATGAGTGAATACACTTTCGGACAGGTTTGATCTACAAACTATCCGAACTCCACTTGTGAGTAGATTTAATAAGTTGTCACTGCCACATGGATCGGTCCTACATCGATGCAATTCTTTTTCACTTTCCTAATCAATAAACAACATATACTCGCTATTTTACTTTAACAATAATAACAGTAAACTACGTCAAATTCCAACGGTTTAGAAAGCTCATGCATCTATCTTGTTTGAAAAAATAACCCTTCAAAATTAAGTAGTGGCCTAGAAATTGATTTATATGCTTTATGCTTACAGAGCTGGTGAGTTGCTAACTTCCCTTCGTTATCTAATTTCTAGGCACATTAAAAGCATGTGCTAATTTGTGTGGAAGACTTATATGAGATCTCACATTTAGGTGTGATCGTGAGATCAACACCAAAAAATATATCATATTTAGACATTTTGAAAAAATCTGAAATTATTTGACTCGATGTACGTTTGGAGATTCAAAAAAACATATTTGAATGTGAAGCTTTTGGTAAATAGTACTTTGATACTATTCACATTTTAAATTTTGTCTTTTTCTTTCTATTAATGTGAGTTGAATTAGGAGTTGAAACTTTTTGACGTTGTACATCAACATTGATGTGTGTCTACAATTTTTTTGAGAATATTTGAACATGTAATTTTTTTCTCCAAAAAATCGATCCCATAGATCTTACCTAATAGGTTGGCCAACATTTGCGGAGAAATAAAAGATCCCACTTGGTGTCCGTGCATTTTGTGAACTACATGATACCCCGCGCGTTGCTGCGGGAATTTGAAGTATTGTATAGAAGAGGATTATGGAATGAAAAACAATAAACAAATAGAAGATATATAAATATGTTTATTTGAAGCATTGATGGTATGATGGATTTTACTTTTGGTTCTAAAAAATTCGAACGGTTTGCATTTCTATATAAACAGGGCATGAATCAGTTAGAATGAATGTTCCTGTTAGTAGCACAGCGGCAGAACAGTTTTCTTCCGATCTGTAGATCTAGAGTTTGATTGTTGCACTGAGATTTTGACTACTTTTGTACCAAATATATATTTTTGGCAAAAATACTTCCTAGCCATGTTTCGAACCGCGGCAGCTGCTTGCTAACCAAGGCAATAACCATCAGGATAGATATGAAGTGGGGTTAAACTCTGTCCTGCATTTCGTTTTATCTAGCAGTTCAAATTAAAAATTATCCGTGTGTGTGTGGTTGGCTCCCGAGCGATCCGAATGTAATTTCTCTCATTGTTGGGGTTGATCGTATCACTGGCAAAATATTATAGATCTGGGTCATTTTCAAAAAAAAAACAAATCTATGGTTTGTCCAAAACAATTTTCGAAATTTCAGAAATTTCGAACATTTCGAGGGTGAGCAAAATTTTTGCCACTTCGAAATCGTAAACCTTGGCATGATATAAATATGCATCGCCACATGAATGCTTTTTTCGACATCTGTAATAGGATTAGGCATAGTGAAAACCTCCATTTGGTGAAAAATCTGGAAACTTGGTACTTTGGAGCGTTGGATGATTAGTGGTGGGCTCATATAAAAGCGGACGTTTCCGCTCCAACTTTCACATGTTTTTCAAAGAAGCCATCTAAACGACACCCTGGCAGGGTTCTTCTCCATCGTAGAACTCAAGCTCCAACCAAATTTTCCATGGCGGAGAGCCGGAGAGAGGTGGAGGAAGCCAAGAAGATAAGCGTGCTCAAGTCAAGTGTAAGGAGTCCATGGACGTGAAGGGCAGCAGCCGAATGGCCACCATTGATGCTTTGGCCTGAAGGTCAGCTGCCACTGACCCAACGATAGGTTGCGCACAACATGGTGCAGCGGTCGTCGCTGGAGGTGTAACCGAGCGTCCTCTTGCCCTTCCAGCTGGAGGCGTTGTTCCTAGCAATAGAAAATACATCCATACATGACCACCAGCAAGATACCATTCCCTAAAAAAAGAAAAAAAAAGAACGTGCATATACGGCAATACACATCAGGCACGCACAACACATATGCATCTCTTCCATAAAAAAGCCACACATGCGTGCCATCAGGGGAACAACGACATAGAGCGTAGACATCTGGACAAATAAATAGCCGGAGCGAGCTCATCTTCTTGCTGCTACCTCGGTGTCCACATGGCTCCATCAGTGCCCCCAACGTACACGGGGCCGGCGCCCTGGCCCTTCTCAATTTAGAATCAAAGCTTCCACCCAAGCTAACTAAAAAAAGGTTCAGATCTGAGGAGATAAAGGGAATAAGAACACCCGACCTCTGATAGATGACATGTTTAGGAGGGCGCCGCCGCCGAGAGCTCGGGTTGACGTCGAAGCATATGGCTTGGGCCAATAAAGCCCCCTGGCAGCAGTCAAGAGGCTCCGCGTCGGTGTTAGCACGCAGGTCTCTGGGGGCAACAGCCTACGAAGGCTTGGCCAGCGATGGCATGGAGAGTGCCACAAATAAATAGTGGAGGAGAAGAAGCAGGAAGACCAAGGTGAAGAGTTATGGATGGATGGAAGATGAGCGGACCATCCAACAAAGAAGCAATAAGACGAAGGGGCGGCAGAGATTTGTTGGATCGCATGCAAAGACTAATTTGTTGATAAGCAATGATGCATGTAAGAGAGCGAATTAATGAGGGACGGGAGAATTATTTCATTTCACCATTTGTCCCGAAGTGTTATTTATCTTTGCTGCCTCTTCGTCTTACCTCAGCCAACAAAATAAACGATGACGTGGCTCATGCATGTGTAGAATTGCTGATTTGGCTAGATTGATGAAGTGGATACCTTGCATGTCAAGAGAAATAGGTTAGTGGGGATGAACTATTTAGGTATTATAGATAAGTGGGCTAGGCTTAGGTCTATTTGGTCCCTCTGATCGTAATCGGACGGTCTGAAATAAGTAGGTTAGGTATCCCAAATATGAAACCGAAGATGTTTTAGGGACGTTTGGGGATGATCCAAACCCATCGGTACCCGGTTCGGGTTTGGGGAAGTTTTCAGAATAGGTTGCGAAGGTGGTCGGTGTACTGTGCAAAGGGGTAAGATAGTCGCGGTCAAGTGTGTGCTTCGATTGTGAATGGTCAACGAAGCCAAGCGGAGTGACAACAACCATGGAGACAAGGAGAGAAGCAGCAACTACGAACGACTACAAGTTTTATGAAAACATGCGGATGCAATGCGCATGATGCTATGATGAATGCAACAAACAAAATAAAACACATGATAACAACGACATAACTGGAAGGCTTATGGAGCATCGTTCTCGGGGTGTCACAACTCTCCCACACTAACAGATGATATCGACCCGAGATCCAGGGATGGCACCGGACAGAAGCAGAAAATGAAGAGGTAAAACAAAGTTGCTTCTTGATAAACGAGTGAAACCAACAAACCTTGGGAGGTTGAAATACTTGAAAGAAAGAATGCAATAGGGATGAACGAGATTGCAAACACTCTGCTAGAAAAGAGGAACAAGGAACATTACGAGAACTAAGAGGTCAAGGGGCACGATAGACTTTGAAACCACTTCGGTTAAAACAAGATAGAGAAGGAATGAGAATGAAATAATTCGGACATCACTCCGACTGAAAATGGAAGGAATTAACATGAACTTGACAAGATGGGATGATACTTGATGAAATAACAACATACTGCCTCCTGAACTGATGAAAGAATGGCACAAGGGGTAATAAAGATTTCAGACAGCACTCCAGTTGAAAAAAGAGGCAAAACTTGATAACATGAGAGAACTTGAATGGAGGACACGACACGCCTGTTAACTGGACTAGAAAGGAAAAGAACATGATCTTGATATGACAAGATGATGGTTCGAAGAGAGCAATATGACAAAGCCTCCGGAAAAAAATAATGGAGTGAAAAGAACAAAGAAGAACAACATCTTCTACTAGAAATGAATTTGAAAACATCCTTACGAAGAAGGGTTGAGCGGAGTTGTTGACGAATCAGCAATCAAATGATAAACTCCTCGTGGACTTATGGAAACATCTCAAAACTACAGGTGAAATTCTGCCACTAATGGAAAACAATTGTTTGCTTGAGAGCAACAAAGAGATGAAAAGCTTCTTTCACCGAGAGGATAGATGGAGAACTTTGGGTCATTTATAAGCACCATAAATAATAACGATCCTTAGGGAAAGCCTTACGTGAAATACAACCCAGGATAACTCCAAGAAATAAATTGAGGGGCTGCAAGGATCTCCTCAAGAAATAGAAATGATGGGTTTAAATATCTCATTCTTGATAACTTGTGAATCATGAAATATGAAGGAAATTGTTAAGAATGACATAACACCATCTCAAAAGAAAAGGTAGAAGGAATTGCACTTCCGAATGCAAGATGACGAATACTTGAGCTCCTCCAACAAGAATCTTGATG
This sequence comes from Secale cereale, assembly GCA_902687465.1. Taxonomy (NCBI): domain Eukaryota; kingdom Viridiplantae; phylum Streptophyta; class Magnoliopsida; order Poales; family Poaceae; genus Secale; species Secale cereale. Next base: position 430,881,060 of record LR738710.1, on the reverse strand, counting down.
ATCACTTGAAGAATGAATTAAATCATGCATGGACCACCATGAAGAACTCCGGCAACAAAAGGATAAGAAGTGTAGGATGAAAAGAATAAGATTGAAGCCTTGCAATGATTTAGATGGATCTTCGCGATGAGAAAATTGAGAGAGCTTAGAACACCGGGAGACAAGACAAACAACTTGAAACCAAGAATATATTCATCATGAACAAACTCTGGAAGAAGGAATTAATCACTTGGATGCAACAAGAATAAGAATTATGTTATGCATATCCTTCACCAATTTAAATTGATGTGAATCATTGGATTTGGCATACTACTTATTCGCATTGAAAAGGATTGGAGAGAGATATAGCACAAACTTGAGAAAGTCTTCAATGAATCACCGGTAGGATTGGAAAGAACGAATGAATAGATACGATAACAAAAGAGCAATCTTGAATGAACCACCGCAAGAATCTGAAAATGAATGAAGATACATGAGGCAATCTTAGATACAAAAGACTGAATGGATCACGAGCAGAGTAGAGAATACTTGAATGACGCACCGGTAGGATTGAAGAACGAGAGATGGAAGGTGAGAACAAATAAATCTTCTAAAATGATGGTCTTCGAAGGATGAAAATGGACATGACTCATGAAATGCTTCGGATGGGTATGAGAAGAATTCCTCATAGTCAGAACAATAATGAGGATGTCATGAAGCTACAACCATGACAAGTCGAGAGAATGGACAAGGTTTAAGAGAAACTCATCTTCGGTCTTCAAAGGTGAGAATGACGATGAGGCACCACCAAAATTGTTGACACACTACGGAATAATGAAAAGACGGAAGATTGAACCGAACATGAATGAATTTGAAAGCGATCTTGGAGAAGGCATATGACTGATGGAATACATTCTTACGTCAGACTTGAAAAGAATCTGAGAATAGCTCCGGAAAAGAAATTAGAAGAGTCAGGTAAGATCCTGGGAAAATACCTGTGGGTTAGGGCCCACTCAAAAGAAACACTGTTGGAAAAGATTGCTTGAAAGAGAGATTGCACCGGTTGAATTAAATGGCTTGAATGAGATGACAACCTCAAAATAGTTTGAATGGGTTGAAAATGAAAACATTAATCTTCTGAGATATCTTCCACACTCTGGAGAAGAATTAGAGGGAGGTGAATAAATAAGAGAGACTTTGGATAAGAAATTCCAACATAGGAAAACATGTGAAACAATAGGAAGAGGTATGATTAACATTGAAGCTTAATTTAGTCCACCGGAGAAGAAACGAGAACGGGGAATGAATAACTTGAAGCTTCCTGAGCATCATCACGAGAAATCACCGGATAAACAACATTGAAGGAAAGAATGAAGAAACTTCTCATGAATATAATGGATACTTGATTAGGAATTCTTGCTTCATAAAGAAAAAGGGTGGGAGGGTGGGAAAAACAAAAGCAACTTGGTACGAATGGAATGAACACCATTGAGTAAACTGAGAATTCATATTGCAAATATCAAAAGGATCAAATTAACTTGAAGAGAAACACACCGGTTGAAAAAGAATTTAACATGACAATCTTGATGATCAAGAAGGATTAGCACTCCCATAGAAATACGAGAACACCGCTGAGGAACGGTATGGAATCAACACTTGACATCGAAGCAACTCGAATACCAACTCAAAACAAAACAAAGGATCAAGCTTTAAATAAGCCGGAACAAATATATGATAGAGATTACATCCGAAGTTTTCGTGATGATGCCCCCGGGCACGACGTTACAAAGTACATTGCATCCCCGAATCAGCATAGGCAAGGATTCATTAAGACACAATGTAACCAGTGTAAAATCAATCGTGACTAGCGAATCACTAGACGTTGAACCCCAAACTCATATCATGTATTCGTTGGAAGATTACCTAGAGTGCTACATCTCGAGCCTGCGTTGTTTTCCCTTGAAGAGGAAAGGGTGATGCAGCACAATAGCGTAAGTATTTCCCTTAGTTTTTGAGAACCAAGGTATCAATCCAGTAGGAGACCACGCGTGAGTCCCTCGTACCTACACAAACAAATAAGAACCTTGCAACCAACGCGATAAAGGGGTAGTCAATCCCTTCACGGCCACTTGCAAAAGTGAGATCTGATAGAGATGATAAGATAATATTTTTGGTATTTTTGATATGTAAACTGAAAGTAAAGATTGCAAAACAAAAGTAAAGTAAAGATAAATAGTTGATGGAAGACTAATATGATGAAGATAGACCCGGGGGGCATAGGTTTCACTAATGGCTTCTCTCATGATAGCATATTTCTACGGTGGGTGAACGAATTACTGTCGAGCAATTGATAGAAAAGCGCATAGTTATGAGAATATCTAGGCATGATCATTGTATATAGGCATCACTTCCGTGACAAGTAGACCGAAACGATTCTGCATCTACTATTATTACTCCACACATCGACGGCTATCCAGCATGCATCTAGAGTATTAAGTTCATAAGAACAGAGTAACACCTTAAGCAAGATGACATGATGTAGAGGGATAAACTCAAGCAATATGATATAAACCCCATCTTTTTATCCTCGATGGCAACAATACATACGTGCCTTGATACCTCTGCTGTCACTGGGAAAGGGCACAGCAAGATTGTACCCAAAGTCAAGCACTTCTCCCATTGCAAGAACTACCGATCTAGTAGGCCAAACCAAACTGATAGTTCGAAGAAACTTGCAAAGATATTTAAATCGTGCATAAAAGATGTCAGAAAAGAATCCAATATTGTTCATAGATAATCTTGATCATAAACCCACAATTCATCGGATTTCAACAAACACACCGCTAGAGGAATTACATCAAATAGATCTCCACGAAGATCGAGGAGAACTTTGTATTGAGATCCAAAGAGAGAGAAGAAGCCATCTAGCTAATAACTATGGACCCAAAGGTCTGTGGTAAACTAGTCACAACTCATCGGAGGGCCTATGGTGTTGATGTACAAGCCCTCCATGATCGATGCCCCCTCCGATGGAGCTCCGGAACAGGCCCCAAGATGGGATCTCATGGGTACATAAGGTTGCAGCGGTGGAATTAGGGTTTTGTGGTGCTCCTCGATGTTTTCAGGGTACACAGGTATATATAGGAGGAAGAGGAACGTCAGGGGAGCCACAAGGGGCCCACGAGGGTGGGAGGCGTGCCTACCCCCCTGGGCGCCCCTGCCCTCGTGGCCGCCTTGTTCGCTTCCTGGCATGTACTCCAAGTCTTCTGTGTTGATATTGTTCCAAAAATGACTCTCCTGAAGGTTTCATTCCGTTTGGACTTCGTCTGATATTCCTTTTCTATGAAACACTGAAATAACTAAAAAACAACAATTTTCTCTGGGCCTTGGGTTAGTAGGTTAGTCGCAAAAATAATATAAAAGTATATAATAAAGCCCATTAAACATCCAAAACAGATAATATAATAACATGGAACAATAAAAAATTATAGATACGTTGGAGACGTATCAAGCATCCCCGAGCTTAATTCATGCTCGTCCTCGAGTAGGTGACTGATAAAAACAGAATTTTTGATGTGGAATGCTACCCAACATAATTCAAAATGTAATTTTCTTTATTGTGGCATGAATGTTTAGATCCGAAAGATACAAGACAAAAGTTTAATATTGACATAAGAATAATAATACTTCGAGCATACTAACAAAGCAACATGGCCAAAGAAAGTTCAGCCCTACAAAATCATATAGTTTGGCTATGTTCAATCTTCGTCATACAAAGTACTCAAATCATGCACAACCCCGGTTTCAGCCAAGCAATTGTTTCATACTTAAATTTTTTCAAACTTTTTCAACTTTCACGCAATACATGAGCGCGAGCCATAGATATAGCACTATAGGTGGAATAGAATGGTGGTTGTGGAGAAGAAAAAAAGAGGAAGATGGTCTCACATCAACTAGGCATATCAATGGGCTATGGTGATGCCCATGAATAGATATCAATGTGAGTGAGTAGGGATTGCCATGCAACGGATGCACTAGAGCTATAAATGTATGAAAGCTCAACAAAAGAAGCAGAGTGGGTGTGCATCCAACTTGCTTGCTCATGAAGACCTAGGGCATTTGAGGAAGCCCATCATTGGAATATACAAGCCAAGTTCTATAATGAAAATTCCCACTAGTATATGAAAGTGACAAAACAAGGGACTCTCTATCATGAAGATCATGGTGCTACTTTGAAGCACAAGTGTGGAAAAAGATAGTAGCATTGTCCCTTTTTTCTCATTTTTTTGGGCCTCCTTTTTTTTCTTTGGCCTTTCTTTTTTTTCCTTTGGGACAATGCTCTAATAATGATGATCATCACACTTTTATTTACTTACAACTCGATATTACAACTCGATACTATAGCAAAGTATGACTCTATATGAATGCCTCCGGCGGTGTACCAGGATGTACAATGAATCAAGAGTGACATGTATGAAAAAATATGCATGGTGACCTAGCCACAAATACGATATCAACTACATGATCATGCATGGCAATATGACAATGATGAAGCGTGTCATATGAACGGAACGGTGTTGCATGGCAATATATCTCGGAATGGTATGGAAATGCCATGATAGGTAGGTATGGTGGCTGTTTTGAGGAAGGTATATGGTGGGTGTATGGTACCGGCAAAAGTTGCGTGGTACAAGAGAGGCTAGCAATGGTGGAAGGATGAGAGTGCATATAATCCATGGACTCAACATTAGTCATAAAGAACTCACATACTTATTGCAAAAATCTACAAGTCATCAAAACAAAGTACAACACGCATGCTCCTAGGGGAAGGGTTGGTAGGAGTTAACCATCACGCGATCCCGACCTCCACACAAAGGATGACACTCAATGAAATACCTCATGCTTCAAATTTGTCACACAACGGTTACCATACGTGCATGCTACGGGACTTGCATGTGACGCCCGAAGACCGACGTCCCAGAAGATTCCAGATGTTCCGGGTTCTCCCGTGTGTTTCTTTTGTGCTTGCTTTATTTATTTTTGCATTGCATCGTGTCATCATGCCATCATGTCATTCATCTTTGCATCTCAACTTAAATAAATTGTGTGGACCTTCGGTCCATTTAAATCGAGGGAAGTGTGACTCCTCTTTATAACATATCCTCCTGGTATTATGGAGCTATTATAAATAATTATTCCAATTGTGTGAAATTAACCCAACGCACTTGCATAATTTTTTCCCATGCCTTATCTTTCTCTTTCTTGCCTCTCCTATTTTTCATGGACCGTGGACATTTTTGCGAGTCCAGGAAAAATTACCTCTTGCCCAAACCCTACTCCTAACCCCCTCTTTCTTTTCCTTTATTTTCTTCTCTTTTTTTTCTTTTTCTTCTTCTTTCTCTCTTTATCAGGAGAGCCCAGCAGCTGCAGGCCTCTAGGCCATCTCAGCCTTCCGCGGCCCAGGCCTCCAGCAAAGCCCATCAGCTCCAGGCCCACAGCCTCTCTCCCGATCCCTAACCCTAAGCCCGACGTAGCAGCCCCGATCTCGTCGCTCCTCTTCTCCCTCTGCGCCGCACTCCCCTTCCTCCGTTCCCCCGAGCCGATCCCCTCCCGCATCGATCTCCCTCTCAGC
>LR738710.1:430858229-430875398 GCA_902687465.1 Secale cereale | reverse complement strand
CCTCGCTCATCTCCCCTCGCGCAGGCCTTCCTCGAGCGCCGCCCGCGCCCCGCGCATCCCCATCGTCGTCCGTCTCCAGTCCGCAGCGCCCGCACCCTCCTCGGCCAGGCACCGCCGCGGGGGATCCCCTCGCCACCTCCCGTCGCGCCCCTCTTCTCTGCGCCCTCCCGCCTCCGTCTCCAGCGCGAGGAGCTCGCCGACATCGCCGAGGCCGGCCGGCCAGGAGCCGCCGTGCAGCCCTCCAGCCAGCGCCTCCAGCGCGCCCCTCCAGGCCGGGTGCCCGGCCTCGTCCGGATCCCCCTTGAGCAGCCCCCGGCCACGTGCAGCTCCCTGCGACGCCCCAGGCCTGCCTCGTCGACCTTCCCGCCATCGTCTCGCGCCGGCCACCAGCCACCTCCGCCAAGACCGGCTGATGCTGTGCATTTTTTTCGCCGAGCCCCGCTTTGTTTTGTGCTGCACAAAGATCGCCTCGCCAAGCGCGGAAGACGAGCACTCCGCAACCTCCATGCCTCTCCTCTGCCGTGTTGCCATCTCCTTGTCGCTGCTGTTTTATGTTTTCTGCAAAGTCCAAGTACCTCCGTCGCCGGTGCCTAGTACACTACTTCCAACAAGGACCCGAAGACCAAGTTATGCCAAGATTGACACCGAAGGGTTCGGACCCGTCAAGTTCATCTACCGTGTTTCCGGAATCGCCAAGTACCTCGACGCTCGACGCCCGAACAACTACGTACCCCCTCCAAGTTCGACTAACGTCGCCAAGTCCCGAGACCGGCAAGTCCGAAGCCCCCAAGTACCTACCGATGACATGAACATCTATGGAAACAAGTTCGACTACTTCCACTACCGACGCCGACGAACCGTGTACCCCTACGTCAACGATGACTCGACAAGTACCCCGCCGGCGAGTACCTCTTCGGAAACGTGAACGACTACGAACGGAACAACTACTTCCCTCTACGAACGTGTACCCCGACCGCCTCGAGAACGTCTACTTCCACTACTTCCACTACGTCCCTCGACGACTCGAACCCCTCCGAGAACGAACGCTTCGAAGGTATAACCCCGAGACGATGACCCGTGTGATGCTTGATGTGTTGTATGAGATGTTTCCCTTGTGTGCACCGTGCCTGTATCATCTTTTGTCGTGCTCCTCGGTTGCCTCGTCGCCGACCCATGGGAACCCGGTGACGGGATCACCCCACCTTTCATCTCGTTCGACTCGCTCACGTCACCTTTTCTTTTGCACCGGTCTCTCAACGAGTTACAGGAACCGAGAGGTTTCGTTGCATCATTTTCGGATCGTTGCCGTGGCACCCTTTCCTTTCACCACGGTGACAATACGTCATATCTCTTCATGTTAATCTTTAATTAATAAATTGCATAAACTTGATCATGTCATCCGCATCATGTTAACAACATTTAAAATGTGTGATTTGTTGTTGCTTTAATAATTGCTAAACATGCTTATGGGGTTTTTCCCGGAATTGTTGTTGTTATTTTCCGGCCTCATTTAAAATGTCTAAATAGGTAGTTTACTTTTGTTGCACCTCTTGCTATGTTAACAAACATTTAATCTTGTCTTGTAAATAAACGAGAGTGAACTAAATAATTAAAATGTGGTGTTTCGTCAATATGCAACTCGTTGCATATTGAGATCCACTTAACTTGTAGTACTTGTTTGTGCACATTGCCATGCCATGCATAATTAAACCGGACATGCATCATACTTGGATGTGCATCGTATGCCATGTTTATGCTTGTGTGTTTACCTTGTCGTTTGCTTCTTTCCGGTTGCTTCTCTTGTTAGCTTCGGTTTCGTTCCGGAGTTGTGAGGATTCGCTCGACTATGTTGCTCCGTCTACTTCATGGATCCGTTCTTCTTCCTTGTGGAATCCCAGGCAAGATGATCATACCCTTGGATACCTTTACTACCATTGCCATGCTTGTCTCGATGCTATCGTTACATGTCGCGCTACCCATCTTTTATGTCAGCCTCTCCTTGTTGCCATGAAACCTCTAACCTTGACACCTTCCTAGCAAAACCATTGTTTGGCTATGTTACCCGCTTGCTCAGCCCCTCTTATAGCATTGTTAGTTGCAGGTGAAGATGAAGATCGTTCCAGGAGGGAACTTGTTGTTGGAATATCACAATATCTATTATTATTATTAACACACCTATATACTGGGCATGGGTGGAAGGCTTGGCCTTTTGCTCGGTGTTTTGTTCCACTCATGCCACCTTAGGCGCCGATAAACCGGCATTATGTTCCTTGATTTTGCGTTCCTTACACGATGGGTGGATGGGGACCCCTTGACAGTTCGTCTTTGAATAAAACTCCTCCAGCAAGGCCCAACATTGGTTTTAATTTGCCTCATAATAACAACTTAATTAATTAATTAAATTTGCATAGGGGGTCGCGTCCCCGGGTTCTTAATTCTACATAACAGGGGGGCCAGTGCTGATGGTGTTGGTCCCAAACTAGAGCCACTTGCGGTGCCACCCAGTTATCTGGGGTCTTCGGTTGCTGTACGTATTGCTCATCCGGACGTGGCCTGAGACGAGATACGCGCGGCTACTATCAGGGTGTCGGCACGCCGGGAGGTCTTGCTGGACTTGTTTTACCATTGTCGAAATGTCTTGTGCACCGGGATGCCGAGCCTGATCGGTTTTCCCTAAGATAAGGGGTGATGATATTATATTTATCACTTCAGCTAATCGTGAGAGCTTGTGATGGGCTAAGTTGGGACACCCCTGCAGGGTTATGATCTTTCGAAAGCCGTTCCCGCGGTTATGTGGCAGATTGGAATTTGTTAATGTCCGGTTGTAGAAAACTTGACAGAGGATCCGAAGTAAAACACACCACTGTGTGAGTAACCGTGACTGTATCTTTTCATTTTGAGAAGAGAACACGGTGGGGTTATGTTTGACTCGTATGTAGTTCAGGATCTTTAGCGATCACTACTAGTTTGCGACCGTTTGCGTAGATGCTCATCTTATTCTTGTACTCGTAAGTTAGCCACCATATTATGCTTAGCCGCTGATGCAACCTCACCACTTTATCTCTTCCTACCCATAAAGCTTTGCTAGTCTTGATACCCATGGTTATGGGATTGCTGAGTCCTCGTGGCTCACAGATACTACAACACCAGATGCAGGTTCAGCCGAGATTGATGCAGGAGCTGGTTCAGAGCTTCACTGGGAGCTCGATGAAGAGCGTGGTCGTATGCTTGTGACGTTTTCGACGATCAGTAGTGGTTTCTACTAGGGGCGATTCGGACCTGTGGCTTTATGTTGTTTTGGTATCTTTCTTTTGGATCTTCGCCCATAGTCGGGTTGTGATGTTTTTGAATGATGTCTTGCTTATGTAATGTATTGTGTGAAGTGGCGAGTGTAAGCCAACTATCTCCTTTTTCAATTTAATCCCTCTTTTACATGAGTCGTGCAAAGATACCAAACTTGAGATCATTCCAAAATGGGCTTATACCTTTAAGTCGTGCCTCGACACGTAGGAGGTATAGTCCCATCCTGGGCATTACATTGCAAACATCAACACAAGTATTTCTCAAATTCACAACTACTCTACTAGCATGACTCTAATATCACCATCCTCATATCTCAAAACAATCATCAAGTATCAAACTTCTCATAATATTCAGTGCACTTTATATGAAAGTTTTTACTATACCCATCTTTGATGCCTATCATATTAGGACTAATTTTATGACCAAAGCACATTACCATGCTGTTCTAAAAGACTCTGAAAATAATATAAGTGAAGCATGAGAGATCAATAATTTCTACAAAATAAAACCACCACCGTGCACTAAAAAGATATAAGTGAAGCACTAGAGCAAAACTATCTAGCTCAAAAGATATAAGTGAAGCACATAGAGTATTCTAATAAATTCCGATTCATGTGTATCTCTCTCAAAAGGTGTGTCCAGCAAGGATGATTGTGGTAAACTAAAAAGCTAAGACTCAAATCATACATGACGCTCCAAGGAAAACACATATCATGTGGTGAATAAAAATATACTCTCAAGTAAAGTTACCGATAGATGAAGACGAAAGAGGGATGCCTTCTCGGGGCATCCCCAACCTTAGGATATTGGTTGTCCTTCAATTTTACCTTGGGGTGCCTTGGTCATCCCCAAGCTTAGGCTCTTGCCACTCTTTGTTCCATAGTTCATCAAATCCTTACCCAAAAACTTGAAAACTTCACAACAGAAAACTTAGCAAAAATCTCGTGAGCTCCGTTAGTATAAGAAAACAAACCACCACTTTAAGGTACTGTAATGAACTCATTCTTTGTTTATATTGGTGTTAAACCTACTGTGTTCCAACTTCTCTATGATTCATACCCCCCGATACTACTAATAGATTCATCAAAATAAACAAACAACACACGAAAAATAGAATCTGTCAAAAACAGAACAGTTTGTAGCAATCTGTAACTTTCGAATACTTCTGTAACTCTAAAAAAATTGAACGAAATTGTTGGACATGAGGAATTTGTCTATTAATCATCTTCAAAAATAATCAACTTAAAAGCACTCTCCTGTAAAAAAAAGGTAGCTAATCTCGTGAGCGCTAAAGTTTTTGTTTTTTACAGCATGATCGCAAAGACTTCACCCAGGTCTTCCCAATGGTTCTACTTGGCACAAACACTAATTAAAACACAAAAACACATCTAACCAGAAGCTAGATGAATTATTTATTTGTAAACAGAAGCAAAAACTAAGAAAATAAAATTGGGTTGCCTCCCAACAAGCGCTATCTTTTAACGCCCCAAGCTAGGCATTGATAATTCAATGATGCTCACATGAAGATAAGAATTGAAGCACAAAGAGAGCATCATATAGCATGTGAAAATCACATATAAGTCTAACATCCTTCCTATGCATAGGCATTTTATAGTGAAACAAATTAAGACAAGCAATATCTAGCATATGCAAGGAAGAACAAAGAAACAATAGCAATCTCAACATAACGAGAGGTAGTTTAGTAACATGAAAATTTCTACGACCATATTTTCCTCTCTCATAATAATTACATGTAGGATCATAAGAAAATTCAACAAAATAGCTATCAGAAAAAAGATTCTCAACACGATCCACATGGACGCGAAGTTGACACTCTTCAAAAATAGTGGGATCAACGTTAACTAAAGTCATGATCTCTCCAAACCCACTTTTATCAAAATATTCATAAGATTGAACATTCTCCAAATATGTGGGATCTAAAGTTGACACTCTTCCAAACCCACTTTCAATATTATTGCGAACACTATTATCAATCTTACATTCATTATGGGGTTTAAATAAATTTTCAAGATCATAAGAAGAATCACCCCAATCATGATCATTGCAACAAGTAGTGGACATAGCAATACTAGCATCCCCAAGCTTAGGGTTTTGCATATCATTAATATAATTGTCATTAATAGAATTTACAATAGTATCATTGCAATCATCTTTTTCATTAAAAGAGCTATCGTGAATCACTTCATAATTTTCTTCTTTCAACACTTCATCACAATTTTTAGATTCACGAATTTCAAGCAAAACCTCATAAAAATAATCTAGTGCACACAGCTCACTAGAAATTGGTTCATCATAATTGGATCTCTTAAAAAGATTAGCAAGTGGATGAGGATCCATAATTTAGCAAGCGAAGATTCAAGCTAAGAGAGGGCACATAGCAACATAAGCAAACAAAAAGGTGAACGAAAAAAGGGCGAATAAAACAGCAAAGGTGAAGTGGGGGAGAGGAAAACGAGAGGCAAATGGCAAATAATGTAATGCGAGGGATAAGAGTTTGTGATGGGTACTTGGTATATGACTTTTGCGTAGATCCCGGCAATGGTGCCAGAAATTCTTCTTGCTACTTCTCGAGCTTGCATTGTTTTCCCTCGAAGAGGAAAGGGTGATGCAGCATAGTAGCGTAAGTATTTCCCTCAGTTTTTGAGAACCAAGGTATCAATCCAGTAGGATACCATGCGTGAGTCCCTTGTACCTACACAAACAAATAAGAACCTTGCAACAACGTGATGAAGGGGTTGCCAGTCCATTCACGGCCACTTGCAAAAGTGATATCTGATAGAGATGATAAGATGGTATTTTTGATATGTAAACTGAAAGCAAAGATTGCAAAACAAAAGTAAAGTAAAGATAAATAGTTGATGGAAGATTAATATGATAAAGATAGACCCGGGGGCCATAGGTTTCACTAATGGCTTCTCTCATGATAGCATATTTCTACGGTGGGTGAACGAATTACTGTCGAGTAATTGATTGAAAAGCGCATAGTTATGATAATATCTAGGCATGATCATTGTATATAGGCATCCCATCCGTGACAAGCAGACCGAAATGATTCCGCATCTACTACTATTACTCCTCACATCGACCGCTATCCAGCATGCATCTAGAGTATTAAGTTCACAAGAACAGAGTAACGCCTTAAGCAAGATGAGATGATGTAGAGGGATAAACTCAAGCAATATGATATCAACCCCATCTTTTTATCCTCGATGGCAATAATACAATACGTGCCTTGCTGCCCCTGCTATCACTGGGAAAGGACACTGGAAGATTGAACCCAAAGCCAAGCACTTCTCCCATTGCAAGAACTACCGATCTAGTAGGCCAAACCAAACCGATAATTCGAAGAGACTTGCAAGGATATTTAAATCATGCATAAAAGATTTCAGAAAAGAATCCAATATTATTCAGATAATATTGATCATAAACCCACAATTCATCGGATTTCGACAAACACATCGCAAAAGGAATTACGTCTAATAGATCTCCACGGAGATCCAGGAGAACTTTGTATTGAGATCCAAAGAGAGAGAAGAAGCCATCTAGCTAATAACTATGGACCCAAAGGTGTGTGGTAAACTAGTCACAACTCATCGGAGGGGCTATGGTGCTGATGTAGAAGCCCTCCATGATCGATGCCCCCTGCGGTGGAGCTCCGGAACAGGCCCCAAGATGGGATCTCACGGGTAAAGAAGGTTGCGGCGGTGGAATTAGGGTTTCGTGGTGCTCCTCGATGTTTTCAGGGTGCGTAGGTATATATAGGAGGAAGAGGCACGTGAGGGGAGCCACCAGGGGCCCACGAGGGTGGGGGCGTGCCTACCCCCCTGGGCGCGATCCTACCCTCGTGGCCGCCTCGTTCGCTTCCTGGCATGTACTCCAAGTCTTCTGTGTTGATATCGTTCCAAAAAGTGACTCTTCCGAAGGTTTCATTCCATTTGGACTCCGTTTGATATTCATTTTCTGCGAAACACTGAAATAGGCAAAAAAACAGCAATTTGCAGTGAGCTTTGGGTTAGTAGGTTAGTCCCAAAAATAATATAGAAGTGTATAATAAAGCCCATTAAACATCCAAAACAGATAATATAATAGCATGGAACAATCAAACATTATAGATACGTTGGAGACGTATCATAGAGCTACTTGAATTCCCACCTATTAATTCCCAAAACATTCTGGTTATGCAATCTGGTGTTGGGGATACAGGGGAAGAACAATATGTCACACAACTAACAAGCCCTACATCCAGATGTATCCATCTGTCAACACATAACCAAGCACCTTTGGAAATTGTGTACCTCAGACCTTCAAAAAGCATCCGCTATACTAGTTGTGGCAATACTCCTGAACTATCCCCCAGTATTGGGTGACGTCGGGGTTATCTCACCACCAGACACACATAGAAGAGTTTTCGATGTCGTCCACCTCTCGTATTCTGGAACTGCAACGATACAACTATGACGACAACACCTCGGAGCTCAACTCCCTGGGACACTACCACAACCCCTAAATGACAGGAGGCACCAAGAACAATGTTCTCGTCACAAAGATATCAGAACGATCCCAACAATACCTGCGTGATCCTAAAATTATTTTGGGTGAAAATTGAGAAAAGTGATGTCAAAACAACATCTGGAGTCCTCACCAGAGCAACGAAGGGGATAAGGAGTAAAAGAATTACTACTCCCCGATATATATATTCCTAAGACTCAAAACCGTTTTTTTTTTCTAGACTCAACATCGGCAGCGGTTCGATCAAGCAGGGGCTCATAGGTCGGGGAAGGCTCTGATACCAACTTGTAACGCCCAGGATGCGGCTATAGCTCCTACGTGTCGAGGCATGACTAAGAGTCATAACCACATTCTGAAATGGTCTCAAGCATTATATCTTTACACAACCCATGTAATGAACAGGATGAAAGAGAGTTTAATAGTTGGCTTACACTCGCCACATCACACAATTAATACAATAAAGACACATTCATCCAGAGAACGCAGAGTCCAACTACGGACGAAATCAAACAAAGAAAAAGATACCACACAGGCTAATCCCGATCGGCCCTAGTAGGAACCACTACTGATCATCGGGGAACGTCACGTACATACACCCATGCTCTTTCATCGAACTCCCACTTGAGCTCTTGCACGTCTCCTGAGTCAAACTATGATGTACCTGCACATGCTTGTGTAGTAAACTGTGAGTCACGAGGACTCAACAATCTTGTTCCCGGGAATCAAAACTATCAAGGCTTTTAGGTGTGGAGAGGTTATAAAGTGGCTGCAGCAAGCACTAAGCATTTTATGAGGCTAGCTTACGAAGTCAGAGTGAGATGAGAAGATATGCCAACGGTCGCAACTAGTAGTGATCAAGAAGTGATCCTGTCTACTTACGTTCATACATAACCCCACCGTGTTCACTTTCTGAACCCCTTCGAAAAGAGATCATCCTGGTTACTCACACAGGTAGTTTGTTCTTATTTGAGTTATGGTTTCAAGTTATCTGCAACCGGATATTAACAAATTCCAATCTGCCACATAACCGCGGGCATGGCTTTCGAAAGATCATAACCCTGCAGGGGTGTCCCAACTTAGCCCATCACAAGCTCTCACGATGAGTAGAGGTAAAACCTCTTATCTTAGGGACAACCCAATCAGACTCAGAATCGTGGTGCACAAGATATTTCGACAATGGTAAAACAAGTCCAGCGAGACCTCTTGACGTGCCGACACCCTGATAGGAGCCGCGCGCATCTCGTCTCAGGCCACGACGGATGAGCTATGGTTACAGCTACAGAAATACCCCAAGTTGCCAAGGGGCGGTGACGCAAGCTGCTCTAGTTCGGACCAACACTCACGAGGAGCACTGGCCCGGGTTGTTGATTAAGAATCCTTGGGTTAATTACTCCCTATGCAAGTTTTTAGTTATTAGGAAAATGGTAAAACCAATGTTGGGCCTTGCTGGAGGAGTTTTATTCAAAGCGAACTATCAAGGGGGGGGGGGCATAAACCCCAACCGCGTTAGGAACGCAAAATCAAGGAACATAACACTGGTTTATCGGTTCTTAAGGCGGCATGAGTGGAACAAAACACCTAGCAAAAGGCCAAGCCTTCCACCCATTGCCAAATATATATGTGCATTAATTAAGTAAGAGATATTGTGATATTCCCAAAATATCCAAGTTCCGACATGGAGCAATCTTCAACTTCACCTACAACTAACTACGCTGTAAGAGGGGCTGAGCAAAAGCGTAACTTAGCCAATCAATGATTTGCTAGGAAGGCGGTTAGAGTGTTTCATGGCAACATAGGAGGCTGACAAAACAAGAATGGGTAGCGCGACATAGCTATAGGGTGAGACAAGTAGCAAAGCAAGGATAGAGGTGATATCAAGGAACAATCATCTTGCCTGGGATCCTGCAAGGAGGAAGAACGAGTCCATGAAGAAGACAAACGGACATAGTCGAACGAATCCTCACAACTCCGGAACGAAACCGAAGCTAACGAGAGAAGCAAAAAAGAAGCAAACAACATGGTAAACACACAAGCATAAACATAGCATGATGCACAATCAAGTATGATACATTTCCGGTTTAAATATGCATGGCATGGCAAAGTGCACAAAGAACACTACAAATTAAGTGGGGCTCAATATGCAACGAGTTGCATATTGACGGAACACCACATTCACATATTTAGTCTGATCTCGTTATGAACCCAACATGTTTAAATGTTCTTAACATGGCAAGAGGTGAAGCATGAGCAAACTACACTATCTAGGAATTTTAAATGAGGTCGGAAATAACAAACAACAATTCTGGAAAATCCCCATGTGCATATTATTGATTTTCGTACTGTTCTGCCTAAAGACATATTTTAAATTCATTAAATAGCAAAAGTAAATGCACCATGTTAATCTACTCATTTTTCTAGCCCATTTACATATAAATTTTATTAAATTTGGAGCTACGGTTATTTAGTTATGAAATAAACCATTTTAACATGTTATTTAAGCAAATTTAAACAAACAGCAAGTTAAACATTTTAAAACAGGGACGAAAGTGGGACATTATTAAAATACACAAGATTCTAATCATTTTACGTATAAACTTTGTTAATTCTGATGCATGATTTAGGAGTTATTAAATGCATGAACTAGGTGGACTAAATCGTAAAACTGCTCTTCTCTGGAAATAGAGAAATTCACAGATCCTAAAAAAACGTCATCGGGCTAAAACGGAGATTTGGCTCAGGGCGTGGAGGAGCTGCTCACATCGGGCCAGGTCGGGCCGATGGTGGAGGGAGACCGAAGCGGCCGGCTTGGGGCGGTTGCTGGGCTGCTCTTGGCTTGAGGCCCAAGACGTGGTCGCTGTGGCTGGCGGGTGAGCGGGTCATTGAGGCAGTGTCAGTCAACGTAGGAGCCTGACTTCTGTTCGATGCAGAGGAGGTCCAGGACGAGGCCAACGGTGCCACTGATGCTTCCGGAGATGAGGCAGCGAGGCGGCGGCACGATCCGGCGGGGCCCGACCAGACTCCAGCACTTCTGGTCGGGGCGGATCCATTCCCAACTATGAGGGAGCTTGAGGTGGCGCGGATGTGGAGATCCGAGCAGGCATGGCTGCAGGGGAGAGATAGGGTCAGTGAGAGGGAGAGATGGAGGGAAACATGGGAAGGGAGTAGGGGCGGTGCGGTGGTGCTTGAGCACCGGGCGAGGTAGGGAGGAGGTCGGCGGCATGACCTGCGGCTTCTGGGTCGGCGAGGAGATGGAGCTACGGGAGGCCATCCATGGCGTTTCCTGAAGGGCAAGAGAGAGGTGAGGCAGGGAGAAGGAGAGGGCAACAAAGTCAGGCGGCTCACCGGAGGCAGCAGCAGTCACCGGCGAGGCAAGACAGGGAGGCGGCGATGCAGGGTTGTGGGAGGCAGAGCAACACGGGCGGCGCTGCTGCTAGGGACGGAGTTCTCCAGCTCGAGTGCCTCGGGTGCGTGCTCGCGCAGGAGCACTTGAGGCTGGGGTTGCTTGGGGCTTGAGGATCTCGGGATCGAGCGCTGGTGGCTTCAGTGCATTTGGATCGGGGCGAGGTGGTTGGTCGATGGGATCTGGAGGAAGATGTGGGATTGGTTCGGGGCGCAGAACAAGGGAGGTGGTTGGAGGTTGCAGTTGGTGGGTCGAGATCCCGATGAGAGGAGTGGCGGTGGCGGAAGGAAAGGATGGAACACCTCGCTAAACTCTAGGGTTAGACTATATATGTAATAAGTGTGCTAGGCATAGGTCTATTTGGTCCCTCCGATCATAATTGGACGGTCCAAATAAGTAGGTTAGGTAGCCCAAATAAGAAACAGAAGATGTTTTAGGTGTGTTTGGGGATGATCCGGACCCATCGGTAATGACTGCCCGGTTCGGTTCGGGGAAGTTTTCGGACTAGGTTGCGAAGGTGGTCGGTGTACTGTGCAAAGGGGTAAGACAGTCACGGTCAAGTGTGTGGTTGGATTGTGAATGGTCAACGAAGCCAATCGGAGTGACAACAGCCATGGAGACAAGGAGAGAAGCAACAACTACGAACGACTACAGGTTCTATGAAAACATGCGGATGGAATGCGCATGATGCGATGATGAATGCAACAAACAAAACAAAAACACACGACAACAACGATATACTTGGAAGGCTTCTGGAGCGTCGGTCTTGGGGCATCACAATGCTATTCTAGGACAAACAGTTGATAGGAAACTGAATGTTATTAACTATGCAAGTAAAACTCTAGAGAGTGCACAAAGAAATTATGCTACTACTAAAAAAGAATTTTTAGAAGTTGTGTTTGTATGTGATAAATTTAGATCCTATATTGTGGACTCAAAGGTAATTGTCCACACTGATCATGCGGCTATAAAATATCTTATGGAAAAGAAAGATCCTAAACCTAGACTCATTTGCTGGGTTCTTTTCCTACAAGAATTTTATTTACATATTACTGATAGGAAGGGGCCTGAGAACCACGTAGCTGATAACTTGTCTAGGTTAGAAAATATCTTGATGACCCACTACCTATTGATGATATTTTTCCTGATGAGCAATTGGGTGCAATAAATGTTTGTAATAGCACACCTTGGTATGCTGACTATGCTAATTATATTCTTGCTAAATACATACCTCCTAGTTTCACTTACCAACAACAGAAAAAAAATTCTTGTATGATTTAAGACATTACTTTTGGGATGACCCACATCTTTATAAAGAACGAGTAGATGGTATTATTAGATGTTGTGTACCTGAGCATGAACGGGAACAAATGCTACGAAAAATGTCACTCCGAAGCTTATGGAAGACATCATGCGGGAGACAGAACTGCTCACAAGGTATTACAATATGGTTTTTATTGGCCTACTCTCTTCAAGTATGCTCAAAGGTTTGTCTTATCTTGCGATGAATGTCGAAGAATAGGTAGTATCGATAAGCGTCAAGAAATGCCTATGAATTATTCACTTGCTTTTGAACCGTTTTGGGTATTTTATTATATGGGACCTTTTCTTTCCTCTAACGGGTATACTCATATTTTGGTTGCTGTTGATTATGTTACTAAGTGTGTAGAAGCTATTCCAACTAGAAGTGTTGATCTCAACACCTCTATTAAAATGCTTAAGGAACTTATTTTCCCAAGTTTTGGAGTCCCTGGATATTTAATGACTGACGGTGGTTCACACTTATTCATGGTGCTTTCCATAAAATGCTTGCCAAGTATGATGTTAACCATAGAATTGCATCCCCTATCATCCTCAATCTAGTGGTCAAGTTGAACTTAGCAATAGAGAAATAAAATTAATATTACAAAAGACTGTCAATAGGTCTCGAAATAATTGGTCCTAGAAATTGCATGATGCACTTTGAGCTTACAAAACAGCTTATAACAATCCTATGGGTATGTCTCCTTATAAAATGGTTTATGGAAAGGCTTGCCATTTACCTCTTGAGTTGGAACGCAAAGCATATTGGGCTATAAAAGAACTCAATTATGATTTCAAACTTGTCGATGAAAAGAGGTTATTTGATATTAGCTCTTTAGATGAATGGAGAACCCAGGCCTATGAAACTGCCAAGCTTTTCAGAGGAAAAGTTAAGAGGTGGCATGATAAAAGAATTCAAAAGCGGGAATTCAAAGAGGGTGAATATGTTTTATTGTGCAACTCTCGTTTTAGATTCTTTCCAAGGAAACTTCTCTGTAAATGGGAAGGACCTTATGTCATCGAAGAGGTTTATCGTTCTGGAGCCATCAAAATAAATAACATCGAAGGTACAAAACCGAAGGTGGTCAATGGTCAAAGAATCTACCATTACATCTCTGGTACGCCTATCAATATTGAAAGCAATATTATTCAAACCATGACACCGGAGGAACATATAAAAGAAACCTTCCGGAACACTCCAGAATCGTGAAATAAAGGAGGTACGTGATACGGTAAGTAAACGGACTCCGAAAAATCCGTAAAAATATTTTTTGTCGGTTTTGGAATATTAGAAAAATTAGGAAAATCAGAAGCAACCAGGAAGGCACCCCTCGTGGGCATAAGACACTAGGGCGTGCCTGGCTTACCAAGCATGCCCACGTGGGTTATGCCCACCTCGGGTACCTTTCAGATTCTGTTTTTTCTCCCGTTTGCTTGTTTCCAAAGATAAAACATCTTTACATACCCCCACGAACCTATTGATAACCATATCACGGAGAAATCATATGTTCTTATTTCTTGATGTTTTCTAGCAGATCTGAAAATATGTCATCTCAAGATTCCGAGGGTGAGAGCTATGTTGCTGACTATATTGTAAATTCTAAGGTTTATGGGGATTTGGAACATTATGGATGGACTACGGAGGAGAAGAAGACTATGATCCAAAAGGGAAGGAGGAGACAAGCTCAGATGAAGATGGAGTTCCATTACCCCAACTTGAGGATATGCATGTGGAATTCAAGAAGTCAAGTGTGCTCGATAAAGCAAAGAAACCTAAGACCCAATTTATCCCTTTTCGTATTCTACAAGAAAATAAACAATAATTATGCCAAAAGGTATTGACGCTAGAGCAAGAGATCGAGGATTTGAGGGAGGAAAATTCTATCCTCAATTGTAAGCTAAGGAGGAATGATAAGCTCGCTACAACCTCATCACTGCCACCAACACCTTCCTCGCCACCAAAGGAGAATTGATTATCGGGTATGGGCACCCCCTTGCCTTAAGCCAAGCATGGGGAAGTTGCCCCGATATCGTATCACATCACTTCTTCTGCCTTTATCTACCTTAGTTCGATCTTTAGTTATCTTTTACATTAGTTGAATAAAAGTCTAGTTCGATCTTTCTTTGAAAGTTTGCTTAGCTATCTATCTATGTAATCGTGTGCGAGATATACAATAAAGTTTAGTTTAGTTTTTCTTTCTTTACTTTCTTGTTGCAATAAAAAGAAAGGAAATAAATGAAAAAGATCATATGTAATCTTGTGGTAAGTAATGACATCACATAAGGAAAAGTATAAGTAGTAAAATTTATTGGAGATTGAAAAACATAGCATTGGTCAATGATGCAATTCATGAAAGAATTAATAAGGGAAGAGAAGATTCACATGCAAATATACTATCTTGGACATCTATTGTGACTATGAGCCCCCATCAAAATATTATATGCCAAAACTGGTGACATTGGACAGGGAAGACAACGTAATGACTTATGCTTGTTCATATTCACACAGATGTTATATTGTCATAGATCCTTTAACATGTGGTGCATGCTCAATATCTTTTCTAGCCGAAAACTCCGCACTAAGTAGAGATACTACTCGTGCATCCAAAAACCCTTAAACCCAAAAGTTTTTTGAGAGTCCACCATACCTACCTATGGATTGAGTAAGATCCTTCAAGTAATGTTTCATCGGCGCAATAAGGCAATAAAAATTGCTTATAAATGTGTTAGCTCATTTAATGTAAGAGAAAATTGAGCGTTGTACAAACTTGTGATGGCAAAATAATAAAGCCAACAGGCTGCATAATAAAGTTTGCCATCATAAGGGGCAATATAACGTGACATTCTTTTGCACTAAGAGATCGAGCATACAACCGAAAAGTGCATGGCAACCTCTGCATCCCTCTGCGAAGGGCTTATCTTTTTACTTTATGTATTTACTTTTATTCGAAGAGTCCAAGTATTTCTCTCTTTCCCTTTTTATTTTATCCTTTGGCAAGCATCATGTGGTGAGGAAAGATCGAGGCAGATATATCTAGTTGAATATGAGTGAGCATGAATTATTATTGTTGACATCACCCTTGAGGTTAATACGTTGGGTGGTGAAACCATAAGCCCCTATATTTCTATGTGTCCGGTTGAAACTTTTTGCTCATGTGTATGTGCTGACTGTTAGCGATCATAGAATACTATATGATGGTTGGGTATGTGGACTTTCCTAAAGGCTCCGATACGTGCCCCTTCCTGAAATATGATGAATTGTAGTTGCAAAATTGACTGAAAACATAGTTTGTTGGTTTTCAATAGAGTTTATGCTTTATACTTCAATAGTGTGATGAATTGTTACTTGCTCATGAGAAGTTATATGATAGAGCTATGTTATATCATGTTCTAATGAAGTTTGTTGTTGTTATAATAATATACATGATGCTTCTATGTCCGTATTTTATTTTATCGACACCTCTCTCTGTCTCTAAGCATGTGGACATGTTTTTCAATTTTGGTCTTTTGCTTGAGGGCAAGCGAGGACTAAGCTTGGGGGAGTTGATACGTCCATTTTGCATCATGTTTTCCTACTAATATTTATAATGTTTTTATGCATAATAATGCTTTTTGGACTAATTCTAATGCCTTTTCTCTCATAATATGCAAGGTTTACATCAAGAGGGAGAATACCGGCAGCTGGAATTCCGGACCTGAAAAAGCAATGCCAGGCTACCTATTCTGCACAACTCCAAATGAGTTGAAACTTCATGAGGATTTTTTATGGAATATTTAAGAATTATTGGAGCAAATAAGTAATAGAGGGGGCCCACCAGGTGGGCACAACCCACCTGGGCGCCCCTGGTGGGTTGTGCTCACACAGGCCCATCTCCAGTGCCCATCTTCTGGTATATAAGCCCTTCTGACCTAGAAAAAATAAGGAGGAGACTTTCAGGATACAGCGCCGCTGTCTCGAGGTAGAACTTGGGCAGGAGCACTTTTGCCCTCCAGCGGAGCGATTCTGTCAGTGGAACTTCCCTCCCGGAGGGGGAAAACATCGGCGTCATCATCACCAACAACTCTCCTATCTTGGGGAGGGCTATATTCATGAACATCTTCAACAGCACCATCTCATCTCAAACCCTAGTTCATCTCTTGTGTTCAATCTTGTTACTGGAACTATAGATTGGTGCTTGTGGGTGACTAGTAGTGTTGATTACATCTTGTAGTTGATTACTATATGGTTTATTTGGTGGAAGATTATATGTTCAGATCCATTATGATATTTAATACCCTCTGATCTTGAGCATGTTCACCATTTGTGTGTAGTTACCTTTGTTCTTGAGGTCACGGGAGAAATCATGTTGCAAGTAATCATGTGAATTTGATATGTGTTCGCTATTTTGATAGTATGTATGTTGTGATTCCCTTAGTGGTGTCATGTAAACATCGACTACATGAAACTTAACCATATTGGGGCCTAAGGGAAGGCATTGTGGAGTAGTAATTAGATGGTGGGTTGCGAGAGTGACAGAAGCTTAAACCCCAGTTTATGCGCTATTCCGTAAGGGACCGATTGGATCAAAAAGTTTAATGCTATGGTTAGTATTTATTCTTAATAATTTTCTCGTAGTTGCGGATGCTTGCGGGGG
>LR738710.1:430681101-430858195 GCA_902687465.1 Secale cereale | reverse complement strand
ACCTAAACACCGATCCACCCGCATATCAAATTATCAAAGTAGCGAACACGAATTTAACCAACATGATGAAAGTGACTAGATGAAATTCCCGTGTACCCTCAAGAACGCTTTGCTTAAAATAAGAGACCTTCTTGGCCTGTCCTTTGCCTCAAAAGGATTGGGCTATCTTGCTGCACTTTTGTTACTACTATCTTTACTGGCTCAAAAGAAAATTATCTTGCTATCAAACTACTCTGCTACTTACAATTTCAGCACTTGCAGACACTACCTTACTGAAAAATACTTGTCATTTCCTTCTGCTCCTCGTTGGGTTCGACACTCTTACTTATCGAAAAGAGCTACAATTGATCCCCTAGACTTGTGGGTCATCAAGGCAATTTTTTGGCGCCATTGGCAGGGAGTGAAGTGCTTTTGGTAACTAGAAAATTGGTAAGGAAACATTCATATAGTGTGCTGAAATTTATTGTCACTTGTTACTATGGAGAACAATCCTTTGAGGGGTTAGTTCGGGGTATCTTCACCTCGACCGAAACCACAATTAGCTACCCCTCAACCCGCTGCACCTACTGAAAATATTTAATATGAAATACCTTCGGGTATGATAGAATAACTGCTAGCTAATACTTATGCAGGAGATGGAATCGAACATCCTGATATGCACTTGATATATGTGGAACAAATTTGTGGATTGTTTAAGCTTGCAGGTTTGCCCGGGGATCAAGTTATGAAGAAGGTTTTTCCTTTATCTTTGAAGGGAAAAGCATTAGCATGGTATAGGCTATGCGATGATATCGGATCTTGGAGCTAGAACTGGTTGAAAATGGAGTTACATAAAAAAAAATCCTGTGCATCTAGTTCATCGTGATCGAAATTACATATATAATTTTTTGCCTCGTGTAAGAGAAATTATTGCTCAAGCTTGGGGGAGGCTTAAGTCAATGTTATATTCATGCCCCAATCATGAGCTCTCAAGAGAAATCATTATTTATAATTTTTATGCCCGGCTTTCTCATAATGATCAATCCATGCTTGATACTTCTTGTGCTAGTTCTTTTATGAAGAAAACTATTGAATTACGGTGGGATCTTTTGGAAAGAGTTAAATGCAACTCTAAAGATTGGGAACTCAACGAAGGTAAAGAGTCGGGTATTAAGCTTAAGTATGATTGCGTTAGATCTTTTATGAATACTGGTACTTTTTCAAAGTTTAGCACTAAATATGGACTTGACTCTGAGATATTAGCCTCCTTTTGTGAATCATTTGCTACTTATGTTGATCTCCCTAAATAGAAGTGGTTTAAATATCACCCACCTATTAAAGAAGAAATTAAAGAACCGGTACCACTTAAAGAAGAAACTATACTTTGTAATGTTGATCCAGTTGTTCCTACTACTTATATTGGAAAAAAAACTTTTCCTGCTAGTTTAAAGGAACGTGCTAAAGTTTCCACTGTTGTTAACAAAAGTCATATCAGACCATCTAAACCAGATGAACAAAAGTAGAAACTAATATTTCTATGGTCAAAGATCTCTTGGAAGAAAATGTAGATGGGCATGTTATTTGCTTTAATGAAGAAGCTGCTAGAATGCCAAGTATGATAAAAAAGGATAAGCACAGACCTATTGTTGGCATGCCCATTGTCTCAGTCAAAATAGGAGATCATTGATATCATGGTTTATGTGACATAGGTGCTAGCATGAGTGATATTCCCTACTCTTTATACCAAGAAATTATGAATGACATAGCACCCGCAGAGATAGAAGACATTGATGTCACTATTAAACTAGCTAATGGAGACACTATATCACCAATTGGGATTGTTAGAGATGTTGAAGTCTTGTGTGGGAAAATAAAATACCCTACTGATTTTCTGTTCTTGGTTCCCCACAAGATGACTTCTCTCCCATTATCTTTGGCAGACTGATACGTCTCCAACGTATCTATAATTTTGATTGTTCCATGCTATTATATTATGCTTCTAGGATGTTTTATGGGCTTTTACATACACTTTTATATGATTTTTTGGGACTAACCTATTAACCTAGAGCCCAGTGCCAGTTTCTGTTTTTTCCTTGTTTTTGACTTTCGCAGAAAAGGAATATCAAACGAAGTCCAATTGACGTGCCAAATTTTGATGATTTTTTCTGGACCAAAAGAAGCCCCCGAAGTAAAAGAGTTGGGCCAGGAGAGCCACGGGCTGCCCACGAGGGTGGGGGCGCGCCCACCCCAAGTGGTGGCGCCTCCCTATCTAGTGGACAGCCCGGAGACCTCCCTCACATGAGACCTACGCCAAAAAATCCTATAAATACAGAAACCTCCAGAAAATAACCTAGATCGGGAGTTCCGCTGCCGAAAGCCTCTGTTGCCACCGAAAATGAATCTAGACCCGTTCTGGCACCCAGCCGGAGGGGGGAATCCCTCTCCGGTGGCCATCTTCATCATCTCGATACTCTCCATGACGATGGGGGAGTAGTTCACCCTCGGGGCTGAGGGTATGTACCAGTAGCTATGTGTTTGATCTCTCTCTCTCATGTTCTTGAGATGGCACGATCTTGATGTATCGCGAGCTTTGCTATTATAGTTGGATCTTATGATGTTTCTCCCCCTCTACTCTCTTGTAATGGATTGAGTTTTCCCTCTGAAGTTATCTTATCGGATTGAGTCTTTAAGGATTTGAGAACACTTAATGTATACCTGTGGTGACAATGGTGTATTCTATTGATTCACTTATTGTATGTTTTGGTGATCAACTTGCGGGTTCCGTTACATTGGGAATCTATGCATAGGGGTTGGCACACATTTTCTTCTTGACTCTCCGGTAGAAACTTTGGGGCACTCTTTGAAGTTCTTTGTGTTGGTTGAATAGATGAATCTGAGATTGTGTGATGCATATCGTATAATCATACCCACGGATACATGAGGTTACAATGGAGTATCTAGGTGACATTAGGGTTTTGGTTGATTTGTATCTTAAGGTTTTATTCTAGTACGAACTCTATGATAGATTGAGCGGAAAGAATAGCTTCGTGTTATTTTACTACGGACTCTTGAATATCGATCAGAAAGAATAACTTTGAGGTGGTTTCGTACCCTACCATAATCTCTTCGTGTGTTCTCCGCTATTAGTTACTTTGGAGTGACTCTTTGTTGCATGTTGAGGGCTAGTAATATGATATAATTATGTTATCCTTGTTGAGAGAACTTCCACTAGTGAAAGTATGAACCCTAGGCCTTGTTTCCTATCATTGCAACACCATTTATGCTCACTTTTATCTTTAATTACCTTGCTATTTTTATATTTTTCTTATTACAAAAACCTATATCTACCATCCATATTGCACTTGTATCACCATCTCTTCGCCGAACTAGTGCACATATACAATTTACCATTGTATTGGGTGTGTTGGGGACACAAGAGACTCTTTGTTATTTGGTTGCAGGGTTGCTTAAGAGAGACCATCTTCATCCTACGCCTCTCGCGGATTGATAAACCTTAGGTCGTCCACTTGAGGGAAATTTGCTACTGTCCTACAAACCTCTGCACTTGGAGGCCCAACAAGTCTACAAGAATAAGGTTGCGTAGTAGACATCATAGACCATTCTTGAACACCGTTAATGCTCGGATAGATTGTAAGAAACAAACTGTCAGTTTTAGTTTTGGGGATGAGTCTCATGAATTTAACTTCTCCAAGTTTAGTAGAAAGCTTCATGAAAATGAGTTGCCTAGTAAAGATGAAATTATTGGTCTTGCTTCAATTGATGTGCCTCCAACTGATCCTCTAAAACAATATTTGCTAGACCATGAAAATTACTTACATATGCATGAAAGAAATGAAATATATGATATTTTCTTTGAGCAACGTCCTCTGCTTAAACACAACCTACCTATTGAAACTCTAGGAGGTCCTCCTCCACCTAAAGGTGATCCTGTGTTTGAATTAAAACAATTGCCTGACACTTTGAAATATGCTTATCCTGATGAAAAGAAGATATATCATGTTATTATTAGTCCTAACTTTTCAGATCATGAAGAAGAAAGATTATTGATAGTTCTAAGGAAGCACCGAGCTGCTATTGGATATACTCTTGATGATTTAAAGGGCATCAGTCCCACTCTATGTCAGCATAAGATTAATATGGAACCTGATGCTAAACCCGTTGTCGACCATCAACGCCAGTTAAATCCGAAAATGAAAGAAGTGGTAAGAACGGATATATTGAAACTTTTGGAAGCAGGTATAATCTATCCTATAGCTGATAGTAGATGGGTAAGTCTCGTTCATTGTGTTTCTAAGAAAGGAGGTATTACTGTGGTTCCTAATGATAAGAATGAACTTATTCCACAAAGAAATGTTACACGCTATAGAATGGTAATTGATTTTAGGAAATTAAATAAAGCAACTAGAAAAGATCATTACCCTTTACCTTTTATTGATCAAATGCTAGAAAGATTATCAAAGCACACACACTTTTGCTTCCTTGATGGATATTCTGGTTTTTCACAAATACCTGTCTCTCAACCTGATCAAGAAAAGACTACTTTTACTTGTCCCTTTGGAACTTATGCTTATAGACGTATGCCTTTTGGTTTATACAATGCAGCTGCTACCTTTCAAAGATGTATGACTGCAATATTCTCTGACTTTTGTGAAAATATTGTAGAGGTTTTCATGGATGATTTCTATGTCTATGGGAAGTCATTTGATGATTGTTTAAGCAATCTTGATCGAGTTTTGCAGAGATGTGAACAAACAAGTCTTGTCCGGAATTGGGAGAAATGCCAGTTTATGGTTAATGAAGGTATTTTCTTGGGCCATAATATTTATGAAAAGGGTATTGAAGTGGATAAAGCTAAGGTTGATGTAATTGAGAAAATGCCATGTCCTAAGGATATCAAAGGTATTCGTAGTTACTTAGGTCATGCTGGTTTCTATAGGAGATTTATCAAAGACTTCTCTAAAATTTCTAGGCCTGTTACTAACCTTTTACAAAAGGATGTTCCTTTTGATTTTGATGATGATTTCTTTGAAGCCTTTGAAACACTTAAGAAAGCCTTAATTTCTGCACCTATATTTCAACCAGCTGATTGGAACTTACCTTTTGAAATTATTTATGAGGCTAGGGATTATGTCGTTGGTGTTGTTCTAGGACAAAGAGTTGATAAAAAACTAAATGTTATTCATTATGCTAGTAAAACTCTAGACAGTGCTCAAAAGAATTATGCTACCACCGAAAAAGAATTCTTAGCAATTGTGTTTGCTTGTGACAAATTTAGATCTTACATTGTTGATTCAAAAGTAACTGTTCATACTGACCCTGCTGCTATTAAATACTTGATGGAAAAGAAAGATGCTAAACCTAGACTTATTCGGTGGGTTCTCTTGCTACAAGAATTTTATTTGCATATCACTGATAGAAAAGGAGTTGAGAACCCCATAGCTGATAACTTGTCTAGACTTGAAAATGTGCTTGATGACCCACTACCTATTGATGATAGTTTTCCTGATGAGCAGTTAGCTGCAATAAATATTACTAATAATACTCCTTGGTATGCTGACTATGCTAATTACATTGTTGCTAAATATCTACAATCTAGTTTTACTTACCAACAAAAGAAAAAGTTATTTTATGATTTAAGACATTACTTTTGGGATGACCCACGTCTTTATAAAGAAGGAGTTGATAATATTATTAGACGTTGTGTACCTAAGCATGAACAGGGACAAATCCTTCAAAAATGTCACTCCACAGCATATGGAGGACATCATGCTGGAGATAGGACCGCTCGCAAGGTATTGTAGTCTGGATTTTATTGGCCTACTCTCTTCAAAGATGCCCATAAGTTTGTCTCATCTTGTGATGAATGTCAAATAATAGGTAATATCGGCAAGTCTCAAGAAATTCCTATGAATTATTCACTTATTGTTGAACCATTTGATGCTTGGGGATTTGATTACATGGGACCTTTTCCTTCCTCTAATGGGTATACACATATTTTGGTCGATGTTGATTATGTTACTAAATGTGTAGAAGCTATTCCAACCAGTAGTGGTGATCACAACACCCCTATTAAAATTCTTAAGGAAGTTATTTCCCCCAGGTTTGGAGTCCCTAGATATTTAATGACTGATGGTGGTTCACACTTTATTCATGGTCCTTCCCGTAAAATGCTTGCTAAATATGATGTTAACCATAGAATTGCATCACCTTATCATCCTCAGTCTAGTGGTCAAGTTGAGCTTAGTAATAGAGAAATAAAATTAATTATGCAAAAGACTATCAATAGGTCCAGGAAGAATTGGTCTAAGAAATTAGATGATGCACTTTGGGCTTATAGAACAGCTTATAAAAATCATATGGGTATGTCTCCTTATAAAATGGTTTATGGTAAAGCTTGTCATATGTCTCTTGAGTTAGAACATAAAGCATTTTGGGCAATCAAGGAACTCAACTATGATTTCAAACTTGCTGGTGAAAATAGGTTATTTGATAATAGCTCATTAGATGAATGGAGAAACCAAGCTTATGAAAATGCCAAGTTATTTAAATAAAAATTCAAAAGATGGCATGATAAAAGAATCCAAAAGTGTGAGTTCAAAGTTGGAGAATATGTTCTTTTGTACAACTCTCATTTCAGGTTCTTTGCAGGAAAACTCCTCTCTAAATGGGAAGGCCCCTATGTCATTGAGGAGGTTTATCGGTCTGGAGCTATCAAAATAAATAATGTCGAAGGTACTAACCCAAAGGTTGTTAATGGGCGACAAATAAAGCATTATATATCATGTATGCCCATTAATGTTGAAAGCAATATTATCCAAACTTTGACACTGGAAGAACACATAAAAGAATCCTTCCGGAACACTCCAGAATCGTGTAAATAAGGAGGTATGTGATACGATAAGTAAACAGACTCCGAAAAATCCACAAAAATATTTTTATCAGTTTTGGAATACTTACAAAAATAGGAAAATAAGAAACTAGCAGGAAGCGTACCGTGGTGGGCAAAAGACACCAGGGCGCGTCAGGCTTGCCTGGCACACCCAGGTAGGTTCTGCCCACCTCGGGCGCCTTCCGGACTCCGTTTTTCTACAGTTTGCTTGTTTCCCAAGTTAAGATTTCTTTATATACCCCCCGACCCTATTGACGACCGTATCATGGAGAAATCTTATGTTTATTTTCTTGCTGTTTGTTCATAGTTCTGGAAATATGTCATCTCAGGACTCCGATGGAGAGAGCTATGTCTCGCATCTCATTGCTGACCGAAAGTGCTATGGGGACTTATCTCCCCATGGCTGGACTACGGATGACGAGGAGGATGTCCACTTGATGAGGATTGATGATTCAAGCTCGTAGGAGGATGTCCCTCTACCTCAACCAGGGGACATGCACGTGGAGTTCAAGAAGTCAAGTCTTCCTATGAGAACTAACCGAGCTAAAAATCAATCTATGCCTTCTCGTTTTCGGCAGAAAAGCAAAGGGAATTTACGCGACAAGATCTTAAAGCTGGAGCTAGAAGTTGACGATCTAAAGGAGGAAATTTCCCTTCTCAATTACAATATGAAAAATCTGAAGACAATGATTTTCTCCACCACCACCATCTACTTCATCACCAAAAGAAAATTGAGTACCGGGTATGGGCACTCCCCTTGGCTTTCGCCAAGCTTGGGGGAGGTGCCCCAGTATCATATCATCCCCACTATTCTTTTGCATTTACTTATCCTAGTTCAATCTTTTGCTTTAGAATAAATGAAAAATTAGTTCGATCCCTTCTTTTTTTGAGTTTGCTTAGTGATCTATCCTTGTAATCGTGTGTGAGAAATATAATAAAGTTTAGATTTGAGTTTTTGCTTTCTTTACCTTCTGTTTGCAATAAATAGAATGGATATAAATTAATAAGATCATATGCTAATCTTATGGTAGGTGATGGCACTATGTAAGGAAAAGTATAAGTAGAAAATTTTATTAGAGATTTACAAACATAGCATTGGTCAATGATGCAACTTATGCTAGAATTAATAAGGGAAGAGAAGATTCACATATAGATATACTATCCTAGAAATATTTTGTGATTGTGAGCCCCCATCAAAATATTATATGCCAAAATTGTTGATGTTGGACAAGGAAGACAACTTAATGATTTATGTTTGTTCATATTCACATAGAAGACATATTGTCATAAATACTTTAACATGTGGTGCTTGCTTAATATCTTTTCTAGCCAAAAACTCCGCATTAAGTAGAGATACTAGTGCATCCAAAAACCCTTAAACCCAAACCTTTTTCAAGAGTCCACCATACCTACCTATGGATTGAATAAGATCCTTCAAGTAAGTTGTCATCGGTGCAATAAGGCAATAAAAACTGCTTCTAAAAGTGTGAGATCATTTAGTGTAAGAGAAAATTGAGCGTTGCACGAACTTGTGATGGTGAAGAATAAAAGCGACAGACTGCATAATAAAGGTCGCTATCACAAGGGGCAATGCAATGTGACGTTTTTTTGCACTAAGGGATTGAGCATACGAACAAATAAGCGCATGGCAACATCTGCTTCCCTCTCCGAAGGGCCTACCTTTTACTTTTATGCAAAGAGTCAAAGTTTTCTCCCTATTCCTTTTTTATTTTATCCTTTGGCGAGCATCATGTGGTGAGGAAAGATCTAGGCACATATGTCCAGTTGAATATGGGTGACATGAGTTATTATTGTTGACATCACCCTTGAGGTGAGTACGTTGGGAGGCAAAACCATAAGCCCCTATCTTTCTATATGTCCGGTTGCAACGTTTTTCTCATGTGTATGCGGTGAGTGCTAGCAATCATAGAAGACTATATGATGGTTGAGTATGTGGACATGCCTAATGGCTCCGATACATGACCCTTCTTGAAAAGATGATGAATTGTAGTTGCAAAGTTGACTGAGAACATAGTTTGTTAGTTTCCAATAGAGTTTATGCTTTATACTTCAACTATGTGATGAACTGTTACTTGCTCATGAGAAGTCTATGATATAAGTCCTTTGATAAAAGTCTTATGTTTAAATTTGTTGTTGTTATAATAATCAACATGATGCTTCTATGTTCATATTTTGTTTTTATCGACACCTCTCTCTCAAAGCATGTGGACATGTGTCGGGGACACTGGTCGCCCACGAACACCTATGGGACCGGAGCCCCTTTTCGGTACGGCAAGGGAGCGGAGGAAGCACAAAGAGCGAATCGAGGCGCACACGCGAGCAGTTTACCCAGGTTCGGGCCGCACGGATGCGTAAAAACCTACTCCTGCCTTGGTTTGTATTGTGTTCTTGGCTCGGGAGCGAGAAGATCTACAGTACTTGCCGCTTACAACACCGAGCGTGAGAGTGATCGAGAGTCGGAACCCCCTCTACGTTGTGCATGGGCCTTCTTTTATAGGTCAAAGGGGTCACCGACAGGTGGCAACGTAGGTGAGGGTAAAAACGTAAAAATGGTGGTAGTTGTAACAGTGTATGTACAGTGTTTTGTACCTAACCCTGACGGTGGGGGACAAGGGCATTGAATGCCCGTCACCGTCGCCCCCAAACAGTGCAAAAAGTGTCCGTTAGGGCGTCTCCGTTCGCCACGAAGGTGGCCTTGTCATCGCGGCTCACCATGGTGTACCCTCGCCTGCACAGCCTTCCGCCACGTGCACCTGGAAGGGCCCCAGGGCGACGCGTGGTCGGATGAGCTGGAGCGCGGGCACGTAGTGGGAGCTTGCCGCGGCAAGTGCCTTGCCGCGGTCGCTACCTTGCCGCGCCCGGAAGCTTGTCGCTCTCCGGGCCTTGCCGGGGCGCGCGATGCGCCACGGCGAGTCTTCTGAAATGCCATGCTCTGTCCTTCCTGGCAAGCTCCTCTTGGCAGGGTCTTGGGCTAAAGGTATGGTCTTGAGCCTGGTACGGCCTTCCCGGCAAGCTCCTCTTGCCGGGGCCTTGTTTCTTTAACTTGAATACTTTGTTCTTGAATGGCTCTAAAGGATCCAGAGCGGGCCTTGGCGGGCGCGCGGCGAGCCCGACCACGGGACGCTGCTATTGCCCGTGCACAAGTCGGGATACTAAGGTACCCCTACTTTAGTACACCGACAGGAGCCCCCGGGCCTGGGCCACACACGGTGCCGAGCGCTGTTGGGCCAGACCCAAAACAGTGCACGGGCACCCGCGGCCCACGGCGCGCCGTATCCCACTCCGTATCCGCTGCGTCCCTCCCTAACGGCACGCGTCGATTGCGGCGTCGTGGGAGAGATCGTGGCTTGTTTCTTTAATGGGAAAATGCGGAACGTCCCCCACTCCCCCATAAAAGCAGATGAAACAGGGGCAGTTTCCCCCATTGCTTCATTGCGTCTTCAACCTCCAGAAACCCCCGCTGCTCCCCTCCTCCCCGAAGGTTGAAAGAGAGCTGCGCTCCACCCTTCTTCCGCCGCCGCCAGCCTCCCCAGCGCCGCCGGCCCTCCTCGCCGTCCCCGCCATGGCCCCGAAGGGCGACAAGGCGAAAGCCGCGAAGACCGAACGGGCGGCGAAGCTTGCAGCAATGCGGAAGAGGATGGTGGTCTTCCCGCCGAGGCTCGGCGCGAGGGAGCTGAAGGACAAGTTCTACCTCTTCTGGTCGAGGGAAACGAAAGCTCACCCGCGCACCAGGGTTCTCCCCGTCGAAGCCTGCGACATGTTTCCGGGAGGTTATCCTTACTTTGCCCTGTTCTTCCATTGCGGACTCTGCCCTCCATACTCCGAGTTCTTCTGCGATGTTATGAACACATATGGATTCCATCTTCTGGATTTCACCCCGAATGCAGTCTTAACCATGGCCATTTTCGCACATCTGTGCGAAAACTTTGTCGGAGTCCACCCCAATGTAGCCCTCTTCCGCCATTTTTTTACGCCTCGGGTAGAGTCTGGGTCCCCCCTGTCCGGTGGGATTTCTTGGATCTTTAGGCTCAATAAAAAAGAGGCATACTTGATTGGAGAGCTCTGCGGCAAGTGGGAGGAGTGGAGGGCCGATTGGTGCTGGATCATGGAGGATGGACCCCAGCAGTTTACTTCCCCGCGCCGAGCTGCAATAGTGCGCGGCAAGGACTGGAGTGATCTGGCCCCGGAGGACGAGAAGCTGAAGATAGCCCTCATTAGGATTCTTCGCCTCTGGCAAGCCAATCTTACTGTAGGTGAGGTCGGGGCAGATTTCCTTCGTCGGCGCATCGCTCCCTTGCAGGAGAGGAAGAGGCCGCTCCGATCAGGAGGTGGCGTATATCGCCACCAGGATGGAGGAGGGCCATAGCCGAGGCCGCGGGCGAGTTTGGGTACTCCTTGGATGAGGCGGATGCAGCGGACGCGCTGAGTCGGGCCGAGGAGGAAGAGATCCTCAAACTGATAAGGCCTGCCGGGCAGCCCGCCGAGACGAGCGAGGCTGCCGGGCAAGGCACAGAGTCGAGCGATCCCGCCGAGCAAGGCGCCGAATCGGGCGGCTCTTCAGAAGACTCAGGAGGGTCTCTGGGCCTTGACGACTCCTCTTCATCCTCGGGGAGTTCTCCGCCACCACCAAGTCCTCCTCCTCAACCGAAGAAGCGTCTCCGCAAGGCTGCGGACACGGTGAAGCAGCCGGCGGGCCAGCAGCCGCAGCGTCGCTCGATGCGCGCCACCACGACGAGCAAGGCCGTCAAGGGGGCGCCTCGCGCCTCCGCAGCGGCTGGGGGAGGATCTTCCCGCACGGGCTCCACCGCTCCTTCCGCTCCTCGGGCCTCGGCGACGACCGGAGCGGGGTCTTCACAGACCACCGACCCCGCTCCCGGCAAGCGGCCGAGGGCGCCTACTCCTCCGGCTCCTCGCGCCGGTCCGCGCGAGGCAGACTTCGACTTCTCCGTTCTCAGTTCCGACGAGGAGGAGGAAGAGTAAGTACTTGCAATTCTTGTTTCCTTCGTTTGTTGCTCTTTGTTTCGAATCTTCTTTGTCTGATTCTTTTTGATGTCTGTCTTCCAGGACCCTGGCCCAAAGGGTGGCGAAGAGGGCCAAGATCCCGGTGGTGGACCTCAAG
The DNA here is from genome assembly GCA_902687465.1 of Secale cereale. Taxonomy (NCBI): domain Eukaryota; kingdom Viridiplantae; phylum Streptophyta; class Magnoliopsida; order Poales; family Poaceae; genus Secale; species Secale cereale. The sequence goes on along the minus strand of LR738710.1, from coordinate 430,846,166 downwards.
GACGAGCCCGTCGCAGCAGCGGGGGATGCGCCAGCGACGAACTTGCCGGACCAGCCGGCTGCCCCGCAGAGCAGCCCCCGGCGCAGCCCCCAGCGTAAGTCCTCTGTTTACTTCTTCGCTTGTCAGGCGCGTGTGGGTTTCTCATCCTTGTTAATTGTCTTGTTTGCTTGTTGATTTGTGCAGAAGCAGAGCCGCAGCCTCAGGAGCGTCCCGAGACTGCTCCCGACGAGCCGCTCGTCTCAACCTCCCCGCCGAGGAGGAGCTCCCCGGCGAGGGAGGATGCTCCGCCAAGGGCGGGTACTCCGCCAAGGGCGAGCACCCCGCCAAGGGTGAGCGCCCCGCCAAGGGAAGGCGCCAGCGGCCCTCCGCCGGCGGGGACTACTACCACGCCGCCAAGGGAGGACCCCCCGGCGAGGGACCCCGTTGAAGAAGAGGCCCGCGCAGGTAACCCTTGTGCTTTTCTTCTTTTGATTTCTTCTTTTTGGATATTTGCTTGTTAATGATTTTCTTCTTCTTGTCTTCAGACTCGTCCGCTCCAGAGCCTATGGAGACGGAGGCCACCATCGAGGAGCCCGTGCGCGGCAACGCTGACGACGCCGCGGCCACCGGGGAGGCGGTTGGCACCGAGGAGCCCGCCATCGAAGAGGCAACCAGGGACGCCGACGCGGCAGCTGAGGAGGGAACCGGCGGTCGCACTGACGGCCCCGAGGCCGCAGGAGCGTTTGACGCTGCGCCGACCGCCGACCCTGCCGCTGCCGCGGCCGGAACTGGCGCATACTTGGAGGCCGGAAATGGGGTCTTCATCCAACTTCCGCGGGCTTCTTCGTCAAGGGCGCCCGCGGAGGGGGAGGTCTTCGATGGAGAAGTCCTCGCCTCCGCGGGGCTGAAGTTTGTCGACGCGCCCGGCAGCAGCAACGAGCCCGAAGAGGAGCAGCTTTTGCGCCGGCTTCTCGCCTTGTACCTTGCCAGGCAGGCCAAGCTGGAGTCCCGAGAGGCTCTGGCTGCCAAGGCAGGCGTCGATTTGGAGAAACGCGCCGAGGAGCTCCGCGCCGCCAATCAGGCGGCCCTCCGATCCTTGGCGGAGGAGCGGGAGGAGCTCGCCGAGGCGCACCAGGCGTTCGTCCTCGAAAAGGCCGAGGCACAGGAACAGCAACGGCTTGCCGCCGAAGATCTATCTCGGCGGGAAGGAGAGCTGAGGCAGCGGAAGGTCGACCTCGATAGCCATGAGGACGACCTTACCGCGCGCGAGCAGTCCCTTGGCGGGGCTCTGCAGGAAGCGAGGGACGCCGTTGCGGCTGCAGAGACCGCTAAGAGGGACTTGGAGGCGAGGGTGGCACAGTTGGAGCTCAACTTGAAGACGAGCGAGGAGAAGGTTGCCGCGCTCAAGTTGGAGAGGGAGAAAGACGCCCACAGCCACTCGGAGCTGCAGGTCCGTCTCTCCGACAAGGGCAAGGAGCTCGCCGTCGCCAAGGACTCCATCGCGGACTTGGAATTGAAGCTGTCCACCCTCACTGAATCACTTGACAGCGCTAGGAACTGGGAGACAAAGCTGAAGGAGGACCTCCGGGCTGAGAGGGCACTGCTGGACAGCGCCGCCCTCACGCAGAACAACTTCAGGCAGACTGTGGAGCAGTGGACCGAGGAGCTCGTCGCCGCCGCCGCTGGCATCGATAGGGAGATGGCGGCGCTAGGGACGGAGCACCTCGTGTACTCCCCCGACGCGAACCTCCCTCACTGCGCCAAGCTGAGCTTATTCTTCAGGGGAGTGGCGCCGGCCCTCGAGCAGCTCCGGGAGAGGATCCCCACGCAGCTGGCGAACGAGGCGCGCAGGCTTTGCACGGGAGTTGTGGAGAGAGTGTTGACGAAGATAGTCTACCGCAACCCCGGGATCAACCTCGACAACGTCCTCCGGACCTTGCCGCCCGACGCCGATCAGGAAGCGCTGAAGGCTCTTGTCGCCCCCATCGTGGCCAAGGTGGGCAAGATCAGGAGGGTCGACGGCGACCGCGTGGACTAGACTGCTTCCTTTCCGTTTCCCTTGTCGCTGCCAATTAAGTCATGGACAGTAGTTTATTAGAACAGCGACAAGTCATCTTGTAATATAACTTTTATTTTGGGTAGTTAATGCAGTGTTACTCCCTTTGCTCGACTCCTTTACTTTGTATGCTTTTACCCTACGCTTTTAGGGAACTTGCCGGCAAAGGGGCCCTTGCCGCGAGCGCTGAGTGCGGAACTTCAGCAGCCTGCTGGCAATGCCTCTACCGGCAAGAAACCTTGCCGCAGCTAGTCGCAGCACACTTAGGTTGTTGAGCGAACTCGAAAACGAAGTAAGGGCGCGACACTTGTCGCAGCGCACTTAAGCCGTTGAGCGTGCTCGAAACAAAGTAAGGGCGCGGCTAACCACGGGTAGGTTCCTCCGCGCACAGGTTTTCCATACAAAGCACGGTCGTTCAAGGAAGATAACTTTAAAATTTGAAAATTTGAATGCTCAAACTTTGGTAACTTAGCTTTTGTGTATGGTCTGCTTCCTGGCAAGGCGAGGCTTTCTTGAACGACACTTGGTCCATACCACTGTCTCCTTCCCCCCCGGCAAACTTGTGCGCGAGGAATCCTCCTTCTGCTTGAGAGAAAAGAGAAAGGGAGAAAACATAGATATGGAGCCTTGCGGTTCGTTATTGCTTACCGGAGGTGTGTGCTGCACGAGGTGTCATATAATACATGCAAGTAAAAAAATGAAAATGCATGAAACGACAAGTTGTGCAAGGCACAAAAGCTTTACGGATGCACGGGGTCTGCGCCCGGCTTTGTACAAAGGGTTACATGCAGCAGCGGCAAGACTTGTACAAAAGTTGGTTGCCGGAGCGGATCACGGCAACCACGCCTTATGGGTGGAACTTGCGAAGGTGCTCAATGTTCCAGGAGTTTCTCACCGGTAAGCCCTCTTCGGTCTCAAGGCGGACAGCGTCGGGCCTTGTAACTTGTCTCACCCGATAAGGGCCTTCCCACTTCGGCGTCAACTTGTTGGAATTCTTGGCGGACTGAACGCGCCGAAGCACAAGGTCGCCTTCCTCGAGACTTCTGGCCTTGACTTTGCGGCTATGATAGCGGCGCAAAGCTTGCTGGTATCGAGCAGCTCGTACAGCAGCCTGAAGATGGTCCTCCTCGAGGAGCAGTGCATCATCTTGCCGCAACTGCTCTTGCTCGAGCTCGTCGTAAGCGAGCACTCGAGGCGATCCGTATACGAGTTCCGTGGGGAGAACTGCCTCTGCTCCATAGACAAGAGCAAAGGGTGTCTGTCCAGTGGCTCGATTTGGTGTCGTTCTGATTGACCAAAGAGCCGCCGGCAACTCCTCAATCCAGTTTCTTCCGCACTTGTGCAGCCTGTCGAAAGTTCTTGTCTTGAGTCCGTGCAACACTTCAGCGTTAGCCCTCTCCGCTTGACCATTGCTCCTTGGGTGAGCAACGGAAGCGAAGCAGACCTTGGTGCCAAGGTCTTGGACGTACTGCATGAAGGTGCGGCTTGTGAATTGTGTGCCGTTGTCGGTGATGATTCTGTTAGGGATTCCAAAACGGCAAACAATTGACCTGAAGAACTTGACTGCTGACTGTGCGGTCACCTTCCTCACTGGCTCCACTTCCGGCCACTTTGTGAACTTGTCGATGGCGACGTACAAGTACTCAAAGCCCCCGACTACGCGGGGAAAGGGGCCGAGGATGTCGAGCCCCCAGACCGAAAAAGGCCAGGACAAAGGGATTGTCTGGAGAGCTTGAGCTGGCTGATGTATTTGCTTGGCATGGAACTGGCACGCTTCGCACTTGGTTACTTGTGCAGTTGCATCTTGGAGGGCTTCTGGCCAAAAGAAACCTTGCCGGAAAGCCTTGCCGGCAAGTGCTCTTGCGCCAATGTGGTGGCCACATATGCCTCCATGTATCTCTGCCAACAGCTTCTGCCCATCTTCCCGGGGTATGCACTTCAATCTAACACCATTGAATCTTCTTCTGTACAGCTCGTTGCCGACGAACTGGTACATACTTGACTGCCTGGTTATTCTCTCTGCCTCTTCTAGCTCTTCGGGAAGTTCTCCAGTCTGAAGGAAATGGACAATTTGCTGCGCCCATGCTGGAGCCTGAGGCTCAACAACAAGGACTAAAGGCATCATTGCTGCTGCGGGAACGTCAGCTTCTACGGCAAGAACCTGCGGCTCTGCCGGAGCTGGACGTTCCCCGGCAAGCTTGCCGGGACAAGACTTGTCAGGAACGCCTGCTTCAACTGTACGGACCCTTGGGTCCACAGGAGCAGACTGTTCCTCAGCAACTTGGGCGTTGATCTTGGGGACCTTGGCGGCGACTTCAGGGAGATCCGCCGGCAAGTAGTCACCGGAGACCAACTTTCTGTTCTTGCTTTGCCCAACTGATGGTGTAACGGATGGTTGAGTTAACTTGAGCACAAAGGTCCCTGGTTCCACAGGTAGCTTTAGTGCAGCGCACTTCGATAGGCCGTCTGCGACGTCATTTAGAGCTCTTGGAACGTGCTCCATCTGCAAGCCTTCAAAGTGTTCTTCAAGTTTCCTCACTTCGTCGACGTAAGCTTCCATCAATGGGCTCTGGTAGCTCTTGTTCACTTGACGGACAACCAATTGCGAATCTCCCCGCACAATCAGCTTCTTGATCCCGAGCTCAGCTGCGATTCTGAGGCCGGCAAGCAAACCTTCATACTCTGCAGTATTGTTTGTCGCTTGTTCCTTGGGAAAGTGCATCCGGACGACGTACTTGAGGTGCTCGCCGGTGGGCGCGACAAGCAGCACGCCGGCGCCGGCGCCTTGCAGCGAGAAGGCACCATCAAAGTACATTATCCATTCTTTGCTTGCTTTTTCGACAGGGATGTTTGTCTCTGGAATCTCTTCGTCTGGCGTTGGTGTCCACTCTGCTATGAACTCTGCCAATGCTCTGCTCTGGATAGTTGAAGTACTTTCAAACTTAAGACCAAAGCTTGACAGCTCCAGTGCCCACTCGACAATCCTGCTCGTTGCTTCTGGATTTTGCAATATCCTCTTCAGCGGAAAGCGAGTGACCAATGTTATCTCATGTGCTTGGAAGTAGTGGCGCAGCTTTCTCGAGGCCATGAGGAGGCCGAAAAGCAACTTCTGCACCCCAGAGTATCTTGACCTAGCCCCCTGCAAGCGGGAACTGACAAAATAGACTGGCGCTGCACCATCTTCTTCCGCGTTTCTTCTTGCATCTGCGCAGACTCATCCTTGTCGGGGCCAGAGCTTGTCGGGGAAGCCCCCTGCTTGTCGCTGGATGTGCTTGCTGGGGCTGTGGGCTCCTCATCTGCCTCCCTTTCCGCTACTAACGCAGCACTAACCACTTGATTGGTTGCTGCTAAGTACAGCAGCAACTTCTCTTGTGGCCTAGGTGCGACAAGTATTGGAGTGGAGGATAGGTATCCTTTCAAGTCTTGCAGCGCTGCCTCCGCTTCCGGAGTCCATTTCATTGGACCTGCCTTTTTTAAGATTTTGAAAAACGGCAGGGCGCGTTCCGCACACTTAGAAATGAACCTGCTGAGAGCAGCCACGCAGCCGGCAAGCCTTCGTACATCCTTGACGCGCTTTGGAGCTTCGATCTGCTCGATTGCTTTGATCTTGTCGGGATTGGCTTCGATCCCCCTCTGGGACACAAAGAACCCGAGAAGCTTGCCGGAGGGGACTCCGAACACGCACTTCTCGGGGTTAAGCTTGAGTTGTATCTTGCGCAGATTCGCAGAAGTTTCATCCAGGTCTTGAATCAGGGTATCCTTGTCCTTGCTCTTGACCACTATATCATCCATGTACGCTTCTACATTCCTGTGTATCTGTGGCTCAAAAGCAGTGTGGACTACCCTTGCAAATGTTGAACCCGCATTCTTCAATCCAAAGGGCATGTGTATAAAGCAGTAGGTGCGGCATGGAGTAATGAACGCGGTCTTCTCTTCATCTTCTTCAACCATGAATATCTGGTGGTACCCGGAGTATGCATCAAGGAACGAAAGCAACTCACATCCAGCTGTGGAGTCAACGATCTGGTCAATGCGCGGCAAGGGAAACGGATCTTTGGGATAAGCTTTATTCACATCAGTGAAGTCTATACAAAGCCTCCACTTCCCATTAGCTTTGCGCACGACAACAGGGTTGGCCAGCCACATGGGATGAAGTACACCTCTAACAAGGCATGCTGCTTCCAACTTCTTGATTTCCTCCGCAATAAACTCTTGACGCTCCACCGCTTGCTTTCTAACCTTCTGCTTGACGGGCCGCGCGTGAGGACAAACGGCAAGCTTGTGCTCAATCACCTTCCTGAGAACACCGGGGATGTCAGACGGTTGCCACGCAAACACGTCGACGTTCGCCCGCAGGAAGGCAACGAGCGCGCTTTCCTATTTAGGATCGAGCGTGGCACTGATGGTGAAAGTACCACCAGTGCCGTCCTCCTTGGCGGATGCCCTCTTGGTTGCAGGTGGAGCTGCCATTCCCTTCTTGCACTTGCCGGTGGAGCTCGATGGTGCGTCCTCGACGGCAGCGCAGCACTCCGAGGAGGTGCGTTTGCCGGAGTGGGCCCCAGAGCTCTTGCCGGACTTGGTCTTGTTCTTCCCCCCGGGAGCTTCAGCGGCAAGTGTTTTGCTATCTGCTGCGGCTGCTGCGTCCCGGTAGATCTTGTCGGCGCAGATAAGCGCGTCCTTCTTGTCGCCGGGGACAAAGATGACGCTTATCGGGCCCGGCATCTTGAGCATGTTGTAGGCGTAGTGAGAGGCTGCCATGAATTTGGCAAGCGCCGAACGGCCAAGAATCCCATTGTATGGCAATGGAATGTCGGCAACGTCAAAGGTAATCCTCTCAGTTCTGAAATTCAGCTCTCCGCCAAAGGTTACTGGCAGCGTGATCTTCCCCTTCGTCTTGCTCCTTCCCGGGTTGATCCCTTGGAACGTGCCGGTCTCCTCGAGCTCGCTGTCGGGGATCTGTAGCTTCCGGATCACAGCGGGGGAGATCAGGTTCAGGCCGGCCCCGCCGTCAACCAACATCTTGGTGACCTTGAGGTTGCGGATGGTTGGCGAAACCAACATCGGCAAGCACCCGACCGCAGTTGTGCGGTCAGGGTGGTCCTCAATGTCAAAGATGATGGGCGTGCTGGACCATTTTAGAAGTTTGCGCGACTTGACGGGTGGCTCTGCTGCATTAACTTCCCGTACCCATTGTTTGAGTTGGCGATGGGAAGTATGCAGAGAGGCACCTCCATCGACGCACAGAACCTCTGTGGCCCTCTGGAACTCCTGCTCGCTGTTATCTCCGTCGTCCATGTCCTCGTCTTCGTCTTTGTCCTTGTCGCGGCCGCGGGGAGGCCTAACTCCTTGCCGCTGCTTGGCCTTACCGCGGCGTCCTCCCCGGCCATTGAATGGCCGCTTCTTGCCGGACTCTCCTCCACCTCCCTGGGCCTTCTCCTTGTCGCGTCGCTCGTACTCAGCTTTTTGCTGTTCGACGAGGTATTCGACCCTCTTGCAGTTCTGGAGATCGTGGCCCTTGGTGCGGTGGATCTTGCAGTACTGCTTGTCGGAGCCGTCCTGCTTGTCGGCGGCGGCTACAGTGGCAGCTTCCTTGCCGGAGCCACCAGCCTGAGCTTTCTTGGCGCCAGCCTCCTTACCGGACTGCTCGACGGCCAGTACTTCCTTGTTCTTCTTCTTCCTGTTGTTCCGCCGCCGGTTCTTCCTTGCCGGGGCGGCATCCTCACTGTCCGTTCCTCCTGCTCTAGCATCCTCTCCGGGGAGTCTCCTCCCCTCTTCAGTGCGCGCGCACTTGTCGGCTAGGGCATAAAGCTCACTGACGTCTCGTATCTTGCACATCGCCATTTCCTCCCTCATGCGGCGGTTACGCACGTTCTGGTGGAACGCGCTAATAACCGCGGCAGGGTGGACGTCCGGGATGTCGTGTTGGACGCGGCTGAATCTCTGGATGTACTTTCACAGGGACTCTCCTTCCTTTTGGGCGAGTATATGGAGATCACTTTCCTGGCCATGGGGCTTGTGGCCGCCCGTGAAGGCGCCAACAAACTGATGGCACAGGTCAGCCCAAGAAGAGATGGAGTTCTCCGGCAAGTGCATGAGCCAAGATCTGACATTCGGCTTGAGCCCGAGCGGGAAGTAGTTCGCTAGTATCTTCTCGTCGCGTCCCCCGGCAGCCTGCACCGCGATGGTGTAGATGTTGAGGAACTCTGAGGGATGGGTCTTGCCGTCGTACTTCTCGGGTACGTCGGGCTTGAAGTTTTTCATGCTGGGCCACTGGACTTGCCGCAGCTCACGGGTGAACACAGGGCAACCTGCCGCGTACGGCAAGTCGCCTAGTTCACCGGGCGCGTGCATGTCAACAGCGGTCCCAGCGCGCTGGTCGGACTGTCGTCGCGCTTCTCTTCGACGCTCGATACGGGTTCGAGCGTCTTCTTGTCGTCTGTCGTCGAGGACTTGGCGCTGATCGCGGCGAGCTCGTGGATTCGACGATGCCGTGGAGTCGTCGTCGACGTTGATCCGGCGAGTCGGCAATTTTGGCCTTTGGGGCGGGGAGTGCACGGTTGTTGCACCCCCGGCGGTCTTGTCCCCGGCGGTCTTGTCTCCATCAGCCCGCGCCTGGCTGACTTGCCGCGGCCGCGATGTCGCCGGCTGCTGCGGCGTGTCGTTGTTGGCGAAGGCGATGAGGCATTGGATGGTGGCCCTCCAGTCTTCGGCCTTGTCTGCCGCTGGAGGGAAGTCGAGGAGTAGCTGAGCTCTAGCTAGAGCTTCTGCCGGAGTGGAGGGGAGCGGTGGCGAGCGGCGCGAGGAGCGAGATATGCTCGGACTTCTAACTACGTTAGAAGGAGCAGGGTCTCGCCCCGGCGACCGCGCTTTGCTCGTGCCAGCACGTTGTCCTTGAGCGTCCCGCGACCCGCCAACTTGTCCTTGGCCCAGCAGGCGGATGGTACCCTGCGTACCACGTCGCTGCCGTTCCGGCACCTCCTGAGAGGGGCACGGTACGTGCACGAACGCCGAGGTCTTGGAGTGCGCTCGGTCGTCCGTTTTGTCCTTGGATTTGGCGGCGCCGTGAGTTTCCTCGCCGGCGTCCGTCCTTCCGCCAGCGTCTACCCCACCAATCGTTGGTTCCGGTGGTGGTGGGATCGACGCAGACGGGCCTCCCACCTCCGAAGCTTTCTTCTTCGGCGGCATGAAGATGAAGTTGACGAAGTTGATGAAGCTGCTGAAGATTCCGCCCGCGTGAACGCCGGATCAGGTTCGCACAACCTCGACGCCCCCTACCTGGCGCACCAAAGATGTCGGGGACACTGGTCGCCCACGAACACCTATGGGACCGGAGCCCCTTTTCGGTACGGCAAGGAAGCGGAGGAAGCACAAAGAGCGGATCGAGGCGCACACGCGAGCAGTTTACCCAGGTTCGGGCCGCACGGATGCGTAAAACCCTACTCCTGCCTTGGTTTGTATTGTGTTCTTGGCTCGGGAGCGAGAAGATCTATAGTACTTGCCGCTTACAACACCGAGCGTGAGAGTGATCGAGAGTCGGAACCCCCTCTACGTTGTGCATGGGCCTCCTTTTATAGGTCAAAGGGGTCACCGACAGGTGGCAACGTAGGTGAGGGTAAAAACGTAAAAATGGTGGTAGTTGTAACAGTGTAGGTACATTGTTTTGTACCTAACCCTGACGGTGGGGGACAAGGGCATTGAATGCCCGTCACCATCGCCCCCAAACAGTGCAAAAAGTGTCCGTTAGGGCGTCTCCGTTCGCCACGAAGGTGGCCTTGTCATCGCGGCTCGCCACGGTGTACCCTCGGCTGCACAGCCTTCCGCCACGTGCACCTGGAAGGGCCCCAGGGCGACGCGTGGTCGGATGAGCTGGAGCGCGGGCACGTAGTGGGAGCTTGCCGCGGCAAGTGCCTTGCCGCGGTCGCTACCTTGCCGCGCCCGGAAGCTTGTCGCTCTCCGGGCCTTGCCGGGGCGCGCGATGCGCCACGGCGAGTCTTCTGAAATGCCATGCTCTGTCCTTCCCAGCAAGCTCCTCTTGCCAGGGTCTTGTGCTAAAGGTATGGTCTTGAGCCTGGTATGGCCTTCCCGGCAAGCTCCTCTTGCCGGGGCCTTGTTTCTTTAACTTGAATACTTTGTTCTTGAATGGCTCTAAAGGATCCAGAGCGGGCCTTGGCGGGCGCGTGGCGAGCCCGACCACGGGACGCTGCTACTGCCCGTGCACAAGTCGGGATACTAAGGTACCCCTACTTTAGTACACCGACAACATGTTTTTCGTTTTTAGTTTTCGCTTGAAGACAAGCAAGGTCTAAGCTTGGGGGAGTTGATACTTCCATTTTGCATCATGTTTTCTTGATGTTATTTATGTTGTTATTATGAATAATAATGCTGTTTGGAGTAATTCTAATGCCTTTTCTCTCATAATTTGCAAGGAATGCACCAAGGGGGGAGAATTCCGACAGCTGGAAATCTGGACCTGAAAAGCTACGTGAGGCCACATATTCTGCACAACTCCAAACAAACTTAAACTTCACGGAGATTTTTTTATGGAACAAAAAAAATATTGGAGCTGATAATCACTAGAGGGGGCCCACCAGGTGGGCACAACCTACCTAGGCGTGCCCAGGTGGGTTGTGCTCACACAGGACCATCTCCGGTGCCCATCTTCTGGTATATAAGCCCTTCTGACCTAGAAAAAATAAGGAGGAGACTTTCGGGACAGAGCGCCGCCGTCTCGAGACGGAACTTGGGCAGGAGCACTTTTGCCCTCTGGCAGAGCGATTCCGTCGGGGGAACTTGCCTCCCGGAGGTGGAAATCATCGTCATCATCATCACCAACAACTCTCCCATCTTGGGGAGGGCTATCTTCATCAACATCTTCAACAGCACCATCTCATCTCAAACCCTAGTTCATCTCTTGTGTTCAATCTTGTTACTGGAACTATAGATTGGTGCTTGTGGGTGACTAGTAGTGTTGATTACATCTTATACTTGGTTACTATATGGTTTATTTGGTGGAAGATTATATGTTCAGATCCATTATGCTATTTAATACCCCTCTGATCTTGAGCATGTTCATCATTTGTGAGTAGTTACCTTTGTTCTTGAGGTCACGGGAGAAATCATATTGCAAGTAATCATGTGAATTTGATATGTGTTCGATATTTTGATAGTATGTATGTTGTGATTCCCTTAGTGGTGTCATGTGAATATCGACTACGTGACACTTCACCATATTTGGTCCTAAGGGAATGCTTTGTGGAGTAGTAATTATATGGTGGGTTGCGAGAGTGACAGAAGCTTAAACCCCAGTTTATGCGCTATTCCGCAAGGGACCGATTGGATCCAAAAGTTTAATGTTATGATTAGAATTTATTCTTAATACTTTTCTCCTAGTTGCGGATGCTTGCAGGAGGGTTAATCATAAGTAGGATGGTTGTTCAAGTAAGAACAACACCTAAGCACCGATCCACCCACATATCAAATTATCAAAGTAGCGAACACGAATTGAACCAACATGATGAAAGTGACTAGAAGAAATTCCCATGTACCCTCAAGAAAGCTTTGCTTATTATAAGAGACCGTCTTGGCCTGTCCTTTGCCTCAAACGGATTGGAATATCTTGCTGCACTTTTGTTACTACTATCGTTACTTGCTCGTTACAAAATTATCTTGCTATCAAACTACTCTGCTACTTACAATTTCAGCACTTGCAGACACTACCTTACTGAAAAACACTTGTCATTTCCTTCTGCTCCTCATTGGTTTCGACACTCTTACTTATCGAAAAGAGCTACAATTGATCCCATGTACTTGTGGGTCATCACTCTTCAGAAGCAGACTCCTCCTCTGAATCCATTTCCTTCCCAATGCAAGCACGAGCCTTGCGTGATGAGCTATGCTTGTGTGAGGAAGACTTTGAGGATGACTTTGAAGATTTCTTCTTCTTTTCGTCAGAGTCACGGTCCTTGGTCTTCTTATTTTTCTTGGATTGGATTCCTTTTCCCACTGAGGACATTCAGATATGTGTTGGAAATATGCCCTAGAGGCAATAATAAAATGGTTATTATTATATTTCCCTATTCATGATAATTGTCTATTATTCATGTTATAATTTTATTAACCGGAAACCGTAATACATGTGTGAATACATAGACCACAACTTGTCCCTAGTGAGCCTCTAGTTGACTAGCTCGTTGATCAATAGATAGTTTTGGTTTTCTGACCATGGACATTAGATGTCGTTGATAACGGGATCACATCATTAGGAGAATGATGTGATGGACAAGACAATCCTAAGCATAGCCTGAGACTGATTGCTTTTATTACAAGGGAAATGGTCACCGGAAGCGGAACTGCCCCAAGTTCTTAGCGGATAAGAAGGTTGGCAACATCAAAGATATATATGATATACATGTTATTGATGTGGACCTTACCATCGCTCGTAGTAGCTCCAGGGTATTTGATACCGGTGCAGTTGCTCACATTTGTAACTCAAAACAGGAGATGCGGAATAAGCGGAGACTGGCGAAGGACGAGGTGATGATGCGTGTCAGGAATGGTTCCAGGGTCGATGTGATCACTGTCTGCACGCTACCTCTGCATATACCTTCGAGATTAGTTTTAAACCTCAATAATTGTTATTTAGTACCAGCTTTGAGCATGAATATTGTATCTGGATCTCATTTAATGTGAGATGGCTACCCATTTAAATCCGAGAATAATGGTTGTTCTATTTATGTGAGAGATATGTTTTATGGTCAAGCCCCGCTGGTCAATAGTTTATTTTTATTGAATCTCGAGCGTGATGTTACACATATTCATACTATGAATGCCAAAAGATGTAAGGTTGATAATGATAATCCCACATACTTGTGGCACTGCCGCCTTGGTCATATTGGTGTCAAACGCATGAAGAAAATCCATGCAGATGGACTTTTTGAGTCTCTTAATTATGAATCATTTGACACATGCGAACCATACCTACTCGTCAAGATGACCAAGCCTCCGTTCTCCCGAACAATGGAGCGAGTAACCAACTTGTTGTAAATAATACATACTGATGTATGCGGTCCAATGAGCGTTAAGGCTCGCGGTGGCTATCGTTATGTTCTCACCCTCACTGATGACTTAAGTAGATATGGGTATGTCTACTTAATGAAACACAAGTATGAGACCTTTGAAAAGTTCAAGGAATTTCAGAGCGAGGTAGAGAACCAACGTGATAGGAAAATAAAGTTCTTACGATCAGATCATGGAGGAGAATATTTGAGTCACGAGTTTGGCACACACTTAAGGAAATGTGGAATTGTTTCACAACTCACGCCGCCTGGAACACCTTAGCGTAATGGTGTGTCTGAACGTCGTAATCGCACTCTATTGGATATGGTGTGATCTCTGACGTCTCTTACCAACATACCGCTATCATTTTGGGGTTATGCTTTAGAGACTTTCGCATTAACTTTAAATAGGGCACCGTCTAAATCATTTGAGACAACACTGTATGAATTATGGTTTGGGAAGAAACCTAAGCTGACATTTCTGAAAGTTTGGGGATGCGACGCTTATGTAAATAAACTTCAACCTGAAAAGCTTGAACCCAAATCAGAAAAGTGCATCTTCATAGTATACCCTGAGGAAACTATTGGGTATACCTTCTACCTCAGATCCGAAGCAAGATCTTTGTTGCCAAGAATGGATCCTTTCTGGAGAAAGAGTTTCTCTTGAAAGAAGTAAGTGGGAGGAAAGTAGAACTTGACGAGGAAATTGTACCCCCTCTTGAACCGGAGAGTAGCCCAGCGCAGGAAGATGTTTCTGTGGTGCCTGCACCGACTAGAGAGGAAGTTAAGGATGCTGATCATGAAACTTCGGATCAAGTTGCTACTGAACTTCGAAGGTCCACGAGGACACATTCCGCACCAAAGTGGTACGGCAACCCTATCCTGTAAATCATGTTGTTAGACAACGGTGAACCTATGGCGGGCCTGGATTCCAACAAATGGCTTGAAGCCATGAAATCCGAGATAGGATACATGTATGAAAACAAAGTATGGACATTGGTGGACTTGCCCGATGATCAGCAAGCCATACAGAACAAGTGGATCTTTAAGGAGAAGACTGAAGCGGATGGAAATGGGACCATCTATAAGGCTCAGCTTGTCGCTAAGGGTTATCGGAAAGTTCAAGGAATTGACTACGATGAGACTTCCTCACCTGTAGCGATGTTGAAGTCCGTCTGAATCATGTTAGAAATTGTCGCATTCTGTGATTATGAGATCTGGCAAATGGACGTCGAAATGGCATTCCTTGACGGTTTCCTTATGGAAGAATTGTATATGATGCAGCCGGAAGGTTTTGTCGATCCTAAGAATGCTGACAAGGTATGCAAGCTCCAGCGCTCCATCCATGGGCTAGTGCAAGCATCTCGGAGTTGGAACATTCGCTTTGATGAAGTGATCAAAGTGTTTGGGTTTATATAGACTTTTGGAGAAGCATGTATTTACAAGAAAGTGAGTGGGAGCTCTGTTGCATTTCTCATATTATATGTGGATGACATATTTTTGTTGGGAAATGATATAGAACTTTTGGAAAGCATAAAGGCCTACTTCAATAAGTTTTTTTCAATGAAGGACCTTGGAGAAGCCGCTTACATATTAGGCATCCATATCTACAGAGATAGATCGAGACGCCTCATTGGTCTTTCACAAAGCACATACATTGATAAGATATTGAAGAAGTTCAATATGGATCAGTCCAAGAAGGGGTTCTTACCTGTATTGCAAGGTATAAGATTGAGCGCAACTCAATGCCCGACCTCGGCAGAAGATGGAGAAAAGATGAGTGTCATCATCTATGCCTCAGCCATAGGATCTATTATGTATGCCATGTTGTGTACTAGACCTGATGTGAACCTTGACATAAGTTTGGTAGGGAGGTACGAAAGTGATCCCGGAATGGAACACTAGACAGCGGTCAATAATATCCTAAAGTACCTAAAAGGGCTAAGGATATGTTTCTCATTTATGGAGGTGCCAAAGAACTCGTTGTAAAGTGTTACGTCGATGCTAGCTTCGACACGGATCCGGATGACTCCAAGTCACAAACCTGATACGTGTATATTTTGAATGGTGGGGCAGTCAGCTGGTGCAGTTGTAAAGTACATACGGATCTGAATGTCGTAGATCCATTGACTAAACGTCTTCCATGAGCAAAACATAATCAACAGTAGAACTCTATGGGTGTTCGATTCATCACAATGTAACTACATTATTGACTCTAGGGCAAGTGGGAGGCTGTTGGAAATACGCCCTAGAGGCAATAATAAAATGGTTATTATTATATTTCCTTGTTCATGATAATTGTCCATTGTTCATGCTATAATTGTATTAACTGTAAACTGTAATACATGTGTGAATACATGGACCACAACATGTCCCTAGTGAGCCTCTAGTTGACTAGCTCGTTGATCAATAGATGGTTGTGGTTTCCTGACCATGGATATTAGATGTCGTTGGTAACGGGAACACATCATTAGGAGAATGATGTGATGGACAAGACCCAATCCTAAGCATAACACAACATCATGCAGTTCGTTTGCTAGAGCATTTCTGATGTCACGTATCATTTCCTCGGACCATGAGATCATGCAACTCCCGGATACTGTAGGAATGCTTTGGGTGTATCAAATGTCACAAAGTAATGCACTACAGGTATCTCCGAAAGTGTCTGTTGCGTTGGCACGAATCAAGACTGGGATTTGTCACTCCGTATAACAGAGAGGTATCTCTGGGCCCACTCAGTAATGCATCATCATAATGAGCTCAATGTGACTAAGGAGTTAGTCACGGGATCATGTGTTACGGAACGAGTAAAGAGACTTGCCGGTAACGAGATTGAACAAGGTATGGGGATACCCACGATCGAATCTCGGGCAAGTAACATACCGATGGACAAAGGGAATTTTATACGGGATTGATTGAATCCCCGACATCGTGGTTCATCCGATGAGATCATCGTGGAACATGTGGGAGCCAATATGGGTATCCAGATCACGCTATTGGTTATTGGCCGGAGAGGTGTCTCGGTCATGTCTGCATGGTTCCCGAACCCGTAGGGTCTACACACTTAAGGTTTGGTGACGCTAGACTTGTAATGGGAATTGTATGTGGTTGCCGAAGGTTGTTCACAGTCCCGAACATGACGAGGAACTCTGAAATTGTCCGGAGGTGAATATCTATATATTGGACGAAGGGTATTGGAGTCTGGAAGTGTTCTGGGGGTACCGGGCTATCGCCAGCATGACCGAAAGGTGTTTCGGGGGCCCCGGCAAGTGTTGCAGGGCCTCATGGGCCAAGGGGAGGGGGGCAAACCAGCCTACTAAGGGGTTCTGCGCCCCCACACCTTTTCTCATGTTGCTTGGGGAGGTGGGGCACCTCCACCTAACTTGGGAGGCAAGCCTCCACCTGGCTTGGCTTGGGGGGCAAGTCTCCCTATGGTTTCCCTAGGGAGATCCAATCTGCCTTGGCCGCCGCCCCCTAGGGGAAACCCTAGGGGCGCCACCCCCTCCTCCCTTCCCCTATATATAGTGAGGAAGTGGGAGGGAAGCCGCACCCTTCCCCTGGCGCAGCCCTCCTCCCCACCTCCTCCTCCTCCTCCTCCTCCGTAGTGCTTGGCGAAGTCCTGCTAGAGAACCGCAAGCTCCATCACCATGCCATCTTGCTGCCGGAGCTCTCCCTCAACTTCTCCCCCCCTTGCTGGATCAAAAAGGAGGAGACGTCCCTAGGCTGTATGTGTGTTGAATGCAGAGGCGCCGTCCGTTCGGCGCATGGATCGGATCTTCCGCGATTTGAATCGCCACGAGTACGACTCCATCAACCATGTTCTTGTAACGCTTCCGCTTAGCGGTCTTCAAGAGTATGAAGATGCAGTCCATCTCTCTTGTTGCTAGCATCTCCTAGATTGATCTTGGTGACACATAGGATTTTTTTTTGAATTATTACTACGTTCCCCAACAATATGTAGTGACATGGCTTCTTTCATTTGTGGCAAGTTCTCTTTTCATAGTCAGGAGTGGAAGCCTCATCATGCTTGGAGCTTGATCTCGAAGACTTTCCAAAGAGTTTCTTCTTGGAGAACTTTTGGAACATTCTCACAAGCATTGCTAGCCATTTTCATAATTCTTCAGGATCATCAGAACTGCATTCGGAGTCTTCAGAGGATGAAATAGCCTTTGCCTACAAAGCACGAGATTGACCATAGTTGGGAACATAGATATCTCTCTTCTCAGATAGCTGGAACTCATGTGTGTTGAGCCTCTCAAGTATGTCAGACGGATCGAGATATTTGAAGTCAGGACGTTCTTGGATCATCAATGAGTGTCAAATGAGATGTCAAGTGATCTCAATAGCTTCTTAACAACTTCATGCTTGGTGATCGCAGTGGTGCCAAGAGCACGAAGCTCATTGGTGATATCAGTAAGACGGTCGAAAGTGATCTGGACATTCTCATTATCATTCATGTTGAATCGGTTGAAGAGATTGCGAAGCACATCGATTCTTGAGTCTCTCTGAGTTGAGACGCCTTCGTTGACCTTGGATAGCCAGACCCAGACTAGCTTTGCAGATTCCAGAGCACTCATGCGGCCATATCTCCCTTTGGTCAGATGACCACAGATGATGTTCTTGGGTGTTGAGTCCAGTTGCGCGAACCTCTTAACATCAGCAATGATGACACATTCACCGACTTTGGGACGCTGGCCTTGACAACATACCAATGGTCGTTATCAATGGCTTCAAGATGCATGAGCATCTTATTCTTCCAGTAGGGGTAATCAGTGCCATCGAAGACGGGGCACGCAGTGGAGACCTTGATTATCCCTGTAGTCAGCATAGCTAAAACTCCAGGTGGTTAAACCGAATCACACAGAACAAGGGAGTACCTTGCTCTGATACCAATTGAAGTGCTAGTTATCGACTAAAGGGATGTGAATAGGCGATTGTATGAAAGTCTTCAAGAAAAGCAGTGGCTTCGAAGACAGACAAGCAAATAACACCTATACAGTATGCAGCGAAAGATAAACTACACTAGCATAGGCATAGTCAAGGAGACATAATGCATTAAGCATGGAGACAAATAGCAGCTAGGTAGAACAGATCGGAATGGAATATGGTGTGAAGCCAAATAGCAAACAGAGAGTACGTCCTCACGCAATGAAGTCAAATAGATTAGGCATGCAATGGCTTCATGAAGCTAAACCGTATGTAAATGGGTGAAGAGATAGAACCAGTTGCTTGACGAAGACAAGGATTTGGTAGACCAGTTCCAGTTGTTGTGACAATTGTACATCTGGTTAGGGAGGCTGAGATTGAACTCAGAAGACCACATCTTCACCTTATTCCCCTTGAGCTAAGGTGACTTATCCTCGCTCACTCCGGTAAGTCTTCAAGGTAGACTTCCAAACCTTCACAACCTTCGTTCACCGGCAATCCACAATGTCTCTTGGATCCTCAGAACGCGATGCCTGACTGACTGGAAGATCACAGTCTTCAAGTGGAATAAGTCTTCAGATCACGCGGACATAAAGACTTAGCCAAACACTCTTTGGGCTCTGGGTGTTTTGGGTTTTGTCCCCGCAAGGATTCTCTCTGAAAGGCTTCGGAGGTGACTTGCTCTCAAACGACAAAAGTCATGTCTTAACTCTGAGCAGCTACTGATTAATGGTGGAGGGGGTGGGCTATTTATAGCCAGGAGGCAACCCGACATGATTTGTCCGAAATGACCCTTGGTCATTGGGGAACTAACATGTGTCCAACTGTCGGATTTCAAACACATGCGGCAGCTTGACTTGGGCTACAAGTAAAGTTGACTTGTCCTACTCAGGACAATATTTTCTCTCATTGTCTTCACTCAAAGACATAGGATTTGGGTTGAGCATCACATCAGTTTTATGACTTTGTTCACTTGGACCCCGCTTGACAGTTTGGTGGTTCCTATGACTCAAGAAAGAAGAAAATGAAACTATGAAACACTTATGTCTTCGCGCTCCATTGTCTTCACATGTCATTATCTTCGACGTGAATGTCGCCACGAAGCACCATAGTCTTCAATGTCCTCATACATTTTTAGGGGTCATCTTCAATGTGCAAACCGAATCAATAGGGACTTCTACCTGTGTTCTCCTGTGAATCTCACAAGCACAATAGTCCTCAACCACGTTTGTCGTCAATACTCCAAAACTAACTAGGGGTGGCACTAGATGCACTTACAAAGAGAAAATTTCTACAAATAGAATGTTCAAAATATTTGTTTCTCTGAGGAGAAACCGGCCGATAACTTTCATCATCAATTCTTTAGGCCTAGTTATTAGTCGTTTATCTAACTTGCAGGAGACTATCTTCATAAACATATCGATCATGAGCGAGATTCTTTAGTTTCCTGTGCTATGTCATTATTTTTCAAGCTAACCTGCAGGAAACTCATTTATCTAGATTGTATATGAAACCGGGTTTTGAGAAAATCTTTATGGCCTATTTCTGCAAAAAATCATTTCAAAGTCCGTGTACTCGATAATAAATCTTCTTCAAAGACTCAATTTTGTAGAAAACTGCTTAGACGCCACCGAGTGTATTGATCGAATCTATGAATGACATCATCTCTCAATGTTAATCATCCAAAGATTCACATCGCCCCTTCTCTCACACATGACATTATGGATAACTTCAAGTGTCAATATCTTTAGTAAGATGCATACATTTAGGAGAGCATGTTTTATCTTTGAATTATCTCTAGTCATGTAATTCCTCTCACATTACTTTTAGTTACCTTCATCTATCATTCAATGTGCTCTATTTTGTCAACAATTGTCCAAAATTTGGGAGATTGTTGGTGCAATGGTTTGCCCCCTATGTTTTGGAGATTTCTGTAAGAAACAAGCATGGACTGATTTGTTTGCTAGTGCACACAGAGAAAAATAGTCCATGCAAGCCTGAGAAGAATGATGTATTCGATGAGAAGTTCAAAGAACTTCACAGAAGATTATCTGGGTTGCAGAGAAGGATGAGCTACATTTCTAGAAGACGTGAAAGAGGGTAGATTGTATCAGAAGAGTTTACCCCATAAAATTATTGCTGAGGTGAAGCAATATATGTTCGGAATGTCCGAGGAAGGATGACTATAGTTGAGAAGATTGAAGATGAAGTGAACATGTAGCATTCCTTCTGTCGTTTTTCTTTCTCTTATCTGAGTCATAGGACCTCCGTACTATTAAGAGGGGTATAGGTTCTCGAAGATTAGGTCTGATGTGATGCTTAGTAAAAATATATGAAAGACTGAGAGAAATCTCTTTGTGTTCCAAATGATTATCTGTCAGTAGAAGACGTTGTTCTTCGGTGCTGCGGGAGATATCTTTCAAAGCGATGATTTAGCATTTCTTGCTCCATAAAAAATGTTATAATAGTCCTCAAAATTCGACCGTTGGAAACATGTCGTTCGGTCATCAGGTGATCCGCGTGTCCAATTCGGTCATTTCCCTTCAGGGAAGGCTGCAACTATAAATAGCCACCCCGCTCCAATGTTGTCCATTGGCTGCTCCACATAAGATTTCTGAGAAGATTGATTGAGCATCCCCTCTCGAGAGATTTGAGTTTAAGATCCACTTGGAGAAAACCGAGAGCCAAAACTTAGACAATGGTTCATCATCACAGTAGATCTGAGTTAGAGTTCTTGTACCTATTACTATTGAGAGTTGCGCACTCTCTAGACGAATATGTGTCGACTTGAGTGACGAAGAGTAGTTGTCTTCACCAAGAAAAGTCTTCAACAACCAAGAGTGATTGTGGTTCGTGAAGAAGTCTGTCGAAGGTTGGAGATCATTGACAAGTATCTACCATGAGTGAGATCAACCTGTGATAGCCTGGCTTATTAGGGATGATAGACTACTCATATTAATTAGGAATTCCTTCTTTTCCAGGAGCCCATTCGGAAAGAACTCCAAAGTTAAGTGTGCTCAGCTTGAAGTAATTTCAAGTTGTGTGACCGACCGGGAAGTTGCTCCCGGGTGCGCACGAGTGAGGACAAAGTGCGCAGAAAAGACTAGTACTGATCTGTGGGGCCAGTCTAGATCCCGCCAAGAGTAACAACCACCGGTGGATGTGTCCAGGGCGTTACAAGTTGGTATCAGAGCCGACCCTCATAGTTACACGGGTATTTGCAGACAGGTGTGCGGTCATGTTGTGCATGATGTTTGTGATCCGTCAGCGCACACGGCATGACACATGTGTCGGACTGGAAGCACAGACGTATGTGCCAAGAGGAAACGTTCATGTGGCCCGACGAGGACATCGGTTCCTCTAAGTGGGGGTGTATGTGATAGCCTAGCTTATTATGGATGATAGACTACTCATATCAATAAGTAATTCCTTCTTTTCCGGGAGCCCATTCGGAAAGAACTCCAAAGTTAAGTGTGCTCATCTTGGAGTAATTTCAAGATGGGTGGCCGACCGAGAAGTTGCTCTCGGGTGGACACGAGTGATGACAAAGTGCACAGAAAAGACTAGTATTGATCTGTGGGGCCAGTCTAGATCCCGCCAGGAGTAACGACCACCGGCGGGTGTGTCCGGGGCATTACACAACCGAAGTCTGATAAGCTTCGAGTTGAAGGAGAATAGGACGGAGAGAGGTTTGCTCATGTGTTCAATGAAAAGTCCCTCCAACCAGACGTAGTCCTTTGGCAGAAGGGTGAACTGGTCTACCAAATCCATCTGCACCATCGAGCACCACTGGTTCATTCTACTTTACTGCATTTCCTTCAGCAGTTTACTTTTGATGCTTGGTATTAATAGATATCTATGATCTATTATATATGTCTTCTCTTTCGTGTCTATATCATATGTGTTGTTTAGTACCTTTCAATTGGTTGTTCTCGAAGTTGTATGTTTGTATGTGCGTCTCCTAGTTATGTGGTGTTACTTTGTCATTCAACTAAGTCATATTCTTAACAAAATCTCACAATAGTCTGCTCTCACTAGTCTCTTTGTTTTAGTTCTGTTTGCGTGCATCTCTGTTAATTCATCATTTGTCATTCGTATTCATTTTATTCGCATGCATTCTACTTCATTCCTTCATACTCTCACATATTGCTCTACCAGTTAGCATACAACATTACCATAGTAATTATCAAGATAGTGAGTTACTACACTCGAACTACTATAGCATACTACACTCCGTCCTCAACTGCTCTCCTGGCGAAGGATCGATCTCACCGCGGCTGGATTTAGATCCGATCTGCTCTCCTGGCGATGAAAGCTCCAGGGCGGCGATGCGATCCAGCAGCTCGTTTAAGGGCGAGATTTCTGCCGAGGTCGCGTCATCGGGGTGGCCGAAATTGGCGTAGAGGTGATACTCGATGGCCGCAGGGAGTGCGGCCGGCCCAGGGTCCATGTGGGCGCATATAACGAACCCGCCGAGCTAGAGAACCTAGCCGATAGCCAAGTTGTCTCTGAGGGTGATCCCGTCATTGATGATGAGACGAGCCATCAATCGCTCATCACGAGCGCACAGAAGAGCTCTCAATGAAAGCACCATTGTCGCTGTCAAAACCGGTAGATCTCGGGTAGGGGGCACAAGATGTACGTTTAGAGGATCAATGGTAAGAGGAGGGTGCGGACATGATGTTTACCCAGGTTCGGGCCCTCTCGATCGAGGTAATACCCTACTTCCTGCTAGATTAATATGGATGAATATGAGTACAAGAGTTGATCCACCTCGAAATCGTAATGGCTAAACCCTAAGTCCAGGCTATGGGGGTATTGTGATGATGATAATCCCCTCTACAAACTAAACCCTCCGGCTTATATACATGCCAGGGAGGACCTAGGGTTACAAGGGAGACTTGGGGAGGAAGTAATTGATACATCCGGACTCTACACTTGCCTTCCTACGTACATAGGAGTCCTGACCGAACACGGGGGAGGGTCTTCTGCTTCTTCTTTACGCGACCTACCAATACGGCCCAGCTTCAACGACCCGGATGCCTGAGGACCCTTGAATATAAGACTCCCTCACGCATCACAATCTCTCACGATCAGCAGAGGTAAAACCTCTTATTTTAGGGAAGGCCCGAGCGTCCTCAGAATCCCGGTGCACAAGTTCTTCGAAGAAAGGAAAACTAGCCCAAGGAGATCTCCCGGTGAGTCAAACCCGTGTCCAGAGCCGCGCGCTCTCTATCTATGGACTCATCCGTCTATGGGAAGTGGACGATAGCCAGACACTCGAGTTGCCCCGAGGTGGCACCGCCGGCTGCTAGGTAGTTGGGCCTACACTCAAGTCGAGCACTGGCTCGGGGGGTTGATTAAAAAATCCTAGGGTTTATAACTCCCTCGGCAAGTTTTAGTTATTAGGCAAATGGTAAAACCAAATTTGGATCTCCTCGGGAAAGCTTTACTTTAAGTGAAGAAGCAAGGGGGGGGGGCCATAAACCCTAACCGAACACAAAATCAAGGAACATAACACCGGTTTATCGGTTCTTAAGGCGGCATGAGTGGAACAAAACACCGAGCAAAAGGCCAAGCCTTCCACCCATTGCCAAGTATATAGGTGCATTTAATTTAACATAAGATATATTGTGATAAGCCAAAATTATCCAAGTTCCAACATGGAGCAATCTTCATGTTCACCTGCCACTAACAATGCTATAAGAGGGGTTGAGCAAGCGGTAACATAGCCATACAACGGTTTTCTAGGATGGTGTCAAAGGTTAGAGGTTTCATGGCAACAATGAGAGGCTGACGAACAAATAGATAGGCAGCGCGACATATAGTGATATCATCGAGACAACTAGCATAGCAATGATAGTAATGAGATCCAATGTGACAGTCATCTTGCCTGAGATCCCTCTAGGAAGAAGAATGAGTCCAAGAAGAAGACGAAGCCACGTAGACGAACCAAGCGTAGTCGAACGAATCCTGACGATCGCAACGAAATAGGAACTAACGAGAAGAAGCAAACAACATGGTAAACACACCACACGTAAACAAGACAATATTCTCAACCAAGTATGACGCATGACAAGGCTACAAGATGCAAATCATGGCAAGAGATTAAGCATACAAGAACAACACACAAAGCAAGTTTAAATGAGACCGAAGACAACATATAACAATTTCGGTAAGTCCTCATATGAAAATTTCAAAATTAGTCCAGATATGAATAAACCTTAAGTAAAAGTTGTTAAACAGCAAGTTAACATGCACCATGATGATATACACGAAATTCTAGTCAAGTTACATATAAAGTTCATTTGATTTGGAGCTACGGTCTAGAAGATATGAGCATAACAAGACAGACATGGCATTGATGCAAAATGCATTCAAACATCAAGCACCACACTCAAAACATGGATGCAACAAGACATGATGCATCTACATGCAAAACCAAGCAAGTTTCATAAAGAGCACACTCCAAACGGAGCCACGGTTCAACACATACACACGAAACAAGATTAAAGGACAAGTTGTTCTAAACAGCAACTAGGCAACTTGAGAGCATCAAACAAACAAGTTACAAGAACAAGATTGACAGAAGCATAGCATGAACTTGATGTACAGATAGCATGCTTCCAATATCAACAAGGATCAGGTCCATAGGCACCAAGAGTAATCCAACGTGATCAAGACAACAAGCAAACTTTATATCCAGATTATGACTTAGTGGAAAACAGAGCATATACATGAGCAGAGTTAATATGTTGACATGTTGGAGGCAAGAAATAATTAAGCTACAACACAAGAACATGGCAAGCAAAAGCATGGCATGTTAGTCCACAACATGGAGGTCAAAGAACCGAACATGGCATATGTGACGCCCGAAGACCGACGTCCCAGAAGATTCCAGATGTTCCGGGTTCTCCCGTGTGTTTCATTTGTGCTTGTGTTATTTATTTTGCTTTGCATCATGTCATCATGCCATCATGTCATTAATCTTTTGCATCTCAACTTAAATAAATCGTGTGGACCTTCGGTCTATTTAAATCGAGGGAAGAGTGACTTCTCTTTATAACATATCCTCCTAATATTATGGAGCAATTATAAATAATTATTCCATTTGTTGGAATTCACCATAACACACTTGCATATTTCCCCATGCCTTTTCTACTCCAAGTTTCTCCATCTAAACCTTGTCTATAATTCTTTTCCGTTGTATCGAGGTTCCTCCAAAAATTCGAACATTTTTTGGACACTTTCCAAACCATGTCCTAACTCAAACCATTTGAATTAAATTCAAATGAGTTTGAATTTAACTCTTGCATTCATGCCTCTCCTATTTTTCGTGGACTGTGTGCATTTTGCAAGTCCGGGAAAAATTAACCTCATGCCCTAATTCCATCCCTAACCTCTATTTTTCTTTTCTTTCTCTTCTTTGTTTTTTAGAAGGGAGAGAGATAGACCAGCTGGGCCGGCCTCCCAGCAACCAGCCGCAGCTGGCCCAGGCCACCATGACCTCCCTAAGGCCCAGCCGGCGGCCAGTCCTCTAGGCCCAACTCCAGCGCTAACCTAGCTCGGCTCCCTGCTCGATCGCCTCTCCCTCGACCCCTCCTTCTCCTCCTGTGCACCGTCGCCACACACAGCTCGATCCCCATCCTCTCCTCCCGATCTCTCCTCGAGCGCTCTGCCTCGTCTCCACCTGCCTGATTCCCAAACCCCGCTCTCCTCGTTCCTGCATCACCATGGATCCATGCCGCGCCGGCCTCTCCTTCCTGTAGCTCCCTTCGTCCCCTTCTCCTCTGCCTCCTATCGGTGCCGCCCCGCACCTCCGTCGCCAGTCCGGATCACCGCCGCCTCGCCAGGGAGCCGCACCCGGCCTCCGCGGTGTCCACCGGAACTGCTGCAGAGCGGCGCCTCCGTGCGATTCCGCGCCTCTGGACCTCCTCCTCGCCCTCGCCAAGCGTCAGGACGTTGCCTGCCTCCTCGACCTCTCTCACGCCCGAGCTGCGCGGGAGACGAGCACCCCGCAGCTCTTCTCCGACTCCGCGCCTTCTTCTCCATCCCTCTGGCGACCATGAGTCCCGCCGCCGGCCTGCTGCCTCTTCTCATCGCCGTTCCTTGGCGTACGTCACCATCCTCGCGCTCCTCCCGCCTCCTCGCGCTCGGACCTCCATGGAAGCCTAGGCCGACCCGTTGCTGCCGTGCACAGCAACCGCGAGCCCTGCTGCCTTCGGTTGCAGCCGGCTCGTTTTGTCCTGTTGGTTATCGACGCCGCAGATTTTGGACACGCCAAGTTCCACGAAGCATCCAGTTCAACTACGTGGATTCGCCAAGTACCCCTACGGCAAGTACCACGACGACCCGCCAAGTACCTCGACGCTCGACGCCCGAACGACTACCTTCGGTGAAGAAACGAGTACCACTACGCTCGGCGATGCGACAAGTACCCCTACCGATGTCCGTGAACGACTACTTCCACTACCGTCGCCGAGGACCCGTGTAATGCAAGCGTCAAGTTCGACTACCGTCGCCCCGAAGACGTCCGATGCCGCGACAAGTACCCCTTCGGAAACGGAACGACTACTTCCCTCTACAAACGTGTACCACGACCGCGAGTACCACTACTTCCCCTACGACCTCAAACCGCCCCAAAACGAATGTTCCGATGGTATACCACCGAGTCGACGCCCGTGAACGAATGTTGCTTGTGTTGTATAAGATGTTTTCCCTTGTATGCACCATGCCCGTTTCGTCTTCTGTCATGCTCCTCGGTTGCCTCGTCGCCGACTCGTGGGAACCCGGTGACGGGATCACCCCACCTTTGTTCTTGCAGGACTCGCTCACGCCATCTTTCTTTTGCTCCGGACTCTCAACGAGTTACCGGAACCGAGATGTTGCCGTTGCATCATTTTCGGATCGTTGCCGTGGCACCCTTTCTTTCCTCCACGGTGACATATACTCCTTATCTCTTCATGTTCACTTTTCATAAAAATTGCATAAAACTTGATCATGTCATCCACATCATGTTAACAACATTAAAATGTTTAATTGTTGTTTGCTTAAAATTGCTAAACATGCATATGGGGTTTTCCGGAATTGTTGTTGTTATTTCCGGCCTCATTTAAAATGACTAAATAGGTAGTTTGTTTTTGCTTCACCTCTTGCTATGTTAAAAACATTTAATCTTGTCTTGTAAATAAACGAGAGTCGATTAGATAATTAAAATGTGGTGTTTCGTCAATATGCAACTCGTTGCATATTGAGCTCCACTTAACTTGTAGTACTTGTTTGTGCACTTTGCCATGCCATGCATATTTAAACCGGACATGCATCATACTTGTTTGTGCATCATGCCATGGTTATGATATGTGTGTTTACTATGTTGTTTGCTTCTTTCCGGTTTGCTTCCCTCGTTAGCTTCGGGTTCGTTCCGGAGTTGTGAGGCTTCTTCTTCGTCTTCTTCTGGACCCGTTCTTCTTCCTTGCGGAATCCCAGGCAAGATGATCATACCCTTGGATACCTTTACTACCATTGCCATGCTTAGTTGTCTCGATGCTATCGTTACATGTCGCGCTACCCATCTTTTATGTCAGCCTCTCCTTGTTGCCATGAAACCACTAACCTTGAAACCTTCCTAGCAAAACCACTGTTTGGCTATGTTACCCACTTGCTCAGCCCCTCTTATAGCCTTGTTAGTTGCAGGTGAAGATGAAGATCGTTCCAGGAGGGAACTTGTTGTGGAATATCACAATATCTATTATTATTATTAACACACCTATATATTGGGCATGGGTGGAAGGCTTGGCCTTTTGCTCGGTGTTTTGTTCCACTCATGCCACCTTAGGCGCCGATAAACCGGCATTATGTTCCTTGATTTTGCGTTCCTTACACGATGGGTGGATGGGGACCCCTTGACAGTTCGTCTTTGAATAAAACTCCTCCAGCAAGGCCCAACTTTGTTTTTAATTTGCCTCATAATAACAACTTAATTAATTAATTAAATTGCATAGGGGGGTCGCTTCCCCGGGTACTCTTTTCTACATAGGAGGGGGCCAGTGCTGATGGTGTTGGTCCCAAACAGGCAACCTGCGGGGCCACCACGGGGAAACTCGAGGATTGGTTTTACTCGTAGCTTGTCCCATCCGGACGTGGCCTGAGACGAGATACGCGCGGCTACTATCAGGGTGTCGGCACACCGGGAGGTCTTGCTGGACTTGTTTTACCATTGTCGAAATGTCTTGTGCACCGGGAAGCCGAGCCTGATCGGATTTCCCTAAGATAAGGCGTGATGATATTATATTTATCACTTCAGCTAATCGTGAGAGCTTGTGATGGGCTAAGTTGGGACACCCCTGCAGGGTTATGATCTTTCGAAAGCCGTGCCCGCGGTTATGTGGCAGATTGGAATTTGTTAATGTCCGGTTGTAGAAAACTTGACAGAGGATCCGAAGTAAAACACACAACTTTGTGAGTAACCGTGACTGTCTCTTTTCACTTTGAGAAGAGAACACGGTGGGGTTATGTTTGACTCGTAGGTAGTTAAGGATCTTTAGCGATCACTACTAGTTTGCGACCGTTTGCGTAGATGCTCATCTTATTCTTGTACTCGTAAGTTAGCCACCATATTAAGCTTAGCCGCTGCTGCAACCTCACCACTACCCTCTTCCTACCCATAAAGCTTTGCTAGTCTTGATACCCATGGTTATGGGATTGCTGAGTCCTCGTGGCTCACAGATACTACAACACCAGATGCAGGTTCAGCCGAGAATGATGCAGGAGATGGATCAGAACTTCTGGGAGTTCCACGAAGAGCGTGGCCGTATGCTTGTGACGTTTTCGACGATCAGTAGTGGTTTCTACTAGGGCGATTCGGACCTGTGGCTTTATGTTTTGGTATCTTTCTTTTGGATCTTCGCCCATAGTCGGGTTGTGATGTTTTGGATGATGATTTGCTTATGTAATGTATTGTGTGAAGTGGCGAGTGTAAGCCAACTATCTCCTTTTGCAATTTCATCCCTATTTTTACATGAGTCGTGCAAAGATACCAAACTTGAGATCATTCTAGAATGGGCTTATACCTTTAAGTCGTGCCTCGACACGTAGGAGGTATAGTCCCATCCTGGGCATTACAGCATATACATGGGAGCAACAGGTTCATGGCATTCCTCAAAACAAGATGGAAACATGATATAGCAGATTCCCAGACTTAGTGAAAATCTGGGAATGCAAACAACAACATTATGATGCTGACTTTGGAGGCTTATAACCGCAAGCATATCAATTCTAATAAGCAATAAAAGGTCATGAACATGTAGTAGGCATGGCATACTCCAAATAACTCCATTGGCACAACTCCATAGGAGGCATAGAATGATTACAACAAGCTTTGCCAAATTGAACATGTTGGTGACAGGCGGACAGAAACATTATGATGACAACTTGAGAGCAAGAAAGAGACAAGCTACATTAACATATAATTATAAACAAGGGCATGGATGGATAGATCATAACATGGACTTCAAGACATGATCATTGTACCACTTCATACATGCACAGGTTTGAGTGTAGCATCAAGCAAACATGGCAACATAATATCACAGTTTCAGACTTAGCAGTTTTTAGCAAGTCTCAGGAAACAACAAGCAGCAAGTAAGTCACTTTGCAACCTTGTTGCACTCAGCAAAAGGCATATCATGAAAAGTGGATTGCACCACAGCAAAGATGACATGATTATGCTCCTAAAACATGTTGACATAATGCTCAAACAAAAATCACACAAAAAGTTATGAAAAAGACAAATAGGCAAGTTACAACAGTTTTCAGCATATTATATCATTTAGCACTTTGGCAAGGAGGATTAACGCACCAAGATGAACAATAACATGCATGCAAACTACACCATCATCAAGAGCACAGAGAGTAGATACATTTTCATATCAAAATCATCTCAATCGGACAAACTTGCAAAAAGATATGGCCTCCTAAACATGCACACAATATATGAACAGAAAAAAGGACTTAGCCGTTTTTAAACAGAGAAAATAGTGAGCGTCTAATAGAAACTTGCGCACAGGGTGGGGGATAGGTGGGCTCGCTCACATTGGGTTGGGCCGGATCAAGGGGAGGCCGGTCGGGCGCACTACTGGGCCGGGAAGAAGCTGGCCCATGCGGGGCCCGGCTGGAGGCGGCTGCCGAAGGGGCCGACAGATCTGGGTGCTGCTTGGCCTTCCCAACACTAGAAGTGGCCCAGACGCGCGAGGTGGGGAGGCACGTCGCCCTCTGTTCGTCAGAAGACAGAGATGCAGCGGCATTGGGGCTCGTAACGGCGGCTCGTCGGCTCCTCCGGCGAGGCGGAGAGGCAGGGAATGCAGGAGAGGTGGTGGTGGAGGTCCGGTCCCGGTCGGAGGAGCTCGTTCCCGGTGCTGGCGGGACGCGACGGTGCCGGTGTCGCGGGATCTGACGCCGGCGGGAAGGCTACCCACGAGGGCCGCACGGAGGACGACTAGCGAGGGAGTTGGAGGGGTCCGGCGGTCAGGCTCGTCAAAGGCACGGCGGCGCAGGCTCCGGTGGGACGTAGAGGGAGGCGGAGTTTTATCAATCTAAAAAGAAAAACCGAACAAAACAAAAAGAACCGGGCGAGTTTTATACCGTAGGCGGTTTTCGGCAGAAAACCGGTGGTTCGGGCGGTTTTCAACAGGGCAGATCGGGCGAGGGTTTCGGACGAACCGCTCCGGCGAGCGAGGCGGCGACGGTGTGCAACTCCGGCGATGACGCGGGGCAGATGGTGGCGGTGCGACGTGGAGGAGCGGCGTGGAGGGTGAGGCGCGACGGCTGCGATTTGTCGGCGCGAGGAGTGCGGCGGCAGCGGCAAGCGCAAGTGGCAGCAGGGGCGGCAGAGTCCGACCATGGCGGCAGTTGCGGCGAGAGCGGAGGCGAGGCGCGGGGCGCGAGGTGAGAGGAGAGACGGGCCCGGGGCGGCGTATTTATGAGAGGAAGGAGGAGGCTTGCGTGGAGGACGGGGCAGAGGCGGCGGCGGTGTCCGGAGGTGGCACGGCCTCCGATGGTGGTGCGGAGGCATGCCCGAGCGGGACTCCCGCTCGGGGAAGGAGGAGCGCGCGCTGGGCTGGGCCTTGGCTTAGCCCGATTGGAGCTGGGCCGGCCCAGTCGGCGGAGAAGATTTTTTTTAAAAAAATAGACAATTAAAAAGAATAAAACAAAAAGAAAATAAAATATTATATAGGCATATAATATATCAAAATTTTCAGAAAAAGAAACTCTACAACATGAACATTTTTTCTACAGTCAAATAAAATCCTCACAAATTTAAATAAATCAAATAGTGCTACTGTTGCAATAAAATCCAATAAAAATCATTTTAAAAATGCCAAAATGATTTCAAATTTATTTCTCTCCAATTTTCTACTATAGGGAATCATTTTACCCTATTTCCAATATATTTTATTTTTGGAGAAAATAATTTGAATAAAACCAAATAACTCAAATTTGAAAATAAATTTCAAAATACTTCAAAGGGACTTCCAACTCATATTTCCTATAATTTGAAGAAGTCATTTTATCTTCTCTCGGGAAAATCATTGAGTTGCATAAAGTTTCTGAATTTAAAATATTTCAAAAATGAAATTCAAAATCCTTTCAAAACCCTTTTTCTTTTATTAAGTGGAAGAAGTCATCTTATCTTCACTCCAGGGTTTTGTGTTTGAAATGAATTTGAATTGTAAATGCAAAGTGAAAGTTTAGGAAAGTCATTTCATTCCATCTCATTTAACTTTCAAAAGTTTCAAATTTCACTCAATTTCACACAGCACATCACACCAGCAATCAAAACTATCTATTTAATATAACATTCCAAAAATTAGAATTTTAGGATGTTACAAACCTACCACACTTAAAATGAATCTCGTCCTCGAGATTCGAAGAGGCTAGCAAGAAATAGGTTGGGGTTCGGAGTCTCCTAACAAATCCATTTATTGGTATGGTCTAGTGTGCTACCACACTTAGAAACATGGATACGGTTCCACCAAAATTAGGTACTCCATTCTTTGGGTTGACGGTGTCGGTCTTCTCAGATCTTCAGGGTAAGTCCCTCTCTCGGCTCTTTCGGTAGTGGCATAACCTTTGTCCTCAGTTCTTGTGTCCTTTCATCTTGATAAGGTTCTTTCGAGACTGGTTCTTCTTAACTGACAAGTCTGGCGCCAATACTAAACAAATATCGATCTCTCATGGTGGTCTTCAAACAATTTGATTGGGTCCCTGCAGAAAATGGCTATGGGCTTCATTCTCACCGTATGACCTACGGTTGGCATGAGCTGCCTTGTACAAGGGAAAATTGTCATACCATTCTAAGGTTTAAACAAGGTTTTGACATCGTTGTCTCTCTACTATAGGTAAGTCACTCAGATTTACCATCCCGTATAACAAAGGCGAATAATAAGAGTAAGTCGGTATGGTGATCAATCCATTCCGCACCCAAATCATTACCTTGCATATGGTTTAGTGAATCTCGAATTCTAACACTCGGTCATCCTCACAAGCATTACGGAATTTCTCTTATCAATGAACCGAGTTCGGATATATCCATTACTTCTACAAGCCGAAACAAAATATCTATCGTTACTTCACAACTCTCGGGTTTTGCGTAAACACCTATAAGATCGTCTGTTGACAACCTCGTAACTTCTACCAGGGGTTTTCCTTCAGCAAGAGTGTGCTTGCTTCTTTGACAGGTCCTAGGGCATGTGGGTTATGGCTCATCTCATCGCTGGTAACACTTGGTCTCATCATTGGGTTGCAACTGATCATACTTCCAATCATCCAGCTTCCTTAGCATTCTTAACTCCATCCAAAATTTAATGTATCCCCTTCCTTCTGTTGTATAAACTAAGATGTAATTACTCACACTCATCCTTGGGTGGTCCATTCTAAGGTCTAACGTAACTAGCTCTTGTATACGGGTAACGGCATTGGGTCTCTACCACCCTTAAAATGAAAAACATCAGTCCTCTTCGAAATATCATTCCATGCATCATGATTTCACTCATCACTTATATAGTACCAACTCATAAAATCCGAAATCAATACCTTGATGCTAACTCTATTGATTTTCACCTTACTACGATCTACTGCATTTCCATTACATGCTTCAACTCAACTACTTAGCACCTGTCTCCTTCTCCTTGGGACAATATCTAACATTGTGCTCTGCTTCATCACAGCAGAAACGTATCACTACTGACAAGTCTTGTGGTTCCCTTATGATTAAGTAGCCTCCTTAGGTCCTCGGCTTATGGGTCCACTTCAGAACTTGTATATCCTTAATTCATCCTTGGATTTCACTATTGCTCCACACTCTAGCATTACACCCTCTTAAAATCCAATTGTACTTCTTTCCTTCATACCCTTGGGGTAAGCATCGTATAAAAAATAAACTCCAACTTATTTGTGGAAACTCCACTATTGGGAGCGACATTTTCCTTTCTATAGGTCTAGGGTTCACACGGTAAAGTACCACTAAACAAGATGCACTGGTTCATCCGTAATCCATATTCTCCTCATATCAAATCACTTATTACATCTTGTACCACTATTCAAAACTAAATTTCAAGGGTGCTTCACTAAGAATGCTGCCATCCACATAGTTTGGTATGGGTAAGTATTCCTTCTATCGTTATTTCATTTGTCCTAGCTAAGGATGCTTCAGTCCCACTGGAACTGTGCAACGTGATTCTTGAAATCATCGATCTTTCGCTCCATCATGGTGGCCGTGTATTTCATCTCCATCATCTCTGCGTGTACCCCACGCAGGCATTCCTGGGTGTGATGAAGCCTTGCTTCAAGTATTTCTCCAATCTGACGTATGGCCTCCATAGCAGCTTCACGAACATAGTCGAAGAATGTTGTTTGTGGTACTCGCGAGATGAAAAAGTATTGTCCCATAGTTTTTGGGCAAACTCGTTTCACACGGTGGAGGTGTACCTCCACGTACCAAAGTTCAACTCCATTCTCTATGAAGGGATAACCCTTGTAAACTGCATCTCCTTCAAGGTGAATATGCTTCATCATATCCTTCAGGATCCTTGGGTAATCCTGATTGCTAGTCAGGGTCATGATGGTTTCCGGGCCCTTGAGAAAAGACTCGTAAAGAGTTGTCATCTATAGGTATAAAGCAGAAGGGGTACTCAGGATAATGTATGTATTTCCTTGGGGAAATGTGGTTGTTTGTCCGAAAAGGGTTTGGGGTCAGCTTGTCCATGGGTTCTAGGTTTTAGTCTAGGTGAGATAGCAAGAGAGGCACTAACATTCATCCAACAACTCATAACAATTTCATCTGAGATTACAAACATCTCAAATTCTATTGCTTCACAAACTATTACAATGTCCTTTCCATAACTACTCAACATCGTAATAGAAGTGCATTCCACATTTATTTACATGCTTTATTCTAGTATCAAGGTCTCAACTACTCTGCTCAATCTTTCCTCGGGTCTGAATCTTCTCTGGCATAATGCCCCACTTCATTGCAGCGTAAACAAAGGTCACCAGACAAATCTAAGGACTTCATGGTGACTATCCTGGTTCACTGGGTTCTTCACTTCTTGGTTGGGCAGTTGCTAGCATATCCTTGCACCGGTAACATGTGATGTGACTCAGGTCCTTTTCCGCAGAAATTGGGTTGTTCTGGGGACACATGCTCTTTCTCTTCCTCAACTTCTTCGTTCCTATCAGTTCTTCTATCTTTTGTGGATCAAACTCCACTATTTCTGTCGGGAAGTCTCCCAGATACTCTTGACTTTCCTTCGTGCAATGATGTGAAAAATGTCCTTCTTTTCCGCATGAATAGCAAGCACGGGAGAAAAATCTACTTAGGCTATCTCCATCAGGGTCGTCAATATCTTCCTCCATCACGGATTCCCTTAAGGTTTCCTCGAGGACTTCTTTCATTGCTTCTTTCTTCTACTGGATAGTTCGTTGTACCATGGGGTAAATGTGACACTGAGCAGGGTAGTGAGTAGTCCCTTCACACAAGAAACAAGTAATCTGCCTAGTTGGGCATTCTTCAGCCGGGTGATTTTCTTCACAATGAGGACATTCATCCTTGTGCTCCTTTTGGGTATGTCCTATTTCTCCACAAATCCTGCAGGCACAAGGTTTCTTCTTCAGGTTGTCACCAAGCTTTCGGATGAGACGGGATGTTATCAAGGTCTTCTTGAATTCCTCCCAACTTTTTGCTCCATTACATCCTTGTATGGCTTGATGCGTTTTCCACCGTGTTGCAACACTTTTTGTAAAGTATTGAAGAGCGCATTGAACCTCATACTTCCTTGCAACCAAATTATTCCTGAAGTGATCCTCCGTGTTTTGTATCCATAGCTCTGCCGCCGACTGGGTCATTGGTCCAGAGACTTCAAGTCTATCTTCAATCATCCTTTATTGGGTCCAAGGGTTTTGGGATGAGATTCAGAAGAGGGAGAGATATACACTCAATACAAACAATATTTTTGAAGAGACGGGTTTCGTTTGTGGCCGTCGGAAAAACATCAAACAAATGACGGCTCACAATCGTCGCATCTAACGTAAGTACTTAACAGGGGTTTGGTCTTCTATAGGTCCATATCTCTTCAAAGTCGTCAACTCTACAAATCTTCGGAGTATCCACTATTGTAGCTTCAACACTTCTAATGCATGGTGAATTCCTCTTTACTTCGAACTGATCTAATGGAAAAGGGTATTGTCTAAAAAGGGAGGTAAAGAATCTTTTTGAAAATAAAGTTTTAGAGAAATCCTTTCCTATGGGCTGGCCAGTTTCTAGGGTCACGTCCTACAATCAACATGTGCTATGATACCATCTTGTAGCGACCCGACCTGAATGGATCAACTCTCTGTGCTTAAGTGTCATCCCTGGATCGGTATGCTGACACACATAGTACTCAAGGATTTATAACAGAGGTAAATCACATGTATAAAGTAATGTAAATACTATTACCTCAATCCATATAACAGAAGTAACAACGAAGTTGTGGATTCCCATCAACAGCAACGGCAAAGTTGAGTGTAGACAGCGCAACCCTAACGTAACACTTACTCGTCGAATAATTCCTGCAACATGAGATGTTGCAGCCATGTAGGTCAGTACATTGAATGTACTGGCAAATTCACACTGTAGAAGTAATGATGAACAATGCCTACAACTAATTGCATATTTGGCTGGTGGAGGCTGTAAGGTTTGTTTTGCATAAACCTGATTTTTTCCTACCGCAAAGGAATAAATTTTATTTACTACTCAGTTTTAAATTAAGCAGCATTCAGAATGGTTCCTCCATCTCAATCCCCAAGTTACCAAAATATAAAACCAAACAATTTTATTAGATCAAGTGAAGAGATCAATATATAATCCACTTCTAGATACTCAGAGATGTCCATAACCGTGGACACGGCTACTCATGAATAGTTTGTACACTCTGTAGAGGTTTGCACACTATTCCCCACAAGACTCGATCTCCTCCATTGGTTTTCTCGCACTCCATGGTGTTTGAGAAACAGATGACGGAGACACAGTCTTTTAGAAGCATTTACTCTTTACACTGGGTGGACCCGTACACCTACTTTTCCCCTAAATCTGCTAGTCCACCACTGAAAGAGCTCACACAACATACTCAACTATGCCAGAGCCCATAATGGCGTTGTGGATGCACACGGAAGTTTCTAGCATGAATAATCTTATGATCCCTTTGAGCATGGGTGGCATTCCAATAGGGTGATCACACGGGTCCTCCGGGATCCCCTAGGGCAAACACTGGTTTCTCCAGGTGCCCGGGCAAACCACTGGGTGCTCCAGGGTGCCCCAACCAATCCACCCAGATGTGTATTAAATTAACCACCTTAAGTTTTCCTTGATAATATTACTCTCGCAACTATCATGAATCTCACATACCAATCCACATCTACAAGCATGGCTAAGCAATAAGTAACAAAGCGTACACTCCCTTGGGTTGATATGAAGTCATTGGGTTCCTACCTCATGAACTACAAGTGATAAAATCCTACTCATGGAAGTGTTGGAGGATATACCAAATGCAATAAAAATTGGGTATTGGAAAGTATGATCAAAGTATGAACTTGCCTTGTACTGATGATGTATACTCTTCACACTCATAACTCAGGATAGATCTACTCGTCACACTCCGTTCAATCTATCGTAAGCAAACAATAGTAACAACACATAAGCAATCACTCAGAAAATCAGAGGGAACGACGAAAACACTTTGAAAAACAAGAAAATAACTCTTGCATCATAAAACAATTTCTAACAGTACCAAAATTAAGAGAATTTGGCCTTATCAGAAAGTTTAGGTCAAGAGCTTCAATTTGCAAAAACAATCAACTAAAACGGCGTTACGAAACTCAAGTTATGACAAAAAGAAGTTCAAATTCAAAACTGGTTGAATTCAAATTTTAAAATTTTCAAAAACATGTTTAAGTTGTTTTACAGGATTAAGGGGATCATAAGAAGTGGGCATTGGTTTCGTTGGATTTGGACCAACGAGCAAAAAGTAGTGAGGGTTTAAAGACCAGGGACTAATCTGTATATAAAATATTCACGGATGGGTCCCTGGACGAAAATTAAAAAGAAAAAGGAAAAAAAATTATCGAGCGAACGCTTGCTAACAGAACTAAACGAACAAATTTGTTCGCTAATAGAAACTAACGAGTGAACGTTCGTTAACTAACCTAACCTAATAAAAAATGACCTAAAAAGAAAAACCGAACAAAAGAAAAAGAATCGGGCGAGTTTTATAAGGTAGGCGGTTTTCGACGGAAAACCGGTGGTTCGGGCGGTTTTCAACGGGGCGGATCGTGCGCGGGTTTCGGCCGGACCGCTCCGGCGAGCGAGGCAGCGGCGGCATGCAGCTCCGGTGAGACGCGGGGCAGATGGCGGTGGTGCGACACGGAGGAGCGGCGTAGAGGGCGTGGCACGGCGGCTGCAGTTCGTCGACGCGGCGAGTGCGGCGGCGGCGAGCGCAAGTGGCAGCGGCGGCGGCGGAGTCCTGCGATGGCGGCGGTTGCGGCGAGAGCGGAGGCGAGACGCGGGGCGCGAGGGGAGAGGAGAGACGGGCCCGGGGCGGCGTATTTCTGGAGGGAGGAGGAGGCTTGCGTGGAGGAGGGGGCAGAGGCGGCGGCGGTGTCCGGAGGTGGCACGGCCTCCGAGGGCGGTGCGGCGGCGTGCCCGAGCGGGACTCCCGCTTGGGGAAGGAGGAGTGCGCGCTGGGCTGGGCGTCGGCCTGGCCCGATTGGAGCTGGGCCGGCCGAGTCGGCGTAGAAGATTTCTTTTTAAATAGACAGATAAAAAGAATAAAACAAAAAGAAAATAAAATATTATATCGGCATATAATATATATTTTTAGAAAAAGAAACTCTACAACGTGAACATTTTTTCTATAGTCAAATAAAATCCTCACAAATTTAAATAAATCAAATAGTGCTACTGTTGCAATAAAATCCAATAAAAATCATTTTAAAAATGCCACAATGATTTCAAATTTATTTCTCTCCAATTTTCTACTGTAGGGAATCATTTTACCCTATTTCCAATATATTTTATTTTTGGAGAAAAAAATAATTTGAGTAAAACCAAATAACTCAAATTTCAAAACACTTCAAAGGGACTTCCAACTCATATTTCCTATAATTTGAAGAAGTCATTTTATCTTCTCTCGGGAAAATCATTGAGTTGCATAAAATTTCTGAATTTAGAATATTTAAAAAACGAAATTCAAAATCCTTTCAAAACCCTTTTCATTTATTAAATGGAAGAAGTCATATTATCTTCACTCCAGGGTTTTGTGTTGAAATGAATTTGAATTGTAAATGCAAAGTGAAAGTTTGGGAAAGTCATTTCATTCCCCCTCATTTAACTTTCAAAAGTTTCAAATTTCACTCAATTTCACACAGCACATCACACCAGCAATCAAAACTATATATTTAATATAACATTCCAAAATTTAGAATTTTGGGATGTTACATCGTGGCTCACAGATACTACAACAACAATTGCAGGTACATGTTTCCGATGACTTGATGTGAGAGCGATGTTTACTTGTGTTGGAGTTCCTTCTTCTTTCTTCGTCGGTCTTGGGATAGGTTCCTGGTCAGCAGCCTGGGATAGCAGGATGGATGTCATTGTGCTTTCATGTGTTTCCATCCGTAGTCGGTTGTCTTGTATATGATGTTGGTTTATTCATGTGGATGTTGTATGACTTGTATGTATCCCCATCTATTTATGTAATGGTATGATGTAATGATATCCATCTTCCTAAGCGCCCGAAATGCGGATAGAATCGCATCTTGGGCATGACAAGTTGGTATCAGAGCCTCGACCGACCATAGGAGCCCCCTTGATTGATCGTAGTTGGTCGTTGTCGAGTCTAGAAGAAAACTATTTTGGAGTCTACTTATATCGGAGATAGGAATTCTTTTTACTCCCCGGCCCCTTCGTCGTTCTAGTAGGAATCTTGATGTAGGTGTTTTGAATTACTCCTCTTCCCCTTCAATTTTTTTAGGATCACGCAGTTAGTTTTCGTTCGTTGCGATGTCAGCTCTTTTCATCCGGTGCAATTCTCATCAGTTTGATTCGACCCTCTTCATCTTTGCAAGTTCAATCCTCGGTTCTTTCCAACTGGCGTCGTTTCCCCATTCGAAGTGGTCCTTCTTTTTCCCACCCTCCCACCCTTTTTCTTCTCGGAGTCGAAGCCCTCAATCGAGTATCCATCCTCCTCGTGCGAATGATATGCTTTCTTTCCTCAATTGTTTCAACTAGTGAATTCTCGTCTTGTTCGTCATCATTCATCTCTTTTCTTCTTCAATGAATTCTCGTCTCGTTCGACATTCTTCATCTCTTCTTCTTTTTCGGTGGATTCATTTCAAATATCCGGTGTTGATCATCTTTTTTCACATTGCTCAATTTTTTTCCCTTGCTCGTTCGCCTCTCGCCACTTAATTATTGCGGAGTTCCGAAGACATCTACGAAGATTCGTCTGTGTTCCAATTAATACGGTGTTGTCACCTCATTCGAGTCTTTCAATCGTTCTGGTGCATTATTTCTCTTTCAAGTAATCCTTTTCAACGGCGTTTTCTCTTCAGTGGGCTCAGGCTGGTGCCAACGCACCGCCCCACTACCGCCCCGCCACGTCAGCTTTTACCCCCACTCTCACCCCACTCTCACCACACTCTCACCTCACGGTGCCAGTGCACGGGCTGTAGTGGCAGGCTATAGCCACGTCAGATTCTCTCTCCTCAGATTTAGTTATTTCACTCGCATTTCTTGAGACATTCTAAATAATGCAAGAAAATAATTTTATTCAACTAAATTTTTTACTGATTACATAAATAAGTAATAAAATTGCATAATAAATAAAAAATTACATAATTTAAAAAATAATACATTCTAAATTTTTTACTGATTACATACTGATTACATAATAAGTAATAAAATTGCATAATAAATAAAAAATTACATAATTTTAAAAATAATACATTCTAATCCTCATCATCATCCAGCCCAAGCTCTGCCTCCACCATCTTCATGGCCTTCGCATGTTTACGTTTTTCTTCTTCATCCATGTCGGTGGTTGATCGGTCCTTCATTTTGTTCCATTGCTTGAGTAGCTTAGCCTTGACTAAACCACTCCACATGTTCTTCATTTCGAAGGTTTTACTTCCTACCTCACTGCTTGATGAGGATTCCTTCTGCTTCCTCTTTCCCTTCTCCTTCCGTGTCGTCACCCTGGCCCTGTCGCGGCCTAGTGGACGCTCCTCCTCCTCCGCGGTGTCTTCGGATCCACCGCCAGAGCTGTACTCACCAGAAACTCCGAGGCGGCTTCTCTTGGCAGTGGAATCGGATCCACTACCAGGACCATGATGTCCTTTCCACTTCTGTTCATTGCGAACAGCTTGCCACCAAGCAAGGCGTCTGAAAGGCTTAGTCACTCTTTTGTCATTCTCGTACCTCGCCATTGCGGCCTTCATGACCATTTCATCGTCTGCTCCACTCTGACGTAACCCTTCTTCTTGGGTGTAGTATCCATTAAACAAGGTCACCTCACGGTTGTAGACGTTCCAATGATCCTTGAGTTGCTTCGCGTTCCGATGACGGGAAGGTGCCGAGGTAGAGTTGAAGGTGTCCGCTATCTGACCCCAAAAACTAACGCCGGTCTTGCTTTTACCGGAGATAGAGTCCTTAGAGTGAAAAAGCCAAGCATGAACCTACCCCAAAATAGATATTGTTAGTCATATAAAAGAAAACTCCTTATTACATCCAAGAAAGGTAATTAAATTACCAGTTTTGCCTCGTCATCAGTTGACCAGTCAAGCCTCTTTGGACGGTTAGGTTGGATTGTTTCCACGGCTTCGTTTTGAGACTCGGAGCCGGAGCTTACAGCAGTGGGTGCAGGAGGTGGTGGGTATGGAGTATATTGAGGCGGATAGTACGGAGCATATTGAGGCGGAGGGTATGGATACGGAGGCGGAGTCCCACTCCCGGTACCTACAGGTGGAGCATATTGAGGTGGTGGGTACGAAGGTTGAGTCCCACTCCCGGTACCTACAGGTGGAGCATATTGAGGTGGAGGGTATGGATACGGAGGCGGAGGGTATGGAGCATATGTCGCAGGAGGCGGAGGGTATGGACCATATGGCCCTGGATTTGGTGCGCCGGAGGGGAATAATGCTCGGGGTTGCGGCGAAGAACCTACATCGGAGCGACGATGTGTCGGAGAGAAATCAGCTTGGGGAATGACTGGTGCCCCGTCGGACTGCAAAAGATCGGTGAATTGGGTGAGATCTGGAGACCAATCCGACATGGTGGAGAATATTTGGTAGAGTAGAGGAGAGAAATGAGATGAAATGGGGTGTGGAATGAGTGAAACCGGTGTGGGGGTATTTATAGGGGTTGGGGATGAAATTTGGAATTTTTTGGAATTTTTTTTAAATTTTTTGGAGCTCCAACGGATACATCAACGGCTAGCTGACGTGGACGAATCAGATCGCGCCACGTCAGCTAGCCGTTACCCCCTCCCTCTCGCCCCCGCTCTCGCCCCGACCCGCCAGCGCACCGCCTCGCTCTCGCCCCCCTCTCGCCCCCCTCTCGGCGCCAGCGCGGGCGGCAGCCGGGCGGTAGCGGGCGCTACCGCCGGGCGGTGGATCCACCGCCCCGCGCTGCCGTCTCGCCTCCCTACCGCCCCGCTCTCGCCTCCCGGTGGGCGGTACCGCCCGCGCTGCCGCCCGCGTTGGCACCAGCCTCATAACCCATAGGTCTTTTTCCAGGATCTTACCTGACTCTTCTAATATTTCGGGAGTGATTCTCAAATTCTTTCAAGTGTGACATAAGTATGGACTCCATCAGTCAAATGCCTTCTCCAAGATCG
Organism: Secale cereale; assembly: GCA_902687465.1. Taxonomy (NCBI): domain Eukaryota; kingdom Viridiplantae; phylum Streptophyta; class Magnoliopsida; order Poales; family Poaceae; genus Secale; species Secale cereale. The sequence goes on along the minus strand of LR738710.1, from coordinate 430,803,723 downwards.
CTTTCAAATTCTTTTAATGTGTGGTTGAACCTCCCCTCTAATTCATTCTTCCGAAGTATCTCAATAATTTTGGTGGTGTCCCTCGTCCTCATTTGAAGCCCGAAGAAGGGTTTCTCTTAAATATTGTCCATTCTCTCAAATATTTGAGGTTCTAGCTTCATGTTATCCTCTCGAATTATTTCATTTCTCAAAAATTCCTTTCCTTAACCATCCGAGGTATTTCAGGAATTGTTTTCCATTTCGATCCTCCGAAGACCATCATTTCAGAAGATTTCTTCGTTCTCATTTTTCAACTTCATCCTCCAACTATTCTCAATTGATGTCTTTTCGTTCGTCTTCACATTCTTCTGGTGCTTCGTTCAAGCATTCTTTAATCCGTTCACGATCTCTTCGTTCTTTTTCTTCGCTCGTTTTCTAATTTTACGGTGGCTTGTTCTTTTCTTCACTCGGCTTCAATTCTTATGGTGGTTCATTCAAGATTTCTTTTCCTTGTCATCATATCAGTTCCTTCCAATCTTACCGGTGGTTCATGAAGACTTTCTCAACTTTGAGCTATATCCCTCTTTAATCAATTTCAACGCGAATAAGTAGAATGGAAATCCATTGATTCACATCAATTTAATTGGTGGAGGATAAGCATAACATAATTCTTATTCTTTTCATCAAGTTGATTTAATCCTTTCCTTCATAGTTTGTTCATGTTGAATAAATTCTAATCTCAAGTGCTTTCATCTTTTCTTTACTGGAGTTCAAAGTTTTCTCGGTCATCTCGTCGGACCTCCATCTAAATCTTCACAAGGCCTTAATCTTATGCTTCTCGTCCTTCATTCCTACCTCGTCGTTCTTTTGTTACCGGAGTTCTTCATGGTGGTTCTTCATGATTTAATTCATTCTTCAAGTGTTCATAATAATCCTTATGAAGCAGCTCAAGCTTTATTCTTCTTGCGTCTCGAAGTACAAATAATTCTCAGTATTCTTTCAGTGGAGTTTTGAATTTCTTCGTTCTTCTCATATATTCAATCTTTTTGTTGTAGCATAATTCACCTCAAGTTTGAGATGGTTACATAAACCCACACAAATCAAATATTTTGCTGTTGATTTTCTCAAAAACTCCGTTCAACCCTTCTTGGTGAAGATGCTCTTTTAAAATTCATTCGTGCTGGAAGTTGTTGGTCTCTTATCTGTTCTTTTCATTCCACTCTTTATTTCTTCCGGAAGCATTCTCATGTTCATCTCGTCATGGATTGTTCCATCTTATCAACTTCTTGTTCTATTCCATTCATATTTAACTGGAGTGCCGTCTAAATTTTCTTGTTCTTAGTCCTTTTCTATCTCTTTTAGCCGGAGTGGTTTCAAAATCATTCTTGTTCCTTGAGCTCTTGTTTCATGTCTTTTGAACCTAAAAGGTTCTCGTATTTCTTCTTCGATTCCTCTTTTGTAACGGAGCTTCTCAACTCGTTCATCTCTGTTGTATTCTCTCTTTCAAGTTATTCAACCTCTCAAGATTATTTTGTTACACTCATTTCTCCAATAGCAACTTTGTTCTTCCTTTTCCTCTTCCGTCTCGTTCCTAAGATCTCAGGACGAGATCTCTTGTTAGTAGGGGAGTGTTGTGACACCCCAAAACCGATGTGCCAGGTGTCTTCCTCTTATTCGCTGTCGTTGCCATGTCATCTGCTTGCGTGTTGCACTTTCCCAGGTCATCATGTACGTTTCATCTGCATCATTTTCAAAACGTGCATCCGCTCGTAGTTTCCCGATCCCCCATTCTCTCCGTTGTCCGAGGCCAGACTCACTCGCACGCGCCCGTGGCACCTACGAAACCTTGTTTTATAAGTGGCCAGAAAATGTTCTAGGAATGGCTCGAAACTTGGCATGCGGTCTTATTTTAGTGTAGACAGACCGCCTACGAAATTTCGTCGCATTCGGGGCTCGTTTGATAGCCCAACCGTTAAACATATAGCGGCATCATTGCCGGTATATTCGTCAGACGTTTTCGGTATTCGGAAACCCCGCCGAGCCACTCTCTCTCTTTTCTCGTCTCAGCCCGAGGCCTTCTACACAGCCCACTTACCAGCCCACTAGCCACATATGCCACCCCCTCGCACCGGAGTCGTCCGATCGAGATCGAACGGCTCGAAACGGCCTCAAAACCCTAGTCCTAACCCCCCCTTCCTTATATAAACCCCCCTAGTCCATTTTTGGACACCCCTAAGCTAAACCTACCTCTTCTCCTACCCCTTGACACCCCTTCTCCTCGGATCCGCAGCCAACAGCCACCGCCAACCCCGTCCCCCTCGAATTCGCCATCGGCCACCTCCTTATTGCCAAGTGGCAGCCAGCCATTGGTCCAGCCGCCGCTCCAGGCCAATCTCCTCGTGCCACTTGACCCCTATCTCCCTCCACTCGCACTAGGCCTCCGGAGCCCATCCGAGGCCCGCCCAGGCCCGGATCCTTCCGCCGTCACTCCCGCAGGAGCTCCTCCCGTAGATCGAGCCCCCCCGCGGTCACCTGGTGTCGGCGTCAAAACCGGCGGATCTCGGGTAGGGGGTCCCGAACTATGCGTCTGAGGATCGACGGTAACAGGAGACTGGGGACACAATGTTTACCCAGGTTGAGGCCCTCTCGATCAAGGTAATACCCTACTTCCTGCTATATTAGTATGGATGAATATGAATACAAGAGTTGATCTACCTCGAGATCGTAATGGCTAAACCCTAAGTCTAGCCTATGAGGATATTGTGATTCTCTTCTAGCCTCTACGGACTAAACCCTCCGGTTTATATACACACTGGAGGTGCCTAGGGTTTGTACATGTCATCTTGCAGAGGAAGGAAAACCTACACCTCAACCTAAAACTTTCCATTACAGGAATAAAGGAGTCCTATCCAGATACGAGAGATGATCTTCTATTATAATCTTCACGGACCACCAGTCTGGCCCACCAGGAGTTTATCCGGCCACATGAGGACCCCTCGATCCAGGACTCCCTCACCTAGCACCCGAGCACACCTCCGCTGCCTCCCTCAGCGCCCCACCGGAGCCAGCGCCGCCGTGCCTTGGACTAGCCCGACCGCCGGACCCCTCCAACTCCCTCGTCGGTCGTCCTCCGTGCCGCCCTCGCGGGTTGCCTTCCCGCCGGTGTCATATCCCGCGACAACGGCGCCATAGCGTCCCGCCAACACCGGGAACAAGCTCCTACGACCGGGACCCGACCTCCACCGCCGCCTCCCCTACATTCCCTGCCTTTCCGCCACGCTGGACGTCCCGACGAGCCGTTGTTGCGAGCCCCAGCGTCGTCGCTGCTCTGTCTTCTGACGAACAGAGGGCGACGTGCCTCCCCGCTTCGCGCACTTGGGCCACTTCCAGCGCTGGGAAGGCCCAGTAGCGCCCAGATCTGCCGGCCCCTTCGGTAGCTGCCTCCAGCCGGCCTCGTGGGCCCCACGTGGGCCAGCTTCTTCCCAGCCCAGCAGCGCACCCGACCGGCCTCCCCCTTGATCCGGCCCTACACAATGTGAGCGAGCCCACCTATCCCTCACCCTGTGTGCAAGTTTCTATTAGACGCTCACTATTTTCTCTGTTTAAAAATGGTTAAGTCATTTTTCTATTCATATAATGTGTGCATGTTTAGGAGGTCATATCTTTTTGCGTGTTTGTCCGATTGAGATGATTTTGATATGAAAATGCATCTACTCTCTATGCTCTTGATGATGGTGTAGTTTGCATGCATGTTACTGTTCATCTTGCTGCCTTAATCCTCATTGCAAAAGTGCTAAATGATATAATATGCTGAAAACTATTGTAACTTGCCTATTTGTCTTTTTCATATCTTTTTGTCTGATTTTTGTTTGAGCATTATGTCAACATGTTTTAGGAGCATAATCATGTCATCTTTGTTGTGGTGCAATCCAATTTTCATGATATGCCTTGTGGTGAGTGCAACAAGCTTGCAAAGTGACATACTTGATGTTTGTTGTTTCCTGAGACTTGGGAAAATCTGCTAAGTGTGAAACTGTGATATTATGTTGCCATGTTTGCTTGATGCTACACTCAAACCTGTGCATGTTTGAAGTGGTCCAATGATCATGTCTTGAAGTCCATGTTATGTTATATCCATCCATGCCCTTGTTTGCAATTATAGGTTGTTGTAGCTTGTCTCTTTCTTGCCCTCAAGTTGTCATCATAATGTTTCTGTCAGCCTGTCAACAGCATGTTCAATTTGGCAAAGCTTGTTGTAATCATTATATGCCTCCTATGGAGTTGTGCTAATGGAGTTATTTGGAGTATGCCATGCCTAATACATGTTCATGACCTTTTCTTGCTTATTAGAATTGATATTCTTGCGGTTATATGCCTCCAAAGTCAGCATCATAATGTTGTTATTTGCATTCGCAGATTTTCACTAAGTCTGGGAATCTGCTATATCATGTTTCCATCTTGTTTTGGGGAATGCCATGAACCTTTTGCTCCCATGTATATGACATTTTGTGTTCTTTGAGCTCCATGTTATGGACTAGCATGCCATGCTTTTGCTTGCCATGTTCTTGTGGTGTAGCTTAATTATTTCTTGCCTCCAACATGTCAACATATTAACTCTGCTCATGTATATGCTCTATTTTCCACTAAGTCATAATCTGGATATAAAGTTTGATTGTTGATTTGATCATGTTGGATTACTCTTGATGCCTATGGACATGATCCTTGTTGATATTGGAAGCATGATATATGTACTTCAAGTTCATGTTATTCTTCTGTCAATCTTGTTCTTGTAACTTGTTTGTTTGATGCTCGCAAGTTGCCTAGTTGCTGTTTAGAACAGCTTGTCCTTTAATCTTGTTTCGTGTGTATGTGTTGAACCGTGGCTCCGTTTGGAGTGTGCTCTTTATGAAACTTGTTTGGTTTTGCATGTAGATGCATCATTGAATGTTGCATCCATGTTTTGAGTGTGATACTTGATGTTTGAATGCATTTTGCATCAATACCATGTTTGTCTTGTTATGCTCATATCTTCTAGGCCGTAGCTCCAAATTAAATGAACTTCATATGTAACTTGACTAGAATTTCGTGTAGATTATCATGGTGCATGTTAACTTGCTGTTTAACAACTTTAACTTAAGGTTTGTTCAGATCTGGTCCAATTTCAAAATTTGCATATGAGGACTTACCGGAATTGTTTGTGGCACCCCGGCTCAGAGCGACCGGTTTACCATGCATTGCCAGTCCAGAGACCATGTGTTCTGGCAACACACAACATCTTGGTACAGAAAACAACCGCTTTATTGATGCTAGCGGATCAAAGTTTACATTACAACAGGTAGCAAGGCCAAGCGGCACACACGGTGCGGCTGAACAATATGTACATTATTTAGTGAACATAAGGGGCCTCGGTCATAACAACTACGCGGCAGCGGAACGACTTTGTAGCGGAACTCCATAGCACAGGGACACCGATATGGACACGATCTAGACTTGGACGGCACTCCTTTCCAATGAGACTTTCCTGAAATCTGGCATGACACGCCAGGTCAGTACATTGAATGTACTTGCAAGCTTACGCCAAGCATAAACATAATGACAAACAATATCATGATAATTATTCAATTGTTAAAATGCAATAATGTCGGCGTCCTGGGAACCAGGGTATCCAGACTTGCCTGTCTGCGGGCCGCAGCACGCTCCTATCACGGCCTGGTACGGCCCAGCTGATCGACCAACTGCCCAAGACCCTCACGAGGGGGCTAGGCCTCGCGAGGAGAACGACATCAAGACCCCCTCAGGAGCGGCCTCGGCTAGGTTGCTCCGGAGGGGCGGAGAATCCAAGGCCAAGCCTGCCTCAGGAGGAGGAAGTGACGCAAGCAATGATGCACCATGCCAGCGGGTGCCAGCGCGTGCCAGCGGCGCAGTTGCCATTTTGGTGCAAAGGAGACAGCACAGGCGCAGGTTCCCGAGGAGCGGGACAAAGGTTTCCCCTTTGGTGCAACAAAACCAAAGACCACAAGGACGACATGGAGGATGTCACCACTGAGCCCACCACCACGTCACCGCCTGATCCCTTTGCAGGCGAAGACCGCTTTTGTCAGGATAGGAACGTCCTTGTGTTCCCGCTCAAAATGGCAGTTGTGGGATCCCTTCCCGCCTAAACATTTCAAGGGAAGAGGACCCTGGCCGCCTATATAAGTAGCTAGGATCCCCACTCTGGGGGAACGGAAGTCGACCAGACCTAGAAACTCTGCCTTCACACAAGGGTGGAAGAACTCTTGCCTCCTGACCCTCCTGAGCTCTCCTCCTGAGTTTAGGACCCACTGTACTCATTCATACTCAAGCCGTCCCGAGGCCAATCCACCAAAGCAGGAAGTAGGGTTTTACACCGCAAGGTAGCCTGAACCTGGGTAAACTTGTGTGTGCTTTACTTGTTGTTCGCTTGGATCTCTTCACTGGGCGAGGGCGAGACGCTAGGTAGACGTGAGTGGGAGAGATCTTTGTTCACGCCCCTGTGTTCGAACATCTTGGGTTTGTGGAGCCCGTAATCCTACATTTGGCACACCAGGTAGGGGGCGTGTCGAGATATCTCCTCTCTGACGATCTCGCCCCGCTCTCGTCGTTGACTTTGCTCCACTGCCATGGTGGACACACGCCGAGCACGCACCGCCCGCCGCGCCGCGAACGTCGCTCACACGGCGCCCGCGGGCAACGGTGCGCCGCTCCGCCCCAACTCGCCGGTCACCAACGCCGCCACCGACCCGGCCGTCCACGAGCAGCAGGACTCGTCGTTGTCGCTGTCCGTGCGGAGTGATGGCTGCACGGCGACGCCGTCACCCTCGCCGGCCGCGGCGTCGTCCTCGCTGATCCGCCGCGGGCCGGTCTACGAGCAGCCTGCGCTATTGATGGCGCGGGAGCTCCTGCGCTACCGCCCGGCGGATGACCTCTACGACGAGTGGCTCCACCGCATCACCGAGTTCATCACTCCGCTGGGGAGGTACCTGCGCCAACTCACTCCTCCCGTCCTCGGTCGCCCATGGCGGGGAACGAGGGCCATGGTGTCCCGGGTCCACCTCCGCTCTACGGCGCCGGCTAGGGGGTCAGGCACGAGGCTTCACAGCGTGAGCCGCCCCGTAGGGCCCCTGCATGCGACGAGGAGAGCTGCCAGGTGATTCTGCATCCCCAGGCAGAAGCTCGCAGGCCCCCCGTCCCACAGAACCAGGACCGTGCACCAAAGGAGGTGGTGGCGCCTGCACCCCAAGAACCATCACCGCAGGCGCACGGGGCGCCTGCCATCATGAGCGTGGCTGGATGTCGCGCCTTGGCTCCCAAGCTATGGCGCCTCGTCTGGCCCGGCAAGTTCAAGTCGGATCTGCCTCCGCGCTACGATGGCACCACCGACCCCACATAGTTCCTCCAACTCTACGAGCTGAGCATCGAGGCGTCCAACGGCACCGAGCAGGTCATGGCGAACTGGTTCACCATGGCCCTCAAGGATGGAGCCCGCTCCTGGCCCCTGAACCTCCCCATGGAATCCATCTCCTCGTGGGGAGAGCTTCGTGAGCGTTTCGTTGCCAACTTCCAAGGCACCCATGACCGAGCCCCAGCGGCCGCTGATCTGCGCCGCGTGAAGCAACAGCCTGGGGAGACCCTGCAGAAATACATCCAACGTTTCAACACCATGCGCCTCAGGATCCCCAGCGTCTCAGACGAGGCCATCATCTCGGCGTTCACCGACGGTGTCTGCAACGTCAGGATGAGGGAGGAGATCGCCATCCACGAGGATCTGTGCATAGCCCTCGAGATGTTTAAGCTCGCGGCAAAGTGCGCCAGGGCGGAGGAAGGACGTCTCTCCCTCCAGGAGCTGCCAGAAGTGAAGACTGACGACCAGAAGGCCAAGGCCAAAGAAGCAAAGCGCAAGGGACCCACCGTGCCGGCTGCAGAGCCAGAAGTGAAGCGTTGCCGCGGCTACAACGACCCCCCCAAAGACAACGTCTGTACTGTGTCTTCCACGATGTCCACAGTCACAACACCAACGACTGTCAGGAGCTCAGACGATGCGCGGCGGGCGCGGTAGGCAGCGCCCTAAGCGTGATAACCGCGGCTACGGCCGCGGAGGAGGCCGTGGTGGAGGACGCTGGGACGGCAGGAACTCGCGCCAAGGGTGGCGTGAACAGCCTCGTGAAGACCACTGGCAGGAACAGCCTCGTGACGCCCCCTGGCGCGACCAGCCTCGTGAGGGTCGCCCTCAGGGCAAAGGAGGTCTGCCTCCGCTGCCACCACCGCCAAGAAGGAACGAAGACGACCGCCAGGGAGATGCAGCAGGGGGCTTTCAGTAGCCACGTGCAGTTGCATGCATCTTGGGAGGATCCCATGCTCCGGCTTCCCATCGCAACTTCAAGCAGTTCGCTCGCGAGGTGAACGTGGCGCTTCCCAGGCCAGACGCAGCGCTCAACCTCAGGTGGACCAAGCAGGTCATTGCCTTCGACCCCAAGGACCAGCTCAAGTGCACCGCAGCCCCAGGCACTCTCACGATGCTCTGCACTCCGACCATCAGCAACGTACTTGTGACCAAGGCCCTCATCGACGGCGTGGCGGGGCTCAATGTCCTCTCTGTCCAGACCTTCAAGACACTCCAGGTCCCCTACGATCAGCTCCACCCGACCAAGCCATTCTACGGAGTCACAGATGGCTCCACGCTCCCGATGGGGCAGGTCCGCCTCCTCGTCACCTTCGGTGACTGCGACAACTATCACACCGAGCTCATCGACTTCGACGTCGCCAACATCCACCTCCCGTACAACACCATCCTTGGGTATCCTGCCCTCGCCGAGTTCATGGCAGCGACCCATCATGGCTACAATGTCCTCAAGATGCCCGTGAGTGGCGGAGTCATCATGATCGCCTCCGACGAGAAGGAAGCAGTGCGTTCCCTGGAGCGCGCCTACCAGACCGCGGCGGTCGAGAGCTCCGACGAGGATGGAGCCGTCTTCGCCCAGCATACTGCCCCCAAGAAGAAGAAGAACCTGCCCGCCAACGGACCTCAGGACACAGGGGCTCCGGACGGTTCCGCCTCAGGACTCGCGCCTGCCGACGAGGCGCCCTCCACCCTCGCATAGGGAGGCGCGCCCGACGCCCCTCTTAGGACGGGCTCGGGGGCTCTCCTCTGGAGTGTCTCTGGCCTAACCAGAGTCTCGAGGGAGGTGTTCGGGCACCACCTACAGGCGTGTCTTGACGCGCATTTTTGTGAGCCCAGCGTGAGCCATACAGCGCTGGGGGCTCAGGACTTCATCGACCAGGTTACCGAGGAACTTCAGTACGCAAGGCTCATACGCGGTGAGCGTAACCGCATGATGCCAAGCTCACCTACCCGCAACTCGAGCAACCACTTCCGCGTCTGCATCGACGTCGCGGGTCACAACAGAGCCGCTTCTTTGGAGCCCTTTTGGCCGACGGTGGTCAGCCGAAGGAGGGCTCTCCCCTGCAGCTACGTCTGCACGCTCTTCGGCTTCCGCAACGCAGCTGCCACGTTCCAGCGCCTCGCGCGGCAGGCTTTCGGGGCTCGGGAGGCTCAGTGGCGGGCGGTCCAAACGGAGCGGGAGCCGGGCCCCCGTGACCACTAAGGGCCTCCAGAGCCCCTGGGCCTCAGGAGCCCGACGATTCTCACGGGAAACCCGCACGGCTCGCGTCTTCAGCTACCCTAACTCTTCTTCAACAAGTGTCAGGTGACGTTTCAGGTATTCAATCGAGGGCGCCCCCCGAGCTGCATCATCCTCGAGTTGCTAGGGGCTCTCCCCCCGTAACTGTCTCTTTTTGCGCATGAATCAAAGCTAGTTGTTTCTTCCTATTTGCATTATCTATATGCTTGGCATTCTCACTGCCACTAAGGTCATGAGCCCTTGCGAGCCTACTCGCGACCGCCCCATGATTAAGGACTGGCACGTCGTCTGTGCTCGGGTCCGTCCCTGCAGCGCTCTGTCTCGTGAGCCATTCTCATGACGTCACCTCCCGTGGTCCTTGGTGCCTTGTTCTCGCATGGGCTAATCATGGATGGGTAAGTAGGGGCCCGTGGCAGGTGCCTCGCTCACGCGGGAACCGCGCGCCGGTTGTTTTTCTTTTGGAATGTTGCATGAGAAGACTGGGCACGGTGTCTGTGCTCAGGTCCATCCCTGCAGCGTCGATAAATCCAGCGGTTGAGCTCTCTCTTACGGGCCGGTCCCGCTAATGTCACCTCCTGGGGTCGTTGGTGCTGCGGCCTTCTCATGCGATGCCCTCTAGAGATGCACTCGGCGCAGGTCGACACAACGACTCTCTTTTCACATTTTGCAGAAGAAGACTCAGGCGCAACCCGCCTCAGGGTAGGGTCTCGTGGGTGATGCGTAAGCTCATGAGAACTTCCTCAGAGTCGTTCAACTCGTCCTGAGGAGGGCCCATATACACCTTGGCTGTCCTGCCATAAAAGCCACGTGTCAGGACGGGGCTGTACACGCCCCGGAGTCTCTCCCGGTGGGAGGCTCCCTCCCACGGTCCAGTGGAAGTGCCATGCTCCACGCTGGCAGAACCAACCGATGAGCGGTTATGCCCACAAACCAGTGGAAGCACCAAGCTCCGCGCTGGCCGCTACGACCGAGGCGCGGTTATGCCCACTCTCCGCGCAAGTGTGGTAGCTCTATGCTTCGCGCTAGTTATAAACAACTGAGGGCGGGCCCCCAGCGGTCGCACCAACCTCAGGGAGCTTTTCAGCTCATGACGCTCACAGCTTCTCCTTGGATAGGTGTCGTGAGGGGGGCTAGGCACGGGGGCTATGCTCAGGTCACGCCTAGCAGACGCCAACCCTACCAGGTGCCTAGACACCTAGCTTTCTCGCGCCCCCATCCTAGGCGAAGGCTCATGAGCAAGGTATGGTGCTCGTTCTCCCTCATGAGAGCCGTTCGTACGTTAAGGGGGACCCCTGGGCATCGCGACCCAGGGGCCTCACTAGTCACGTAGCCCCTCACTCCTTGAGCCTGGTGCTCAATGGCGGTCGAGGTATGCGCGGGACTGGGCCCTGCCAACGCAGAATGCAAACGGGATCGCTTGAACGTCAAGGGGGACCCCTGGGCATCGCGACCCAGGGGCCTCACTAGCCACGTAGCCCCTCATTCCTTGAGTCTAGTTATTACGATAACCCCGGTCACCCGGACGGCTCAATGGCGATCGAGGTATGCGCGGGGTTGGGCCCTGCCGATGCAGAGCACCTAAGCAAACTTGAAAGGAAGCAAGCATGGAAATCATCAAGTTCAATCTAGTTATTACAATAATACCAAGTTCTCCAAATTCAAGTGAGTTCTTACGCCTCCCCTAGGCACTTGTACTTCTCTCATTTGGACAGGAATAGGTCAGGCATCACCAAGCGTGTCATCACCAGTCTCCGCCTCCTCGGCCGCGGCAGCAGGAACCCAGAGAAACTCCTCCACCAGTTCCTTGACGTTCGCCTCCAGGGCCTCAGCAGCCGCGCCCTCTATGTTCGATGGCCTGGGAGCGACTGTTGCCACCTCCTCGTGAAGATGACTTGGCGCAGAAGGAGGGGCTCCTGAGCATCGCGGCCCCGACTGGCTCCTGAACCTTACCTCCTGGCCTCGCACGTGGCATCGCAACCTAGCATTGCAGTGGCGGCCTAGGCATCTCAGGAGGCGAGTCCCAAGAAGCACAGAGCCTCGCCCCACGGGAAATGTGACATAAGATCAAGTGCCACTATCACGTGACCGCAGGGGATCACTAAGATAAGCTTTCAATGGCCGCATCTACTCGCGTACCTACACCTCCACCCACTGTAATCATGAATTCGCTGGAGCACGAAAGCCCCTCTCGCCGGCCCTAGTGGACGATTACCTGCACGCCAAGAGGGACCTCCCGAGCATCGCGCCTCGGGGGCTCTTACCGGACCCTGGGCCGCTCACCTCCTGGCCTTGACCATGGCATCGCGACCTGGCATACCAGCGACGGCTGAAGCTTGTCTAGGGACTGCGTCTTGCAGGCGTAGGGCCCTAAACTACCGCAGGGACGGAAGAAAGGGAAAGTCCTGCTCTAGCGAAGGACCTTACGAGGAACATAAGACTATAACATCAGATAACAGCAAAAGTATCATAAAAGATTTACACGCCCTCATGGGGCCGTCCATGGCTGCCTCGTAGGGACCAAGCTAAAGAAGGCAGTTCTTAGAAGGACGCGGCCCGGGCTCCTCAGCGACGGCGACGGCTAGAGGACGCTGTCTCCCTCCGGCGATAAGAGCGGCGACTCGGCGGCTCGTAGCTCTCGTCGGAGCTCGAGGCCGTCTCAGGAGAAGCGTAGCTGCTATCGAAGGAGTCAGAGGTGCAACCGATGACGAGCGCCTCGCCCCTGGCCTCGCTGCCCTGACAGCATGGGAGATGGTCGCCGGCGGGCCCATCCCCCATGCTGCACGCCAGCCGACGACCGTCCGCCCCGAAGACCTTGAAGGTCAGAGTGGCCATCCTGTCCAGCGCGAATTGAAGAATGTGTCTCTCTGCAGGGGCGCAGGCGCGGCGCACCACGCTCCAACCCCAGGTCATGAAGACCTGGCCGGAGGAGACCACCTCCATGTCGGCATATGAAGGGGGAAGGTGGCACCCTTCATGCCGCAGCTGCATCGTCACCTAGCCGCGAGCCGGGAGCACCTCCTTTAGGAATGGAGGAAGAAGGATCCAAGAATGCGGAGGGGCTCCCGTCAACACGATAAACTCGCAGACGTTGTCTTCAGTATGAGGCAGCGGCGGGGCGCGTGAAACCACCCGCCTTTCTGGGCGGCTGACCGCACCGCCCCCGTCACCGCCCCCGCTTCGTCCGCCTGTCGCTCGAGCACCCGAGGGAAGCGAGAATCCTGGTGGCGCCCGCGTGCACCATGTACGGGCATCCACCAGTCTCAGGGGCGCTCTTGGAGAATCACGGCGCCTCTTCTTCGGTGGGAGCTGCTCGGGCTCCACCATCGGGGCCTTACCCTTCTGCGCAATCGAGAACCTACGTATTGGCGCCATGAAGAGCCCTCAAAGAGGTGGGAAGAGCAGGGGTTGAATTGCAACAGTCAAATGAAGGGCGTGGTGCCTCACCCCCTGTTTATAGGCCGAGAAGATCAATCGTCGGCCACTCGCGCGCGGCCATAATGATCCTGCCACCCGCGCCAAGGAGTTGTCAAGTAACACGGTTGCCGAGACTGCGTGGGAATCGGAGTCGCCCATGTTCCATCCAGCCGTCACGCGCCAGCCTGGCCCGCAGCCTTTTTGGGGCCCGCGGCGCTCCGTCCTCGACTAAGGCTTCGCCCCGAAGCCAACTTCGCGTGCGCCTTGGGCCCGGGGGCTACTGTCGGCGTCCTGACAAGCAGGGTACCCAAACTTGCTTGTCTGCAGGCCGCAGCGTGCTCCTATCACGGACTGCTACGGCCCAACAAATCGACCAGCTGCCCAAGACCCTCGCGAGGGGGCTAGGCCTCGCGAGGAGAACAACCTCAAGACCCCCTCAGGAGCTGACTCGGCTAGCTTGCTCCGGAGGGGCGGAGAATCCAAGGCCAAGCCTGCCTCAGGAGGAGGCAGTGACGCAAGCAATGACATACCGCGCCAGCGGGTGCCAGCGCGTGCCAGCGACGCAGTTGCCATTTTGGTGCAAAGGAGACAGCGCAGGCGCAGGTTCCCGAGGAGCGGGACAAAGGTTTCCCCTTTGGTGCAACAAGACCGAAGATCGCAAGGACGACAGGGAGGATGTCACCACCGAGCCCACCACCGCGTCACCGCATGATTCCTTTGCAGGCGAATACCGCTTTTGTCAGGATAGGAACGTCCTTGTGTTCCCGCTCAAAATGGCCGTTGTGGGATCCCTTCCCGCCTAAACATTTCGGGGGAAGAGGACCCTTGTCGCCTATATAAGTAGCTGGGATCCCACTTATGGGGGAACAGAAGTCGATCAGACCCAGAAACTCTGCCCTCACACAAGGGAGCAAGAACTCTTGCCTCCTGACCCTCCTGAGCTCAGGACCCACTGTACTCATTCATACTCAAGCCCTCCCGAGGCCAATCCACCAAAGCAGGAAGTAGGGTTTTACACCGCAAGGTGGCCTGAACCTGGGTAAACTTGTGTGTGCTTTACTTGTTATTCACGTGAATCTCTTCACTGGGCGAGGGCGAGACGCTAGGTAGATGTGAGTGGGAGAAATCTTCGTTCACGCCCCTGTGTTCGAACATCATGGGTTTGCGGAGCCCATAATCCGTCAAACAACATATATATTTATGAATATAACCAACATGATGTGCTCTTGCCTTTGTGAAAAAAGTCCCTCGGACTGGCTTACCAATGGTGATCTTTCTTAACATACCAACTTCTCTATCTCAAAACGGATTACCTCGTGATCTTTCCGGCGATCACAACCCTGACCAACCCTTGGTCTCAAACATCTCGGTGGTCTTTCCACCCTCTAAGATAGTGCAAAGTTCATGACTTAGTGTGCAAAATTTTATTAAATGTTGACCCATGGTGTGACCTACTTTCGAGCGTGTCCGTGACCGTGGACTCGGCTATCGATAGATTAATTACACTCTGCAGAGGTAGTGCACTGTACCCACACCACGGAACCCATGGCCTCGCACTCCCATTCGGGTGGACCAACGGCATTCCGTTGAAACCCCTCCATTGCCATGACACTCTCTCGGCCACTCTGACTCACTCCCCTTCAGGCTAGTCCTGGGTGGCCCCATGTCTACCAAAGACACAACGACCACCGTCGTGGCCAAACATAAACTATCCCAAACGGGGACACGGTACCATAACCTTAACAATGGGCACACAAGGTTATGTCTGCTTACCGGGCCAGGGTACCGCACGCCCATAACCTTCCCAAGTTGGAGGTACCGACCAGAGGCATGACAACGGACCGAATAAAGGCCTTCCCATAAAAGGCAAATGTGGTTGCACTGGGAAAAACTCAATTCAGTGACACCATGACCCGATCAACGATATATTCAAGTTGAGTTATTAGAAGGTTCAACTTAAAAATAACCGGTGTCATAAAATGCCATGCAAATGCAACACCAAAATATGCATCATCGTAAAGAACTGGGTCAGCTCTACCACACTAAGCATAAACATCAACAACTTCTAATACTTCTCTGGTTAGGATTAAATCTCAATTTAAATAGAACCTTTCCTAGCAAATTTTATCATATTTCTTATGCAAGAAAAATAACTCCAAATAAATACTTATATCCATAACCATATTAGTTCTTCATAACCCAAACTTACTTCTAGTTACATTAACAACTTAATTAACTTCCAACTTTATGTAAACTAAATATGACCACGAACAACAAGCAACCAACAGAAATAAAAATAATAAAAGTGATTAATATGCATGGATTAAATCATTCATTCACGTTGGAAAATCACAAATATTGTAATGGCACCATGAAAATGTTGTTGTGGCTTGCCTTAGTGCATATGATGTTCACAAACCTCCTGGTGATCCTCAAGACAAGCTTCACCTTCTGAAAATATTTAAAAACACAAAAACAAAACATCAAGAACCCTTCTGAAATTCACCAAAAAATCTACACAACATAGAAAAATCTCATTTTTGGTGTACTGCAAGATCTCTTTGCAAAGAACACAATGCAAAAAGAATCAATTCGTTTGGACTTATGGTTAAAAAGTTATTGATGTTTGAAGCTCTCTAGAATATATATGAATTTGAATTCAAATAAATAGACTAGGGAGGGGATGACGTCGAAGGCGTAAAGCCTCGGGGCGCCACCACTCGTACTGCTTCACGCGCGTACTGAGTGGCTGACTAGCGGGCCCCGCTAGTCAGGTGAGGGGAGAGGGAGAAAGAAACAGAGACGGCCGCAGCTTTCCCGGAGCTCACGCCGGCGACGATGGCTCCTTGGACAAAACGAGAGGGAGGGATCGAGAGAGGGGATGGAGGTGCACCTGCCCGTACCCGTAGCATAGCTAGGGGTGGTCGGACGGCGTCGGAATCGACCTCGCAAACGAAGGCGGAGAGAGGTGGTCGCCGGAGACGATGACGACGACGAGCTGCGGTGACTCCAGGGGCTCCAACCAGGTGGAACGGCACCACCAGAGAGTGGCAGAAGCCATGGGAGGATTGCCCAGGCCTGGGAGGAGCTGGAGCTACCGTGACGACCCGAGGGGATTGCCGACGAGCTCAAGCTCGGGGACGACGGCATGCGGCCTGCCCGGCCAGGCTACGGTTTCCTACACGGTTGTGGGGTGTGTGGGAGTGGAGGATGGTGCTTGAGGAGGCTGTGAGTGGCTCCATTTATAGGTGAGCTGCGAGGGGGGAATCGGGCTCCGTCGGCGACACCTGGACATTGCGCCCGGTGATGAACAGCGTCAATGAGAGGGGGAGAAGGCGACGTATCTCACGCGGGGACTGTGGACGAACGGGGACGAGCACAGGATCGAGGAGAAGGTGACAAGCACAGTGCACACCGCACTCTTGCTTTGGCCAGACCGTGCCCGTGCTCACTGCGGCGAGCTCCGGTGTCGGCGAGTGCCAGGAGGAGTTAATGGAGTTGAGACGAGGATGGTGGCGAGGTTTGGCACGCTATGGCAGTCGGGGAAGCGAGCACGCGCGAAATAGAGCGCTTGGCGGCACTCAGAGCGCGTCGACAAGCAGGCTGGCATCGTGTACACCCGTGGTCACCGCGTGAACTTTGCCCCCAGGCTGACCTGCGTCCAACGTTTATGTCCGGCTTGTTGTTCATGGTAGTTTTGAAGGTTACCACGATTAGGTTTGGACCCACACGCAGTAGAAGAGATTTCACAAGCCAAGTAAGTTTCTGGACGGTAACTTGGGAGTTTACTAAGGTCAAACGGTTGGGAGTTGGGGGCTGGGCTTTGGAGGCTAGCCAACATCTACTAAGGTGAAGATGCACAAGAAAATTCAGCAACAAAGGAGCAAGTAAAATGGTAGCTGATGTAGAAACTACCATTTCTATCCAGAACAGAAAATATTTTCTGTAGCAAAATTATTCCAAAAAGTGGTGCAATATTTTTGCTCAGGGAGGTGTCCCAGGGTTCAAAGAATATTTGTGAATTTTCTCAGATTTTTGTGGGCAAGAAAAATTAGGGTTGCTTTGGAGCACATTGAGCTACCTAGAGTTTTAGAGGGGGGAAATAAATATTTTTCATTAAAGAAAAATATTCCAATTATTATTTTAGGGTGAGCCGGATAGGAAATGATGATTAGAGATGGAGATGAGGCACTTGGGTGAAAGCCAAGGGTACCCAAGTGTTTAAGTCCACATGAAAAGATTCAAAAAAATTAAGTTTCAAAATCATTCCAAATGAAACTCACGCAAATAAAAGAGGGCAAAAATCAGGTTGTCACATTGTTATATGTTGTCTCTGGCCTCATTTAAACTTGATTTGTGTGTTGTTCTTGTATGCTTCATCTCTTGCCATGATTTGCATCTTGTAGCCTTGTCATGCATAATACTTGGTTGAGCATCTTGTCTTGTTTACGTGTGGTGTGTTTACCATGTTGTTTGCTTCTTCTCGTTAGTTCCTGTTTCATTGCGATCGTGAGGATTCGTTCGACTACGCTTGGTTCATCTACGTGGCTTCGTCTTCTTATTGGACTCGTTCTTCTTACTAGCGGGACCTCAGGCAAGATAGCCATCACCTTGGATCTCATTACTATCATTGATATGCTAGTTGTCTCGATGTTATCGCTATATGTTGCGCTGCCTATCTATTTGTTCGTCGGCCTCTCATTGTTGCCATGAAACCTCTAACCTTTGACACCATCCCAGCAAACCGTTGTATGGCTATGTTATCGCTTGCTCAGCCCCTCTTATAGCGTTGTTAGTTGCAGGTGAAGATGAAGATTGCTCCATGTCTGAACTTGGATAATTTTGGCTTATCACAATATATTATGTTAAATTAAATGCACCTATATACTTGGCAATGGGTGGAAGGCTTAGCCTTTTGCTCGGTGTTTTGTTCCGCTCATGCTGCCTTAAGAACCGATAAACCGGTGTTATGTTCCTTGATTTTGCATTCCTTACATAGTTTGGGTTTATGGGCCCCCTTGCTTCTTCGCTTAAAGTAAAGCTTTCACGAGGAGATCCAACTTTGGTTTTACCATTTGCCTAATAACTAAAACTTGTCGAGGGAGTTATAAACCCAAGGATCATTTAATCAACCCCCCGGGCCAGTGCTCGACTTGAGTGTTGGCCCACCTACCTAGAAGTCGGCGATGCCTCCTTGGGGCAACTCGAGTGTCTGGCTATCATCCACTTCACATGGACGGATGAGTCCGTAGATGGAGAGCGCTCGGCTCTGGACACGGGTCTAACTCACCGGGAGATCTCCTTGGGCTAGTTTTCATTTCTTCTAAGAACTTGTGCACCGAGATTCCGAGGACGCTCGGGCCTTCCCTAAGATAAGAGGTTTTACCTTTGCTGATCGTGAGAGCTTGTGATGGGCTAAGTTGGGACACCCCTGCAGGGTTATAATCTTTCCAAAGACGTGCCTACCGTTATGTGGTAGATTGGAATTTGTTAATATCCGGTTGTAGAAAACTTGTCAGTGGATCCGATATAAAATACATGAACCGCGTGAGTAACCGTGACCGTCTCTTTTCATTTTGAGAAGAGAACACGGTGGGGTTATGTTTGACTCGCAGGTAGTTCAGGATCACTTAGCGATCATTACTAGTTTGCGACCATTTGCGTAGATGCTCATCTTATTCTTGTACTCATAAGTTAGCCACCATATAATGCTTAGCCGTTGCTGCAACCTCACCACTTATGCTTTCCATACCCATTAAGCTTTGCTAGTCTTGATACCCATGGTTACGACATTGATGAGTCCTCGTGGCTCACAGATACTACAACAAAAACTGCAGGTACAGGTTTTCGATGACTTGAAGTGAGAGCAATATTTACTTGTGTTGGAGTTCCTTCTTCTTTCTTCGTCAATCTTGGGATAGGTTCCTGGTCGGCAGCCTGGGATAGCAGGATGGATGTCGTTGTGCTTTCATGTGTTTCCATACATAGTCGGATGTCTTGTATATGATGTTGTTGGATTCATGTGGATGTTCTATGACTTGTATGTATCCCCATCTATTTATGTAATGGTATGATGTAATGATATCCATCTTGCTAAGCGCCCGAAATGCAGTTGTGCCCCAATCACGAGGTTATAACGTGATCGGGATAGAATCGCATCTTGGGCGTGACATCTATGCCCTTAGGTCCTGGCCCTCAAGCGGGGCTCAGCCGCCGCTGGTATGCCAGGTCGCGATGCCGTGGTCAAGGCCAGGGGTGAGGGCTCGAGGGCCAGTAGGAGCTCCTGAGACGCGATGCTCAGGAGCACCACCTTTAGCGTGCAAGCTAGTTGCATCAGGGGGAGTGGCATGCAGGGCCACTCCTAGTCCAGCTCGGAGGTTCCTGTGAATCAATCTAGAAAAGAAGTCATAGTGCACGGCAACGCTTGCGGTGCTGTCATTGGTCTTTCCGCAAGAACCTGAAGGCACTGAGGACCCGGCGAGGTGACGTGCGCGAGGCTGGCCGCGAGTCAGAGCTCAGTCTCTCAGATTTTTCGGCGCTGCAGGGACGGACCCGAGCACATGCACCGTGTCAATGGTCTCGTGGAACGAGCACTGGCATGTCAGCAGTGAGCGGGGGCCGCGAGGGGTGCCGGAGCACCGGTGATAACCACAAGGTAACTCAGGCAAGTGTAAGGCAAGTTTTGATAGATGTGTAAACGATACATGCCGTAAGGACGAACCCACACGGTATGGGGATGATGCAGCCCATGGGGCACCCCCAACTGAATCCAAATGAAAAGATGAGACATGTCGCAGGGACAGACCCACGCGGCCTGGGGATGATGCAGCCCGAAGGGCGCCCCCAACTGAACAAAATGGTAAATTTCACCTGGCACCGTTGCTGGAGAAGTGTTGGAGTAGCTGAAGACACTTGCTGCAGATGTTGCTCATGAGTTGCCTGGCTCTGGGATCTCACGAGGCTCCCGAGGTTTCGGGAGCTCGCGAAGGACCACTGCCCCCTCCGCCAGGATCTCCTGATGCCTGGCCTCGTGAGCCGCCATGATGCCCCGCAAGTGGCACTAGTGTAGGGCAGCTTGGTTCGACAGGCAGAAAGGCATGCGAACATATCTGTGAGGAGGGCCCTCATACTGGCCCACCTGGGACGGCCAGTAGAGCTCCTGAGATGCGACTTTGTTGAGCCCTGGGATGTTGACGCAGACGCGCAGCCTGCCGCCCGAACCTGGGACGGCAGCTCCACTTGGTGGTGCGGGGCGACGCTCGCATCACATTGCTCTTGGTACCTGTAAGTCTTTGATGATCTGGGTGATGAACTCCTTAGCACTCGGCGCCTCGCGCCTTGTGCCCTCCTCGCGGAAACGTGCGCTGAAGCATGCCTCTGGATGGTACCCGAGCGCCTCCCTCGTGGCGTTGGCTAGGTCAGAGGCCCTCTAGGGGAGAGCCCCCGAGCCCAGTCGGCGAGGGGCACCAGGCGCGCCTTCCTATGCGAGGGAGGAAGGTGCCTCGTTCATGGGCGCAGATCCTGAGGCGTGGCCGTCGGGTGTTGCTTCCTTGTGAGACTTTAGGGTGAGCAACTACTTCTTCTTCTTCGGGACGGCTTCAGGAGGGTAGGGAAAGCCCTCGGTGTCGGGGTTCTCCACTGCCGTAGCTTGGTAGGTGCATTCGAGAGCGCACACCGCATCCTTCTCATCATAGGCAACCACGATGATGCCGCCGCTTCGCGACATCTTGAGGATGTTGTAGCCGTGGTGGGTCGCTGCCATGAACTTGGCATAGGCTGGGTAGCCAAGGATGGCGTTGTATGGGAGCCGGGTGTGGGTGACTTATAAGTCGGTGAGCTCCATGAAGGAAATATGCCCTAGAGGCAATAATAAAGTTGTCATTTGTATTTCCTTATATCATGATAAATTTTTATTATTCATGCTAGAATTGTATTAACCGGAAACTTAGTACATGTGTGAATACATAGACAAAATAGAGTGTCCCTAGTATGCCTCTACTAGACTAGCTCATTGATCAAAGATGGTTATGTTTCCTAGCCATAGACATGAGTTGTCATTTGATCAATGGGATCACATCATTAGGATAATGATGTGATGGACAAGACCCATCCGTTAGCTTAGCAACTTGATCATTTAGTTTACTGCTATTGCTTTCTTCATGACTTATACATGTTCCTATGACTATGAGATTATGCAACTCCCGAGTACCGGAGGAACACCTTGTGTGCTATCAAATGTCACAACGTAACTAGGTGATTATAAAGATGCTCTACAGGTGTCTCCGAAGGTATTTGTGGTGTTGGCATAGATCGAGAATAGGATTTGTCACTCCGAGTGTCGAAGAGGTATCCCTGGGCCCTCTCGGTAATGCACATCACAATAAGCCTTGCAAGCAAACGACTAATGAGTTATTCACGAGATGATGTATTACAAAACAAGTAAAGAGACTTGCCGGTAACTAGATTAACTAGGTATGATGATATCGACGATCGAATCTCGGGCAAGTAACATACCGATGACAAAGGGAACAACGTATGTTGTTATGCGGTTTGACCGATAAAGATCTTCGTAGAATATGTAGGAACCAATATGAGCATCCAGGTTCCGCTATTGGTTATTGACCGGAGATGAGTCTCGGTCATGTCTACATAGTTCTCGAACCCGTAGGGTCCGCACGCTAAACGTTTGATGACGATCGGTATTATGAGTTTATGTGTTTTGATGTACCGAAGGTAGTTCAGAGTCCCGGATGTGATCACGGACATGACGAGGAGTCTCGGAATGTCCGATACATAAAGATCAATATATTGGAAGCCTATATTAGGACATCGGAATGGTTCCGGACAAGTTCAGGCATTTACCGGAGTACCGGGGGGCTATCGGAACCCCCCGGGGAGTATATGAGCCTTATTGGGCCTTAGTGGAATAGAGGATAGGAAGGGAAAAGGTGGAGGGAGCGCCCCCCTAGCCAATCCGAATTGGGTGGGGCCGGCCCCCCTCTTTCTTTCCCCCTCTCCTCCCCTTCCTTCTCTCCTACTCCTACTACATGGAAGGGGGGAATCCTACTCCCGGTGGGAGTAGGACTCCCCATGGCGCGCCATAGTAGAGGGCCGCCCCCTCCCCCCTCCTCCACTCCCTTATATACGTGGGGAGGGGGCACCCCATAGACACACAAGTTGATTTTAGCCGTGTGTGGTGCCCCTCCCCACAGTTACACACCTCGGTCATATCGTTGTAGTGCTTAGGCGAAGCTCTGCGTCGGTAGCTTTATCATCACCATCGCCATGCCGTCGTGCTGACCAAACTCTCCCATGAAGCTCAACTAGATCAAGAGCTCGTGGGACGTCATTGAGCTGAACGTGTGCTGAACGCGGAGGTGCCATACGTTCGGTGCTTGGATCGGTTGGATCGCGAAGACGTTCTACTACATCAACCGCGTCACTAGACGCTTCCGCTTTCGGTCTACGAGGGTACGTAGACACAATCTCCCCTCTCGTTGCTATGTTTCTAGTAGATAGATCTTGTGTGGTCGTAGGATTTTTTTTAAATACTACGTTCCCCAACAGTGGTATCAGAGCCAGGTCTATGCGTAGATGATATGCACAAGTAGAACACAATGAGTGTTGGGCGATAATAGTCATACTTCTCACCAGCATGTCATACTTTGATTTAACGGTATTATTGGATGAAGCGGCCCGGACCGACATTACATGTACGCTTACGCGAGACTGGTTCTACAGACGTGCTTCGCACACAGGTGGCTGGCAGGTGTCAGTTTCTCC
This sequence comes from Secale cereale, assembly GCA_902687465.1. Classification (NCBI taxonomy): domain Eukaryota; kingdom Viridiplantae; phylum Streptophyta; class Magnoliopsida; order Poales; family Poaceae; genus Secale; species Secale cereale. The sequence goes on along the minus strand of LR738710.1, from coordinate 430,780,888 downwards.
AACTTTAGTTGAATCGAGTGTGGCTACGCCCGGTCCTTGTGAAGGTTAAAACAACACATACGTGATGAAAAATCGTTGTGGTTTTTGTATGCGTAGGTAAGAATGGTTCTTGCTAAGGCCGTAGCAGCCACGTAAAACTTGCAACAACAAAGTAGAGGACGTCTAACTTGTTTTTGCAGTGCATGCTGTGATGTTATATGGTCAAGACGTGATGAGTTATACATTATTGTATGAGATGATCATTTTTGTAAATTATCGGCAACCGACAGGAGCCTTATGGTTGTCTCTTTATTGTATGAATTGTGAAGGCCATGTAATTGCTTTAGTTCATCACTATGAGTTAGCGACAGTAGTAGTAGCAATAGTTGGCGATACGACCACGGCGCTACGATGAAGGAGATCATGACGATGCTTTGGAGATGGAGATCAAAAGCACAAGATGATGATGGCCATATCATGTCACATATTTTGATTGCATGTGATGTTTATCTTATTGTGCTTCTTATTTTGCTTAGTACGGCGGTAGCATTATAAGATGATCCCTTACAAAATTTCAAGGTACAAGTGTTCTCCCTGAGTATGAACCGTTGTGAAAGTTCGTCGTGCCGAGACACCACGTGATGATCGGGTGTGATAAGCTCTATGTTCAAATACAATGGGTGTAAGACTGTTTTGCACGTACATAATACTCAGGTTAAACTTGATGAGCCTAGCATCTACAGGCATGGCCTCGGAACACTGGAGACCGAAAGGCTGAGCGTGAATCATATAGTAGATATGATCAACATAAGATGTTCATCATTAAAAACTACTCCATCTCATGTGATGATCAAACATGGTTTAGTTGATTTGGATCACGTGATCATTTAGATGACTAGAGGGATGTTTATCTAAGTGGGAGTTCTTTAGTAATATAATTAACTGAACTTTAGTTTATCATGAACTTAGTCCTGATAGTTTTTGTATATCTATGTTGTTGTGGATCAATGGCTCATGCTACCGTTCCCTTGAATATTAGTGCGTTCCTAGAGAAAGCTAAGGTTAAAGATGATGGTAGCAACTACATGGACTGGGTCCGTAACTTGCGGATTATCCTCATTGTTGCATAGAAGAATTATGTCCTGGAAGCACTGCTAGGTCACAGGCCTGCTGCAGGAGCAACTCCGGATGTTATGAACGTCTGGCAAGCTCATTCTGATGACTACTCGATAGTTTAGTGTGCCATGCTTTACGGCTTAGAATCGGGACTTCAACGACGTTTTGAACGTCATGGAGCATATGAGATGTTCCAAGAGTTTAAGTTAATATTTCAAGCAAATGCCCAAATTGAGAGATATGAAGTCTCCAATAAGTTCTATAGCTACAAGATGGAGGAGAATAGTTCTATCAGTGAACACTTGCTCAGAATGTGTGGGTACTACAATCATATGACTCAACTTGGTTGCAAAGTTGATGAAGATAGTGTTATTGATAGAGTTCTTCAATCACTGCCACCAAGCTATAAAGGCTTCATGATGAACTATAACATGCAAGGGATGCAGAAGACAATTCCCGAGCTCTTCGCTATGCTCAAAGCTATGGAGGTAGAAATCAAAAAGGAGCATCAAGTGTTGATGGTTAACAAGACCACTAGTTTCAAGAAAAAGGGCAAGGGAAAGAAGGGGAACTTCAAGAAGAATAGCAAGACAGTTATTACTCCCGCGAAGAAACCCAAGTCTAGAGCCAAGCTTGAAACTGAGTGCTTCTATTGCAAAGAGACTGGGCACTGAAAGCGGAACTGCCCCAAGTATTTGGCGGATAAGAAGGATGGCAAAGTGAACAAAGGTATATTTTGTATACATGTTATTGGTGTGTACCTTACTAATGCTCGTAGTAGCACCTGGGTATTTGATACTGGTTTGGTTGCTAATATTTGTAACTTGAAACATGGGCTACGGATTAGATGAAGATTAGCTAAGGACGAGGTGATGAGGCGCGTGGGAAATGGTTCCAAAGTCGATGTGATCGTCGTCGGCACGCTACCTCTACATCTACCATCGGGATTAGTTTTAGACCTAAATAATTGTTATTTGGTGCCAGCGTTGAGCATGAACATTATATCTAGATCTTGTTTATTGCGAGACGGTTACTCATTTAAATCAGAGAATAATGGTTCTTCTATTTATATGAGTAATATCTTTTATGGTCATGCACCCTTGAAGAGTGGTCTATTCTTTTTAGATCTCGATCGTAGTGATACACATATTCATAATATTGAAGCCAAAAGATGCAAGGTTAATAATGATAGTGCAACTTATTTGTGGCACTACCGTTTAGGTCATATTGGTGTAAAGCGCATGAAGAAACTCCATACTGATGGATTTTTGGAATCACTTGATTATGAATCACTTGGTGCTTGCGAACCATGCCTCATGGGCAAGATGACTAAGACTCTGTTCTCCGGAACAATGGAGCGAGCAACTGATTTGTTGGAAATCATACATACTGATGTATGTGGACCTATGAGTGTTGAGGCTCACGGAGGGTATCATTATTTTCTGACCTTCACTGATGATTTGAGCAGATATGGGTATATCTACTTGATGAAACACAAGTCTGAAACATTTGAAAAGTTCAAAGAATTTCAGAGTGAAGTAGAGAATCATCATAATAAGAAAATAAAGTTTCTACGATCTGATCGTTGAGGCGAATATTTGAGTTACGAGTTCGGTCTTCATTTGAAACAATGTAGAATAGTTTCACAACTCACACCACCCGGAACACCACATCGTAATGGTGTGTCCGAACGTCGTAACCGTACTTTATTAGATATGGTGTGATCTATGATGTCTCTTACTGATTTGCCACTATCGTTTTGGGGTTATGCTTTAGGGACAACTGCATTCACGTTAAATAGGGCACCATCTAAATCCGTTGAGACGACGCCTTATGAACTGTGGTTTGGCAAGAAACCAAAGTTGTCGTTTCTTAAAGTTTGGGGCTGCGATGCTTATGTGAAAAAGCTTCAACCTGATAACCTCGAACCCAAGTCGGAGAAATGTGTCTTCATAGGATACCCAAGGGAGACTATTGGGTACACCCTCTATCACACATCCGAAGGCAAGATATTCGTTGCTAAGAATGGTCCTTTCTAGAGAAGGAGTTTCTCTCGAAAGAAGTGAGTGGGAGAAAAGTAGAACTTGATGAGGTAACTGTACCTTCTCCCAAATTGGAAAGTAGTACATCACAAAAACTAGTTCCAGTGATTCCTACACCAGTTAGCGAGGAATCTAATGATGATGATCATGAAACTTCGGATCAAGTTACTACTGAACCGCGTAGGTCAACCAGAGTACGTTCCACGCCAGAGTCGTACGGCAACCCAGTTCTGGAAGTCATGTTACTAGACCATGATGAACCTACGAACTATGAGGAAGCGATGATGAGCCCAGATTCCGCAAAATGGCTTGAAGCCATGAAATCCGAGATAGGATCCATGTATGAGAACAAAGGGTGAACTTTGGCTGACTTGCCCGATGATCGGCAAGCCATTGAAAATAAATGGATCTTCAAGAGGAAGACTGACACCGACGGTAATGTTAGTGTCTACATAGCTTGACTTATTGCGAAAGGTTTTCGACAAGTTCAAGGAGTTGACTACGATGAGACTTTCTCACCCGTAGCGATGATGAAGTCTGTCTGAATCATGTTAGCAATTTCCATATTTTATGATTATGAAATCTGGCAAATGGATGTCAAAACTGCATTCCTTAATGGATACCTCAAAGAGGAGTTGTTTATGATGCAACCAGAAGGTTTTATCGATCATAAAGGTGCTAACAAAGTGTGCAAGCTCTAGTGATCCATCTATGGACCGGTGCAAGCATCTCGGAGTTGGAATATACGCTTTGATGAGGTGATCAAAGCATCTGGTATTATACAGACTTTTGGAGAAGCCTGTATTTACAAGAAAGTGAGTGGAAGCTCTGTAGCATTTCTAATATTATATGTAGATGACATATTGTTGATTGGAAATGATATATAATTTCTTGATGGCATAAAAGGATACTTGAATAAGAATTTTTCAATGAAAGACCTCGGTGAAGTTGCTTATATATTAGGCATCAAGATCTATAGAGATAGATCAAGACGCTTAATTGGAATTTCACAAAGCACATACCTTGATAAAGTTTTGAAGAAGTTCAAAATGGATCAGTCAAAGAAAGGATTATTTCCTGTGTTACAAGGTGTGAAGTTGAGTAAGACTCAATGTCCAACCACCGCAGAAGATAGAGAGAAAATGAAAGTCATTCCCTATGCCTCAGCCATAGGATCTATCATGTATGCATTGCTGTGTACCAGACCTGATGTGTGCCTTGCTATAAGTTTAGCAGGGAGGTACCAAAGTAATCCAGGAGTGGATCACTGGACAGCGGACAAGAACATCCTGAATTACCTGAAAAGGACAAAGGATATGTTTCTCGTTTATGGAGGTGACAAAGAGCTCATCGTGAACGGTTACGTCGATGCAAGCTTTGACACTGATCCGGATGTCTCTAAGTCACAAACCGGATATGTATTTTTGCTGAACGGTGGAGCTGTCAGTTGGTGCAGTTCCAAGTAGAGCGTCGTGGCGGGATCTACGTGTGAAGCGGAGTACATAGCTGCTTCGGAAGCAGCAAATGAAGGAGTCTGGATGAAGGAGTTCATATCCGATCTGGGTGTAATACCTAGTGCATCGGGTCCAATGAAAATCTTTTGTGACAACACTAGAGCAATAGCCTTGGCGAAGGAATCCAGGTTTCACAAGAGAACCAAGCACATCAAGAGACGCTTCAATTCCATCCGCGATCAAGTCAAGGAGGGAGACATAGAAATTTGCAAGATACATAGGGATCTGAATGTCGCAGACCCGTTGACTAAGCCCCTTCCACGAGCAAAACACGATCAGCACCAACACTCCATGGGTGTTAGAATCATTACTATGTAATCTGGATTATTGACTCTAGTTCAAGTGGGAGACTGAAGGAAATATGCCCTAGAGGCAATAATAAAGTTGTTATTTGTATTTGCTTATATCATGATAAATGTTTATTATTCATGCTAGAATTGTATTAACCGGAAACTTAGTACATGTGTGAATACATAGACAAAACAGAGTGTTCCTAGTATGCCTCTACTAGACTAGCTCATTGATCAAAGATGGTTATGTTTCCTAGCCATAGACATGAGTTGTCATTTGATCAACGGGATCACATCATTAGGAGAATGATGTGATGGACAAGACCCATCCGTTAGCTTAGCAACATGATCGTTTAGTTTTACTCTTATTGCTTTCTTCATGACTTATACATGTTCCTATGACTATGAGATTATGCAACTCCCGAATACCGGAGGAACACCTTGTGTGCTATCAAACGTCACAACGTAACTGGGTGATTATAAAGATGCTCTACATGTGTCTCCGAAGGTATTTGTGGTGTTGGCATAGATCGAGAATAGGATTTGTCACTTCGAGAGTCAGATAGGTATCTCTAGGCCCTCTCGGTAATACACATCACAATAAGCCTTGCAAGCAAACGACTAATGAGTTAGTCATGAGATGATGTATTATGGAATGAGTAAAGAGACTTGCCGGTAATGATATTAACTAGGTATGATGATACCGACAATCGAATCTCGGGCAACTAACATACCGATGACAAAGGGAAGAACGTATGTTGTTATGCGGTTTGACCGATAAAGAGCTTCGTAGAATATGTAGGAACCAATATGAGCATCCAGGTTCCGCTATTGGTTATTGACCGGAGATGAGTCTCGGTCATGTCTACATAGTTCTCGAACCCGTAGGGTCCGCACGCTTAACGTTTGATGACGATTGGTATTATGAGTTTATGTGTTTTGATGTACCGAAGGAAGTTCGGAGTCCCGGATGTGATCACGGACATGACGAGGAATCTCAGAATGTCCGAGACATAAATATCAATATATTCTAGCCTATATTTGTACATCGGAATGGTTCCGGATGAGTTCGGTCATTTACCAGAGTACCGGGGTGTACCGGAACCCCCCGAGGAGTATGTGGGCCTTAGTGGAATAGAGGAGAGGAAGGGAAAAGGTGGAGGGCGCGCCCCCTAGCCCAATCCAAATTGGGTGGGGGCGGCGCCCCTCTTTCCTTGCCCATCTCCTCCCCTTCCTTCTCTCCTACTCCTACTACATGAAAGGGGGGAATCCTACTCTCGGTGGGAGTAGGACTCCCCACGGCGCGCCATAGTAGAGGGCCGGCCCTCCCCCCTCCACTCCTTTATATACGTGGGGAGGGGGCACCCCATAGACACACAAGTTGATTTTAGTCGTGTGCGGTGCCCCTCCCCACAGTTACACACCTCGGTCATATCGTTGCAGTGCTTGGGCGAAGGCCTGTGCCGGTAGCTTCATCATCTCCGTCGCCACGCCGTCGTGCTGACAAAATTATCCCATGAAGCTCAGTTGGATCAAGAGCTCCCAGGACGTCATTGAGTTGAACGTGTGCTGAACGCGGAGGTGCCGTACGTTCGGTGCTTCGATCAGTTGGATCGCGAAGACGTTCGACTACATCAACCGCGTCACTAGACGCTTCCGCTTTCGATCTGCGAGGGTACGTAAACTCACTCCCCCCTCTCGTTGCTATGCTTCTAGTAGATAGATCTTGCGTGATCGTAGGAATTTCTTTGAAATACTACGTTCCCCAACACTCCGTGTGGTAGTTGTTGCGGTCACCAAAGGTGACAGGAAGGCGGATTTTCCCTATTGGTGTTGTCGAGCCGTCGGTCACTCCGAAGAAAGGCCTAGTGGGTTGGAGCTGGTCGTATGGCACCTGGAGCGTGTTGAAGGTCTCGATGGAGAAGACGTTGAGCCTTGCTCCGCCGTCGATGAGGGTCTTGGTGGCGAGCACGTTGCTGATGGTCGGTGAGTCGAGCAGTGGGAGGGTGTCGGCCGCGGCCGCGCACTTCAGCTGGTCAGCGGAGTCGAACGTGATGGCGCACTTGGACCATCTGAGAGGACGCGTTATCTCGAGCTTGGGGAAGACTGCATTCACCTCTCGAGCGAACTGCTTGAAGACGCGATGAGATGTTGGGGCCTGAGCGCCTCCGAGGATGCATGCCACTGCGCAAGGCTCCAGAAAGCCCCCAGCCCCTTCATCTTGATGGTGGTCGTCGTTCCTTCTCGGCGGTGGTGGCTGCTACTTCTCGAGCTTGCGTTGTATTCCCTCGAAGAGGAAAGGGTGATGCAGCACAGTAGCGTAAGTATTTCCCTTAGTTTTTGAGAACCAAGGTATCAATCCAGTAGGAGACCACGTGCGAGTCCCTCGCACCTGCACAAACAAATAAAAACTTCGCAGCCAACGTGATAAGGGGTTGTCAATCCCTTTACGGTCACTTACGAAAGTGAGATCTGATAGAGATGATAGTTTGATATTTTTGGTATTTTTGGTTATAAGAACAGAATGTAAAAGCGGAAAAGTAAAGTAGATTGTAGATTGATATGTTGAGAATAGACCCGGGGGCCATAGTGTTCTCTAGTGGCTTCTCTCATGATAGCGATATTCTATGGCGGGTAAACAAATTACTGTCGAGCAATTGATAGAAGATTGAATAATTATGAGACTATCTAGGCATGATCATTATATATAGGCATCACGTCCGAGACAAGTAGACCGAAACGATTCTGCATCTACTACTATTACTCCACACATCGACCGCTATCCAGCATGCATCTAGTGTATTGAGTTCATAAGAACAGAGTAACGCCTTAAGCAAGATGACATGATGTAGAGGGATAAACTCAAACTTAGTGATATAAACCCCATCTTTTTATCCTCGATGGCAACAATACAATATGTGCCTTGCTGCCCCTACTGTCACTGCGAAAGGACACCGAAAGATTGAACCCAAAGCCAAGCACTTCTCCCATTGCAATAACTATAGATCTAGTAGGCCAAACCAAACCAATAATTCGAAGAGACTTGCAAGGATATTATAATCATACATAAAGAGTTTAGAGAATAACCAAATATTTCTCATAGATAATCTTGATCATAAACCCACAATTCATCGGATCTCGACAAACACACCGCAAAAAGAGATTACATCGAATAGATCTCCTCGAAGACCGAGGAGAACTTTGTATTGAGATCCAAAGAGAGAGAAGAAGCCATCTAGATACTAGCTATGGACCCGAAGGTCTGTGGTAAACTACTCACAACTCATGGTGAGGCGATGATGATGATGTAGAAGCACTCCGTGGTAGATCCCCCCTCCAGCGGAGCTCCGGAACAGGCCTCAAGATGGGATCTCACGGGAACAGAAGGTTACGGCGGTGGAACTAGGGTTTTCTCTATTGTTCTGATGGTTTCGGGGTACGTAGGTATATATAGGAGGAAGGAGGGCACCGAGGGCCAAACATAGGGCCCATGAGGTAGGGGGCGCGCCCTATAGGGGGGCGCCCCCCACCCTCGTGGGCACCACGTATGCCCTACTCCGTGGTTCTCAAGTCTCCCGTGCGTGATTTTCTCCAAAAATATCTCTCCCGAAGGTTTCATTCCGTTTGGACTCTGTTTGATATCCCTTTTCTGTAAAACCCTGAAACAGGCAAAAACCAGCAATCTGGACTGGGCCTTTGGGTTAGTAGGTTTAGTCCCAAAAATAATATAAAAGTGTATGACAAAGCCCATTAAACATCCAGAACATCATAAATAATATCATGGAACAATAAAATATTATAGATACGTTGGAGACGTATCAAGCATCCCCAAGCTTAATTCAGGCTCGTCCTCGAGTAGGTAAATGATAAAAACGGAATTTTTGATGTGCAATGCTAACCAACATAGTTTTTCAATGTAATACTCTTAATTGTGGCATGAATGTTCAGATCTGAAAGATTCAAGACAAAAGTCTATATTGACATAAGAAATAATAATACTTCAAGCATACTAACAAAGCAATCATGTCTTCTGAGAATACTATGGCTAAAAAAAGTTATCCCTACAAAATAATATAGTCCGGCTATGCTCCCTCTTCATCACACAAAATATTCATATCACGCACAACCCCAATTTCAGCCAAGCACTTGTTTTCATACTCTATTCTTTCAAACCTTTCAACTTTCACACAATACATGAGCATGAGCCACGGACATAGCACTATGGGTGGAATAGAGAGGTGGTTGTGGAGAAGAAAAAAGGAGGGAGATAGTCTCACATCGACTAGGCGTATTAACGGGCTATGGAGATGCCCATCAATAGATATCAATGTGAGTGAGTAGGGATTGCCATGCAACGGATGCACTAGAGCTAAAAATGTATGAAAGATCAACAAAAGAAACTAGTGGGTGTGCATCCAACTTGCTGGCTCACGAAGACCTAGGGCATTTGAGGAAGCCCATCGTTGGAATATACAAGCCAAGTTCTATAATGAAAATTCCCACTAGTATATGGAAGTGACTAAACATGAGACTCTCTATCATGAAGAACATGGTGCTACTTTGAAGCACAAGTGTGGAAAAAGATAGTAGTAATTGTCCCTTTTTCTTTTCTTTCCTTTTTTTGTGGGCCTTTTTTTTGGCCTTTCTTTTTTTTTCTTTTTTTTTTCTTTTGGAGGGGCTTTATTGATTTAGCCTTTCCTCACATGGGACAATGCTCTAATAATAATGATCATCACACTTTCATTACAACTCGATATTACAACTCAATACTAGAACAAAGTATGACTCTACATGAATGCCTCCGGCAGTGTACCGGGATGTGCAATGAATCAAGAGTGGCATGTATGAAAAATTATGCATGGTGGCTTTGCCACAAATACGATGTCAACTACATGATCATGCATGGCAATATGACAATATGAAGCGTGTCATATGAACGAAACGGTGGAAAGTTGCATGGCAATATATCTCGGAATGGCTATGGAAATGACATGATAGGTAGGTATGGTGGATGTTTTGAGGAATATATATGGTGGCTATTTTGAGGAAGGATATATAGTGGGTGTATGGTACCGGCGAAAGTAGCGCGATACAAGAGAGGCTAGCAATGGTGGAAGGGTGAGAGTGCGTATAATCCATGAACTCAACATTAGTCATAAAGAACTCATATACTTATTGCAAAAATCTACGAGTCATCAAAACAAAGCAATCAATGCATGCTCCTAGGGGGGAGGTTGGTAGGAGTTAACCATCGCGCGCCCCCGACCTCCACACAAAGTTTGACACTTTACAAATACCTCATGCTCTAACTTCGTCACATAGGGGTTCACCATACGTGCATGCTACGGGAATCACTAACCTTAACACTAGTATTTCTCAATTTCATAATAACTCCACTAGCATAACTCTAATATCACTATCCTCCTATCTCAAAACAATTATCAAGCATCCAACTTCTCATCATATTCAATGCACTTAGTGTGAAAGTTTTTACTACATTGATATTGGATGTCTATTATGTGGAGACTAGTTTTATAGCCTAAGCGCATTACCATGCTGTTTTAATAGACTCTCAAAAGGGTATAAGTGAGGCATGAGATTTCAACAATTTCTTAAAAATATTATCACCACCGTGCTCTAAAAGATATAAGTGAAGCACTAGAGCAAAAACTATTCAACTCAAAAGATATAAGTGAAGCACATAGAGTATTCTAACAATTCCTAGGCCATATTTAACTCTCTCAAATAGGTGTGTACAGCAAGGATAATTGTGGCAAACTAACAAGCAAATACTCAAATTATACAAGACGCTCCAAGTAAAACACATATCATGTGGTGAATAAAAATATAGCTCCAAGTATAGTTACCGATGGATGAAGACGAAAGAGGGGATGTCTTCCTGGGGCATCCCCAAGCTTAGGCTTTTGGTTGTCCTTGAATTTTACCTTGGGGTGCCATGGGAATCCCCAAGCTTAGGCTCTTTCCACTCTTTGTTCCATAGTCCATCAAAGCAATACTCAAATCTTGAAAACTTCACAACACAAAACTTAGACAAAAATCTCGTGAGCTCCGTTAGTATAAGAAAGCAAACCACTACCCAAAGGTACTGAAATGAATTCATTATTTGTATATATTGGTGTTAAACCTACTGTATTCCAACTTTTCTATGGTTCATACTTCCCAATACTACTCATAGATGCATTGAAATAAGCAAACAACACACGAAAAACAGAATCTGTCAAAAACAGAACAATCTGTAGTAATCTGCAGGTTTTGCATACTCCTGTAACTCCAAAAAATTCAAAATAAATTGGTAAACGTGAGGAATTTGTCTATTAATCATCTTCAAAAAGAATCAACTAAATAGCACGTTCCGGTAAAATCTGGTGACCATTCTAGCGAGCGCTAACGATTATGTTTTTCACAACAAGATCACATAAACTTCACACAAGTCTTCCCAAAGGTTCTACTTGGCACAAACACTAAACAAAACACAAAACCACATCTAAACAGAAGCTAGATGCAATTTTTATTCCTAAACAGAAGCAAAAACAAAAAATATAAAATTGGGTTGCCTCCCAACAAGCGCTATCATTTTACGCCCCTAGCTAGGCACGATACATGGATAGATCTAGGTATTGCCATCTTTGGAAGGCAATCCATAAGTGGCTCTCATAATAGATTCATATGGTAATTTGATTTTCTTTCTAGGAAAGTGTTCCATGCCTTTCCTTAACGTAAATTGGAATCTAATATTTCCTTCCTTCATATCAATAATTGCACCAATCGTTCTAAAGAAAGGTCTACCAAGAATAATAGGACATGAAGGATTGCAATATATATCAAGAACAATGGAATCTATGGGCACATAATTCCTATTGGCAACAATAAGAACATCATTAATTCTTCCCATAGGTTTCTTAATAGTGGAATCCGCAAGATGCAAATTTAAAGAACAATCATCAAGCTCATGGAACCCTAGCAAATCACACAAAGTTTTTGGGATAGTGGACACACTTGCACCCAAATCACACAAAGCATAGCATTCATGATATTTAATTTTTATTTTAATAGTAGGTTCCCACTCATCATAAAGCTTTCTAGGGATAGAAACTTCTAACTCAAATTTTTCTTCATAAGATTGCATCAAAGCATCAACTATATGTTCAGTGAAAGCTTTATTTTGACTATAAGCATGTGGAGAGTTTAGTACGGATTGTAACAAGGAAATACAATCAATCAAAGAGAAAATGTCATAATTGAATCCCTTGAAATCCAAAGTAGTGGATTATCAATGGAAATACTATGCAAAGTTTTAATCTCTTCACTCCCACTTTTAACAATTTTAGCATCAAGATCTAAAAACTCCGAATCATCGGGACACCTTAAAGTAGAATCATCTCCAATCACTGTTCAAGAAATCTTCCGATTCAGCAATTTATCATCCGATTTATCGCTACTCTTGGGTTGACCGATAAGATTATGCCTTATCTTCATCATTTATCGTTTGGGCCGATTTATCGCTATGACAAGCGATTTATGGGGAATCTACCGATAAATCGGGCCTATTCGTAGGACTATGTTTGCGAAAACTAAGTTTATTTGCGTTTTGTGGACCTTGTTACGCAATATGTACTATTTTCCTATTTTGTTTGTCATTATACCAGGATTCAAAGGCTAGGAATGAACGTAACACTTCTGTCGGATATTGTTTTGGTGTTGAATATAGCATATTTTAGTGTTGGGAACCTAGGATTTGAAAAAAATGACCGATTAATAGTCGACCGATAAAATCGATCAATCAGCCGATTTCCGATTAATCTCTAATCCCCAGCTGACCGATACGATAACGATAAGCGATATCCTCAACATTGTCTCCAATCCTATCTTCATCAAGATTTATACTACAAAACAAGGATCTAATAGGAGACACATCAATAACTTTCAGATCTTCATCTTTATTTTCATGATAACTAGAAGAACACGCTTTTATGTAATCCTCTATTTTAGCACGCATCCTAGCGGTTCTTTCTTTGCATTCATCAATGGAAATTCTCATGGCTTTGTGAGACTCATTGATATCATGCTTAGGTGGGATAGATATAAGTTTCAAAGAATCAACATCAAGAGTAATTCTATCCACACTTCTGGCCAATTCATCAATCTTAAGCATTTTTTCTTCAAGCATAGCATTGAAATTCTTTTGCAAAATCATAAATTCCTTAACACTAGTTTCAAATTCAGAAGGCATCTTTCCTTAAGATTTGTTGAAGGAATTACCATAATTATTAGAGGAATTAGTAGGAAAAGGCCTAGGATTAAAGTTCCCTCTATAAGCATTGTTACCAAAATTATTCCTACCAACAAAATTCACATCCAAAGATTCATTGTTATTTTCAATCAAAGTGGACAAAGGCATATCATTAGGATCAGAAGAAGCACTCTTAGTAGCAAATAATTTCATAAGTTCATCCATCTTTCCACTCAAAACACTAATCTCTACAATAGCATCCACTTTTTTACTAGTAGATCCCTCGGTGTGCCATTGAGAATAATTAACCATAATATTATCTAGGAGTTTGGTAGCTTCTCTAAGGTAGTTTCCATGAAAGTGCCTCCTGCGACCGAATCTAAAATATTTCTAGAAGCAAAATTCAAGCCAGCATAAAAGTTTTGAATAATCATCCATCAGTTCAGACCATGTGTAGGGCAATTATGTATCATCAATTTCATTCTCTCCCAAGCTTGTGCAACATGCTCATGATCTAGTTGCTTAAAATTCATAATATCGTTTCTAAGAGAGATGATCTTAGCAGGAGGGAAATACTTAGAGCTGAAAGCATCTTTGCACTTATTCCACGAATCAATACTATTTCTAGGCAAAGAGGAAAACCAAGTTTTAGCATGATCTCTAAGTGAAAACGGAAATAACTTCAATTTAACAATATCCTTATCTGTATCCCTTTTCTTTTGCATATCACACAAATCAACAAAGTTGTTTAGATGGGTAGCGGCATCTTCACTAGGAAGGCCGGAGAATTGATCTTTCATGACAAGATTCAACAGAGCAGCATTGATCTTACAAGATTCAGCATCGGTAATAGGAGCAATCGGAGTGCTGATAAAATCATTATTGTTGGTATTGGAGAAGTCACACAATTTGGTATTGTTCTGAGCCATAGTGACAAGCGAGCAATCTAACACACACAAGCAAACAAGAAGCAAGCGAACGATAAACACACGGCAGAAGAAGAGCAAATAAAATGGCAAGGGTGAAGTGGGGGAGAGGAAAGCGAGGGGCAAAAAATGTAATGCGAAGGATAAGGGTTTGTGATAGGTACTTGGTATATGAATTTTGCGAAAGCCTCCAAGGCAACGGCGCCAGAAATTCTTCTTGCTACTTCTCGAGCATGCGTTGTATTCCCTCGAAGAGGAAAGGGTATCAATCTAGTAGCGTAAGTATTTCCCTCAGTTTTTGAGAACCAAGGTATCAATCCAGTAGGAGACCACGCGCGAGTCCCTCGCACCTGCACAAACAAATAAGAACTTCGCAGCCAACGCGATAAGGGGTTGCCAATCCCTTTACGATCACGTACGAAAGTGAGATCTGATAGAGCTGATAGTTTGATATTTTTGGTATTTTTTGTTATAAGAACAGAAAGTAAAAGCGGAAAAGTAAAGTAGATTGTAGATTGATATGTTGAGGATAGACCCGGGGGCCATAGTGTTCTCTAGTGGCTTCTCTCATGATAGCGATATTCTACGGCGGGTAAACAAATTACTGTCGAGCAATTGATAGAAGAGCGAATAATTATGAGACTATCTAGGCATGATCATTATATATAGGCATCACGTCCGAGACAAGTAGACCGAAACGATTCTGCATCTACTACTATTACTCCATACATTGACCGCTATCCAGCATGCATCTAGTGTATTGAGTTCATAAGAACAGAGTAACGCCTTAAGCAAGATGACATGATGTAGATGGATAAACTCAAACTTAGTGATATAAACCCCATCTTTTTATCCTCGATGGCAACAATACAATACGTGCCTTGCTGCCCCTACTGTCACTGGGAAAGGACACCGCAAGATTGAACCCAAAGCCAAGCACTTCTCCCATTGCAAGAACTATAGATCTAGTAGGCCAAACCAAATCAATAATTCGAAGAGACTTGCAAGGATATTATAATCATACATAAAGAGTTCAGAGAAGAACCAAATATTTCTCATAGATAATCTTGGTCATAAACCCACAATTCATCGGATCTCGACAAACACACCGCAAAAAGAGATTACATCGAATAGATCTCCTCAAAGACCGAGGAGAACTTTGTATTGAGATCCAAAGAGAGAGAAGAAGCCATCTAGATACTAGCTATGGACCTGAAGGTTTGTGGTAAACTACTCACAACTCATGGTGAGGAGATGATGATGATGTAGAAGCACTCCATGGTAGATCCCCCCTCCGGCGGAGCTCCTGAACAGGCCCCAAGATGGGATCTCACGGGAATAGAAGGTTACGGCGGTGGAACTAGGGTTTTCTCTGTTGCTCTGATGGTTTCGGGGTACGTAGGTATATATAGGAGGAAGGAGGGCACCGACGGCCAAACATGGGGCCCACGAGGCAGGGGGTGCGCCCTATAGGGGGGCGTGCCCCCCACCCTCGTGGGCACCACGTATGCCCTACTCCATGGTTCTCAAGTCTCCCGTGCGTGATTTTCTCAAAAAATATCTCTCCCGAAGGTTTCATTCCGTTTGGACTCCGTTTGATATCCCTTTTCTGTAAAACCCTGAAACAGGCAAAAAACAACAATCTGGACTGGGCCTTTGGGTTAGTAGGTTTAGTCCCAAAAATAATATAAAAGTGTATGCAAAGCCCATTAAACATCCAAAACATCATAACTAATAGCATGGAACAATAAAAATTTATAGATACGTTGGAGACGTATCAGTGGCAGCGGAGGAAGGGCAGCGTTGTCTCGGGGGCGATCTTCGCGCGGCTGGTCCCTCCAGTGATCCTCATGAGGCTAGTCTCTCCATGGGCCCTCACGAGGCTGGCCGTGCCAGTGATCCTCGCGACGCCTCGCACGCCAGCCTTGGCAAGAGTCACGATTCTCCCAGCATCCTCGTCCACAGCCACCTCCGCGACTGTAGCCTCGTTCGTCGTGCTCGGGGCAGAATCCGAAGCGTCCGTCACGGATGGCCCTGAGTTCCTGGCAATCGTTGGTATTGTGGTTGTGCACATTGTGGAAGGCGCAGAACGGGTGGCTGCCCTTACGGGAATCATGGTAATCGCACCTGCGATTCATCTCAGGCTTAGCCGCAAATACAGTCGGTCCCTTGCGCTTGGCCTCCTTGGTCTTTGCCTTCTTGTCTTCTGGATCAACCTCGGGAAGCTCGACGACCGAGAGGCGTCGCTCTTCTGCCTTTGCGCACTTCATCGCCGAGTTGAACATCTCCAGAGTTGAGCACAAGTCCTCCTGAATGGCGAGCTCCTCCTTCATCCTGATGTCTCACACGCCATCAGTGAACGCCGACATGATGGCTTCATCGGATATCTTGGGGATCTTGATGCGGACGTTGGTGAAACACCGCATGTACTTGCGCAGGGTCTCTGCTGGCTGCTGCTTGATGTGCTGCAGGTCGCCCACCGCCGGGGCACGGTCGCGAGTCCCTTCGAAGCTGGAAATTAAGCGTTCACGCAGCTCACCTCGGGAGGATATCGACTCCTTCGGGAGGTTCAGGAGCTACGAATGAGCGCCATCTTTAAGAGCCATGGGGAACCAGTTCGCCATGACCTTCTCGTCGCCACTGGCCGCTTCGATGCTCAGATCATAGAGCTGCAGGAACTCTATTGGGTCAGGTGTTCCATCATAACGCTGGGGTAGATCTGGCTTGAACTTGCCGGGCCAGATGACATGACGAAGCTCCGGGGTGAATGCTCGGTAGCCCGCCATGCTGACTGGTGCTTGTTGCTGAGGTGGAACCTGGTCCGGGTGTTCGTGTGCCACTGCACGGGGAGGCGCGCAACCTTGACGAGGCGGAGCATGAAGCGCGCGCGCCTCGCCTTGTGGCCGCTGCACCACTTGACAGCTTTCTTCATCTTGCGCGGCCATCCTGCGTGGCTGGTCACGCTGGGGGGGGGCTCGCGCCTTGGCTCGGGGAAGACGTCTCTCCGGAGTGGTGGGGGAGGTGTGCCGCGGGCCTCGTCGCCCACCTGAGGTTGTGGAAGAGGTAGCGAATGGCACGATGTTGGAGCTTCTCCTGCGGTGCTAACGAGCTCGGCGATGCGGTCCAGCCATTCTTCGTAGAGGTCGTCGGTCGGGCGGTAGCGCAGGAGCTCACGCGCCATGAGCAGCGCGGCCTGCGAGTTTGTCGGGTCGTGATGAGCGTGGAAGGATGAAGCAGTCGTTGGAGTCAGTAACGGGGTTGCAGTGCAGCCGTCGCGCCGCACGGAGAGCGAGAACGACGAATCATGTTGCTTGTGGGCAGCGGGGTCGGTGGCAGCGTTTGCCGCCGATGATGGAGAGCGACAGGGGATGCCATTGCCAGGGGTGCCGTCTGGGCCACGCGAGCGGCGAGGGCGGCCCGACGCTCAGCACGCACGCGTCGAGCGTCAGCCATGGGGCGATGAGACGACGATGAACCGAACGGATGAAGAGGAGATTCGACGCACCCCTACCTGGCATGCCAAATGTCGAATTCAGGGCTCCGCAAAACGCTACTAGGTTCGAACTCTGGGGTGCGTGTGAAGATATCAACCTCGCCTATCTATCTACTTGCTGTCTCACAAACTAGCACAATGAACAGGAACGTAAAAGAGACACGAGGTAGTTTATCCTGGTTCAGGCCACCTAGCGGTGAGTGGCCCTACTCCAGCAGTATGGTGGATTAGCCTCGAGGTGGGCTGTGGATGAACTAGTACAATGGGTGAACGACCTCCGGAGGTGAGGTGTTCTTGCTTGGTGGTGGAGGAGAGGGTCTGAATGATTCGTCCCCTTGTTGGTGGTGGCTATCCTAGTTATATAGTGTCCTTGGTCCTCTTCCCTCGAAATGTTTGGCGGGAAGGGATCCCACAACGGCCAATTTTGAAGGGGGACAACTAGTACATCTTATCCAGACTAAAGGTGGTCTTCGCCTGCAAAGTCTCCGATCCTGACGCCATGGTGGGCTCGGTGATGACCTCCGTCCTGCCGTCCTGGCGGTCTTGGTCTTGTTGCACTGGAATGGAAACCTTTGGCAGATTCCTCGGGACTCTGCGTGTGAGCCCGCTTCCTTAGCACCAAAGAGGAAACTATTGTAATGCGCCCGCTGGCGCCTTCTTGGCCTTGGCCGTCATGGCTTGCATCATGCAAGCCTCACAAGGTGGAGTTGCATAGAGTTCTCTGCTCCTCAGGAGCCATCCAGACAAGGATGCCCCTTCCAGAGGTCTTGGTGTCGTATGCCCCGCGAGGCTTGGTCCCTCGCGGGAGTGTTGAGTGTCAATGCTGAAGATGGGCCGTACCAGGCCCGGAAAGGAGCCATGCCGCTGGCCGCAGGCAGGCAAGTCTGGGTACCCTCGTTCCTAGAACGCCGATAGCCATTGCTGGCCATAGCAACACAAGTCAGACCTAGGTTTTACACCTCAGAGCTCGAGACCGGATGCTCGAAAGCACTATCTTGTTGAAGCAAATCATTTGTTGTCGCCATCACTTTTCCACTATCCCAGCAACTATATGCGTTAGAATTTCAACCATCATCATTGCATAATCATATCATCTGCATCAAGTTTTCGTTCATAGATTACGTCTCATCATTGAATGTAAACTGGTCGAAGTGAGACCCGCCAAAACTCACATAGGAGCCTTTCGGCTGCATCCCGCAACATCGCCAGTTCATACTGTCGCCTCAACAGTGACTTGCACGGTGCCCTCGAGAACAAAGACTAATGGATCCCGGTCTGATTGGGATGCCAGTGGCCAGCCAGACCCTGCCATCGCCAGACCCGAGTGACACATGCAACGAAGCAACAATTCACTAGGACCAACCATCAGTTGTCGTCTCCGAAAGGGGACACCGCAACCACCAGACGTGCCTTCCGAGCAAGGCCACGTATCCAGGAGTGGATGCCAAGCCACCAGCTTGATGAGGAGACGTCCATCGGGAGCCTTGTCCTCGCTAAACCAGGCCACTCCAGATCTAGAACGGGGGAGATCCATGGTTGTCCGTCGCAGAAACCGTGGTCACAACTAGCTCTAGCCATGGGCCATGCCGCCCTCCCACCACCGCCGTAGCACGTCAAAATCCGTCGTCGAGCCAAGACCCATCCTCCGTGCACACCGACGGAAGGATCGAGCCACCATCCCCGCCGCCAGAACCACCAGTGCCCCCCTCCCCCTGCCGCTGTTAGGAGCACACGCTTTGCCGGCGGCGCCCCAGAAGCGGCGGGGAGGGTGAAGAAAGGAGGGTACGGAGTTGGACGAGGACGGTGGCTACGCATGTGTCGCCCAAAGAGGCGACGCGGGAGGTGGCGAGGATTGTTGTGTCTAGCGAAACTAATCTACCACTTGATGCATGTATCTAGACACCCGTCCCTAATAAAGGTATTGATGTTAAGCATGCTTTCAATTCACGCATCTATGGGAGTGAAACATTTCATTGGTCGATGACCCCTGAGCAAAAAGGATAAAGGAAGGCCACACGTTATCTTTCAATCATGATTTCTTGTTTTTGATTCGTAGGTACGTCACACTATTATTATGAGGGGATGCGATATAAATCTTTGGGAAATACTTTCATACAGACAACTGACCAACAAAGCCAAATACCATCCACAACATATGTGAGAAAGAATGCCCAAGGTATACCTATTTCATCTGATTCAGGGTCGGACACTAGGGCGGAATGTCCGACCTAGTATTCGACCGCTCGGAGGTTCATTTAGGTGCCCCAAAGGTCTAGTGTTGATGCGTCCTTTGATACATACCTCCTAGGGGCTCGAACGGTGTAGTGTTGAGAGATGAGAAAGATAGATTCACTATTGGGTGAAATGAGAGAACAGATTGGTGTATGCACTTCCTAACGGCCAAAGTATTGAATCTAAGACTCAAAACTATCCCTTGTGCAAAAGGCGGGTTGCAGTGGTCTCGTTTTAATTTTGATAATTTGAAGGTCATTGAAAGCGGAGGGCGTTATATAGGAGAGGTGAGGGTTGTGACTTTCCTCTCACTAGTTTCGAACATTTATAATAGAAAAGCAAATGAGGTTGCTCGGTGCATCTCCAACGCCGACCCTCAAATAGCCCGCATATGTTCGGATCGTGCGGTTCGAACATGTTGTACCATCCAACGCGGTCTTGCATCGATACGCCAAGCGGTCCGGACGCACTGCCTCCCGCAAAACGAAGACAAACATGAGAGGCTTTGTTGGCGTTCGGACAACAACGACACCTGCTTCAGACCACCCTGGCCTACCCAAAACCATCATCCCTCGCCCGCGTGCATTCCCGCCCACCGTCATTTACTCGCATACATGTCGTCGTAGAGCGTCCGCTGCACAATTAAACTAGCTCGAAGCAGATGCGACCTCTCACTGGCTCTGCCATTGAAGCAGCACGCCGGCCGAGGGCGCCGCCCGCAATGCATTCCAGGTGTCTGCACATGTTTAATGCCGGAGATGCATTACTGGATGGGAAGAGATGGATATCTACCACGCCCGTTCAATGCCCCGTCCATCCGTATGCCACCATTAAGTGCTCGCGCGGGCCGAGTAACCCACTTCGGCACCGCGCATTAACGCACCAAACGCTTGGCCTAACTGGAATCCGCTATAAAAGCCAGCCACACCCGGCTAACTCCACGCAAAAACACAAAGCCGCTCCACATCCTCCTCCCTTGCACTGCATCCACCATGACTGTATGTTGTGAAGCTCTATGGGAGATCCTCTCCACGGAGATGAAGCATGAGGCACCGCCCTTGCAGCCACCTGGCAGAGCAGCTGAGCCAGACGGATTGACATCTGTTTGCCGGCCAGCTCGTCCGAGGTCTCCGGTGACCCCATGATGGATACGAGCTCCGGCGATAGCATGCCTGAGCCCACGCATGTGCACTACAACGCCGCCATGGCGGAGGTGCAGCATGTGCTGCCGCCTATGTCGGCATTCCAGCAGGTGCGGGAGGAATAACAGTAGAACTTCTTCCTCCTGGAGCTGCACCGGCAGGCGGATGGCCAGAACGACGGCGAGCGCGCAAGCGAGGCAGCCATGGCAACCATAGCCGCGATGAACCCCAACTTCGTCGTGGAGCAACGTGCGATCTAAGGGGCCGTCCGCGCTCAAGCCTCCCCTCACCATAAAGCAGTCGCCGCGGAGGCGCAATCGTAGGTTGTCGCGGAGGAGAACAACGCCAGATGCGCATCCTATGCACCGCCGCCGAGCTATCAAGCTGCCCGATGGGACGACGACAACGTGGCATCACCATTTCCATCGTGGACCTCACGTCTACCCGCGATGGACAAGGCATGAATTCCGAGGATGAGTAGGGCAAGGGAAGCGATACGATGTTGTGTCTCATGTGGGTCAGTCCGTCTCCCGTGTTCACTCTTCCTCGCCGGATACCGCAGCTTCACTTCATCAGTCTTATCGCCAGTGCTCATGGAGATGGCGAATGGAGGAGGCAGTCCTAGGGCTTAGACATCGGCGACCGCCATAGTTTTTATTTTTCTTTTCTAAATGCTCGAAATGTAATGAAAATCTGGAGCGTTTGCATGAATGTCCTCCGATTTATATGAAATCCACCATGTTTGCATGGATTTCGTCTGGTTGTATAAAGATGTTTTGTTTGTAAAAAAAGTGATGTTTAGGATTAAGAATTGAAAGAGTTCAGAATCTAATGATAGAAGTGTCGGGACCCCGATCCTAAGTCACACAGGTCTAGCCTATAACACATCATATCACTTTGCGGCCTCACGCACGGTATCCCCACGGGTGCCACCTTACCTGGCCCGGGACCGTTTGCGCATTTTGGCACACGTATATGATAGTGTCGCTAGCATCCATATGACAGAGAACCCGGGCCGACATGACTAGTTATAAACCAAAAGTGGCACTAAATTACAGAGACAGGCATACATGACCCAGCAACGAACGTGTCGGTCATCAACGTATGAACCCAAGTCGTAGCAAGCTACAAGGACTTAAAGGAACAACGCGTGACATTTCCCCTAAGGGACAGACACAGGAACGAAGAAGGACACATGCCGGCCAGCCTAAGTGTTCCGGAGCAGTAGCAAGCTACCAAGGCTCAGTGGAAGCACTAGGAGACATTTCCTTGTAAGATAGGCTACCAAGGGTAAACAACTAGGTGTCGGATCCCACACATAACAATACACGTTACACATACGCATAACATGCAAGTATGTGCTGTACAACATGGCATCACAACATAACTCATATAGATAAAGGCCCAGAAGAGCCATCATAGCATTTATTACAAACAGAGGTCACATGACCCAACATACAGAGCATACACGCAACGGAAGCATAACATGTCTGAGTACAGACAACTACAAATGAAAAAGGCTGAGGAGCCTGACTGTCTACAAGACCCTCCCAAGGGTACAAGATCGCAGCTGAGGTAACAAGCTAAACGTCGAAGTCCACGCGGAACCACTAGCGAGACTGAAGTCTCTCTGCAAAAACATAAATTAAGCAAACGTGAGTACAAAGGTACTCAGCAAGACTTACATCAGAACTAACTACATATGCATCAGTATCACAAAGGGGATGGTGGAGTTTGACTGCAGCAAGCCAGCTTTGACTCGGTGGCTATCCTAAACTATGACTGCAAGTAACTTTTTTTGAGGTGGCGCACACGAGTCCACATATTCACCAATCAATACACCACTATGGATCCGCTCCCGTCTCCCTACGAGAAGGCCATCCATAGCACTCACGCTTATCTTGCGTGTTTTAGAGTATTCACTTCCACTTGTCTATGAACTGTTATAGGCAACCCAGAAGTCCATTTCCGCGGACACGGCTATTCGACTAGATCATATATAACCCTCCAGGGGTGTACTTCTTCACACACGCTCTCGCCACTTACCGCCATGTACACGTCATGTATCTCGGCAACCTTCAAGCGGAAGCCTGGCGAGGGTGTCGGCCACGACCTGACTAACCACACAAGTCTCGTCCAGGTTTATCGCCTATTTGGGTTCCATCCGTGGGGAGATCCGGCCGGGGTGTCGCTCATGGCCCCAAACGATGTGTACAGGGTTCCCGCATCACCAAACGGGCGACCGGTACACCGTGCCACGTACCTGCCGTGTCACAGCCCACCCCGAGGGTCAGCGCTGCGCACGACCTCCAGTAAACTACAAACACCATAAACTAGTTGCAACTCCTGGAGAGAGATCATGTTGATTAATAAGTCGAGAGAGTCAATTAAGGATCCCAATGTGTGGTAGTAGCTGTTTCATGGATCACAAACAAAGAACTCAATTCCTGAGGACGGCTGAAATGAGACAGCCCACCATGTACTCCTACATGGCCTCTCATCGCTACCTTTACCAAATTGTGTTCACACACTTAGCTCACACACAGTAGGACATGTTCATCACCCTTCCAATTCATCCCCGATGAATCAGACCTGACACAACTCTAAGCAATAGCAGGCATAACCAGAAAGCATGAATGAGTAGGCACAACATGGCTCAAACAACTCCTACTCATGCTAGTGGGTTTCAACTATTTACTATGGCAATGACAGGTCATGAAGTGGAAAAGGGGTTCAACTACCGCAGCAGGTAATAGTTGAAGCGTTGTTGTCCTAATGCAGTAAAAGAGAGCAAGAGCGAGAGAGTGGGATTGTATCGGAATGCTCAATGTGCTTTTGCTTGCCTGGCATTTCTGAAGATAACATTGGGTCTTCATCGGTGTCATCGATCACATCGTCGGAACACGTCTACTGAAAGGGAACAAACACCGGCAATAGAGAAAGAAACACAGTCAATGCAATGCACAATATGATGCATGATCATGACATGGCATTATGCTGTGATTTGAGCTAATGCAACTAGCAACAGGTTAAATGAAGTTGGTTTGAATCCAAGATTCAAATTCAAACTCCATATGTGGATATTCAAATGCCATTTATATGATTTGGCCTAAACAGCAGCCATAAGTTGTTCTAACATGCATGAAAATGCCATAAACAGATTCCTTGAATTTTTCTGATCATTTTTCATAGGTAAATTATTTTCATTGGAGTTATAGATTATTTTCTGTGATTTTTAGAAGTTTTGGCTATTTTCTGAAATAAATAAATCATTTCTGATTTATTTTAAATTACAGAAAATAGTTACTGCGTCAGCACTAGGTCATGCTGACATCAGCAAGTCAACAGGCGGGTCCAGGTCAAACCTGACCAGTGGGGTCCACACGTCAGTGACACATCAGTTAAACAGGCTTAACTAAACTTAACAGAAGATTAAACTAAACTAAATAGGCACAGGGGCCCACATGTCAGTGTCTAATTAAGTTAATGACAGCAATTAAAACGTAATTAAAACCCTAAACTAAACTAGTCAAGGATGGTCCCACATGTCATTGACTCAGGGTGGCCAAACCCTGGTCAAGTTGGGTCAAACCCGCCGGCGACTCGACGCCGGCGAGGCTAAACACGGCAGAGAGGCTCGGAAAACGCCCTCCGGTGACCAAATCAACACCTGAGCCCATCTACGAGTAGCTGGAGCTCGCGTGCGTCGATTGGTGCCCTCAGCTTCGCCGGTGGTGGCCTAAAGTGACGGCGGCGACCTCAGACGCGGCGGCCGGCGTTCGGGTGATGAAGAAAACGGCGCTACGGACCTCTCCAGGAGCAACGGGTGGCCCTGTCCGATGCGCGGGAGTGCAAGGCGTGCAGTGGCGAGCTCGGATGCAAGCTACGGTGGCTGTGGCCACGGCGGCGACTTGGCCGGCGGAGCCAAGCTCTCGGGTGCGGTGGTTAGCTAGGCTAGGTGGAGCAAACGACCGCGAAGAGAGAGGGGAAACAAGCAGGGGCTCACGGCGAAGGTAGTGGCGGCCTCATCTAGCTTGAGGGAGCACCGGAGCGGGCACATGGCCGCCGGCGATCTCGACGGATCGAGGTTGAAGGAGACGAAGACAGCGACGTTTCAGAGCTACTTGGCATGCCGAGGGGTCGAGGGGGAGGCTCTGGGTGCGGCAACGGCGAGCGGCGGCGACGGTGGTGTTCGACCAAGGCGAAGAACAGGCGAGGGAGAGAGCTAGGGGGAATTGAGGCGTCGGCCCGATCCAGACGGCAGCGGGGAAGGTCGAGGCGGTGTCGACGTGGTCTGGGGAGGCAGGCAGGCAGGTGGCGTGGAGGCACGGCCGTGCGCGCGTGCCGGCCACACGCCCTCGTGCCTTCTGGCACGAGGTTGAAGGAGGCGGTGCTGGGCTGGGCCTCTACAGCAGTGGGCTGGGCCAACAGTGCTGGGCCGCCACGCTGGACAGGTAAACGGCCCAGCTGGTTTCCTCTCTCTCTCTCTCTGTTTTCTATTTTAATTACTGTTTTTCTATTTTTGATATTTGTTTTGGCTTTAATTAAAATGCCAGAGCATTTCCAAAAATCATGAAACTAAGCATGGCTACTGTTTAGCATAAATCCAACAGTAACATTTTAGTTTATGATTATTTGAGCATTTAAAATAATATATAATATTTAAGTGCCCAATGCAAATAAGGTATGATTTAATTCAGTGCCCAAAATATTCCACAAAAATGTTCACTATTTTTGGTTTGGTCTCAAAGCCTTGAAAAAATTATCAACATTGATGAAGGTATTTTGGGTCATTGGAAATGATTTTATTCTTGACCCTAGTTGAATTCATTTAGTGCTAGGGTTTGAGCATCCCCATTTCCAGTTTTCTGAGGAGATTAAACATGATGCAACAGGCAAGTGCTATCCTATTGCAAGGTGAAGCTGGGGATGTGACAACTCACCCACACTAACAAGAATCTCGTCCCGAGATTCAAGCGTAGGGTAAGAAATCAGAGGGGACACTAACTAACACAATGTTCATGATCCAAGTGCCCTTCATATGAATGTTGATTGCTTGCATCATGTTGATCCTGGCATCCTTGCTTTCGAGATCTTTGTCCAAGACAGTGACGATGAAAGAAACTCTACAAAATTGATCTTCTGAAAGATCGAGCAACTCGAGATCAACTCATGGAGTGAGACGTTGAGACATCTCTTGAGCTGAGACACAGAGTACACCTCAAGGGGGGTGGAGTGAGACAAACAATGAAGGTTCACCTAGTGGCAATAATTCCACACCTAAGAAGAGGGTGATTGAGGTCACTAGACGGGGCACCTTAGAGAAGGTGTCTCGTAGAATTATCCCCTTAAGTGGCAAAAAGAATTACTTTTGATATAGAGATCATTGAGATTCCCTATACCAGCCTAAGGCAAACACAATCGATCGTTTGACGGAGTCTGAAGGAATGACATTCTCGGGCCAGAATGGATGATGTGGACTACCTTGTAAAAGACAACACAAGGGATGATTTTGCTTATCATCGGAAATGGATGGGACCCATGGCAAGTCCACTTCTGAAAATAATCCTGAACAGAAGTGGCTGAGAAGGGCAACCCATGGAAAATTGGCACATTGGCGGTGCAAGCTGGGAACAAAATGCAAATGCTGGGAATGATTCTGGTAACTGGGGTGAATCCCAACAGTAGAGAGTAAATCTACTCTTTGAGAGGTTACAACATAACCAAGAACACTGGGAGCAATCCCGGCTAGTGTCGAGGATAACACCTAGTGCTAGTGCGTGCTCTCAAGAATTTGAGCATTCCCATATTCATCATGGTTTTACCAATATCCGTGTCAAGGATCCTGGCAACACCACATACTACCATGATGAATAATGATGGATGGTGCAGATGCAAAGGAAGATAACACTTTCTCAGATTTCACCTTAGTGGAGTCAAGGGGCAAAATCTGGATGATCGACCGAGAGACATTTAGCACTCCGCTTCTAATGTTCTCCTTGATTTATTAAAATGGTTTGGTACCTAGAACGTCAAGTAAAAGATCGGACTTCAGGAGCACAAAAATCCATAAGGAACAACTAGGGAGTAATTCCTACGAAGTCCTTATGGGGAGGTGGTCAACTTCTTCAACCAAGAAACTACAATAATAGGCCTTCCGGCTGGGTGTGTTGGCCACGACATCCACTTTACCGGTTATCGAGAGACCAATATTATAGATCTTGGGAACTGCTCCAACCATCATATCTGCCTGAGATTCAGTTATGGTTGGTGTCAGGATATTCCAGACTCATCGAGTCTAGAAATAATGAATGTTTGCAACACAAATCGACGACACGGCGTTGCGAGATTCTCGGGGTGTGAACTACGATAGCAAGCTCCAAAACATGAGCTAGTTCTGCTACATACCTGTGAACACGTTGTCTAAGACAAGCATGACCACGTAGTAGTCTTACGACAAAACACTACCGAGTTTAGGGGGAACCATCAACGAGGGTATTGAAGTCCTTGCATAAGTCTAGCTTTTAAGAAGAAACTTCTTCTCCTTGCACAAATCAATCAGTGGCTTGGTGTGCTAGGGATACATACAGAATGAAGATGATCAGTCTATCAGACCATAGAATACTTTGCACGTATGCATGACTGACTTGGGATGATTCCGGAGGAAGTAAAACAAGCGTTCTCAAATTCACGGCGGCAACTTACATCAAGTACTCGTGAATCAGGGGAAGCCACTTCTTACATCAAGACATCTACTTCATGAGCTAACACAAAGATGATGCTTACAAAAGTTTCCAATGTTAGCTTTAATGTTCAACATGAATCATGGAGAGATAAGGATGTTTGTTGATGGGCTCAACAATAATTCATCCAAGTTTCCATATAGATGGAACTCCATGACAATGTGAACAAAGTGATAGCATTGGTCAGACTAGAAGATGTAACGGTGTATGCTCGAGGGATGAACCACGAGTAAGACAACATTACGATTACCATTGGTTCTAATTTGACTTGACGATAGCCCACACTCAAATCAAAGTTTGGACAAGACAATAGATCCAACAATTGATCACAAGGATCAACCGATCAAGATATCATCTTTCTTCAACACACACACACAAAATATATCCCTTGGAAGGAACTATGTCAGGCAAGCTTTTATCTTCCAACTCTCCAAGTTCTTGTTTAGCTTAACCTACTAGTTCAGGGTATCCAACACAGATTCTTGGAGAAGGGATGGTTTATAAGTAAACCATCTTGATCACGGGCTCAACATAACGGTCAAGGAGCAACCTGGTAATACTTACAAGAATATATTCGGAAAATCACAGACCACCGATATGTTATGAAGCTCGAGAACGATCTTGCTTTTCAGGGCAAGACGATATGATCAAAAGAGCGAGAGATTGACACAATCCTAACTCATGATCGGAGGGTGCACCAGAAATAAGGACTAGGTAGCACGTTCATTCTTAGAAGGATGATTCCGTATCCAACATGCTAAGAATGAGATTACCGTCCATTAACTACCAGGCAATGTAGTTGCCAGGAGTATTGATTACACACATCACGATTC
Source organism: Secale cereale (assembly GCA_902687465.1). Classification (NCBI taxonomy): domain Eukaryota; kingdom Viridiplantae; phylum Streptophyta; class Magnoliopsida; order Poales; family Poaceae; genus Secale; species Secale cereale. The sequence goes on along the minus strand of LR738710.1, from coordinate 430,752,327 downwards.
ACCTGTCGGCATTCCGGTTACAATAACACGGAGACCGAAGAATGAACGATGATGGCAAGAAGTATCACTGTATCAAGAGTTCATAGGAGGTTGTGCAATTCCCATGACATTCTTGACATAAGGATGGTAATACTCCAGGATAGAACAGATTAGAAGCTGGATTAGCATTCTTCACCTGTGAAGTAGAACTTCTTTGACCCAATCCTGGATATGGATAAGATACTGGAGTTTGTTTCTCCTAGTCATTCCAGAATAGAATGGCTTGACGGATCACAAGAGTAAAAGGCATCGATGAACACGAATGCACAACTACTCCTGACTATCAATTGATAGATGATGGTCAGAATACAACTAAAAGGGGCAACTCAAGGAACATATAACTTTCTGAGTTGTGGGTGCATAGATTAGTATGTCGAACTAGTTCAACATATTTCTTTCGGATAACCCATGCAGAAAGGTAGAATTGGCAGAGTCACAATATGAATGGAGTACTACTCAAGAGCACTCTGGTTGTGATCTTTTGGTTCAGGAGAACTTCTGCCATGATGGCTCATGGTATTGGAAGAACGATAACCACATACCTCGAGGACTATCACAAGGTTACTATAATATCCTAAAGGGACGAGCAAATACTACCAACATGAAGTAAGTAGAATGAATCTTGGGTTCAAAACCCAGGAGTAGAATGCCTACTAACTAAATGGCATCACGGGATGCTTTCGAGAATGATGGCCAGAATCATCACACTGGGAATATAAAGCATTGCTAGATTACGGGTGATCTTCTAAGACACCTAGGGTCATAGTAATAGCTCCAACATGTATGTCGAGGCAACGAGGTACCTCAACACAATGACTAGTGTGGTTAATCTGGCCCAAAGGAGCATCGGGACAGGAAGAAGGGATTTGCAAATGCATCAGACTATTTAGAAACCTGGGATGACTCAGACAGCATAATGGCTGTAAATCCTCGAAAATACTTTTGAGATCCAAGCAAAAGGGTAGCATAAACACTTAACATCACAATGTCAAGGTTCAGAGACCAACAGTTGAACAAACAGAAGTAGTAGAAACTGAACTGAGGGTTGAATCCATAATAACGTGATCCTGATAAATAGAATGAGAATCCTAGTTCTTAATCCCCGTAAAAAGAAGAAGGTGACTCAGATCAGAAGGTCATAGGGTAAAGGAGTAAAAAGAGCCTTACGTTCCCTTCCACAAACAATTCCCTTACATAAATAAAGAGTTTCTAGACACGACTTCGACCAGTTTGGCTTACTAATCCTACAGGCAGTCGGGCTCTGATACCAAAGCTGTCGGGACCCTGATCCTAAGTCACACAGGTCTAGCCTGTAACACATCATATCACTTTGCGGCCTCACGCACGGTATCCCCACGGGTGCCACCTTACCTGGCCCGGGACCGTTTGCGCATTTTGGCACACGTATATGATAGTGTCGCTAGCATCCATATGACAGAGAACCCGGGCCGACATGACTAGTTATAAACCAAAAGTGGCACTAAATTACAGAGACAGGCATACATGACCCAGCAACGAATGTGTCGGTCATCAACGTATGAACCCAAGTCGTATCAAGCTACAAGGACTTAAAGGAACAACGCGTGACATTCCCCTAAGGGACAGACACAGGAACGAAGAAGGACACATGCCGGCCAGCCTAAGTGTTCCGGAGCAGTAGCAAGCTACCAAGGCTTAGTGGAAGCACTAGGAGACATTTCCCTGTAAGATAGGCTACCAAGGGTAAACAACTAGGTGTCGGATCCCACACATAACAATACACGTTACACATACGCATAACATGCAAGTATGTGCTGTACAACATGGCATCACAACATAACTCATATAGATAAAGGCCCAGAAGAGCCATCATAGCATTTATTACAAACATAGGTCACATGACCCAACATACAGAGCATACATGCAACGGAAGCATAACATGTCTGAGTACAGACAACTACAAATGAAAAAGGCTAAGGAGCCTGACTATCTACAAGACCCTCCCAAGGGTACAAGATCATAACTGAGGTAACAAGCTAAACGTCGAAGTCCACGCGGAACCACTAGCGAGACTGAAGTCTCTCTGCAAAAACATAAATTAAGCAAACGCTAGTACAAAGGTACTCAGCAAGACTTACATCAGAACTAACTACATATGCATCAGTATCACAAAGGGGATGGTGGAGTTTGACTGCAGCAAGCCAGCTTTGACTCGGTGGCTATCCTAAACTATGACTGCAAGTAACTTTTTTTTGAGGTGGCGCACACGAGTCCACATATTCACCAATCAATACACCACTATGGATCCGCTCCCGTCTCCCTACGAGAAGGCCATCCATAGCACTCACGCTTATCTTGCGTGTTTTAGAGTATTCACTTCCACTTGTCTATGAACTGTTATAGGCAACCCAGAAGTCCATTTCCGCGGACACGGCTATTCGAATAGATCATATATAACCCTGCAGGGGTGTACTTCTTCACACACGCACTCGCCACTTACCTCCATGTACACGTCATGTATCTCGGCAACCTTCAAGCGGAAGCCTGGCGAGGGTGTCGGCCACGACCTGACTAACCACACAAGTCTCGTCCAGGTTTATCGCTTTTTTGGGTTCCATCCATGGGGAGATCCGGCCGGGGTATCGCTCACGGCCCCAAACGATGTGTACAGGGTTCCCGCATCACCAAACGGGCGACCGGTACACCGTGCCACGTACCTGCCGTGTCACAGCCCACCCCGAGGGTCAGCGCTGCGCACGACCTCCAGTAAACTACAAACACCAGAAACTAGTTGCAACTCCTGGACAGAGATCATGTTGATTAATAAGTCGAGAGAGTCAATTAAGGATCCCAATGTGTGGTAGTAGCTGTTTCATGGATCACAAACACAGAACTCAGTTCCTGAGGACGGCTGAAATGAGACAGCCCACCATGTACTCCTACATGGCCTCTCATCGCTACCTTTACCAAATCGTGTTCACACACTTAGCTCACACACAGTAGGACATGTTCATCACCCTTCCAATTCATCCCCGATGAATCAGACCTGACACAACTCTAAGCAATAGCAGGCATAACCAGAAAGCATGAATGAGTAGGCACAACATGGCTCAAACAACTCCTACTCATGCTAGTGGGTTTCAACTATTTACTGTGGCAATGACAGGTCATGAAGTGGAAAAGGGGTTCAACTACCGCAGCAGGTAATAGTTGAAGCGTTGTTGTCCTAATGCAGTAAAAGAGAGCAAGAGCGAGAGAGTGGGATTGTATCAGAATGCTCAATGGGGTTTTGCTTGCCTGGCACTTCTGAAGATAACATTGGGTCTTCATCGGTGTCATCGATCACATCGTCGGAACACGTCTACTGAAAGGGAACAAACACCGGCAACAGAGAAAGAAACACAGTCAATGCAATGCACAATATGATGCATGATCATGACATGGCATTATGCTGTGATTTGAGCTAATGCAACTAGCAACAGGTTAAATGAAGTTGGTTTGAATCCAAGATTCAAATTCAAACTCCATATGTGGATATTCAAATGCCATTTATATGATTTGGCCTAAAAAGCAGCCATAAGTTGTTCTAACATGCATGAAAATGCCATAAACAAATTCCTTGAATTTTTCTGATCATTTTTCATATATAAATTATTTTCATTGGAGTTATAGATTATTTTCTGTGATTTTTAGAAGTTTTGGCTATTTTCTGAAATAAATAAATCATTTCTGATTTATTTTAAATTACAGAAAATATTTACTGCGTCAGCACTAGGTCATGCTGACATCAGCAAGTCAACATGCGGGTCCAGGTCAAACCTGACCAGTGGGGTCCACACGTCAGTGACACATCAGTTAAACAGGCTTAACTAAACTTAACAAAAGATTAAACTAAACTAAATAGGCATAGGGGCTCACATGTCAGTGTCTAATTAAGTTAATGATAGCAATTAAAACTTAATTAAAACCCTAAACTAAACTAGTCAAAGATGGTCCCACATGTCATTGACTCAGGGTGGCCAAACTCTGGTCAAGTTGGGTCAAACCCGCCGGCGACTCGACGCCGGCGAGGCTAAACGCGGCGGAGAGGCTCGGAAAACGCCCTCCGGCAACCAAATCAACAGCTGAGCCCATCTACGAGTAGCTGGAGCTCGCGCGCGTCGATTGGTGCCCTCAGCTTCGCCGGAGGTGGCCTAAAGTGACGGCGGCGACCTCAGACGCGGCGGCCGGCGTTCAGGTCATGAAGAAAACGGTGCTACGGACCTCTCCAGGAGCAACGGGTGGCCCTGTCCGATGCGCGGGAGTGCAAGGCGTGCAGTGGCGAGCTCGGACACAAGCTATGGTGGCTGTGGCCACGGCGGCGACTTGGCTGGCGGAGCCAAGCTCTCGGGTGCGGTGGTTAGCTAGGCTAGGTGGAGCAAACGACCGCGAAGAGAGAGGGGAAACAAGCAGGGGCTCACGGCGAAGGTAGTGGTGGCCTCGGCGAGCTTGAGGGAGCACCGGAGCGGGCACATGGCCGTCGGCGATCTCGCGGACCGAGGTTGAAGGAGACGAAGACGGCAACGTTTCAGGGCTTCCGGCGTCGCCTGGCTTGGTGATGAGGTCGAGGACGAGGTGGCCGAGCTACTGGGCACGCCGAGGGGCCGAGGGGGAGGCTCTGGGTGCGGCAACGGCGAGCGGCGGCGACGGTGGCATTCGACCAAGGCGAAGAACAGGCGAGGGAGAGAGCCAGGGGGAATTGAGGCGTCGGCCCGATCCAGACGGCAGCGGGGAAGGTCGAGGCGGTGTCGACGTGGTCTAGGAAGGCAGGCAGGCAGGTGGCATGGAGGCACGGCCGTGCGCGCGCGCCGGCCACACGCCCTCGTGCCTTCTGGCACGAGGTTGAAGGAGGCGGTGCTGGGCTGGGCCTCTACAGCAGTGGGCTGGGCCAACAGTGCTGGGCCGCCACGCTGGACAGGTAAACGGCCCAGCTGGTTTCCTCTCTCTCTCTCTCTCTGTTTTCTATTTTAATTACTGTTTTTCTATTTTTGATATTTGTTTTGGCTTTAATAAAAATGCCAGAGCATTTCCAAAAATCATGAAACTAAGCATGGCTACTGTTTAGAATAAATCCAATAGTAAACATTTTAGTTTACGATTATTTGAGCATTTAAAATAATATATAATATTTAAATGCCCAATGCAAATAAGGTATGATTTAATTCAGTGCCCAAAATATTCCACAAAAATGTTCACTATTTTTGGTTTGGTCTCAAAGCCTTGCTAAAATTATCAACATTGATGAAGGTATTTTGGGTCATTGAAAATGATTTTATTCTTGACCCTAGTTGAATTTATTTAGTGCTAGGGTTTGAACATCCCCATTTCCAGTTTTCTGAGGAGATTAAACATGATGCAACAGGCAAGTGCTATCCTATTGCAAGGTGAAGCTGGGGATGTGACAAGAAGATAGTATACGAAAAAGCAATTCGGCTCCCAGGTCCAGATGATCCTGGAATCTGGATAGACCAGTAGCATGGAGATCCACGCGCAGCCCTGTATTCCATTGTGTATTTGGTGGACAGAATTCCATCCTCTGGCCCACACAGCGCATTATTTGTACGACGGTGTCCGTTACTCCCGACGTGGTGCAGATGAGATCCTCACGGTCATGGGCCAGCCCACGTAAACTTGTACCGGCTTCGACGAACGGAGGTGCGTCCATCGCCCACACCCCAGACCCCACACCCCACACACCGCTCTCCCTCACACACATAGTTCTGCCGCCCCAGCCATGGATTCCATCTTGGTCCACCTTGCACCTCAGTAGGGCTCAAGAATAAAACTAATTATTGTCAACATCATGTTAATTTTCTTTGCCAACATGGGAAAACCCACGCAACATGGGTTTCTACGGGGCAACAATTTCACACGGAGGATTCATGTAAGTATTTTTCCTGTGTCCAGCTAGTCCACAATTGTATACCTGGCCTCCTTCTTCGACTGCTTTGGCAAATTATGGGCAAGTGGTTCTCTTGTGAACCTTGCATCTGCAAGTATTGCAGAAGTCAGTCCTCTTGCTCAGCTCTTCATACCACTTTGACTCTACTGTTCGTCGGTCGTCCGCTTCTTCTCAAGCGTGGTGAGACCAACAAGTTTGTTGTTCTGCATCTCTGGGGCGATGATTTCATGACCCGTGTTGTTCTCATTGGCAATAGCAGCATCACAATCAACACTGGATGGTCTATCCTCCAACACAAGCCCATCTCGCTGCTCATCAAATTCACCAAGCGAAGCGATGCCCTGTTTAAGTATCTTCGTCCCTCTTTGATATGCTTCCACACTTGAATCATCGAGACTCACTTAACTCCATTGCATGGATGTAGAGTGTTGTGGGCCGGTGTGTCATCGTCCTGTTCCCAGCCTGGTCACGCTATTATACTTGGAGGTGTGGTGGCAGAATATCTCGTGTCCACCCCTTCAGAATTAGCTGCTTCGGTATCTCCGTAAAAGCGAGGACGTCCATCACCTTTCATTCAAGCAGAAAATCAGCCCAGGGTTAACATACATACAACAGGTTTTTCTCAAGTACACAAAATGTCACCATTAACCAGGAAAGCAGTTCACACCTTCAACAAGCGGCAGCAAGACATGCCCATGAGCTCGAAAAACCCACACTCAAACTTCTCTTCATTTTTCATCACTTTCACTCCGTACACAACCCTGGGCACTTCTCTCGCCGTTTTGCTTGCTTGCGTGTGTCGCCCTGAACAACTTCATCTTCTCCAGCTCCTCCACTCGATTGACATGCGCCTGCTATATGAGATCTCTGAATTGCTTGAACATAGCTCTCTTTTGTACACCTTGCTTGCGTGCCTCTCGATTGACATATTGCATTTCACGACAACTCCTCCGTGTAGATTTCCAAATCAGTTTTCACAACCAGGGGCATGGAACAATGAACATGGGTTCAACATCAAGCAAAGTTTTGCACTTACGTTTTTTGTTCGTTTTTCCTCATAAATCTACAGCTTCACAAACATGACCTAATGTTCTCTGATATCGGCTTACCCTGCGCAACAACAGTAGGCGGAATACATCAAACAAAAGGAAAAAACTTGTTATTATCTGCATCGAGCACATAGAAAATATAAATAATAATAAACCATCCCAGTATACCCAGTCTGCACATGCCACAAGCACCGACCACTTGCATGGACAGTACAATCTGACCAGAAAACACATAAGGTCAGAACTTATGGAGTAGCCGCACACTTACCGACCAGTATACACTTAAGCCTTCTCTGCAATTAACCTCATCTTCCCCGTATCTGATGCCGAAGCAATGCTCTCACGAATATATGTTGTAAAAATCATACGCCTCTCCAAGTTGATCAAATGTGAGGCCCAGTGCATGCTCTACCAGCTTATCCGCATACCCACAAATAGTTCGTTCCAGGGCATCGATCCTGCCCGGACAAGGTGTCCTGCTTGGCGGATGCTTTCCGACCTTAACCCTTTGTTTTCAACTTTTCATTGAGAAAAAAAGCTGAAATTTTTTCACAGCGCCACACACAAGCCATATTAATACAAATGCAACACATTCAGACTATGAAGCTAACCAGTTTTGCATTTTCATGTGATATACATGCGCAGCCGCAAACCACTCAACGGAAACAGGATTCTTTCCCAAATCTAAACAATAAAAATATAATCTTCAACATAGATATGATCTCCAATTTCACAGGAACGCAACTCAATCCCATATCTGTTCACTTTCATCCATAAAATCATAAGGCATTGATTTTTTTTTCTACAGGACCTAAAATCAGCTTGTGTACTAATCGTTTCATATGTATTGAATGCAACAAATTCACTGCATCAACGATTTATCAAATTTTGTTTACCTTTTCATACACCCTGGAGCTTGTGGATACATCTTCCCAGTACACTGCACAGAGGCTGCATCGCCACTATCACCCCCTTCCAGGATGGCAACTAGCTGGTCTGGATGGATTGGCCCTTGAACAAGATCTTTGCACAATCACATCTGCGTTGTCGCCCTCCCTTTTGCTGCAATCCGCCACGGGAGTGGCTTCCAATGCCACACTTGTTTGCTCTCCACCGGCGGTGCCATTTCCAATCTGCCCACTGCCGCTTCCAGTGAAGCCCCGTAGCCCAAGATCCGCCATTGCTACGCACCCCCCGTCGGATACACTCAAGGCGATGCGTACGGGGTGCCTACGGCCTCTAGGGAGCGGAAGCGCGCGGATGCATCATCCCCATAAAGATGCGAGCAGAGTCTGAGAATTCAGAATTCAGAAAACCAAAACATAGCATGCAGAGTCTGAGAATTTAGAAAACCAAATCATAGTGCGAGCAAAGTACTTGCTTCGAATTTACCTAGCAACGGAGTCAATGGGGAGAATCCGCCGCCATCCCCGCTGCCATGGATGCGCCGCCGCTTTTTGAAGGCTCTTCCTCAGTCCACGCCACACCCCCTCCCCCGCGTCCTACCATGTGGGGCTGCATCGCCATGGCTAAATCAGATATTAGAGAAGAGTGTGCAAGAACACATACGTCGCACCATCCTCGCCGCCGCCGCCACCGCCCACCGCCCACCGCTCTATTTTCCCCCTCGATCCCCTTTCACTCAACCATGGACCGACACTACTGGACGGGGGATGCATTCATGTGTACCTGCTCTGACCAGTGGGTCCACCTGACGGACTGTACGACCAGATGCCGACGGGCGTGGTTCGCAGCCATTAACGGGCACTCGACGGGCGTCGCCAGCCGTTTATCTGACACCATACGTACATGTCATTTCCCCTCTTTTACTGTTCCCGTATATTCAACTCAAAAGTACACATCACACATCCCACAACGATCCTGCATGACCCAGATTTCGGGATCACCTGGTCCCGGGTGCCAAAACGCCACGCCCGCCTAGCCTTTGTATATGGATAGCACAAGTTGGTCCAAAATCCAAATGGCTCCGGAACCAGAGAAATAGACCATCTAAGAATAGGTTTTCCGGAGTAAATATGTTGGGTATTTCATCTGAACCTACTGAAGAAACACTCCATCTGAAGCAATTGAAGAAAAAAGAATCAAGCGACATGCCTAGGAATATGCCAAAATAGCAACAATTACAACATGGTCATGGCATTTCGTAATTTATTACTCCCTCAGTCCCAAAATTCTTGTCGTAGATTTGTCTAGATAGGAAAGTATCTAACATTAAAATGTGAATAGATACATCCGTACTTCGACAAATCGAAGACAATAATTTTGGGACGGAGGGAGTACATTGGAAGCAGCACATCAAATCACCAACAAACCCATAATTACCATGATACCTATTAGGTAACCCGCATCATTGAACCTTTGGACCAACCACATTATGATCTTATAGAGATTGGCAGAAGAGACAGATAAAAACCTGAAATTAACCAAGCATGACGTAATTACTTTTTTTCGAGGGTACGCCAACGGCGTATCATAGCTTTATAGAAAGGGAGGAAATATGTACAAGAGAAGTTTAGTTGCTAGTCACGAGGTCACAAGTCGACCGTGACATCGCCTCCACTCCACTCCCGAAACACTATGTGCTACTCGACGACATGCGCCACTCCAGTCGCTCCGGCCTTCTTCCAGTTATGTAGGTCCTGAAAGATAGCCTCAGTCACTCCAAAGACGTCTAACGTGCCACTCCTACCAAAGACCATATCATTTCTCTACTTCCACAAAGACCAACAGATTAACATGACAATCGTGTCAAAGCCTTTCCTGCTCCTCTTGGTTAGCCACTTCCTCGTCCGGGCCCACCAGTCAGTGATCTGGGACTGCGTCGTAGGGCACAGTGTTGGATCCACGTCGATCCTGGTGAAACAAAGGTGCCATACGTGTCTAGCGTACACACACTGTAGCATGATGTGATCCATTGTATCCTCGTCCTGGTCACAGAGGTAGCATGGGGATGTTTGGTCTTGTAGCCCATGCCTGGATCTCCTCTTTGAGGCCACGAGCCACATGAAAATACGACAGGATAGCGGTGCCCAGCATTTCCATATTGCCGCGAAGGAGTGGAATCGTATCCCTCCCATGCAAAGCATCCTGTACGAGAGAGGAGGCCGAGTAGCTGCCTAGTTCATTCCAGGCCCAAAGCGGAGTGTCATCTGACTCGGGATCTAGCTGCACCTCCATCAGAGACTCCCATAGTTGGATGAACTGTGCAAGGGCGTCCGTGTCAAGTTCACCAATGATATCATTTGTCTAAGCGTGCAGGCAAAGCCCATCTCTGACCAGGCGTTTGTTTGCCACCTGCGTCCTAACTTTAGCCACAACCAAGGGTGCGATCTCAACTGCCGTACTTCCGCTGAGCCACCTGTCTTTCCAGAAAAGGGTGCGTCTACCATTTCCAACATGCCACTGAACTAGGCTCCCAAAAGCCTGCATCACATGCTTGTCCGCAGTGAGATTTAGGCCCTGCCAGGGTCTGTACGGGTCTGTCCTCCTAAGCCATTCCCACCTCAGTCTTAGCGCGATATCGTGCTTGTGTAGGTCAATGATTCCCAAACCTCCGGGCTTCTTGGGTCTACAAACCCTCTTCCAGGAGACCACACACTTGCCTCCGCTAACAGCATCTGTGCCAGCCTAAAAAAAAGCGCGGCATCCCTTGTCAACTTGCTCCAGAGCCCACTTGGGCGCCTCAGCTACCATCAAATGGTGTGTCAACCGAGCTCTCATAACCTGGTTAACCAGGATTAGCCGCCCTGGCCTGGTTACAAGGCCACGTTGCCATCCTGGCATGATGTGGAGTGCAGCATCCACGATCGGCTGCCACTCGTTCCTCTTGAGCTGCTTGATGCCCAGTTGTAGCCCGAGGTATTTACACAGAAATGAGTCGATCTTCCATGGTAAAGCATTCCTGACCAGCTCCACGTCACCCTCCTCGGATCTTATCAGAATTGCCGCAGACTTGGCATAATTTACTTTCAATCCCGATGCCACTCCAAATATGCCAAGCAAGTTCTTTACCAGGTGCAAGTCCGGTCTGGTGGGCCTGATGTAGAGGACCACATCGTCCACGTACAGGGAAATTCTCTGCATTGGGCTACAGCCGGCGATAGGGCTGAGAAACCCATGCTCATGCGCCTTGATGATTAGTGAAGTCATCCATGGCTATGATGAAGAGCAGGGGGGAGGCCGGGTCCCCTTGTCGAAGCCCCTTGGCATGCATGAACTTGGCACCGGCACATCCATTGACCAATACTCGCGAGCTAGCAGAAGTAAGCAGGGTGCCAATCCATGAGATCCATCTCTCCGAGAACCCACGTGCGCGTAACACCTCGAAGAGAAAAGGCCATGATAGCGAGTCGAAAGCTTTAGAGATATCCAGCTTGAGCATTACTCCTTTGGCCTTCCTTTGGTGCAGGCGACGGGCCATTTGCCGGACAAGCAAAAAGTTGTCGTGGATACTCCTTCCTTTGATGAACGCCGATTGGTTAACATTGACAAGCTCTCCCATGCGAGGGCAGAGTCTATTCGCCAAGAGCTTGGAAGCCATCTTTGGGAGACTGTGCACAAGGCATATGGGTCGATAGTCATTTGTCGTGTGGGCCTCCGAGGTTTTCGGAATCAGTGTGATCAAGGCCTGGTTCAGCCTTCCGAACCCTCTTCCATTTCCAATGAAAAGCTTGTGTAGCGCCGCAATTAAGTCCGCCTTAACAATACCCCAGGCTTTTTGAAAGAAAAGGCCGATGAAATCGTCCGGTCCCGGCGCACGGTCCACCGGCATGCCCTTGACGACCGTCCAAATTTCCTCCTCGTTAAATATCTGATCCTGCTCAGACAAGTCGAGCCTAGTCACACCGAGCGCATCCAGGTCCAAAGTGAACTCATGCGCGACATCCTTTCCGAGGATCGTTTTGTAGGCCTCATGGAACCCCGCCTCCTTCCCACCTTGGTCTGTGACAATGTGTCCATCCACCAAAAGGAACGGGATGTAGTTTTTCATCCTCCTACCATTCGCAACCAAGTGGAACAGCTGGGTATTAGCATCGCCTTCTCTAAGCCAAGTGATGCGCGACCTTTGGCGAGATATAGTTCTTTCCAGCGAGGCCAACCCCAGCACGAGTTTCTTAAGGGATCTCCTGAGCCACCTCTCCTCGTCCGTGAGCAACCGAATCTCCTGAGCGCAGTCAAACCTTAGAATCACCAGGTTGGCAACGGCTATTTGCATCTTAATGTTGCCAGCTCTCTTCTGGCCCCAAATCGCAAGCGCCTTAGATGTATTCCTGAGAAGGGTGTCGAGTCTCCTGAATGGGTTCGTGATAGCCTCATCGCAAGTCCAAGCCTCCTGCACCACATCCATGAATCCATCTGTAATGCCCCGGATGTAACACTTTCCCCTTTTGGCAATATATAAACTTTGGCTTCATCAGTTCCATTCCGGGTTCTTCGTCTTTTCGGGTTTTCGTCGTTTTGTCGTGTGCGTGTGTGCATTTCATCCATGTCATGTTGTCATGTGTATTGCATTGCATTTGTGTTGTCTTTTGCATCCGGTCCCTCTAGTCTCTTCCCGTTGTCCGTTTCGAGTTCCGACGCTCTCACACGTGCCCGTGGCATCCCCGAGTCCTTCTTTTGTGTTTGGCCGAGTAACGTTTCCGGAATGGCGTGAGACTTGTCGTGCGATGTTGTTTTGATACGTGTAACCCGCCTGTCAAGTTGCGTCGCGTTTGGAGTTCGTTTGGTACTCCAACGGGTATCCGGGTGGGCTAAAAGTACCTCCTCTTTGAGGCCCAAGACCCCCCTCCAACAGCCCAACAACCCAGCTAAAACCCTTCCCATCATCTCGGCCGTTCAATTGTGATCTCGTGGCCAAAAACCCCTCCTCATTTGGACTCTCCTAGCTCCTTGTGCCTATATAAACGTCCACCCCCTCCAATTTTGCGTCCAAAACCCTAGTGCTTCCACCGCCGCCGCACAGTGCTTCCACCGCCGTCGCGCGGGCCCGCAGGCCCAGCGCCGGCCCGTAGAGCCGCCGATCTAGGCTAGATCCCCAGCCGCGCCGCCCCTTCGTCTTGTTTCGCCCGAGGCCGCTGCCGCCGGGGCTCGGCGCCGCCGCCGGCCGCCCTTCCGCCGGCGCGCCGCCTTCCACCATCCCGCGCCTCGCCGCCGAGGGCCTCCGTCGTCGGCCGTCGCGGATCCGCCGCTGCTGCGCTTCCCGCGCCGCCCCTTGGCCCCTCGCCGCCGAGCCCTCAAGCTCCAGGCTGCCGCCGGTGTCAGACCTTGCCGGAGGCCGGGGCTCCATCCGCCGCCGGTGGTCTCAGTCCCGTCGCCGGCCTCCCTTCGATCGAAGGAGCCGCCGTGCCGTTCCAGGACCACGATCCAGCTCTGATCCAGACCGCCTGGGGAAACCCTAACGGGCGGTTGACCCGCGGACCCGCGAGCCCGACCCGCGACCCGCTTCCTCCACCGACCCGTTGACCCGCGAGAGGTTGACCCCTGTTATTTCTGCTAAGTCCTTTTTAGTTTGTTGCCTGATGCATTTTTGTGATGAGGATAACTTTTACTATGCTTGTCCGTTTTGTGCGTATGATATGTCAAAATGATCGTGGTGACATGTACTATGTTTTGTTCCATTGTGTCATGCATGTTTGAGTCCATCTAGATGTCTTAATCTTCATGAGAAGAGTGCTACTTGTTATAAACTGCTGCTATTAGTTGTTTTCATGCCATGTTTGATATGTGATAACTTGATGCATGTTTATCCGAATGAAGCAAATGACATGTCCACATGTTCGTCATGAGTTGCTCTACATGTTGGTTGCTATAGGATGCATGATAGAATTCATATTGCCATGTGTTATCTCCTTTGCAAAAGTGTATGTGGCTGTTAGGTTTTAAAACTTGTTACGAGATGCCTATTTGAGGAGCTCGTTGCTATTGATGTGGTTGTCCCCATGTTGCATGCTTATATGTTTTGGATTCCCCATCATGTGTACTTTGCTGTGGTGCAAACCACTTGCCATGTTATGCTTTGAGGTGACTTAAAATTGCTCACAAACATGCCATGATAATACTGCTGTTTTAACACTTAGTGAAATTTCACTAAGTCTGGAATCTGTAATATCTTGATGCTATGTTTGCTTGTTGTTCTAGGCAAATCCATGTTAGTTTTGGGGTGACTATTGATGATTCCTTATTGTATATGTTGTTGGCTATCCATTCATGCCCTCACATGCTCATTTGGGTGGCTGTAGCATATTTAACTCTTGCTCCCAAGTTGCTATAAAATACTGCTGTCAGGTTTTTGTTGTCATGTTCAAAATGTTGTAGCTTGTTACTATTGATCCATGCCTCCTATGGAGATGCTCCAATGGAGTTGTTTGTTGTAGGATATGTCTACTTCATGTCCAGGCTTCTTGTCATGATGTTTGAGTGCTGTAGGGTATATATTTCTTGCTCCAAAGTTGCTATGTGGCTGTTAATTTTCAGCTTTGCATTGTTTATTGTTCCGGGTGTATCTTTTAGCCCGTTGCTCCGTTTTGAGCAAGTCCTACATGAAACTTTTGTGATTTTGCATGTAGATTCATAATATCATCTTGTTAACATGTTTTGAAGTATCTTGCTTGATGCATATTGTCATGTTCCTTGTGCTGTATCTCTGAGTTTCCTATGTTGTCTTGCTGTGCATCCTAAGTGTATCTGCAGTGCTTCCTTAGTGCATCAGCCATGCATCCTGTAGTTTGCGCATTGCATCTTGTTTGATTCCGTGCCTCATGTGTTCTTGTATTGAGTAGAGCCGGAAGCCGAGACCGAGTACGAGAACGAGGTTACTACCGAGGTTGAGAACGAGGAGCCCTCTTACGATCCCATCGATGACTCAACAGGCAAGATGACCTGACCCAGATATCATTACTATCTTTGCCTATTGCTAGAAGTCTCGCTCTTTAGCTTATTGCCTCGATGCCCATGTTTGTCTGTCAGCCTCCTATTGTAACCAGGAATCTGTCTAACCACCCTACCTATGCAAACCTTTGATTGGCCACGTATGCTTCGCTCAACCCCTCTTATAGCATTGCTAGTTGCAGGTGAAGATTTGAAGATTCCTGCTTCATGTTGAAGCTTGTTGGGTTATCACACTATATAAATTCTTAATGAAATCATCTATATATTGGTAATGGGTGGAAGGCTAAGCCTCTTGCTTGGTGATTTGTTCCACTCATGCCGCCTTAGGAACCGTATAAACCGGTGTTATGTTCCTTGATTATGCGTTCCTCACACGGTTGGGGTTATGGGACCCCCTCGATAAACCGCTTAGCGCTAAGGCTTTTCCAGCAAGTCCCAACATTGGTACTCCATTTGCCTAATAACTAAAAACTTGCATAGGGACTAGCTATCCCTTTTTATTAATCAACAACCCCCGGGCCAGTGCTCCACATGAGTGTTGGTCCGAACCGAGCAGACTGTGGGGCCGCCTTGGGGAAACCCGAGGTATTTGGTATTCACCTGTAGGATGACTCATCCGGTCATGGCCTGAGACTAGATACGCGCGGCTACTGTCAGGGTGTTGGCACACCGGGAGGATTTGCTGGATTAGTCTTACCTTAGTCGGAGTATCTTGAGCACGGGATTCCGAGGATACTCGGGCCTTCCCACCTTGGAGTTGCGACTCCGCGTATCGTGGGCTTGTCATGGGCCAAGTTGGAACACCCCTGCAGGGTTTTGAACTTTCGAAAGCCGTGCCCGCGGTTATGTGGCAGATGGGAATTTGTTAATATCCGGTTGTAGAAAACTTGACACCATGTTCAGAACACACTACCAGCGTGAGTACCGTGACGGTCATTTTCCGAAAGGGGTTCGGGAAGTGAACACGGTGGGGTTACGATTGTCATGCTTAGTTAGGATCACTTCGTGATCATCTTATCGTCCGAGGCACTTCTCTTCTCGCTCTCTTTTACGTAAGTTAGTGCTAGTGCAGCTGCAACCTCTTCTTCTTTCTTCAGCCCTGTTCCACACCCAAGGCTTGGATAGTTGTGTTACCCAGGAACGGGATTGCTGAGTCCTTTGTGGCTCACAGATTCTACACCACACCAGATGCAGGTACTATGGTGAGCTATTCAGGTGACGGCACATAGCTATACTGGGAGTACGACGAGGAACGTAGCCGTTACTATGTGCACTATCCTGATGATCAGTAGTGGTTCTATTAGGGGCGATTCAGACCTGTGGCTTTATGTATGTTTGGTATCTTTCATTTGGATCTTCACCCATAGACGGGTTGTGATGTTATTTGAATGATGTTTGGATATGTAATGAATTGTGTGACGTGGCGAGTGTAAGCCAACTATCTTTTTCGTTTTCATCCCTATTTTTACATGAGATGTGCAAAGATACCGAACTTGAGATCATTCCAGAATGGGCTTATACCTTTAAGTCATGCCTCGACACGTAGGAGGTATAGTCCCATCCTGGGCATTACAAGTTGGTATTCAGAGCCTTCTCCGACCTAGAAGCCCCCACTAATTGATCGAATCATTGACGGTTGAGTCTAGGCACACACCTTAAAATGTTTTGAGTCCTATATATATATCGGAGAGTAGGATTTCTTTTGCTCCTCATCTCTTTTCACTCTGGTGAGGACTCCTGACGATTACTCTTGCCTCTTCTACTCTTAAAAATTGCACCAATTTTTTTTTAGGAATCTCGCGAGTATTGTTTGGATTGTTTCGATGTCTTTGTGACGAGAACATTGTTCTCGATGCCTCCTGTCATTAGGGGTTGTGGCAGTGTCCCGGGGAGTTGAGCTCCGAGGTGTTGTCGTCACAAACATATCGCGACAGTTCTAGAATACTTAAGACGGCCGACATCGAAAACTCTCCTATGCGGTTAGTGGCAAGATAACCCCGACATCACCCAGTACTGAGGAGGTAGTTCGGGAGTATTGCCATAGCTTGTATAGTGGATGCGTTTCGAAGGTCCGAGGTAGACGGTTTCCGGAAATAACTGGTTATGTGTTGAAGGATGGATACAGCTGGATGTAGGATTAGAGTTGAGTGCGCGATTCTTCCCCTGTATCCCCAACACCTGATTGCATAACTGGAAACTTTCGGAAATTAATAGGTGGGTTCATCTAGTAGATCGTAGGCATTCTTCCAACAAATGCAGGATATGGAGTTCGGGGTTCTACATGGAGTGAAGTAGTTTTATGGCCGTTGTTCCGATCGGGAGTTGCATCTTAAAGGGTCCTTGGCTATGTTGTTCCGGGAATTGCAAAACCCTTTCGTAACACGTTCCATAAGCTTTGAGCACGAATATGTCGAACGAAACTTCTATCTTGTATTTGTTCTATCTGCACCTTGTTGTTTTATTTACCTTTTGTCTCCCAAGTGGCTTCTCGTGAAGATTGTTGTTACGATTAAACTGAGAATTTCATTCGTTCCTCTTGTTCGAATGATTCTTGTGAAGACTATGTTGCAATTCTAGCCGTTGTTTCAGCTTATATCTTCTTTCAATCAAATGGCTAATAGTGGTCATCTCTTTTAGGATGGCTCCTAAAAGGGTTCCCAACGCTAACCCAGAGGATGAAGAGGTTCCTGATCGTCCTCCTTCCCCTCCTCCTCCGTCTGAGGCCTGGAGAGCAATTATGCAAGTTACGAATGAGAACACCCAGATGCTTATGCAGATGATGCAGCATATTCAAGCAAATCAAGCAAATCAGGGTGCTCATGGGAACCAAGGCAATTTGTTCAACCAACAGCATTTTGCTACGCTCAACCAGTTCTTGGCAAATCAACCAAAGGCATTCAGTTACTGCGTGGACCCTCTCGATGCTGAAGACTGGATAACAGATATCAAGAAGCATTTCGAGTGCAGTAACGTCCGGCCCGGGGACTATGTGAAGTTTGTAGCCTTCCAACTCAAGGACCAAGCAGCTGATTGGTGGCAGCAGTACAAAGACTCCAGAGCAGGGCGTGAAATCTCCTGGGATGACTTCTGCAAGGATTTTCGCTCTCACCACATTCCAACAAGTGTCATCGAGGGTATGCGTGAGCAATTCCGCAACCTGAAGCAAGGCTCTATGTCTGTCTACCAATATAATGTCAAGTTCCAGAACCTTGCCCGTTATGCCAAGCAAGACATCCCAGATGCCAAGAGCAAGATCTATCAGTTCCGTGGTGGTCTGAAGGATGAACTCCAACTTGCTCTCACCTTGTTCGAGCCTGATGAGTTTGATCAATTCTATAACATGGCACTTAAGCAAGAGGCAGCCCAGCTCAAGATGGAAGCTTCCAAAAAGAGGATCAGAGACGCTGTTCACTCCTCCTCTTCTTCTCAAGTGGTCGTGAAGCAACAGAAGTTTTGGCTTCCACCTCCTCCAGTGATCCGAGCTCCCTACAACAACAACAAGAAGAACTCTGGTGGCCGTGCTTTCTCCCACCCACCCAACCCAAGCAACCAGTCAAAGAATCAGTTTCAAGCTTCCAAGTCAAGTGCTCCTCAGTACCGTCCTCTCTCAGAAGTGGTTTGTAAAGTCTCACGCCATTTCGGAAACGTTACTCAGCCAAACACAAAAGAAGGACTCGGGGATGCCCCGGGCACGTGTGAGAGCGTCGGAACTCGAAACGGACAACGGGAAGAGACTAGAGGGACCGGATGCAAAAGAAAACACAAATGCAATGCAATACACATGACAACATGACATGGATGAAATGCACACACGCACACGACAAAACGACGAAAACCCGAAAAGACGAAGAACCCGGAATGGAACTGATGAAGCCAAAGTTTATATATTGCCAAAAGGGGAAAGTGTTACATCCGGGGCATTACACCATCCATCTTCACCGAGAACTTCTCAAAGCGGAATCTCCTCCTAGGCCCCATGTGCTCGTCCAGGTCCAGGTGGAGGGGACAGTGATCGGAAATTGCCGTGGACAGCGCCTGGAGCAAGCAGTCGGGGTGGTCGATCTCCCAATCAATGGACACGAAGGCACGGTCAATCTTAGTCATCGTTGGATTCTGGCGCTCGTTACTCCACGTGTAGTTGCGTCCCTGTAGGAAAAGCTCCTTGAGAGCGTTGTCGTCGACGAAACTTTTGAACCTCCTCCTCATCCGCCTGTCAATCAAGGAGTTGTTCTTATCGCCCGCATGGAGGATTAAGTTGAAGTCTCCGATGACCATCCAAGGCCTTGGACACAGCAGTCTGCACTTCGTCAATTCATTTAGAAACTCAATTTTCTCGCTATCCTCCTGAGGACTGTAAACCACCGACAACCACCATGGTGTGCCTCCCATGGGGGAGACGTATGTCGTGATGGAATGAGTATCATTGACGTGGTTCGTCAATTGCACCCTGGTGGAGTCCCAAGCAACGAAAAGCCCTCCCCTAGTATCAGACATCGGTAAATAGGTGTAGCCATCGTAATTCGGTCCCATACATTGCATGATCATAAACCGGTCCACCTTTCAAGCTTGGTCTCTAGGATACAACAAATCGCCACATGTAAAGAATCTACAAATTCGCGTAGAGCCTTCCTCCTAGCTGGCCCATTTAGGCCACGCACGTTCCAGCAAACTAACTCCATTCATGTGTACGACATGGCCAAGATAGCCTCCACGTGTACAGGCCCAACTGCGCCTATACCATGATTGGCGACGTGCTCTCCAAGTCACCTCCTAGGTCGAGCGGTATCGCCTTCCCGAAGATCGCCGCGATCGCTCTCAACTGCGTCTCCTGGAGGGACGAGTCAAACACCGTGCGAAGCTGGTCTAGCGCGTCCTTGGAGACCGCCAGGTCCTCAGTATCCAAGCCCAGGGCCTTAAGTAAAACCGCTTCAGCTGCCGACACCTTAGACTTCCTATGTCCGAATGAGCATCCCGATCTGGTGGCGCGCCGTGGTGTGAACGGGTCCTGGCCGGCTCGGACGCCACACAACCCTTCGAATTCCTTGAGCAGCGGTGGGGCAAGTTTCTTAAGCAGTCCAACACAAAAGGTTTTGACGTTTCCAAGGGCAATGATCTCCTTGTTGGACAGTTGTGTGTTCAAATCACAGACATCCATCCATTCTCCTAGCGGTGTAGCGATCTCCAGGGCCTCGTCGTGCATGCATGCACCAGAGGTGGTCATCTCAGCGCCAGGGCCTGTGGGTCCCATTTCCCACGTGGCCACGATTGCCAGCTGCCCTCCATCGCATGGGCCACCCAGTCCCATATCTGCCTCGGTCGCTACGCGGAGGGGATCCAATGCTGGGCCCCCATCGTCAGCCGCCAGTGATGTTGTCGGGCCCCGATCCTCCCGCTCATGTGGCCCCGCCGCCAAAAAGTGCGGCAATGCTTCGTCTGTGCGGGCAGTCTCGTCCTGGCCCAGCACGACCATGGGCGAGTCACGATTGGCCAGCACCTGAGCGTCAATGGCCTCCACCGCAGCTGTGAATGCCTCCAGCCTGATCTCCTTGGGATTCGCCGCCTTTTTTGGCCCCGTCCTGTTGTTGGGCGCAGTCGCCAGTGGCCCAGGTTCAGCCAATACCAGAACGGCTCCAACCTCCTGAATTTCTTTACTCTTATCCTCCTCCCTTGGTTCAAAAGAAAGTGGCTACGGGCCCGACATGTGGTCAGAAAGTGCCTTGGTGGTGTCAGTTGCCTCCCCATCCTGCGCCGCTGGAGCCGTGGCCAGCCCAACCTGTCGGTCCTGATCCGCATCGCCGGGCTCCAGCCTCGCCGGCGGCGGGTGTGTCACTTCCTGCTGGGCAATCGCTGGGACGCCTGAGCTGGGCTGCACAGCAGCATGACGTAATTACACCCATTAACGAACATAGTAGACCAGTTATAATCCAATCAAACACAATGGCGATAAATTTATTCCACTCCTTACTCCTGAGATGGTCCTTTTCTTTCACCACCTGTATTAGTCCTATAGCCCATGCGATCAGTAAGTCTTGGGACAAACTAGTAACTAGAAAGCTAAAAAAATCAAAAATAAAATGAAATCACATTCCATAGCGGCAGTATTTAAATAATTGATGTTTTGTTCATTCACAATAATGGAACGAAAGATATATAGTTCTGTCAATGACAACAATCAACTGGAACTTATTTTAAACTCCCCATACAACTCAGAGACGATGTACTAGACATCAGTCACTGGGAGTATCTTGCCATGATGATGACTTAAACTAGAGATAGAATGTCAATCCATCAAGCGACACGTGTACCATATAAAAATTCACATAAGACAATGTAAATAACTCACATATAAAAACGATAACAATGTAAAGGCATTAGATAAAAATTCAGCAAACTATATCACGTCCGACGATATTAAAAAAAACTCACATAAGACAATGTAAATAACTGCTGTTTTGTTCATGCAACTGATTATTTTGGGGAGGTTGGTTGTACAACATTCCAAGTTTCTTACTATTGCTTTGGCCAAGTGACTAGTTAAAAGATCTGCCATCTTTAATGGTAAATGAAGGCAAACCATATTGATGTCAATGATAGTAACCAGCTGAAACCTATTTCAAACTTACTCAGCATGGCAGATCCAATGCAATCAAAGGCCACTTTGTTAGACATGACAGTCACCAGGACTTGACAAAGGTTATAATGCCAACGCATCAAGCAACAAACGTGGTGAATGATGAGGACATGACTACCTTGGATACGACCAAAAATATTGCATACATGTATATTTGTGAGGTGATTTCTAATGCAAACTATGCAACAATTTATTTATGTTATCCAGAACAAAAATACTTCACAGACTTTTGTGCCATGTCTAATTCCAGGTGCATGGGACATTTGTACAATTCACATATGAAGATAAGGGAAAAAGAGAAGTTTAGGGGCTGTTCAAAAAGTTCTCTCACGTCACTTTTGGGCCAAGAGAAGATAGAGTCCAAGTCTCTCACGTTCTGCATCCAGATTCGGACTGCACAGACATACCTGACTCAAAACGGCAAGAACTCCTTCATACGGACTCCGAATTGGGTGATTCTTTTTTTGTTGGAAACTAGATTTCATACACTTTCCAACCCAATTGGAATCACCTTCAAATTCGTCCGGAGCATTGAGATCCCGACGAAACAATCTGACGGTGCAGCAGAATCCGAGTCAAACTACAAGTCCAAAGGTGTTACATCACCTCCACTTGGGCCCATGAGCCTTGTACGACCTAGGGTTAGTTTTAGGCTGCCTTGGGACGTCCTTCCACCTCCTTGGCCGCCACCCCTTGCTCCTATATAAGTAGATCCATCTAGTAGCTTTTTCTTAGGGATTTGTTTAGTCAAAAGTTAGCCATTGCAACTTCGTGTACTTCGTTTGTGTCCAACGACCAGACCAAGACCGCTTACGGATCCCCACCTCTATCAATACTTCATATATACTTGCAATATTCAGATTGCTTTATCATATTCTTGCTTGTTCTTCGATTGCATGCAGGAATAGACCTTCGTGGTCAGGCTGATTGTGCTTCTGGCATCGTCAGTAACCCCTGGAGATTGGTTTAGCGATTGCTAAGGCGCAACGTCGTGCACGTTTGTAGTCGGATCGTCAAAGTCGTCTCCACCAAATCGATAGTTATCATCTCATCGAAAGATCGGGACCCCTCGCCTCTATCAGTGAATATGTAACCCATATGTAACAGAAAAGCATCAAGAAATTCTAAAGCAAATTGTGTATCTTGTCGTCATCGTGCTCACCAGGAGTAGTTCTAGAGATACAATGTCAATGCATCAAGCACAAACATGATGAATATGTAACCTATCATATAAAAGCATCCAGAAATTCTTTAGTAAATTCAGTATCATGTCCAACAGTTATCGGAAGAACAACCTTATTTCCCCACACGGGGATAAAAACTAGCCTCATGCTCCTCAATCAGATCATAACTCATACTGAATAAAAAGTTACCACGAGCTGAAAAATCTAAACCCCCCAGTTATTAGTTACCCAAAGACAAGGACTCTGCCTTGTGGACGATTGCTTCTTCCTTCTTCACCCCCTCGGCTGGCATGGAGGAAGTAGCCTCCTCAACCACCACCCAATCAGTGTCCGGGGAGGGAGCGGATTTCTCTCCGTTGTTCTTGTTTGTATCGGCGGTGGCAGCAGCGATGGCGGCTTGGGCTTGGTCGGAGACGGTCTGCTCAGCCTGGAGCACGGGGGCGTAGTAGTCGGCGTGGGCGTCCATGCACTTCTTGAGGTTGGTGGTGACTTGGAAGCAGCGCTCGACCATGTCGGAGCCCTCCTTCTCCGCCGCCTGCACGCATTCCTCCCACGACACGAACGCCTCCTTGCAACCTCCGGCTTTCATGTACATGCAGAACCCGCACTCCCCTTCTTCCTCCGCATCCGCCGGCTCTGTCTCGACCACCACGGCCTCCGGGGGCGCCTTGCCTCCAGCGCTGGACGACTCCTCAACGACGATGTGGGGCTGCACGGCGGGATCGATTTGAGAAGCCGCCAAGCCATTGCAAAAAAATTCGCACGAGATTTGAATTTGGTGGGGAAAAGAAGTGTTTTGGGAGTCTCGGGGTGGCGGGTTGTGCTTTTTGTGAGGGAAGAAGCAGAGTTCGTCACGGTGCCGATGCCGCCGCCACTTGATGAGAAGAGTTAGTTGTCCTCGGACACGGACGGAGGAGAGAGGGTCTTTAGTGGGCCGGAGAGGCCCAGAGCCCCGCCAATAAGTATCGGCCCATGCAAGCCCGGCCTAATAGGTAGGAGTAGGTAGGGGATAAGGAAATTACCCACAAGAGCGACCGAACACTGACACAGACACACCACAACACCAAGCTCCTCGCTCCTCCACGGCCATGGCCACCGCCGTCGCCGCCTTCCGCTCTTTTCTTCACCCCACCGCCATCCCACTCCCTCATTCTCACTTCAACCTCAACAACTTCCAGCGGCACTGCGTCGGGCTCCGCGTATTCTCCTCCTCCCACCGTCGCCACCCCATTCTCCTGCCCGCCTCCGCTGCTTCCGGCGAAGAGTTCTCTTCTGACGGAGAATATTACTCTGAGGAGGGTCCAGAGGAGTACGTGGAGGAAGAGGAGGCAGAACCCGAGGTCCAGGCAGTTCGCGGTTACTATCCCCCGAGAAACCGACCGGCACTTGGACAAGAGCCTGGGCGAATCTACGTCGGCAACCTGCCCTACACCTTCACCGCCGCTGAGCTCACTGCATCATTCTCTGAGGCCGGCAGCGTCGACGATGTCCAGGTACTCGCAAGCTAAATGCAATCCAAGTCCTATCTTCAATTTGTGCCTATCTCTGGTCTTCCGGGGACATATTCCTGCAACGGTTTGATGATTGCGCTCCTGCAGATAATCTATGACAAAATCACAGACCGGAGTCGTGGCTTTGCCTTCGTCACCATGGCCACCGCCGAGGAGGCTGCCAAGGCCGTCCAGATGTTCAACGGAGCTGTGAGTTCCGCACTAGTTGGATCAATTCTTCTCCATTCCACACAAGAGTGTGTTCCTGTTCTTGGTCATGAATGCATATGCGTCAATGCAGCTGCTGGGAGGGAGGACAATCAGGGTGAATTTCCCGGAAGTGCCGCGAGGAGGAGAGAGGGCAGTGGCATCGGCAGCGGTTGCAAGGACTAGCTTGCGTGTTGTTGACGATGGAACATACAAGGTTTACGCCGGCAACCTGGGGTGGGGTGTGCGGGCTGATGCACTGAAGACGGCATTCGAGGGGCAGCCTGGCTTGGTTGGTGCCAGGGTAATCTTCGAGCGTGACACGGGTCGTTCCAGGGGGTTTGGCTTTGTCTCCTTTCAGACAATAGAAGATGCAAAGGCTGCCTTGCAGGACATGGACGGAGTGGTATGTCTTTGTTGCAACCTTAGAACAAAAATTCCCACCACAACACTTACCATGGTATAATAAGAGCAACTCCAAAGGGGCGACCCAAACGGACGGCGCATTTGTCCGCTTTTTGTTCGTTTGGGTCAGCCGTCCGCCAGGCGTCCGTCCAGTTTTGCATTTGGGTCGGCAATGCGCCCAACGCGCCGACCCGTTTCATGTCCGCATTGAACTTTCAAATAAAAAAGGTCTGCGGCCGATCATGCCAGCGGCCATGACTCATGCCGGCACCATGCCAGCGCCGACATACAATGCCGGCTTCAGAAAATACCACAGTTCATGCTGGCGCACTCTCACCAGCCGGCCGGCACACATGCCAGCACGCAAAAAATGGTGGAACTTGAGTTAGACCACGCCATCGCGGCTCCCGTGGTCATGCCGGCACACCTGTCGGCATACAAAAAAGTTGGCCATCGACGCCATAGATCACTAGTTGTCCAACTTGAGCATGTCGGCCTGGATCTTCTCGAACCACAGCCTCTTCCTCGGCAACAAGGCGTTGATATCGACCTTCATGATCTCCACCCCGGTCATCATGCTTGCAAGAGCCACTTCTATCGCCTTTGTCTTGGCGTTGGTGGCCTCGATCTCTAGCATCTTGGCTTGCTTCTCCGCCTCGAGCTCGAACATCCTGGCTTGCTTCTCGGCGTCAAGATCAAGCCTTCTCCTTTGGATCTCCATGAAAGCATCCATTTGCTCCGCCTTGAAACGCCGGCGCTCCTCCTTCCTTGAGTCCTTATTCATCATGCCGTCCACGCTTGCGATCAAGGCGTTGGTGGCCGCATCTCGCTTGTCCTCCTTCTTGGAGTTGGTCTTTCCCCGCGGCCGTGCCGGCTCGCCCTCCCCAACATCCTCCACGGCGTCCTTCCCCCTGCGTGCCTTGAGTGTGGCATATTGTGCCTTGAACTTCTCTTCGTCCTTGATGACCTGATAGCAATGGGAGAGGTTGAAGCACTTGCCATTGTGTTAGACCTTGAATGCCTCCAAAGCTTGAAATGCCTACAAAATGTTTCCATGCAAGCATATGGGCAAGTGATAGCAAATGAAGACATAAAAGGATGATCTTGATGGCACAAAAGAGGGCGGCTTGCTTGTTATCACACCATGTCTTGCACGCCGATGCCGCTCACGGGGCGGGCCTTGACGCTCTCAAGGGTGGCGCAAAACTTGTTGCACTCTTGTTGGATCACCCTCCACCGCTTGGAAATGGAGACCCACCCGCGCGTGCTCACAAATTGATAAGGAGGAAACTTCTTGCGCTCATGAAACTCGCGGTGCACACGAGTCCAAAAGGTGGAATGCTTTTGCTCGGCGCCCATCTTTGGGTCTTGTCCAATGTCTCGCCAACACTCGCAAAGAAGCTTGTCCTCGGCAGCTGTGTACGCCTTCGTGCGCTTGCTCTTGCGCTTCGGCTTAGAACCGGCGGCTTGGTTGGCGAGCGCGTCCTCGAACAAAGGCTCCAATTCGATGTCGCACTCGTCCTCTTCCTCTAGCCCATAGTCCTCCGGGAACTCGTGGTCGAGGGGGAAGCCGTCCAGGTCGAGGCCGACCTGATCACGCATGAAGGCCGCCTGATCGGGATCATAGCCAGCATCGGTCGGCGTGAACGCCCCGCGGCCGTCCTGGCTTTGTGTCTCGCCGGGATCGTAACCAGCGCCCGGCGCACCACCCTCGAAGATGAGGTTTTGCATGTAGTCCTCGTCGACAGCGGCCGGCATTTCCTCGAACAGGTTACGGGCGTCCGGGAGCCCGTCGGCCGGCGTCGGACGCGCGCGTTTCCTCGTGCCGCCGGACGACGAGCCACCGACCACCGGGGGGGCGTTGAGGTCGATGGACGCGGGCGCCGGCGTGGAAGGCGCGACCACGCTCACGTCGGGTGAGCACTCCTCAGAGAGGCGAGAGGCTTGCGGGTAGACGTGGAAGCCAGGGACCCCTAGCATGTAGAGCGCCTCCCTCGTTGCCGCGACGATGTGGGCGGTGGTGAACTCCTGCTGCGCCGCGGCGACGGCGGCGGCCTGCCTGCCGGCCTCATCCCTCGCGTCCGCGGCGTGCCTCCGGCCCTTCCTCTTGGCTGACTCGCTTGCCCGCTGTTCGGCCGTCTGCGCCTTCTTCGGCTTGGTCGCGGCGGTGGTCTTGCGCGCGGCACGAGGCTTGCCTTTTCCGGAGGGGGCGACGGCGGCGGACGAGGCGAGGGAGGCGAGGCCGGCAGCGGCGTCGAGGTCGAGGTCGATGGCGTCTTCCGTGGCTGGTTGGGGGGCGGGGGCGCGCGCGGGCGGGAGCTCTTTTGGGGAAAATGGGGGAAAATGTTGGTGGCTGTCACCGACCGGCGGGCCCGAGGAGAAGAGAAGGCGCGCGCGCGTCCGTCTCGTGTCCGCGCCGACGCAAATCCGGCGCAAAATTGGGCCTGGAATGGGTCGCCCGCGGACGAAAAACGGACGCGGCGGACGAAATGGGTCGCCCCATTGGAGTTGCTCTAATAGCATAAGTAGAACCAAGCCGTGCATGATAAGAACGGACGAGTACTTGAAAACTGAACTATGAAATGTAGGAACAAGGTTACCAGGTGTTTCTTGTTATAGTTGTAAGTATTTCGTAGAAAAAATGAGCCAATACTCATAACATGAACTAACCAAAGTATGTTGCAGTCCATTTGAAATGTCTAAAAGGACTTATATTTAGGAACGGAGGGAATATAACTTATCTGTGTACTCTATGCATGGATAGATCAATAATCATGTATGTAATCACAGGAAAAAAATTCTATGAGATCAGGTCTCATAGATTAGCAGGTGAGACCCACTCTGATGGATGACATGTGGCATTTATAAATCACAAAGCACCTCCCCCACCCCCACCTGAAATCAGGGGGGGAGAGATTAGATGCTTTGTGATTTGTGAATGCCACGTGTCATCCATCAGAATGGGTCTCACATGCATTCTATGAGACCTGGTCTCATATAATTTTTTTCCGTAATCACAAGTTATGCACAATGGCCAATGGGTGCCCTAAGATCTCACCAACATGTTAATTTGACATGGATTCACTGGTGAAAACAGTGGCTGGTTGACATGTTCACTGAATGCAGGAACTGGATGGGAGGCCACTCCGACTTAGTCTGGCGGCACAGAACCCTCCAGCTGGATCAACTCCTAGCACAGTGCAGTCGCAGCAAGAACAAACTGCCTTAGGTGGTTCTGAGCCAGAGGTCGACAAAAACAGTACTACTTCAGGACAATTTGAAGGCGAGATGGAAAAGAGCAACTTACAGACAACTGCCAGCTATTAGTAACTACTAGTACTAGACAGGTAGAGATGATTGAGTTGTAAGCTTGGTGCACCGGTTCAAAAATTCTGCCGTTCCAATTCAAGATGTACTGGTCTGAGCGAAAATTTTGACGCAGAAGTGAGATTTCAGCCACGGACACTAGGTTATTATACTCTTGAAATATATGTTGCAGAAATATCTGGATGCTTCATGGAAACATGTTCAATTCAGTAGAGATGTTTTGTATATTGTATAATATAGGGTACTGGATTGACTAATTGGTCCTGCCCTTTTATATATGAAATAAATTGGAATGATACCCAGGGTGTTCGCTACTGCCAGTTTTGCTTTTAGGCTCTTAGAGCAACTTCAATGGGCGACCCATTTCATCCGCCGCCGTTCGTTTTTGTCGGCACGGACAAAAAATTCGGCTCAATGCGCTGACTCAAACGGACGAGTGTCCGCTTTCGTCCGCCTGCC
The DNA here is from genome assembly GCA_902687465.1 of Secale cereale. Taxonomy (NCBI): domain Eukaryota; kingdom Viridiplantae; phylum Streptophyta; class Magnoliopsida; order Poales; family Poaceae; genus Secale; species Secale cereale. Next base: position 430,723,708 of record LR738710.1, on the reverse strand, counting down.
GATCCATTCCCGGCCCATTTTTGAGCCGGATTCGTGTCGGCGCGGACACAAGACGGACGCGCGCGCTCGCCCTCTCTCCTCCCTGGGCCCGCTTGTCGGTGGCACATTGGACTCTCCACATCCAACAATGCACCCTCGCCTGCCTCCTTCGTCGCCGACGTCGCCGGCTATTTTTTTCGATAGAGAAAGGATACATAGAGTTCTAGCGTACACAGATAAAAAAAAAGATCAACTACTCGTCGCTTTCCGACTCCGACTCAGTAATATCCTCCTCCGACGTCTGAATGTAGGCGCCAGCCTGCCGCTCATCCACGAACTCGTCCCACCCGGATGTTTCTCGTAGCTTCAGTTTCCAATAGGCGGCTCGCTCCGTCCTCCTCGCCTCCCTCTCCGTCCTCCTTTGCTTGTAGAACTGACGCTCGTCGACGATGTCCTGCGGGAAGCGTTCGCGCCACACCATCATGGCTTCTACGTCCATCTCGACGATGGCGAGGCAACGCTGCCGCCTCCGATGGACACGACGATCCTCGTCGGTGAAAAGCCGCAGGAGAGGTGCGAGATCCTACGCCCGCTGCCTCGACACGTCGGGAAAAATCATCTTCCGACGAGGCCTCAGGAGGCGCCACGCCACCGCGTCGTGCGCCCGGGCCGCCTGCCCTGCGGTGTCGAAGGTGCCGAGGATGAGGCATTTCTCGCCAAACATGATCTCGGAAGAGAAGCCGCCGAAGCGACGCTCGTGGACTCCGCGAAAATTCGAATCTCCCAAGCGACGCATTGACATGGTGGCGCAGAAACGGCGAGGCTAGTGAGAGGGGGCTAGATGAGTGGGCGGCAGACAGAGTGTGGAAGGAGCGCGCCTTCTTATAGCGAGTGCCGGCCGCGGCGCGCCAAAACAAGCGCGCGAACCTTTCTCGCGTGCTAGCACGCCAAAACCAGGACGACGATATGGCCGCTGGCATGATCTAAAGCGCGCGCGGTCATGAAATGTGTCGACGCGTTGGGCGCGCTGCCGACCCAAATTTAAAAGAGGGCGGACGTCGGGCAGGCGACCGACCAAACGGACAAAAAGCGCCGTCCGTTTGGGTCGGCCGTTGGAGTTGCTCTTAGCTCCTTTCTCTCTGGACTTGTTTCCACACAAAAGACGATTTGAGTGATTGCAGGCTATTCATTTTGGCACATATATGTTCAGTGGAAATAATCTGTATTTTAATCACTAAGGCACGAACGAACATACGATGCCATTTCCAAATTGAAGCTTGTCAAATTAGAAGAATTTTAGGACACCATAAATATTTCATAGACACCACAAAACCGAAGAGCAAGCAAAAATGAAATATTTCAAAACAATTCACTCTGCATTATCAGCTATTCTGTTCTGCAGTAGCACCACCACTCTCAAGCTGTGCATCTGCAGAAGCATCTATGTCATGAGGGAAGAAGAGCCTGCAGGGTAAAAAGATCTCTTAATGATAGCATCTAAAAGCTGGAGATAACGTCAGTAGCAGAGCTCTGTCTGATATAAGAAATCCTAGTCATATTAGAGTGTCTAGAGGGAAGGTATGATGTTTCCTACTAGTTAGTGACGGCTCACCTGCATGTGTTGTGGTACAGAGTTTTACTTAATCCTTCTATATCAGCAATACCTTTGCATCCAGCCACTACCTCAAGGACTTGCCTGTAATGGAGAAATCTCTATTTTTGTCAAAAAAAAAATCTGGAGGTAAGAGTCACGTTCAAATATATAGCACAGCAAAAGAATCAATTTCCGGTCCACGAACAGTTGATTACAGATCATGATAATGAGATGTAATAAAATGCTTCAAACATCCTAGTAAAAGAGCAGAGCAACAAAGAATAGTCTGGTTCTAAATCAAGGCACAAGGCTAAACAAACAATTTGCTGCATGGCAGAAAACTTTAATTGCAAGTGGTCATAACTTGATTTGATAAAGACAACATTTCAAGCACACATCTAATTTACTACTCCCTCTGTAACATAATATAAGACGTTTTTTGACACTGTCATAGACTCTAAAAAACGTCTTATAAAAAGTTACAGAGGGAGTAGTTTATTGTTTCGAACAGGAATAGCATAAGGGTTGGTCTACTTCAGAAAACCAATGTGGTACTGGGTGAAGCAAAAGCAAAATAATCGTTCCAGGTGCAAGTAAACTTGACATACAAAGTTGAAGCTTGGAGATTAGTCCAAACATGCTTCAGCAAGAATTTTGTTGCAGATTATGCACAACTGCTTCCACATACCTTACTAAACAAGGTTCATTGCGACCCTTAACTGTTAGACCAGGTTCATACTTCTCTTTCTTCTTGGATGGCCAGATCAATTTTACAAACTGGATTCCAGCATGAGTATTTTTTATGTCACAATAAGGAGAATCTGTCTCTATCATCATCCTCTCTGCAGGAATACCTCCTACAATCTCAAGATTTTCTTTAGTCTTCAAAGAGCAGCCATTAATACCTGCAGTGGTCCATGAAGAGTTATGATTTACAAACTACTCCCTCCGTTCTGATTTACTCGTCGTGGTTTTAGTTCAAATTTGAACTAAAACCACGACGAGTAAATTGGAACGGAGGGAGTACAAGGCATTATAGAGTTATTACAATAAAAGACAGAATATCAAATGCTAATTTAACTTCCAAGTGACATTGCCCAATGGAGGCTTTCCATCAGAAAAGCCATTAAGCCAATCTAAATAGCTTTTGCCACTAATGAAAGAATGTCTGTGATTCTGAAGTTTTACAGTTATTATGTTGCTTCGCATACAGGTTTGTGAGACCAAGGAAGGGAAATGACCTATAAACATATTCTCGATAGAAAGAAGCTTGTCACGTTCTTCTGCAGTACCACTGAAGGAATGCGTAACCCCACCTGGAAACCTAACAAACAGAAATGTGGTTCACAGAAATATAGGAAATAACCATGTATAACTGAATTCACGAAGGGATACAACTAAAAATAATAATCCATCGACTGTTTTCTTCTGATCTCAGAACAAAGATGTATGAAACAGTGCTCTTTAACCATGATCATCAATTGTGTTTTGTCATTGTGATCTACAGAATAAACATTACCTGTACATATTTTGTGATACAATTTCAGAAAAGTCTTCACCAGCAGCACGCATGTGAAGAAACATTGGTAGTTTTACTGCTTCAGCCAATTCAAACTGTTTCTCAAAGTACCTAAAATGAAAAATCATTCAGAAAATGCCGAGCAATTGTCGTTTTGTCTTTGCGATTGTGCAGGACCGTACTTCTTCTGTATATCTGAAGGACAGAACTGAAGTCTGTCGTAATCCAAACCGCACTCGCCAACTGCCACAACCTGCAGAAACTGAATCCACTTAGAGGCTGCAAGTATAGACTATAGTGTCCAAAGAGGACAAAAGGGCATGGTAACTACTGAATTTCTTTTTCTTTTGCAAAGAATACCAACTACTCCCTCTGTTCCTAAATATTTGTCTTTATAGAGATTTTAACAAGTGACTACATACAGAGTAAAATGAGTGAATCTACACTCTAAAATATGTCTACGTACATCCGTATGTTGTAGTCCATTTGAAATCTCTAGAAAGACAAATATTTGGGAACGGACGGAGTAGTTTCTTATTGCAGAAAATATCATGTCTTCATGGAATTATATCGATTTCCTTTGCAACGAAAGATTATCAGATTGTGAGTTTGTTAACTATATTGGTATATCATCATACAATGGATGCCGCACAAGGACATCAGCACATAAGGGTACTTAATGATGTTCCATATTTCAGTAAGCAATGAATGAATTGGGGTCCTTTCCTAATTGACAAGATTCTCAGGGTCCTATTGTTTGTAAGCAAAGATAACGGTATCCAAAGGTTACGATAAAATCCATCACCAGAGCATATGCCTATCCTTTTGTTGTGCAGTTCAAGCACTGTGTAAATTCTCAAACAAGGAACCACATGATGCATATACACACCTTGCCCTTCTCGATGCCCTCCTTCGCCAAAGCCAAGAGAGCCTGAAAATGCCCTTCCGGGTCTCCACTCTCCTCAAACTCCTAAACCATCCAAAAAGTGGTAAACGTAGACAACCAAAGCACAAATGAACGACCAAAGCAAGAAATATATTCCAATATTACCCCACATCTCGTCGGGTGGACTCCCACGGTGCAGAACAGCCTCCCTGCATTGCATACACATGCACAAATAAGAAATTCCTCAGGCGCATTCCATCAAACACTGTGCCTGCACCAGTCAGCTAATATACACCATCAAGCAGCCGGGCATACCATCGGTCTCGGCGATCTCAAGCGCTTCCCTAGACTCCTTCAGAGACCCTCCAGTGACCTGATGTAGGACCAAATGATGAGTCGTGCTTATACCATAGGAAATTCAGACAAATCAACCGGAGCAGAACAAAGAGCAGAGCAGAGCAGACAGGCGGTCATACAATGATGCGGTGGACGCCGGCAGCCCAGGCTCGCGCGAGGACGCTGGGGAGGTCGGCAGAGTGGCACTGCTTGCCGTGGTAGATGCCCTTAAACATGCCATCTTCGCAGCAGCAGCAGCATGACACAAAAGGTGAATCAGTAGCTCACCAAGAACAAAAATGATGTCAGCTTTAAGGTGTTACGGATGGAGGGAGAATGTCCTACCAGTGAAGTTCACTGCGATGTCTGGTGGCCGAGCCGGAGACGGGGTAAAAGACCAGAGGAGGGGGTGAGCAGTGAGTTTGGGTAAGAGCAGCTGAATCGGAGAAAAGATGTACGGGAGAGCAAAGGGTGGTTTTAGTGAATTTTTTTAGGGGTAAAGGTGAGAGGAGCAGAGCACTTGCCGATGAGCTTGACGGTGTTGGACGCCATGGCCGCCGGTCGCGAAGAGGAAGAGGTCAGGCGGTGTAGGCCATGGAGCAATGAAGTCGCTCTTTATGGATGGAGGAGGAGAGAAGTAGTGATTGGGCCGTTATGGGTCTTTTACTCAGCATATAACTTCCAAACAGTTGCAAAGCCCAATAAGTGAAGCCGAACCGACGACAACCCATAAGTCTGATGGGGATGGTCCGACTGCGACATCGCCAAGAAGCGGACGCAAACTGTGCGAGGATGGCGCACGCTCTCGCCCGGGCGCTCCGTTCGCTGCTCGCCAGATGCTCGACCAAATGTCCCTGCGCCGCCGTGGCTGCCGCTTCCTCGTCCTGCCTCCGCAGCGCGGTTCCGCGCGCTTCCTACGCCGCCTGCCCCAGGAGCATCCTTCCTACTTCATGCGGGGGGGGCGTACCTGCGGCGCTGACGCGCTTCGTGGCGAGTACAGCGGGCCCTGGCCCAGGCGACGAGGGCTCGGGGGAGGAGGAGGAGTGTATGGCGGAGTGGGAAGAGGATGAAGACGAAGGGGCCGATGCTGAGGTATTTCGGCTCCGCGACTCCGCCTGGAGCACGCTCGCCCAAATGATGTCCGGCCTGCTCTTGACTCCTTGCTACGTTTCAGATCGGTGATGGCGGCGACGGCGGCGGCGTCGTCCTGCGGGACGTCAAGTGGGGCGCGCGCGCTCTTGCGGCGGCCGAGGAGGTTCTTGGCGAGCACTTTCGCGATGACATTGCCATGTTCGCCTTCAAGGTGTCGCCCAAGGGATACGTCTACGTGAGGCTGGACAAGCTCACCAACAGGTTCGTGAGTTTTGAACTGTCTGTCTAGTTGGAGGCTGGCTTTCATTTTCTCACTGTGATGGTGCACTAAGCAGAGAGCTGTACCTACAAACATTCGTGATTTTGATATTCATACTTTACTGAAAACATTTTCTCCATATTGAATTAGTTATTAGGATATGGGTACCCTTATAGTGAAAATCCGTGCTTGTATGCTGTGCTATCAAAGAGAATTGAGAAACAAAAGATTGGTGTCCTTTGGCAGAAATTTAAAAGCGATGACGTTCTGGCAATTGTTCGTTTCACTTAATCTTCAGTAACCCCTTTAATTTTGTGCATTGTCATTCCACCATGACGTACCATGACAATATAGGTAGCTCCTCTTTTTTTCGTTCAAGAGTTCAGTCTCCGATTTTTCGCCTGCACCATGACGTTTGTAAACTTAGACATTTCAAGTTATTTTTAGGATATCAGGTAGTACCTACTTTTCTGTCTCGTGTCTGTTCACTTAGACTAGTTAAAATAATAATACTTCATGTCAAAATGCCTATGGCTATCACCTACTGGTTATTGTAGATGGTTGCAGCCTGTCTTCATTTCAGCGTTGTGCCTTGTTGCGTTAGTTTTTTTCGATAAAGGGCGCTTTTATTATGTCAAAATGTAGCATAAAAGTGATACAAAGCAGTAAGAGTATTACCCGGCCTTTGCATAATTAGGATGCACACAGCCAAACACCAGTAGTCTGATAAACTGAAAGATAAAAGACCGACAATTCGGCAACAGTAGAGTCCATAGACCGACACTATGCCTATGTCGAAAGAGATGCTGGACCGATCCGGAGATTATGCTGCCACCCATGTTGAGTAAAAACCTTCATAGCACATGCTCCAACAGTGTACACACCGCCTTGAACAGCGGTTGGTACTCCGCTCGTTGTAGCGTACACCACGTACGAAGCGAGTGCGTACAACGGAAAATAACTTGCAAAGGAGAAGAAATTTTGTCATTAAAAACGACATCATTTCTACATAGCCAAAGCGACCATAGTAAGGCATATGCTCCCACCCTTATTAGCGTTTTGTACCTATTTGAAATACCGTCCAGCCAATGACCAAAAATATTGGCAACACTTGTGGGCGGATACAAATTTGACGCTATTTGGATGGCTGACCACGTAGAACGCGCAAATTTACAATGAAAAAGGAGGTGTTTAATTGCCTCCTCATGAGTACAAAAACAACACTTCTTACTTACCGGCCAGTTGCGTCGTGCGAGGTTGTCTTTTGTTAGCACAAGTCCCCTACGGAGATACCACATGAATACTTTGACTTTAAGTGGTACCTTCGCTTTCCAAATTTTATTGTTATTACTCATCGGTACCTCAGAATGCGTGAGTGCACGATACATAGAGTCTACTGTGAAAGACCTCGATGTAGTAAGGTTCTAGCGAAACACATCACGACCTTGTGTCAGGTTAATCGAATCCAGACGGGACAAGAGATTATTCCATGACATAAGTCGGGTGCCAATCAAATCCCGCCTGAATGAAATATTTGGCGGGGATGAGCTGAGCACTTGCGCAATAGTATTATTCTTATCGCTTACAATGTTGTATAAGGCCGGGTATTGTTCTCGGAGACTACCATTGCCTAGCCAGATGTCTTCCCAAAAAACGAATCTCCGACCCATCCTTTATCGCGAAAGACCCAAAGCGAAAGAGATGTTTCTTTGCTGCCATTAGGCCGGCCCAAAAGTGTGAGTCTCAGGGTTTCCAATATACCTGAGGCACTGCCTTTTGGTCTATGTACTTATTGCGCAACATGGTTTGCCAAACACCATCCTCAGTAACAAGTTTGAACAACCATTTACTAAGTAGGGCCTCATTCTTGACCTGCAGGTCATGAATACCGAGGCCACCCTGGTCTTTCGGCCTACAAACCACGCTCCATTTGGCTAGCCTATATTTTCTCTTTTCACCATCTCCTTGCCAAATGAACCTGGACCTAAAATAGTCCGGCCTTTGCAAGACCCGTTTTGGGAGCTGGAAGAACGAAAGCATATAGAGAACCATATTTGTAAGGACAGAGTTTATTAAAACCAATCGTCCTCCAACTGAGAGCAATTTGCCTTTCCAACTGCTCAAGCGTTTCTCTAGCCGCTCCTCTACATGCTTCCACTCCGCAATGGTGAGACGTCGATAATGAATTGGTATTCCCAAATATTTAATTGGGAACTGTCCATGTGCACAACCAAAAAGGTCAGCATAATCGGCCGCTGCCTCAACGACTTCTCCAAAGCAGAACAATTCACTTTTATGGAAGTTAATCTTAAGACCTGACATTTGCTCAAACGCTGACAACAGAAGTTTTTGGTTTCTAGCCTTGTCTAGGTCATGTTCCATAAAGAGAATTTGTGTCATCGGCATATTGCAGAATAGAGAGACCACCATCCACTAGATGTGGCACTACTCCTGTAATCTGGCCGTCCTGCTTGGCGTGCTCAATCAGAATAGCCAACATGTCAACCACAATGTTGAATAACATTGGGGATATGGCGTCACCCTGTCGTAGTCCTTTTTTTGTGTGAAAGTAATGGCCGACATCATCATTGACTTTGATGGCCACACTACCTCCAGTTACAAAATTTTGGATCCACTTACGCCATTTATCGGAGAAGCCTTTCATCCTTAGGGCCTGTTGGAGGAAAGACCATTTGACCTTGTCATAGGCTTTTTCGAGGTCTATTTTGAATACTACTCCACTCATATTTTTCCGGTGCATCTCATGGATGGTCTCATTCAGGATTACTACGCCATCGAGTATGTTCCTTCCTTGCATGAAAGCTGTTTGAGATGGCCGGACATCATGGTCAGCTACAGAGTTTAATCTATTCGTCGCCACTTTGGTGAAAATCTTGAAGCTGACATTAAGGAGGCATATGGGTCTGAACTGTTGAATCCGTTCGGCCTACTTAATCTTCGGCAACAAGACAATCTCGCCAAAATTAAGTCTGAATAGGTCAAGTCGGTCGGCATGAAAACAATTGAACAACTCCAAAAGGTCAGACTTGATGATATTGCGGAAATTCTGATAGAATTCTACGGGGAAACCATCAGGGCCTGGAGCTTTGTTATGTTCCATTTGGAACACTGCAGCTCGCACCTCCTCTTCTGAGAATGGTGCCATTAGGATATCGTTTTCTTCTGTCGTGACATGTGGAATATCTTCTGTTCGGGTCTCATCAAGGGTAAATTCCCTTCAGTCGGCACTCCGAAAAGAGATTTGTAGTATTTGGTGATATACTTTTTGAGCTCCTCCTCACCTTCGATCCTTCCCTCATCTTGTTGGAGACTGTAAATACATTTCTTCCCATGCCGCCCATTAGCGACCATTTGGAAGTATCTTGTATTACTATCACCCATCAAAATGAAATCAGCTTTGGATCTCTGGTAGTATCTGATCTCCTCTTCTCGCAGTAGACGGGCAACCATCTCATTAGATTGATTTTTCAGTTCAATCTCTTGCTGAGATAATGTGTGCGTCTCTGCAATGGCTGTTTATACGACCAAAATGTTCTCTTGAATGTTTGACGGGCAGTACACGGGCAGCCTTGTTGCGTTAGTTATCTTGAATGTTGAGTAGATTGATACCACCAAAATGTTCTCTTCATCTAACCTGATCTGAATAGGCTGTTTATATTGAAATTGATACGGGCAAAATGGCAAATCTTATTTCCTTCCCCGTGTGAGAAATTTCTACAGGTATGGGTGCCCTGGTATAGAGGAAATAGAGAATTTCAATAGACTCTATAAGCAGAAATTGGATGAGATAATTGAAAGAGGCGAAATACCCCTTGACCTGGCTCTTGAGGCAAGTCAGCCTGCCAAAATTTCTTACACAATGGTTGCTCCTGAATTTTGCAACCACTTACAAAGAATTAATATTGTGTTTCAGATCTCATCACCGGGAGCAGAGCGACTTCTGAAGGTGCCGGGTGATCTGGATCGCTTCAAAGATATGGCAATGAGGGTACAATACCATGCTGAAGGTGATGGCCTTGTTTCGGGTCAGATGGATAGTATCTTCATGCTTGAATCAGTAGACATTCAGGCAGAACACTGTGTTTGGAAGCTCGCGGACGTCAACCAGAACCGAGCTGGGAAAGGGAGGCCGTTGAACAGGAAACAGAAAGATTGGAGGCTGCAGACCTCATTTGATGCAGTGATGAAGGCAACCCTATACTTGGACTAAAAACATTAGAAAGATCAACAACTTGATAATAGTAGTCTGGTTACAGCTCTAAGTGATGTGATGAACATCATGTAACACTGGCAAAAGCTTGTTCATTTTGGGAACTGCATCCCGGGATTCTGGAGCAGGTTGTTCACGGGATCAAATCAATCAAGTGCAACAATTATAATCGACTTCAGTATTGTACCAGATATCTGATAACTGCCAAAACACATAATAGTGGCCTCTTTGATTCGCTGGATTCTCAAAACGTGATTGGAATGTCATCAATCCTACATGATTTTGGGTTGTTTGATTGCATCATAGGAAAAACAAAGTATTTTTTCGAAGAGGTTTGATTGAATGCTAGAAATCCTATGGGAAGTAGAAAAAAAACATTGGGAAAAATTTCAATAGGATTCAATCCTATGAATCAAACAAAAACATAGGAAAAATTCCGAAGGATTTTAATCCTCGAAAATTTCCGAAGGAGCCCTGAGTGTTTGATGTAAACTTCACAGTATCATTCTTCTCATGATCATGCAGTAGTGAGGGAGTGTACTGGCAGTTCACGTCTGCATTCAAAGATGTTCTCATGCAAAACATTCGTTTGTACATTTGGTACTCCCTCCATACACAAATATAAGAGCATTTAGATCACTACCGTGTCGTCAGACAGCATCAAATAAAACAGGATCTATCCATCTCCACAACACTCGACAGCAAGTGTTAAAGGTGTTATTTATCCGTACATTCTTTGTTATCAGCTCGGACAGGTTACAAGCAAGGATAGCTTTTTATTGAGTTGCCATGTTTGGAACCTCAGATCGAAACAAACCGCGCATGCCATTACACTCCGCGCCTGCTCTTCTTCTTGAGAAATCTTGCCGGGCTGAAGGGCGCAAGATCAACAATCTTGGTCTGTCCATCGAGGATGAGCTCGGCGAGTGCTGCGCCGGTAGCAGGGGCATTGAGGATGCCCCAGCAGCTGTGCCCGGTTGCAACGTAGCATCCCTTCACCCCAGGCATCTCCCCGATGACCGGCAGCCCGTCATTGGTGCACGGGAGGTAGCAGGCCTGCTCCGCGACTACCTCTGCACCCTCCTCTGTCTTGAGCTGACTGGACACCCTCCCAGCGATCTTATGAAGCATTGCAATGGAGTCAGGCTCCCCGGCAATCGCTGCTGGATCATCTGGAACTTCCTCGTCCTTGCTAATTCCGCAAATGTACACCTCCCCTGTTCAAGGGCAAACAGCAACAACTAGAGTATATATGTCTAAACACGGGTGCCGTTCAGTTTGATGCACACATACTTCAGCTTGAAGAAGTGCGTACCCGTGGGGCGCGGGTAGACCTCCGGGTCGAGCATCTTGGCGCCGGGCTCCGGCTGGTAGCTCAGGAACAGGCAGTGCGGCGTGATCTTGTCGGGGTCGCGTGGCCGGAGCACGATGCTGTGCGCCTTGAGCCCGGACACGTCGAACACCTCTTTGACCATCTCGAAACGCCCAGACCAAGGGCCGAGCGCGAGCACCACGGCATCAGCGTTCACCACGCCGCGCCCTTTCACCGCAACGCCGACGACACGCCCTTCGCGGACCACCACGCGTTCCACCTCGCCGACGACCACCTCGGCGCCGGACGCGGCGAGGACGGCCTTGGTGAAGAGGCCCGGATGGACCTGCGCGGTGGTGTCCGGAGTTCCGAGCTGGCGCGGCGGCGCGGCGGAGGCGGAGGGGTCGACCCAGGAAGGGAGGAGCGGGTGGGGTGAGAGGGGCTCGGCGGGTTGAGAGGGTAGGCAGATGGAGAGGGTGTGGACGGGGCGGAAGCCGTACGCGTTGGCGCCGTCGAGGGCAGCAGCGAGGCGGCGGTGGAGGCCGAAGGATGCGCGCGCCAGCGCCGAGAGTGCGGGGGTGGAGTCGCTCCAGTCGAGGGCGAGGAAGCCGCCCGCCTTGCCTGAGGCAGCGCAAGCGGGGGAGTATTTCTCGACGAGGGTCGGCACGGTGGGGGAGGCGGGGTGGGTGGAGAGGAAATAGGCCGTGCAAGCGCCGACAACGCCACCGCCGCAGACGACCACGCGGCGGGGCGGCGGGGCTGGCGCGCTGGCCATGATGTCGTCGGTCTCCGGATTTGGAGCTGCGGGTGTGTTGAACGGGAGTCGCGAAAACTCAATCCCCTTTGCAAAGCCGCATCGGGATCATTTGCCATTTTTCATTGATTAAAAAGAAGATACCGAGGTTTTGGCCTTAGACCGAATTACAAAGCATTACTCTCGCGGCATTACATTACTCAAAAAATTTGCCCTGTCAGACACCATATGGAAGCCTCTTCTTTAATTTTAGAAACAATCACCCCATCGGCACCGTGGTGTTGCGGAAAACACGAGCATTCCTCTCCTTTTAAATTTCCCACGAGATAAGCATCATTAAAAAGATGAGTGTCCTCCGAAATTGTGAGATGCTACCACCAATCCTTGACAGAACCTACAACCATCCAATCTGCAGGCTGCACATCAACAAGGCCAAGCTAAGTCTTAGGGCCTGTTCGGCAACGCTCCCGCTCCCAGCTTCCGCAACTCCACACATGAAGCTGAGCCGAACGCTCTAGCTCCAGGAAGCTGGAATCGAGAAGCTGGCGACCTGTCTAGTGTTAAAAAGGAGGAGTTCGTGAAGCTCGTATTTTCCAGATCCGCAAAAACGAAGAAGTGGGAGTTGAAGCGAATTACGCCGGGTTGCCACCGCCAAGTGACTGGCAGCATACCGATTCGATTTCTTCCGCGAACTCTTGAAATGGCAGGGCGATGAGAGGCCGCCGGAGATGACGTGGGTAAGATGGGGTGGTTGCCGGCGTGGTTGTGCTCGGGCAGAGGAGCTCCGGCGTGAGCACAGGGGACAGAGATGGCCGGAGGAGGCCGTGACAGGCACGGGGCTGCCGGATCTGCAGCTGCCACTGATGACGACGCAAGAGGAGAGCTTGGGGTCGTCCATGGCGTCGGCTTGGCCAGGGAGACGGAGCAGGTTGGCATGGCGCCGGTCTGCAGTAGCGGGCGGGGCGGCGCCGGTCGAGGCCGGATGTGGAGGCGAGCAGGTCGTTCGGGAAGGCAGAAGAGGCGACGAGCGGAGCAGCTCGGGCACGAGACTCGGGGAGGAGAAGTACATACGGGAGGTTGGGGTGCTCGCGCCAGCGGTGGTGGCGCCATGGCCATTCACGAGCAGAGGAGGGGCGTGCGGGGCGTCCGTCTCTTGTGGGTGGCGGCGCACGGGAGGAGAGATCGAGGGGGTCGGGGAGAGACGAGGTTACAGGCTAGGGTTGTTTTGGGCCCCAACCCGGCCTGCCAATCCCTCCAAGTTGGGCTTATTACTCAAATGGCCTGGCTGCCCCATGCCTAACGACAGAACCTAGAAGCTGCGTGTCGAACGCTTTCTAAATCGCCACCTGAAGCTAGAAGCCATGCGAGAAGCTGGATCTAGGAAGTTTTAGAGAAGCTGGAGAGATTCAGAACAGGCCCTTAGTCATCATCCATACTCTAACGATGTAGCGGCATTGGAATAGGAGGTGTGCAGCCGACTCTTAAACTTGCTTACATAGGGGGCAAAGGTGGCAGTTTGGCCATCCCCTACAATGTAGCCTATTCGCCTTCCAAATCCTATTATTGATAACAAGCCAGGCAAAAAACTTGCATTTGGGGGGAGCCCAGTTCTTCGGCATTGTTGTGTCGACCAAACCAAGGAACTGAGCTTTGTAGGCAGTCGCGGTCGAATAAAGACCATCCTTAGAGAGCTTCCAGGAAATAGAATCTGGCACATCCGGGCGGAGATGAACATGTGAAAACTTTCCCTATAGCTTGACGAACTCGGTAAGATGACTAACATTGGTGATTTCAGCGATATTCACTTTGGAGACCCAGAAGTTGTTCTGCAAAGCTTTGTGGACCGAACAGCCCCTTTTCTTGGATATCTCGAAAATATGCGGTGCAATGTCTTTGGGCTTGATCCCATCTAGCCATGCAGATTCCCAGAAAGAGGCACGAAGGCCATCCCCAACCAACACCTTGGTCGCGGCCGCGAAGATATCTTTATCATTTTCATCACAGGGGTTTCCCAGATGAGCCCAAGGCTTAACCGGAGCCACTCACTCTGCCCAAAGCCATCGGATTCTAAGAGCTGTAGCAAATTTGTCTAGATTCAAAATACCTAGACCACCATGAGCCTTGGACTTGCACACCCGCTCCCAATTGATCTTGCAATTGCCACCAGTGACCTTATCACATCCAGCCCATAGGAAAGCACGTCGAAGGGAGTCAATCTTTTTCATGACCTCAATTGGAAGATTTAGCGCCGTCATGTAATAAATGGCAATGGCTGTGATGACCGACTTGACCAATACAGCTCTTCCCGGAGTAGCCATTAGTTTGCCAAGCTAAGGGGTGAGCTGGGTAGCGATCTTATCTTCGAGCAGCTGGAAGTGGATGCGCTTCAGGCCTTTAACTGATAAAGGCAAACCGAGGTATTTCATGGGGAATGATGAGTGGCTAGCCGGAAAGGAATGCAGGATATCATCAAGGTCTAAGTTTCCACATCGAATTGGAGCAACCAAACTTTTAGAGCAGTTCGTGATCAAACCGGTGACCTCTCCAAACCGCGCAAGGGATTCCGTGAAAAAATTGACATCAGCTTTAATGGGTGCAAGGAACACAGCAGCATCATCCGCAGAAAGCGAGGCACGGATCACCATGGCATTACCACCAAGCAGGTGTAGGTAGCCTTGCTCAGTGGCCTTTCGAAGTATATGGTGAAGAGGGTCGATGGCAAGCACAAAGAGAAGAGGGGACATTGGATCTCCCTATCTCAGCCCCTGGCCAAGCGTGATGGGGCAGCCAAGAACACCGTTGAGCAGAACCCGCAACCACGCGGAGGACAGAAGAGCCGAGACCCTACCCCGAAAACGCGGTGGGAATCCCAGGTGACTTAGCTGTTGGGGAACGTAGCAGAATTTTAAAAATTTTCTACGCATCACCAAGATCAATCTATGGAGTCATCTAGCAACGAGGGAGAGGGGAGTGCATCTACATACCCTTGTAGATCGCGAGCGGAAGCGTTCAAGAGAACGGGGTTGATGGAGTCGTATTCGTCGTGATCCAAATCACCGATGATCCTAGCGCCGAACGGACGACACCTCCGTGTTCAACACACGTACGGAGCGGAGACGTCTCCTCCTTATTGATCCAGCAAGGGGGGAGGAGAGGTTGATGGAGATCCAGCAGCACGACGGCGTGGTGGTGGAAGCAGCGGGATTCCAGCAGGGCTTCGCCAAGCACTACTGGAGGAGGAAGAGGTGTCACGGGAGGGAGAGGGAGGCGTCAGGGCTTGGGGTGCGGCTGCCCTCCCTCCCCCTCTTTATATAGGGCCCCTAGGGGGGGGCGCCGACCCTAGAGATCCAATCTCTAGGGGGGGCGGCGGCCAAAGGGGGGACTTGCCCCGCAAGTCAGGTGGGGCGCCCCCCACCCCTAGGGTTTCCAACCCTAGGCGCAGGGGGAGGCTCATGGGGGGCACACCAGCCCACTAGGGGCTGGTTCCCTTCCCACTTCAGCCCATGGGCCCCTCTGGGATAGGTGGCCCCACCCGGTGGACCCCCGGGACCCTTCCGGTGGTCCCGGTACAATACCGATGACCCCCGAAACTTTCCCGGTGGCCGAAACTGGACTTCCTATATACAAATCTTCACCTCTGGACCATTCCGGAACTCCTCGTGACGTCCGGGATCTCATCCGGGACTCCGAACAACTTTCGGGTTACCGCATACTAATATCTCTACAACCCTAGCGTCACTGAACCTTAAGTGTGTAGACCCTACGGGTTCGAGAGACACGCAGACATGGCCGAGACGACTCTCCGGCCAATAACCAACATCGGGATCTGGATACCCATGTTGGCTCCCACATGCTCCTCGATGATCTCATCGGATGAACCACGATGTCGAGGATTCAATCAATCCCGTACGCAATTCCCTTTGTCTATCGGTACGATACTTGCCCGAGATTCGATCGTCGGTATACCGATACCTTGTTCAATCTCATCATGGCAAGTCTCTTTACTCGTTCCGTAACACATCATCCCGTGACCAACCCCTTAGTCACATTGAGCTCATTATGATGATGTCTTACCGAGTGGGCCCAGAGATACCTCTCCGTCATACGGAGTGACAAATCCCAGTCTCGGTTCGTGCCAACCCAACAGATGCTTTCGGAGATACCCGTAGTGTACCTTTATAGCCACCCAGTTACGTTGTGAAGTTTGGCACATCCAAAGTATTCCTACGGTATCTGGGAGTTGCACAACCTCATGGTCTAAGGAAAGGATACTTGACATTGGAAAAGCTTTAGCATACGAACTACACGATCTTGTGCTAGGCTTAGGATTGGGTCTTGTCCATCACATCATTCTCCTAATGATGTGATCCCGTTATCAATGACATCCAATGTCCATGGTCAAGAAACCGTGACCATCTATTGATCAACGAGCTAGCCAACTAGAGGCTTACTAGGGACACGTTGTTGTCTATGTATTCACATATGTATTACTGTTTCCGGATAATACAATTAAAGCATGAACAATTGACAATTATCATGAACAAGGAAATATAATAATAACCATTTTATTATTGCCTCTAGGGCATATTTCCAACAGTCTCCCACTTGCACTAGAGTCAATAATCTAGTTACATTGTGATGAATCAAACACCCATAGAGTTCTGGTGTTGATCATGTTTTGCTCGTGGAAGAGGTTTTGTCAACGGATCTGCGACATTCAGATCTGTATGCACTTTACAAATATCTATGTCTCCATCTTGAATATAATTCCGGATGGAGTTGAAACGGCGCTTGATGTGCTTGGTCTTCTTGTGAAACCTGGGCTCCTTGGCAATGGCAATAGCTCCAGTGTTGTCACAGAAGAGAGTCATCGGGCCCGACGCGCTGGGAATAACTCCTAGGTCGGTGATGAACTCCTTCATCCAGACTCCTTCCTGCGCTGCTTCGGAAGCAGCTATGTACTCCGCTTCACATGTAGATGCCGCCACGACGCTTTGCTTGCAACTGCACCAGCTGACTGCCCCACCATTCAAAATATACACGTATCCGGTTTGTGACTTGGAGTCATCCAGATCTGTGTCGAAGCTAGCATCGACGTAACCCTTTACGACGAGCTCTTCGTCACCTCCATAAACGAGAAACATATCCTTAGTCCTTTTCAGGTACTTTAGGATGTTCTTGAGCGCTGTCCAGTGTTCCATACCGGGATCACTTTGGTACCTCCCCATCAAACTTATGGCAAGGTTCACATCAGGTCTGGTACACAGCATGGCATACATAATAGAACCTATGGCCGAGGCATAGGGATGACACTCATCTTTTCTCTATCTTCTGCCGAGGTCGGGCATTGAGCTATGCTCAATCTCATACCTTGCAATACAGGCAAGAACCCTTTCTTGGACTGATCCATATTGAACTTTTTCAATATCTTGTCAAGGTATGTGCTTTGTGAAAGACCAATGAGACGTCTCGATCTATCTCTATAGATCTTGATGCCTAATATGTAAGCAGCTTCTCCAAGGTTCTTCATTGAAAAACACTTATTCAAGTAGGCCTTTATGCTTTCCAAGAGTTCTACATCATTTCCCATTAGCAATATATCATCCACATATAATATGAGAAATGCTACAGAGCTCCCACTCACTTTCTTGTAAATACAGGATTCTCCCCAAGTCTGTATAAACCCAAACGCTTTGATCACCTCATCAAAGCGAACGTTCCAACTCCGAGATGCTTGCACTAGCCCATAGATTGAGGGCTGGAGCTTGCATACCTTGTTAGTATTCTCAGGATCGACAAAACCTTCCGGTTGCATCATATACAATTCTTCCTTGAGGAAGCCATTAAGGAATGCCGTTTTGACGTCCATTTGCCATATCTCATAATCATAGAATGCGGCAATTGCTAACATGATTCAGATGGACTTCAGCATCGCTACGGGAGAGAAAGTCTCGTCGTAGTCAATTCCTTGAACTTGTCGATAACCTTTAGTGACAAGTCGAGCCTTATAGATGGTCACATTACCATCCGCGTCAGTCTTCTTCTTAAAGATCCATTTATTTTCTATGGCGTGCCGATCATCGGGCAAGTCCACCAAAGTCCATACTTTGTTATCATACATGGATCCTATCTCGGATTTCATGGCTTCAAGCCATTTGTTGGAATCTGGGCCCGCCATCACTTGTTCATAGTTCAAAGGTTCACCGTTGTCTAACAACATGATTTCCAGGACAGGGTTGCCGTACCACTTTGGTGCGGAACGTGTCCTTGTGGACCTACGAAGTTCAGAAGTAACTTGATCTGAAGCTTCATGATCATTATCATTAACTTCCTCCCTAGTTGGTGCAGGCACCACATGAACATCTTTCCGCGCTGCGCTACTTTCCGGTTCGGAAGGGGTGAGTATCACCTCATCAAGTTCCACTTTCCTCCCACTCATTTCTTTCGAGAGAAACTCTTTCTCCAGAAAGGATCCATTCTTGGCAACGAAGACTTTACCTTCGGATCTGAGGTAGAAGGTATACCCAACGAAGACGCATTTTTCCGATTTGGGTTCGAGCTTTTCAGGTTGAAGTTTCTTAACATAAGCATCGCATCCCCAAACTTTTAGAAACGACAACTTAGGTTTCTTGCCAAACCAAAGTTCATACGGTGTCGTCTCAACGGATTTAGACAGTGCCCTACTTAAAGTGAATGCGGCAGTCTCTAAAGCATAACCCCAAAATGACAACAGTAAGTCGGTAAGAGACATCATAGATCGCACCATGTCCAACAGAGTACGATTACGATGTTCGGACACACCATTACCCTGAGGTGTTCCGGGCGGCGTCAATTGTGAAACAATTCCACAGTTCCTTAGGTGCGTGCCAAATTCGTGACTTAAATATTCTCCTCCACGATTCGATCGTAAGAACTTTATTTTTCTATCACGTTGATTCTCAACCTCATTCTGAAATTCCTTGAACTTTTCAAAGGTCTCAGACTTGTGTTTCATCAAGTAGACATACCCGTATCTACTTAAGTCATCAGTGAGGGTGAGAACATAACGATAGCCACCGCGAGCTTCAACACTCATTAGACCGCACACATCGGTATGTATGATTTCCAATAAGTTGGTTGCTCGCTCCATTGTTCCGGAGAACGGAGTCTTGGTCATCTTGCCCAAGAGGCATGGTTCACACGTGTCAAATGATTCATAATCAAGAGACTCCAAAAGTCCATCTGCATGGAGCTTCTTCATACGTTTGACACCAATATGATCAAGGCGGCAGTGCCACAAGTATGTGGGACTATCATTATCAACCTTACATCTTTTGGCATTCACAGTATGAATATGCGTAACATCACGTTCGAGATTCATTAAGAATAAACCATTGACCAGCGGGGCATGACCATAAAACATTTCTCTCATATAAATAGAACAACCATTATTCTCGGATTTAAATGAGTAGCCATCTCGCATTAAACGAGATCCTGATACAATGTTCATGCTCAAAGTGAAGGAAATATGCCCTAGAGGCAATAATAAAGTTATTATTTATTTCCTTATATCATGATAAATGTTTATTATTCATGCTAGAATTGTATTAACCGGAAACTTAATACATGTGTGAATACATAGACAAAACAGAGTGTCCCTAGTATGCCTCTACTAGACTAGCTCATTGATCAAAGATGGTTATGTTTCCTAGCCATAGACATGAGTTGTCATTTGATCAACGGGATCACATCATTAGGAGAATGATCTGATGGACAAGACCCATCCGTTAGCTTAGCACTATGATCGTTTAAGTTTTACTGCTATTGCTTTCTTCATGACTTATACATGTTCCTATGACTATGAGATTATGCAACTCCCGAATACCGGAGGAACACTTTGTGTGCTACCAAACGTCACAACGTAACTGGGTGATTATAAAGGTACTCTACAGGTGTCTCCGAAGGTACTTGTTGGGTTGGCGTATTTCGAGATTAGGATTTGTCACTCCGATTGTCGGAGAGGTATCTCTGGGCCCACTCGGTAATGCACATCACTATAAGCCTTGCAAGCATTACAGCTAATGAGTTAGTTGCGGGATGATGTATTACGGAACGAGTAAAGAGACTTGTTGGTAGCGAGATTGAACTAGGTATTGAGATACCGACGATCGAATCTCGGGCATGTAACATACCGATGACAAAGGGAACAATGTATGTTGTTATACGGTTTGACCGATAAAGATCTTCGTAGAATATGTGGGAGCCAATATGAGCATCCAGGTTCCGCTATTGGTTATTGACCGGAGACGTGTCTCGGTCATGTCTACATAGTTCTCGAACCCGTAGGGTCCGCACGCTTAAGGTTTTGATGATAGTTTTATTATGAGTTTATGAGTTTTGATGTACCGAAGGAGTTCGGAGTCCCGGATGAGATCGGGGACATGACGAGGAGTCTCAAAATGGTCGAGACGTAAAAATCGATATATTGGACGACTATATTCGGACATCGGAAAGGTTCCGAGTGATTCGGGTATTTTCGGAGTACCGGGGAGTTACGGGAATAGAGGAGAGAGGCCAAAAGGAAGGAGGCGTGCACCCCCCCTTCTGGTCCGAATTGGACAAGGGGTGCAGCCCCCTTTTCCTTCTCCCTCTCCCCCTCTTTCCTTCTCTCCTACTCCGGAAAGGAAAGGGGAATCCTACTAGGACTTGGGAGTCCTAGTAGGACTCCCCACACTTGGTGCGCCCCCTCTAGGGCCGGCCTCTCCCTCCCTCCTTTATATACAGGGGCAGGGGGGCACCTCTAGACACAACAATTGATCTCTTGATCTCTTAGCCGTGTGCGGTGCCCCCCTCCACCATAGTTCTCCTCGATAAATATTGTAGCGGTGCTTAGGCGAAGCCCTGCGACGGTAGAACATCAAGATCGTCACCACGCCGTCATGCTGACGGAACTCTCCCTCGACACTCGGCTGGATCGGAGTTCGAGGGACGTCATCGAGCTGAACGTGTGCTAGAACTCGGAGGTGCCGTAGTTTCGGTGCTTGATCGGTCGGGCCGTGAAGACGTACGACTACATCAACCGCGTTGTTCTAACGCTTCCGCTTTCGGTCTACGAGGGTACGTAGACTCACTCTCCCCTCTCGTTGCTATGCATCTGGTAGATAGATCTTGCGTGATCGTAGGAAAATTTTAAAATACTACGTTCCCCAACAGTGGCATCATGAGCCAGGTCTATGCGTAGATGATATGCACGAGTAGAACACAAGTGAGTTGTGGACGATACTAGTCATACTGCTTACCAGCATGTCATACTTTGATTCGGCGGTATTGTTGGATGAAGCGGCCCGGACCGACATTACGCGTACGCTTACACGAGACTGGTTCTACCGACGTGCTGCGCACACAGGTGGCTGGCGGGTGTCAGTTTCTCCAACTTTAGTTGAATCAAGTGTGGCTACGCCCGGTCCTTGTGAAGGTTAAAACAGCACATACTTGACGAAATTTCGTTGTGGTTTTGTATGCGTAGGTAAGAACGGTTCTTGCTAAGCCCGTAGCAGCCACGTAAAACTTGCAACAACAAAGTAGAGGACGTCTAACTTGTTTTTGCAGGGCATGTTGTGATGTGATATGGTCAAGACATGATGAGTTATACGGTTTTGTATGAAATGATCATGTTTTGTAAAGTTATCGGCAACTGGCAGGAGCCATATGGTTGTCGCTTTATTGTATGAAATGCAATAGCCATGTAATTGCTTTACTTTATCACTAAGCGGTGGCGATAGTCGTAGAAGCAATAGTTGGCGAGACGACAACGATGCTACGATGGAGATCAAGGTGTCACGCCGGTGACGAAGGTGATCATGACGGTGCTTTGGAGATGGAGATCAAAAGCACAAGATGATGATGGCCATATCATGTCACATATTTTGATTGCATGTGATGTTTATCTTATTATGCTTCTTATTTTGCTTAGTTCGACGGTAGCATTATAAGATGATCCCTTACTAAATTTCAAGGTATAAGTGTTCTCCCTGAGTATGCACCGTTGCGAAAGTTCGTCGTGCCGAGACACCACGTGATGATCGGGTGTGATAAGCTCTACGTTCAAATACAACGGGTGTAAGCCAGTTTTGCACACGCAGAATACTCGGGTTAAACTTGACGAGCCTAGCATATGCAGATATGGCCTCGGAACACTGGAGACCGAAAGGTCGAGCGTGAATCATATAGTAGATATGATCAACATAAGATGTTCACCATTGAAACTACTCCATCTCACGTGATGATCGGACATGGTTTAGTTGATTTGGATCACGTGATCATTTAGATGACTAGAGGGATGTCTATCTAAGTGGGAGTTCTTAAGTAATATGATTAAATTGAACTTTAATTTATCATGAACTTAGCCCTCGTAGTATTAGCATATCTATGTTGTAGATCAATAGCTCGCGATGTTGCTCCCCGTTTATTTTTTATATGTTCCTAGAGAAAACTAAGTTGAAAGATGTTAGTAGCAATGATGCGGAATTGTTCCGTGATCTGAGGATTATCCTCATTGCTGCACAGAGAATTATGTCCTTGATGCACCGCTAGGTGACATACCTATTGCAGGAGCAGATGTAGACGT
Organism: Secale cereale; assembly: GCA_902687465.1. Lineage (NCBI taxonomy): Eukaryota > Viridiplantae > Streptophyta > Magnoliopsida > Poales > Poaceae > Secale > Secale cereale. The sequence continues at coordinate 430,701,140 of LR738710.1, read as the reverse complement.
TATGAACGTTTTGACAAAAGCTCGGTATGATTACTACTTGATAGTTTAAGTGCACCATGCTTTATGGCTTAGAACCGGGACTTCAAAAACGTTTTGAACACTACGGAGCATATAAGATGTTCCAAGAGTTGAAATTAGTATTTCATACTCATGCCCATGTCGAGAGGTATAAGACTTCTGACAGTACTTTGCCTACAAGATGGAGGAGAATAGCTCAACCAGTGAGCATGTGCTCAGATTGTCTGGGTACTACAATTACTTGAATCAAGTGGGAGTTAATCTTCCAGATAAGATAGTAATTGAAAAAGTTCTCTAGTCACTATCACCAAGTTAGTAGAACTTCGTGATGAACTATAATATGCAAGGGATGACGAAAGGAATTCCCGAGCTCTTCGCAATGCTGAAGTCGGCGAAGGTAGAAATCATGAAAAAGTATCAAGTGTTGATGGTTAACAAGACCACTTGTTTCAAGTAAACGACAAAGGGTTAGAAGGGGAACTTCAAGAAGAATGACAAGCAAGTTGTCACTCCCGTGAAGAAACCCAAAGCTAAAACTCAAGCCTGAAACTAAGTGCTTCTACTGCAAAGGAAATGGTCACTTGAAGTGGAACTGCCCTAGATACTTGGCGGATAAGAAGGATGGCAAAGTGAACAAAGGTATATTTTGATATACAGATTATTGATGTGTACTTTACTAGTGCTCATAGCAATCCCTGGGTATTTGATACCGGTTCAGTTGCTAAAATTAGTAACTCGAAACGAGAATTGCAGAATGAACAGAGACTAGTTAAAGGTGAAGTGACGATGTGTGTTGGAAGTGGTTCCAAGATTGATATGATCATCATCGCACACTCCCTATACTTTCGGGATTAGTGTAAAACCTAAATAAATGTTATTTGGCATTTGCGTTGAGCATGAATATGATTTGATCATATTTGTTGCAATACGGTTATTCATTTAAAGTCATAGAATAATTGTTATTCTGTTTACATGAATAAAACCTTCGATGGTCATACACCCAATGAAAATAGTTTGTTGGATCTCGATCGTGGTGATACACATATTCATAATATTGAAGCCAAAAGATGCAAGGTTAATAATGATAGTGCACCTTATTTGTGGCACTGCTGTTTAGGTCATAATGGTGTAAAGCGCATGAAGAAACTCCATAGTGATGGACTTTTGGAATCACTTGATTATGAATCACTTGGTGCTTGCGAACCATGCCTCATGGGCAAGATGACTAAAACTCCGTTCTCCGGAACAATGGAGCGAGCAACAGATTTGTTGGAGATCATACATACAGATGTATGTGGACCAATGAGTGTTGAAGCTCGCGGCGGGTATCGTTATTTTCTGACCTTCACTGATGATTTGAGCAGATATGGGTATATCTACTTAATGAAGCACAAGTCTAAAACATTTGAAAAGTTCAAAGAATTTCAGAGTGAAGTGGAGAATCATCGTAACAAGAAAATAAGAGTTTCTACGATATGATCGTAGAGGTAAAATATTTGAGTTAGCGAGTTTGGCCTTCAGTAAAAACAATGTGAAATAGTTTCACTACTCACGCCACCTGGAACACCACAGTGTAATGGTGTGTCCGAACGTCATAACCGTACTTTATTAGATATGGTGTGATCGATGATGTCTCTTACCGATCTACCACTATCGCTTTTGGGGTTATGCATTAGAGACAGCTACATTCACGTTAAATAGGGCACCATCTAAATCCGTGGAGATGACACCGTATGAACTGTGGTTTGACGAGAAACCTAAGCTGTCATTTCTTTAAGTTTGGGACTGCGATGCTTATGTGAAAAAGTTTCAACATGATAAGCTCGAACCCAAATCAGAGAAGTAAATCTTCATAGGATACCCAAAAAGAAACTGTTGGGTACACCTTCTATCACAGATCCTAAGGCAAGGTCTTTGTTGCTAAGAGTGGATCCTTTCTAGAGAAGGAGTTTCTCTCGAAAGAAGTGAGTGGGAGGAAAGTAGAACTTGATGAGGTAATTGTACCTTCTCCCGAATTGGAAGTACATCACAGAAACTCGTTCCAGTGATTCCTACACCAATTAGTGAGGAAGCTAATGATGATGATCATGAAACTTCAGATCAAGTTTCTGCTGAACTTCGTAGATCAACCAGAGTTCGTTCCGCACCAGAGTGGTACGGCAACCCAGTTCTGGAAGTCATGTTACTAGACCATGATGAACCTACGAACTATGAGGAAGCGATGATGAGCCCAGATTCCACAAAATGGCTTGAGACCATGAAATCTGAGATGGGATCCATGTATTAGAACAAAGTATGGACTTTGGTTGACTTGCCCGATGATCGGCAAGCCATCGAAAATAAATGGATCTTCAAGAGGAAGACCGACGCAAACGGTAATGTTACTGTTTACAAAGCTCGACTTGTTGCGAAAGGGTTTCGACAAGTTCAAGGAGTTGACTACGATGAGACTTTCTCACCCGTAGCGATGCTTAAGTCTATCCGAATCATGTTAGTAATTGCCGCATTTTATGAAATCTGGCAAATGGATAACAAAACTGCATTCTTTAATGGATTTATTAAAGAAGACTTGTATATGATGCAACCAGAAGGTTTTGTCAATCCTAAAGGTGCTAACAAAATGTGCAAGCTCCAGCGATCCATCTATGGACTGGTGCAAGCATCTCGGAGTTGGAATATACGCTTTGATAAGTTGATCAAAGCATATAGATTTATACAGATTTGCGGTGAAGCCTGTATTTACAAGAAGTGAGTGGGAGCACTACAACCTTTCTGATAAGTATATGTGAATGACATATTGTCGATCGGAAATGATGTAGAATTTTCTGGAAAGCATAAAGGAGTGTTTGAAAGGAGTTTTTCAAAGAAAGACCTTGGTGAAGCTGCTTACATATTGGGCATCAAGATCTATAGAGATAGATCAAGACGCTTGATAAGACTTTCGATGAGTACATACCTTGATATGATTTTGAAGTAGTTCAAAATGGATCAGTCAAAGAAGGAGTTCTTACCTGACTTGTAAGGTGTGAAGTTGAGTAAGACTCAAAGCCAGACCACGGCAGAAAAATATAGAGAGAATGAAAGTCATTCCCTATGCCTCAGCCATAGGTTCTATAAAGTATGCCATGCTGTGCACCAAACATGTTGTGTACCTTTCCATGAGTTTGTCAAGAGGGTACAATAGTGATCCAGGAGTAGATCACTGTACAGCGGTCAAAATTATCCTTAGTAACTGGATGACTAAGGAAATGTTTCTCGATTATGGAGGTGATAAAGAGTTCGTCGTAAAGGGTTACGCCGATGCAAGCTTTGACACTAAATCCAGCTGACTCTAAGTATCAATCTGGATGCGTATTGAAAGTGGGAGCAATTAGCTAGAGTAGCTCCATGCAGAGCATTGTAGACACATAGACATTTGCGAAATACATACGGATCTGAATGTGACAGACCCGTTGACTAAACTTCTCTCACATAGCAAAACATGATCACACCTTAGTACTCTTTGGGTGTTAATCACATAGCGATGTGAACTAGATTATTGACTCTAGTAAACCCTTTGGGTGTTAATCACATGACGATGTGAACTATCGGTGTTAAATCACATGGCGATGTGAACTAGATTATTGACTCTAGTGCAAGTGGGAGACTGAAGGAAATATGCCCTAGATGCAATAATAAAGTTATTATTTATTTCCTTATATCATGATAAATGTTTATTATTCATGCTAGAATTGTATTAACCGGAAACTTAATACATGTGTGAATACATAGACAAAACAGAGTGTCCCTAGTATGCCTCTACTAGACTAGCTCATTGATCAAAGATGGTTATGTTTCCTAGCCATAGACATGAGTTGTCATTTGATCAACATGATCACATCATTAGGAGAATGATCTGATGGACAAGACCCATCCGTTAGCTTAGCACTATGATCGTTTAAGTTTTACTGCTATTGCTTTCTTCATGACTTATACATGTTCCTATGACTATGAGATTATGCAACTCCCGAATACCGGAGGAACACTTTGTGTGCTACCAAACGTCACAACGTAACTGGGTGATTATAAAGGTACTCTACAGGTGTCTCCGAAGGTACTTGTTGGGTTGGCGTATTTCGAGATTAGGATTTGTCACTCCGATTGTCGGAGAGGTATCTCTGGGCCCACTCGGTAATGCACATCACTATAAGCCTTGCAAGCATTGCAGCTAATGAGTTAGTTGCGGGATGATGTATTACGGAACGAGTAAAGAGACTTGTTGGTAACGAGATTGAACTAGGTATTGAGATACCGACGATCGAATCTCGGGCATGTAACATACCGATGACAAAGGGAACAATGTATGCTGTTATGCGGTTTGACCGATAAAGATCTTTGTAGAATATGTGGGAGCTAATATGAGCATCCAGGTTCCGCTATTGGTTATTGACCGGAGACGTGTCTCGGTCATGTCTACATAGTTCTCGAACCCGTAGGGTCCGCACGCTTAAGGTTTCGATGATAGTTTTATTATGAGTTTATGAGTTTTGATGTACCGAAGGAGTTCGGAGTCCCGGATGAGATCGGGGACATGACGAGGAGTCTCAAAATGGTCGAGACGTAAAAATCGATATATTGGACGACTATATTCGGACATCGGAAAGGTTCCGAGTGATTCGGGTATTTTCGGAGTACCGGGGAGTTACGGGAATAGAGGAGAGAGGCCAAAAGGAAGGAGGCGTGCACCCCCTTCTGGTCCGAATTGGACAAGGGGTGCAGCCCCCTTTTCCTTCTCCCTCTCCCCCTCTTTCCTTCTCTCCTACTCCGGAAAGGAAAGGGGAATCCTACTAGGACTTGGGAGTCCTAGTAGGACTCCCCACACTTGGTGCGCCCCCTCTAGGGCCGGCCTCTCCCTCCCTCCTTTATATACGGGGGCAGGGGGGCACCTCTAGACACAACAATTGATCTCTTGATCTCTTAGCCGTGTGCGGTGCCCCCCTCCACCATAGTTCTCCTCGATAAATATTGTAGCGGTGCTTAGGCGAAGCCCTGCGACGGTAGAACATCAAGATCATCACCACGCCGTCGTGCTGACGGAACTCTCCCTCGACACTCGGCTGGATCAGAGTTCGAGGGACGTCATCGAGCTGAACGTGTGCTAGAACTCGGAGGTGCCGTAGTTTCGGTGCTTGATCGGTCGGGCCATGAAGACGTACGACTACATCAACCGCGTTGTTCTAACGCTTCCGCTTTCGGTCTACGAGGGTACGTAGACTCACTCTCCCCTCTCGTTGCTATGCATCTGGTAGATAGATCTTGCGTGATCGTAGGAAAATTTTAAAATACTACGTTCCCCAACACAAAGCTGGTACTAAATAACAATTATTGAGGTTTAAAACTAATCCCGAAGGTAGATGCAGAGGTAGCGTGCCGACGGTGATCACATCGACCTTGGAACCATTCCCGACGCGCATCGTCACCTCGTCCTTCGCTAGTCTCTGCTTATTCCGCAGCTCCTGCTTTGAGTTACAAATGTGAGCAACTGCACCGGTATCAAATACCCAGGAGCTACTACAAGCGCTGGTAAGGTACACATAATAACATGTATATCACATATACCTTTGACGTTGCCGACCTTCTTATCTGCTAAGTATTTGGGGCAGTTCCGCTTTCAATGACCTGTTCCCTTGCAATAAAAGCACTCAGTCTCAGGCTTGGGTCCATTCTTTGGCTTTTTCCCGGCAACTGGCTTACCAGGCGCGGCAACTCCTTTGCCGTCCTTCTTGAAGTTCTTCTTACCCTTGCCTTTCTTGAACTTAGTGGTTTTATTCACCATCAACACTTGATGTTCTTTCTTGATCTACGCCTCCGCTGATTTCAGCATTGAATGCACCTCGGGAATGGACTTCTCTATCCCTTGCATATTGAAGTTCATCACGAAGTTCTTGTATCTAGGTGGGAGCGACTGAAGGATTCTGTCAACGACTGCTTCATCTGGGAGATTAATTCCCAACTGAGACAAGCGATTGTGCAACCCAGACAATTTGAGTATATGCTCGCTGACAGAACTATTCTCGTCCATCTTACAACTGTAGAATGCGTCGGAGACGTCATATCTCTTGACTCGGGCATGAGCTTGGAAAACCATTTTCAGCTCTTGGAACATCTCATATGCTCCGTGATGCTCAAAACGCTTTTGGAGCCCCGATTCTAAGCTGTAAAGCATGCCGCACTGAACCAGGGAGTAATCATCACAACGCGACTGCTAGGCGTTCATAACGTCTTGGTTCGCTGGGGCGGGTGCGTCACCTAGCGGTGCTTCAAGGACATATGTTTTCTTGGCAGCTATGAGGATGATCCTCAAGTTACGGACCCAATCCGTATAGTTGCTACCATCGTCTTTCAGCTTGGTTTTCTCTAGGAACACGTTGAAATTGAGGACAACATTAGCGTGGGCCATTGGATCTACAAGACATATTGTAAAGATTTTAGACTATGTTCATGACAATTAAGTTCATCTAAACAAATTTAATGAACTCCCACTCAGATAGACATCTCTCTAGTCATCTAAGTGATACATGATCCAAATCGACTAAGCCGTGTCCGATCATCACGTGAGACGGACTAGTCATCAACGGTGAACATCTTTATGTTGATCGTATCTTCTATACGACTCATGTTCGACCTTTCGGTCTTCCGTGTTCCGAGGCCATGTCTGTACATGCTAGGCTCGTCAAGTGAACCCTAAGTGTATTGCATGTGTAAATCTGGCTTACACCCGTTGTATGCGAACGTTAGGACCTATCACACCCGATCATCACGTCGTGCTTCGGAACAACGAACCTTAGCAACGGTGCACAATTAGGGGAAACATAATTCTTGAAATTTTAGTGAGAGACAATCTTATTTACTACCGTCGTTCTAAGAAAATAAGATGTAAAAACATGATAAACATCACACGCAATCAAATAGTGACATGATATGGCCAATATCACTTTGCTCCTTTCGATCTTCATCTTCGGGGCTCCATGATCATCATCGTCACCGGCATGACACCATGATCTCCATCATCGTGTCTTCATGAAGTCGTCTCGCCAAACATTACTTCTACTACTATGGCTAACGGTTAGCAATAAAGTAAAGTAATTACATGGCGTTTTCAGTGACACACAGGTCATACAATAAAATAAGACAACTCCTATGGCTCCTGCCGGTTGTCATACTCATCAACATGCAAACTCATCGACATGCAAGTCGTGATTCCTATTACAAGAACATGATCAATCTCATACATCACATATATATATCATTCATCACATCCTTTTGGCCATATCACATCACACGGCACATGCTGCAAGAACAAGTTAGACGTCCTCTAATTGTTGTTGCAAGTTTTTACGTGGATGCTATAGGTTTCTAGCGAGAACGTTTCTTACCAACGCCAAAACCACAACGTGATATGCCAATTTCTATTTAACCTTCATAAGGACCCTTTTCATCGAATCCGATCCGACTAAAGTGGGAGAGACAGACACCCGCTAGCCACCTTATGCAACTAGTGCATGTCAGTCGGTGGAACCTGTCTCACGTAAGCGTACGTGTAAGGTCGGTCCGGGCCGCTTCATCCCACGATGCCGCCGAATCAAGATAAGACTAGTAGCGGCAAGTAAATTGACATGATCTAGCCCACAACTACTTTGTGTTCTACTCGTGCAAGATACTACGCATAGACCTAGCTCTGATACCACTGTTGGGGAACGTAGCAGAATTTTAAAATTTTCTACGCATCACCAAGATCAATCTATGGATTCATCTAGCAACTAGGGAGAGGGGAGTGCATCTACATACCCTTGTAGATCGCGAGTGGAAGCATTCAAGAGAACGGGGTGGATGGAGTCATACTCGTGGTGATCCAAATCACTGATGATCCTAGCGCCGAACGGACGACACCTTCGCGTTCAACACACGTACGGAGCGGAGACGTCTCCTCCTTCTTGATCTAGCAAGGGGGGGAGGAGAGGTTGATGGAGATCCAGCAGCACGACGGCGTGGTGGTGGAAGCAGCGGGATTCCAGCAGGGCTTCGCCAAGCACTACTGGAGGAGGAAGAGGTGTCACGGGAGGGAGAGGGAGGCGCCAGGGCTTGGGGTGCGGCTGCCCTCCCTCCCCCCTCTTTATATAGGGCCCCTAGGGGGGCGCCGGCCCTAGAGATCCAATCTCTAGGGGGGGGGCAAAGGGGGTGGACTTGCCCCGCAAGTCAGGTGGGGCACCCCCCACACCTAGGGTTTCCAACCCTAGGCGCAGGGGGAGGCCCATGGGGGGCGCACCAGCCCACTAGGGGCTGGTTCCCTTCCCACTTCAGCCCATGGGGCCCTCCGGGATAGGTGGCCCCACCCGGTGGACCCCCGGGACCCTTCCGGTGGTCCCGGTACAATACCAATGACCCCCGAAACTTTCCCGGTGGCCGAAACTAGACTTCCTATATACAAATCTTCACCTCCGGACCATTCCGGAACTCCTCGTGACATATGGGATCTCATCCGGGCCTCCGAACAACTTTTGGGTTACCGCATACTAATATCTCTACAACCCTAGCGTCACCGAACCTTAAGTGTGTAGACCCTACGGGTTCGGGAGACACGCATACATGGCCGAGACGACTCTCCGGCCAATAACCAACAGCGGGATCTGGATACCCATGTTGTATCCCATATGCTCCTCGATGATCTCATCGGATGAACCACGATGTCGAGGATTCAATCAATCCCGTACGCAATTCCCTTTGTCTATCGGTACGATACTTGCCCGAGATTCGATCGTCGGTATACCGATACCTTGTTCAATCTCATCATGGCAAGTCTCTTTACTCGTTCCGTAACACATCATCTCGTGACCAACCCCTTAGTCACATTGAGCTCATTATGATGATGTCTTACCGAGTGGGCCCAAAGATACCTCTCCGCCATACGGAGTGACAAATCCCAGTCTCGGTTCGTGCCAACCCAACAAATGCTTTCGGAGATACCCGTAGTGTACCTTTATAGCCACCCAATTACGTTGTGACGTTTGGCACACCCAAAGTATTCCTACGGTATCTGGGAGTTGCACAACCTCATGGTCTAAGGAAAGGATACTTGACATTGGAAAAGCTTTAGCATACGAACTACATGATCTTGTGCTAGGCTTAGGATTGGGTCTTGTCCATCACATCATTCTCCTAATGATGTGATCCCGTTATCAATGACATCCAATGTCCATGGTCAGGAAACCTTGACCATCTGTTGATCAACGAGCTAGTCAACTAGAGGCTTACTAGGGACACGTTGTTGTCTATGTATTCACATATGTATTATTGTTTCCGGATAATACAATTAAAGCATGGACAATAGACAATTATCATGAACAAGGAAATATAATAATAACCATTTTATTATTGCCTCTACGGCATATTTCCAACATTAGCAGCTCAAAGAGGTAGTCCCATCTAATTAGCAGCCCAAGGAGGTAGTCCCATCTAACTGAGTCGAAGGCCTTTTTAATGTCAAGCTTGAATAGCAGAGCGGGCGTTCTGTTGCGATGGAAACGTCTTGCCAGATTGCGCACAGTGCCTACTGTATACATCCACTATGTATACACTATGTGCCTAGTGTATACATTAAAATATTGACGATGGGGCATTGACAATTTTCTTTGGCATAGCCCTCAGGCCCTAAGTAGGTCAAAATCGATGCCAAATTCTTCTAAAAAAACGGTGCCAAATTCGTTTTTGCATTTTTTGACAGTAGTAGGGCCCCGAAGGACCCAGACTTTCATTAGATAGACACATAGAGAGTACATTTTACACCAGGACCCATGAAAGAAAGAAAATTATAGACCATCCTTGACATATTACAATTAGGACTTGAGATCACGAGAGCATATCCTGTACTCCCAAGCATGCAGTACTCCAGCTGCACCAACCACATCACAACCGTTGGATGGAACATGTAGGTACAAGATGAAGTGTGGACGCCCCATGCGCGAAATTTGCAGAAAACCCCCTATATAAGTACAGAATAATTGTAATAGACCCATATCTAGCTCTAAAAGATGAGCTGCCCAGGTGTGGAACAGAAAAAAAACAGACAAACCATGTATTTGTTTCATGCTGACACATTCAACTGATCCAATACACATATAAAAGATGTGATGCACATGTTTGGAACAGAGATGTATATACGGGGACAGCTCTATGTCACAAATATGGAGTTTCCATGATGACATAAAAAATTCAACAAGTTGATTTATGAAGGCAAAGGTAATTCAAAGAAAATAAATGATTAGTAAGTCCATGAATCAACATTTTGAGCACATAAAAATCAGCACCAGAATTGCAAAGGGGCAATATCAGGTGTATTAAACACCTTTGTCAAATTAGAAGGTAACACGTCAACAACCATCTCGAGATAGCTAATAGTATGATAGTACATGATTTGCCAATGGTACGCATGACAATACACATAAATCTACCATAAAGCACACAACCAGAGTTGCAACCGAAATTTATTACTACAATCCAAGGTACAGCAGATTAGGAGGTGTACATATATTGCACCAGCAGACTCAACTAGCTGTACATATATTGCACCAGCAGATTCAACTAGCCGTAGCAGAAGTGTGTAGCAGATCCATATAGCCATTTTCATCCATTATTTAGCGCAAAGAAAAGGTTGTCCGCTACCAAAGGTTAGGATATGCTACAAAATATGAAACAAGCCAAAGATATACAAACATACTCAACATGTTTTAATCGATGAGGAGACAAATATAAATAACGTTTGGGTTGTCATGTCCGAGATGGTAACTAGAACAATGTATTGATGGTGAACCTTGTCGGACGCTACTTGCTCTGCAAACAAGGAAAGTGTATCGAAAAGTTGACAAAAGACATACTATTAAAATTATGGTTCATTTACCTTTTTCCTTTTGCTAATGGCCTCCTCTGAACCCCTCTTCAATCTCTTACCACTACCCTTCGTGTTTGCAACATCAAGAGGATGAATTTTGATGATGCTTGGGAATGTCGTTCCAATAAAGGATTCAAACTCTTGAACTTTACTTTGATGATTAGCTTTGGTGCAACCCCCAGACATTGCTTTCAAGAAAGTCTGAAATAACCATTTGAATGATGCAATCTTCTCATTTGACAAAAATGCAACACCAAATTTAACACAATATTTGTGATGGTTAACTCCAGTAAAAGGCGCAAATACCAAGTCATACTTGTTGAATCGATATGTAGAGTCGAATGACACAACATCACCAAACAATGAATAGTTCTTTCTACATATACTATCTGCCCAAAAAAATTTGGTCAACTTATTGTTCTCATCTACGTGGTAATCAAAGTAGAACGCTGGATTGGCCTTCTTTTTATTTTCCATTATATCTACTATAAGTTGTCCATCTGCTCCCTTAATTGCTGCCTTGAAATCACGTTGACAGTTTTGTAAGTCATGTTTTGTGCAACCAATGTTTCCTTGCCCACCCTTCTCTATTCTAGGCAAGCGAAAAGTTTTTGATGTGCCAAGCAATGCCTTACTACATGTAAATAGCTTGTTTCTCAAATCAGTAGTTACCTCTCTATTTGACCTAATGAGATGCCTCTTATTTGGTGAGACAAGTTGGTGTTTCTGTGATTCAACAAACCGGACGACCTCATACTTGTTGTCAATTTGCCTCTTCAATCCCATCATAGCCTCACAACCGCATCTGCTTATCTTGATATTTTTTTAGCCTTTTTTCTTTGCATTTCTTGAGTAACTTGACCTATATCCACTGACCTTTCCTTCCTCCAACCTTGTCTTGCACACACAAACTTCTTCCAAACTATTACACCACCCTCTCCTTTATGTTGTGTCCAAATGCGCACAAAGAAGCCAACCTCGTGAGCATACATTCTATAGAATGCCAAACCTGCCTCCCAGCTATCAAATCGCATTCCAATTGAGGGTTGCAGGCTATCATCACACTCAGGCTCGTAAGTTGACCCCTGTGTAAGTATAATATCATGGATTAGCTCCAGAACAGAAATCCATGACATTACTAAGTAATAAACTTACACACACGGGCAGGCTGTTGGCTCTCTTTGGTGTGCTGTAACGATCTTCAACATGTATGTCATGTCCAGTTTGGACCTAGCAAGGTTGTTAGAACATTAGTGAAATGACATCCACATATGAAATGGGGAATATAACAAATAAATACCATGAAGAAGTTGTTGGCATCATCTTCAAGTCCCATCACTGTAGTTGATCCGCCACTCGGAGCAATACTTGACATTGACCCCATTCCCTAGTCGGCTCAAATAAAATTATTAGATATCAAAGCAACTACGAGTTAGCTTGTCATGAGAGCTGAAGCACATTGTAGTCTAAAAAACAACAATTCCATGGTAAAGTGGTGAAGAGAGAAAATATTTGAATGCACTGGCACACATATGTACTAAGGAAAAAGAGTGTTGTAAAGATGCACTACTAGGAAAAGGGCTGCTAGTGGCGCACCTGTTTTCGCTACTAATGGTGCACTACAGGTGCGCCACTAGCACCACACCATTAGATTTTTTACTAATGGCGCACCACTGGTGCGCCATTAGTATCTCGTATACTAATGGCTAGCTCACGGTGCGCCATTAGTATCTGGTATACTAATGGCACACCACATAGAAGTGCGCCATTAGTAACAATTTTTTTTTTAAAAATTTAGATTTAAAAAAAATATATTCTTAATCTCAGGTCACTATGGCTTAATCTCGGGTCAATATGCTTAATTAAAGTCAAATCGCACTCTGTGGTCAAACTTCCTGGAAGGTCACCCATCCTCACACTACTCCAGCCCGAGCATGCTTAACTTCGTAGTTCTATCCAACCCCAGCACCAACTCACTTCACAGGCACTTGTTGATATATCTATCATATCAATCCTATTAAACCTTCTTGATGTCTAGGACTTTGTTCATGTTCATGAGTATGATGAAATTTTGAAAAAATATTTCAAACTTCCCGGTCATATTACGTATCATAGTTTGAAAAAAAATCATTTTTTTTCGAAACCAATTTTTTTTCTGTTACTAGTGGCGCACCTAGCAAACGGTGCGCCACTAGTAAGTTTGATTTTTTTTTTCCATTTTTTCCCTCTAGATCTTAAAAGCCCTGTAACTTTTTTCTGTTAAGTTTTTGGGGATTTTGAAAATGTTTAACGGGGTTCCCCCAATTAAATTCGGATGTAACTTTTCGAGTAGATGATTTTTCATATAAAAAACTTTTTAATCCGAGTTCGTATGCAAAAGTTATGCCCATTTTACAAATTCCAGAGATATTTTGCAAATAAAGTCGAAATTCATATTTGTAAATTTTCCCAACAAGTAGATCACATATCACATGGGAAACTTAGTTTCTTTTGTTTTTTTTGACATTTCCATCATTTTCTTTTTTTTATTTTTAAACTGGAAAGGCTGTCCAGGGGGCATTCGGTGGAATTTTTGGGCCAAGTTAGTAATGGCGCACCGTGGGAGTGGTGTGACATTACTAGTTCAACTAGTAATGGCGCACCACACACATGGTGCGCCATTACTAGTTTTGAAAAAAAATTGAAACAAAATTTGAAAAAAAATAACACTATCCACTGGTGCGCCATTACTAGTTTAAAAAAAATGAAAAAAAATTGTTACTAATGGCGCACCGTGGATGTGGTGCGCCATTAGTATTTGGACACTAATGACACACCAACACATGATGCGCCATTAGTATATAGTAGTGGCGCACCACATGTCTGGTGCGTCATTAGTGGCCATATCATCTATAGCCCTTTTCCTAGTAGTGATGGTGCTAACCAAAAATGTTCTAGTACAACAATAAAAGAATGGCATCTTGCCATTATCATGGACACATAGCATTGCATGAATGTAATACAGTAGAGTACCTTTTTCTAAATAAGAATGAGGAAGGATAAAGAGCTAAGACAGTCAATTCAGTAACCAAAACAACTATTGTTTAGTTCAATGGAATACTGAACAAATAGATAGTGAACCCTCAGAAATTAGTGTAGTCGCAAACATTGTACATGCAGATGAATCTCGGTCTTGCCAACAATCACTTCACCTCCAAGTACTTGAGCAGGTAGGTGAAATTAGTCTGTACTCATGTACAATGGCGGAGCTAGGGCAAGGCTAAATTGGCCGTAAGCCCGCCCAGGATTAGAGAAAAAAAACTTATATTTATATGAAGCATAGCCTCGCATAGCACGCGACAGGCCCGATATAGACCAACAATGGAGATAGAGTGCAAGCACGCAGCACCACAGCATAGCACTCGTTCCTCGAAAAGAAAAAGCACTTAGATGTGGAGCTCTGTTTCCACCCCCACCTCAAAGCGCAACAATCAGCATAAATCACCCGCTGGCTAACGCGGCGCTGGCCGCCAGCCACCAGCGCACTGCACACAGCCGTGCCTCCCACGGTCAGACGCTAGGACGGCCCACCGGCCACCGGCACACAACTCCGCATCAGCTAGCCGGCGAGGTGGCGACTCAGTTGTCCAGCTCCACTTCTCTGAATTCATCAGAATCACTCGATGCAAGTTTACGAGATCTGAATACTTGCAAGTTGCATAGGTGACTGAATTGAAGAAATTGAAATTATTTATGCTCTACGGCCCGCCCAACTATCTTAACGTAGCTCTGCCCATGTACGGTATCAGGTAATTGGTTGCTGAAATTGTACTATACCTAATTGCCCAAATATCTAGTCCAAGTAAAATATAGCAAAAAATCCAGTGATTAATTTCCTGAGCCTCATACAATACAGAGATATCGCCACATTTTTCGAAGATACAATTATCTACATCTCACAACATCAACTTAATGGGAACGATGGATTACAACCAAACGCACAAAATAACACTAGGTTGTAAGATCCAACAACATACCTGAAGAGCTGAGTTTTATTCTCCAGCGTCAATGGATGGCGGAGCTAGGCACCGGATCAGGAAGGGAAGGGGAGAGGGCGAGGTGGAATTGGCGGGGCGGGGATGGGGAGACTTCTCCGCAGGACGTCGGAGCACAATGCGTCAGCGCGGCGGCGACCACGTTCGCCCGGCGTCACTGGTCCGCCGCCGGAGACCCCAAGCCCTACTCTGTTTGTGTTCTTTATGTTCTGATTTGGGGACAGTCGCACACCTGGGAGGTATGTGATGGGAAAATTATGTATGCATCAGGGGGTTGTTTGCAAATTTCCACGGGTGGAACGCTCGGATTGGATCCTATGCCTACATTATGCATCTAACGGTTGTGGTTCACATGGTGCAGCCGGAGCGCACAATCAACGGGAGTACATGCTATTTTCCCTTGAGATCACAAAGCAATATTGCATTTCCGTCGTTGAGGATGGCTTTAGCACCGACTCGAGCCCATCGTCGCCACAGACGAAACCACTTGGTACGATGAGTTGGCCGCGACTCCACCACCGCAAAGCAGGTGCTTACGCGGACCATCCGGGTGCGTGCCGCTCAATCGCTGGCATCCGAAGAGCTTTCGGCTGATATATACGACACATAGTGCCCATACTTATTCCCGCATGGTGGTCAGTGCGAAAAGGCCAGAGGCCTACTCGGATCACATATTCAAACTGTTAGTGTCTTGGGAGCGCGCGGTAATGATCAATGATCCATGAAATGTGGTCCCGTCACCCCGTCTCACGGACTTACGACAAGGGCTAAGAATGCCCAGCCGTGTCGTGTAGAAATCTCGCGGGTTCCCTCCAAGTCAACCCGACTACACATCAACTCGCGGGTACCCTCATGGTCAATCTCTACCGGGGTGGTACTACTTGTCCCTCCGATCATGCAGTAACAGTAACTCTCACGGGTAACCCTCGGGGTCGACCCGTCTTTAACATTGTTCTAGGGGTAAAGTCAAAGTAACCGTGTGTCCAAAACACCAAGGGGGAATCTGATGAATCACCCTCGTTGGATTCCACTTGATGTACTCATCAAGGTGAACTTAGATGAATCAACCTCGATGGATTCCACTTGATGTAATCGTCAAGGTGAACTTAGAGGAATCACCCTCGAGGGTTCACTCTTGATGTGTTGCACGACAGAGTCGTTATCGGGAGTGGTGAAGGAGGAATCACCCTCCGTAGACCATGACCGATTAACTACACAACATAGATCTTATCAGAAGTGTTATACAAGGTATCACCCTCGGCACTCGATAGTAACCCTGCAGTGTCGTGCATCTAAAGGGGGTGTGAGGTGATTTTTCAGGCTCTGGACGTCAATAACGTTGATCGAGTCATCGATCATGAAGCGGGGGCAACAGGGACAAGGTGATGCGGGATGCCTCGGAAACGATCTTGTATGGTGCCAAAGAACTCACAAGGAGCGGCAACAAACTCACTCAAAACTTGTTTCAACAAACTTTGTTTCTCTCGAGTGGCAAGAACAAGAGGAAACACTCTCAGATAAATTGCAGCAGATAACTAGCTTGGTTTACAA
Organism: Secale cereale; assembly: GCA_902687465.1. Taxonomy (NCBI): domain Eukaryota; kingdom Viridiplantae; phylum Streptophyta; class Magnoliopsida; order Poales; family Poaceae; genus Secale; species Secale cereale. Next base: position 430,684,613 of record LR738710.1, on the reverse strand, counting down.
GGACGCAACCCAAACCATGAAACTTGTGAACCTATGAATAATCACAAGAGGGAACCACAAGGATCCTTTATGAATTGAGTGATGGAAATATGCCCTAGAGGCAATAATATAGTTGTTGTTATTTTATATTTCTTATTCATGATAAATGTTTATTATCCATGCTAAAATTGTATTGACCGGAAACTTAAATACATGTGTGAATACATAAACGAATATCGTGCCCCTAGTAAGCCTCTACCAGACTAGCTCGTTGATCAAAGATGGTTAAGGTTTCCTAACCATAGACATGAGTTGTCATTTGATAACAGGGTCACATCATTAGGAGAATGATGTGATGGACAAGACCCATCCGTTAGCTTAGCATTTGACCGTACAGTTTATTGCTACTTCTTTCTTGTATGTCAAATACATATTCCTTTGACTATGAGATCATGCAACTCCCGGATACCGGAGGAATTCCTTGTGTGCTATCAAACGTCATAACGTAACTGGGTGATCATAAAGATGCTCTACATGTATCTCTGAAGGTGTTTGTCGAGTTGTCATGGATCGAGATTAGGATTTTTCACTCCGAGTATCGGAGAGGTATCTCTGGGCCCTCTCGGTAATACACATCATAAGAAGCCTTGCAAGAAAAGTGACTAATGAGTTAGTTGCAAGATGATGTATTATGAAACGAGTAAAGAGACTTGCCGGTAACTAGATTGAACTAGGTATAGAGATACCGACGATCGAATCTCAGGCAAGTAACATACCGACAGACAAAGGGAATTACGTATGTTGTCATAACGGTTCGACCGATAAAGATCTTCGTAGAATATGTAGGAGCCAATATGGGCATCCAGGTTCCAGTATTGGTTATTGACCGAAGAGGTGTCTCGGTCATGTCTACATAGTTCTCGAACCCGTAGGTTCGCACGCTTAACGTCCGTTGACGATATAGCGTTATATGATTTGGCGACCGAATGTTGTTCGGAGTCCCGGATGAGATCACGGACATGACGAGGAGTCTCCAAATGGTCGAGAGATAAAGATTGATATATAGGACGATGGTATTCGGACACCGGAATAGTTTCCGAGTGCACCACGTACTCATCAGGTCAACGGAAAGGGTTTCGGGCACCCCGACAAGTGTATGGGCCTTATGGGCCAAAGGAGGGGACAGACCAGCCCACTAGGGGGCTGGTGCACCCCATCCCTTGGATGGCCGGCCCTAGGGGGGAAGGGGAGGGGCAGCCCCTCCTGCCTTTCCCTCCTCAGGGGAGAAAGGAATGGGGGGGGCACCTCCTCCTTCCTTCCTCCCGCACTCCAAATAAGGAAGGGGGAGGTGCAGGGAAAGGAAGCAGCCCTAGGGCTGCCGCCATGTCTCTTGGGGTGCCCTAGGGGCTACCTCCTCTCCCCCCACATGTATATATGTTGGAAGGGGGCGCCTAGGACAACCACAATATTGTCTTAGCCGTGTGCGGCGCGCCCGTCCAACGTTTACTCCCTCGGTCATATTTTTGTAGTGCTTAGGTGAAGCTCTGCGAAGAGCGCATCACCATCACCATCACCATGCCGTCGGGATGCCGGAACTCATCTACTTCGTCGCCCATCTTGCTGGATCAAGAAGGCGAGGACGTCACCGAGCTGAACGTGTGCTGAACGCGGAGGTGCCGTACATTCGGTACTTGATCAGTTGGATCACGAAGAAGTTCGACTACATCAACCGCGTTGTCTAACGCTTCCGCTTATGGTCTACGAGGGTACGTAGACACACTCTCCCCCTCGTTGCTATGCATCTCCATGGATAGATCATTGCGTGTGCGTAGATTTTGTTTGTTTGTTTTCCATGCAACGTTCCCCAGCAGTGGCATCATGAGCCAGGTCTATGCGTAGATGATATGCACGAGTAGAACACAAAGAGTTGTGGGCGGTGATGGTCGTACTTCTTACCACCAACGTCTTATTTTGATTCGGCACTATTGTAAGATGAAGCGGACCGGACCAATCTTACGTGTCCATGTACACGAGACCAGTTCCACCGACAGACATGCAACTTGTTTTGCATAAAGGTGGTTGCGGGTGTCTGTTTCTCCTACTTTAGTTGAATCGAATTTGACTACAGACGGTCCTTGAAGAAGGTTAAAACAACAAACTTGATAAATCACCATTGTGGTTTTTGCTGTAGGTAAGAACAGTTCTTGCTAGAAGCCCGTAGCAGCCACATAAAACTTACAACAACAAAGTAGAGGACGTCTAACTTGTTTTTGCAGGGCATGTTGTGATGTGATATGGTCAAGACATGATGAATTACACGTTATTGTATGGGATGGTCATGTTTTGTAATATCGACAACCGGCAGGAGCCTTATAGTTGTTTCTTAATTATTGTATGAAATGCAAGCGTCATGTAATTGCTTTACTTTATCGCTGTGAGCTAGCAATAGTTGTAGAAGCAATAGCCTGCGAGATGACCACAACGCAATGATGGAGATCAAGTTGTCGAGCCGGTGATGATGGAGATCATGACGATGCTCTGGAGATGGAGATCAAAAGCACAAGATGATGATGGCCATATCATGTCACATATTTTGATTGCATGTGATGTTTATCCTTTATGCATCTTATTTTGCTTAAAAAGGCGGTAGCATTATAAGATGATCCCGTCACTAAATTTGAAGATAAAAGTGTTCTCCCCCAGTATGCACCGTTGCTATAGTTCGTCGTTTCGAGACACCATGTGATGATCAGGTGTGATATACTCTACGTTCACATACAACGGGTGTAAGACAGTTTTACACACGCGAAATACTTGGGTTAAACTTGACGAGCCTAGCATGTACAGACATGACCTCGGAACACTGGAGACCGAAAGGTCAAACATGAGCCATATAGTAGATATGATCAACATAGGTATGTTCACCATTGATGACTACACCATCTCACGTGATGATCAGACATGGGTTAGTTGATTTGGATCATTTATCACTTAGATAACCCGAGGGATGTTAATTTAAGTGGGAGTTCATTAGTAATTTGATTAATTGAACTTAATTTATCATGAACTTACACTACTGGAATTAGCTTATTTGCCGTCTGCTGGCTGACGGCAAAGAAGGTCTTTGTCGTCCGCTTACAGAAAATGGACGACAAAGAACTGGCTATTGGCAAAGAAGGTCTTTGCCATTAGCCAATTCTTTGTCGTCAGCTGGCGGACGACAAAGATAGAGGTGGCCCCCACTAACGAGCTGATTAAAAAAAACTTAACGACCCCTCTTTTCCGTCTGCTAGCAGACAACAAAGACAAAAAAAGCGCACGACAAAGGTGTGGCGGACGACAAAGAACTAACCTAACTAACGGTCGATCCCCACCACGCCCCTCCATCTCTCTGTTTCTCTCCCTCTCTCATCATCGACGACCACAACCACCACTGCCGCCCCCGCCGCCCGCCGCTGCCCCCACCACCCGCCGCCGCCCCCGTCACCCGGTGCCGCTTGCCCCGTCGCCCCACCACCCCGCCGTCCCCCACC
>LR738710.1:430600178-430680508 GCA_902687465.1 Secale cereale | reverse complement strand
ACCCCGACCCCGACACCCGACCCCGAAACAGCACCCCGACCCAGACACGGCACCCCGACCCCGACACGACACCCACGACACCAAAGGCCGACGGGGTCATATATTTGTGAATTATGAGTTAGGTCATATATTTTTTGATTTTGTTATGAAAAACATCATATATAATTGTGTTGATCGGGTAGATTTAAACATCATATTTTTTTGATTTTGTTATGAAAAACATCATATATTATTATTCATGTCGGTATTTTTTATGTTGTAGTAATTTCGTTTACTCTTTGTCATGGCAGATGTTGAAAGATGGTGGGCGCTAGTCCAGAGCGCTCCGAGGCCCCTTCTTCGTCAGCGCGTGGTGGGAGGTCTTCCATCCCACCTGCACAAATCCGCCGAGCGTTGCTAGACAGTATGGCGACACCCTCGGGCCCTTCTTCGTCGACCGCGGTGCCCAACAGGGGACGAGGTAAGGGAGGGAAGAAGAGAGGAGTTGGAGCACGTGGTCGCGGGAGAGGAGGTAGGGTGACTGCTAGGGTGCCTTCCTCACCGCCACCCCCAGCTGTTTCACCCGAGCACGTGACTGCTAGGGTGCCTTCCTCGTCGGCACCCCCAGCTGTTTCACCCGAGCACGTGACTACTTGGGTGGACTCGTCCGAGGAGGAGGCTACACGGACTCCGGTCCACGAGCCTCGGGTCCACGGGCCTTCGGCCCATGAGACCTTGGACGAGCACACGTATGGATGGGGTACCTGGCCGGATCAGCCTGAGGGTCCGAGTGGCCATGCTGATGATGGCGGGGAGCCGACTGATATTGAGGAGGAGGGGGCACCATCTACCAGCGTGGTTGTACACGGCTCCCGCCCGTGTCGGCGACCCGCGAGCAGAGGTGGTTGATTTTCCCTGATGGGGAGAGGTAAGTGCATTTAATCTTTTTGTACCTTCTGCATTCATGTTTCTTCAAATATCTAATGCGTTGGCCTTGTCATGCTGCAGGGGTTGGGACCACGATGAGAAGGTCCGCTGGCCCAACTCCGTCCTTGGAGTGCTTTGCCGGCAAAACTTCCCGGGGTTTGTCACGTTGCGTGGTGACGGTCGGCTTCTAGAGCTTGGATTGAGCTGGGAGCACTACTTGGCTGCCCCGGCCCCGCCGGGTGAGATTATCGACAGTGTCTTGTGCGATAAGAGGGCGTATGTGGTGATCAGAAAGTTCTGGGTAATTTCTCCTTTACAAAATTTAAAATCTTAAACTAGCTAGTTATTAATTGTACTAATCAATATTGTCTCATTTAATTGCAGACATTCTACAGGTGTGAGGAGGGATAGGAGGAGGCCGAGGCAAAGGTTATCGATGACGTCTGCCCGCGCCTACTACAGATTTTATGGCACGAGGTTCGGGTGCAGGCTGTTCGAGACTACTACGCCTTGCGTGGTATCAAGAAGCCCAAGCCGGCGTGCCGCGAGAAGTTCCTGAATAAGGAGCAGTACATGAAGGTAATTCTGAAGGCCTTGTACTTACTTCCTTCATTTAGTAATTCATAGCCGTAGCGCTCAAGTTTCTATTTGCTAACTTAGGCGCCTCCGAGATGGTGTGCGGATCGGATGGATTGTTGGGAGGTGTTGGTCAATGAGTGGTGCTCAAAAGAATGGCTAGCCGTCCACAACGCGGCCAAGGACAAACGTGCCCAAATAGAAGGTGTGCCACACCATCAAGGCAGCTCCAACTTATATCAGTACGGGCCGCGTTGTGGTTTCCTTCATGATTCATGCAATTCATTCATCATGCTAGCTTGAGCCCTTTAGTTACTAATTTACTTTGTTTCTCTCTTTCAGGCACGCTACAATAAGGCGGATAAGGTGCCAGAGGTGCACGACCTCTATGCCATGGACCATACTGCCTTTTACAAGAAAGTCAAGGCATTCTCTCCGTCTGACCTCGATGATGCAAACAACTTCACCAACATCTCCTCCCATGACAAGATCGTGAAATATAGAGATCAGGGGAAGGGGAGGAAAGGGGAGGACTTTAACCCGAGCCAGGGTCCCATTGATCCAGAGTTGGTGATGATAGCTGGTGGCGGGAGGTCCATGGATCGATAGCCATTGGATATGGACTTATCCGTTGTCCTAGCACTCTCCCGGAGATCAAGGCGCGCCAGTCGAGATCCGCTCTTGAGATAAGGCCTCGTGAACGGCCAGTCCAACTCGCCTTCAAGGTTATATATACGTACCCAGCTATCTTTCTCCATTACATTGTGTGCGCTTCCATAAATGATTACAAATGCTAACGAAGAGTGGTGTTGCACGCTGCTATACAGAGTGAGAGAGATAGAACGGGGAAACTTCTGGCGGAGGCGGCAGAGAGGCAGCGGGAGTTGGAGGAGAGGACGACAAAGATGTTGGAGGAGGAGAGGGAACTGAATGACATGCAGGCAAGGGCCATGTATGAGCTCCTTGTGGTAAGTTTCTTCTGCTCATTAGCAAAAACATTCATGTAGTGTTTGTCTCATTACTAACTAGTATGACTGAGTCGTCAAAACCAAATGTGCAGTGTGTGTGCGAGAAGTCCGGTCAGACCGCTCCGCCGATGACACAGATTGCTCCTGGGACCACGGTGAGTTTAATTTGAATGGACATTACTTGCTAGTCTTAACATTTGAGTGTCATCATGCTAACGAGACATTGGAAATGATCTTTGGTGCAGCGTAACTCCAGACAAGCATCGCACGATCCTTCTCCAGCTACCGGCACAAGCCAGCCCGCTCCCACACCTCCATGATCACGGTAAGTTTCTCTAGTGTTTTACTTGACAAATGCATAAAGACCTAGACTTAGCTTTATTTCCTCCAAAATGACTTAATAAGCTTACTGACCTCCAAAACCATCCATTTTACCTAATTTAGCTCTAAAACGATCTATACTTAGCTTTGTTTCCTCCAAAATGACCAAAGTTAGCTCTAATATGCTTAGTTAACTAGGTTAGCTCAATAATGACATGTACTTAGCTTACTTTTGTCAAAAATGGCTTATGTCAAAAATGGCATAATTAGCTTAGTTAGCTCATAAACGATCCATTTTACCTAAGTTAGCTCTAAAATGATCCATTTTACCTTAGTTAGCTCATAAACGATCCACTTTACCTAAGTTAGCTCTAAAATGACCCATTTTTACCTTAGTTAGCTCATAAATGATCCATTTTACCCAAGTTAGCTCTAAAATGACCCATTTTACCTAGGTTAGCTCCAAAATGATCCATTTTACCGAGGTTAGCTCTAAAATGACCCATTTTACCTAGGTTAGCTCCAAAATGACCCATCTTACCTAGGTTAGCTCTAAAATGATGCATTTTACCTAAGTTAGCTCATAAACAATCCATTTCACCTAGGTTAGCTCATAAACGATCCATTTCACCTAAGTTAGCTCACAAACGATCCATTTCACCTAGGTTAGCTCATAAATGATCCATTTCACGTAAGTTAGCTCATAAACAATCCATTTCACCTAAGTTAGCTCATACATGATCCATTTCACCTTAGTTAGCTCATAAACGATCCATTTCAACCAAGTTAGCTCATAAATGATCCATTTCACCTTAGTTAGCTCATAAATGATCCATTTCAACTAAGTTAGCTCATAAATGATCCATTTCACCTAAATTATCCATTTCACCTAAGTTAGCTCATAAATGACATATACTTCTTCTTCTAGTCTTCTTCTTCTAGTCACATTTTTCTAACTTTCTTATTTGCCATTTTGAAGATTTCATTCACTTCACGGAAGCTAGCTTGCTATGATGGAGTGCTTGTTTTTTCTTTCATTCTCTTCTAGTATTCTTCTAGCTTGCTATGATGGGACTTGCTATCTTGATGAAACTTTGCATGGTAATATGTATGGATGGAACAATGTGTATGTGCAACTTGCTATGTATGAATGGATGGAACTATATATGTATGAACTTGCTATGTACTTGCTATGTATGAACTTGCTATGTACGATGAACTTATGTGCTGGATATGTCATATGTTTGCTGTGAAATAGCCCTGTGAAATATATATATATATATATATATATATATATATATATATATATATATATATATATATATATATATATATATATATATATTTGTCATATATATTTGCTGAGAAAATTGTTGGATTAAAAAAATAGAAAAAAGAGGCAATGCAGACTCTTTGCCGTCCGCCGCGGACGGCAAAGAAGCCACGTGGGAGCCACCTGGGTTTCCTTTGAAGCTGACTCATTTGGTCAGTTTGCCTACAGGGGCAGACAGCAAAGGCCTGATACCCTTTGCCGTCAGCCGCGGACGGCAAAGATTGTCGTTAGCCACCTAACGGACTAACAATGAATTTATTGCCGTCGACTTTCTTTGTCGTCAGCCGCTGATGGCAAAGGCCCCTTTGCCGTCCGCTGCAGAAAGCAGACGACAAAGAAGGTCTTTATCGATCCTATCTTTGCCGGCAGCTTTTGCCGTCCGTGGCAGACGGCAAAGGCCTTTGCCGTCCGCCATCCCTGCCTTTGCCGTCTGCCTTGGCGGACGGCAAAGTAGATGATTCCTGTAGTGTTAGTCTTATAGTTTTTGCATATCTATGTTGTAGATCAATGGCCCATGCTATCGTTCCCTTGACTTTTAATGCGTTCCTAGAGAAAGCTAAGTTGAAAAATGATGGTAGAAACTACACGGACTGGGTCCGTAACTTGAGGATTACCCTCATTGCCGCACATAAGAATTATGTCCTTGATGCACCACTAGGTGACGGACCTGCTGCAGGAGCTGAAGCAGATGTTATGAACGTCTGGCAAGCTCGATCTGATGACTACTCGATAGTTCAGTGTGCCATGCTTTACGGCTTAGAACCGGGACTTCAAAGACATTTTGAACGTCATGGAGCATACGAGATGTTCCAGGAGCTAAAATTGATATTTCAAGCTAATGCCTAGGTTGAGAGATATGAAGTCTCCAACAAGTTCTATAGTTGCAAGATGGAGGAGATAGTTCTGTCAGTGAACACATACTCATAATGTCTGGGTATCATAATCACTTGACTCAGCTGGGAATTACTCTTCCACCTGAGAGTGTTATTGACAGAGTTCTACAATCACTGCCACCAAGCTTCAAAGGCATCGTGACGAACTATAATATGCAAGAGATGGATAAAACATTCCCCGAGCTCTTCACGATGCTGAAATCGGCAGAGGTAGCAATCAAGAAGGAGCATCAAGTGTTGATGGTTAACTAGACCACTAATTTCAAGAAAAATGGCAAAGGAAAGAAAGGGAACTTCAAGAAGAACGGCAAACAAGTTGCCACTCCTGTGAAGAAACTCAAAGCTGGACCTAAGCCTGAAACTAAGTGCTTCTACTGCAAATAGAGTGGCCACTGGAAGCGGAACTGCCCCAAGTATTTGGCGGATAAGAAGGATAGCAAAGTGAACAAAGGTATATTTGATATACATGTTATTGATGTGTTCCTTACTAGTGCTCATAGCAGCGCCTGGGTATTTGATACTAGTTCGGTTGCTCATATTTGTAATTTGAAACATGAACTGTGGATGAAACGAAGATTGGCTAAGGACGAGGTGACGATGCACGTCGAGAATGGTTCCAAGGTCGATGTGATCGCCGTCGGCACGCTACCTCTAAATCTACCCTCGGGATTAGTTTTAGACCTAAATGATTGTTATTTGGTGCTTGCGTTGAGCAAGACCATTATATCTGGATCTTGTTTAATGCGAGACGGTGAGACGGTTACTCATTTAAATCAAAGAATAATGGTTGTTCTATTTATACGAGTAATATCTTTTATGGTCATGCACCCTAGAGGAATGGTCTATTCATGTTGAATCTCGATCGTAGTGATACACATATTCATAATATTGTTGCCAAAAGATGCAAAGTTGATAATGATAGTGCAACATACTTGTGGCACTGCCGTTTAGGTCATATTGGTGTAAAACGCATGAAGGAACTCCATGCCAATGGACTTTTGGAATCACTTGATTATGAATCATTTGATACTTGCGAACCATGCCTCATGGGAAAGATGACTAAAACTCCGTTTTCCAGAACAATGGACTGAGCTAATGACTTATTGGAAATAATACATACTAATGTATGCGGTCCGATGAGTGTTGAACCACGCGGCAGGTATCATTATTTTCTCACCTTCACAGATGATTTGAGTAGGTATGGGTATATCTACTTGATGAAACACAAGTCTGAAACATTGGAAAAGTTCAAAGAATTTCAGAGTGATGTAGCGAATCATCTTAACAAGAAAATAAAGTTTCTACGATCTAATCGCGGAGGCGAATATTTCAGTTACGAGTTTGGCCTTCATTTAAAACAATGTGGAATAGTTTCACAACTCACGCCACCTAGAATACCACAATGTAATGGTGTGTCCGAACGTCGTAACCATACTCTATTGGATATGGTACATTCTATGATGTCTCTTAACGATTTGCCTTTATCATTTTGGGGTTATGCATTAGAGACAGCTGCATTCATGTTAAATTGGGCACCATATAAATCCGTTGAGACGACACGGTATGATGGTTTGGCAAGAAACCAAAGTTGGCGTTTCTCAAATTTTGGGGTTGCGACACTTATGTCAAAAGGCTCCAGCCTGATAAGCTCGAACCCAAATCGGAGAAGTGCGTCTTCATAGGATACCGTATTGGGTACACCTTCTACCACAGATCCGAAGGCAAGATCTTTGTTGCTAAGAATGGGTCCTTTCTAGATAAGGAGTTTCTCTCGAAAGAAGTGAGTGGGAGGAAAGTAGAACTTGATGAGGTAATTGTACCTTCTCTCGAATTGGAAAGTAGCTCATCAGAGAAAACCATTCCCGTAATGCCTACACCAACTAGAGAAGAAGCTAATGATGATGATAATGAAACTTCGTATCAAGTTACTACTGAACCTCAAAGGTCGACCAGAACACGTACCGCACCAGAGTGGTATGGTAACCCTGTCCTGGAAGTCATGTTGTTAGACAACGGTGAAACTTTGACCTATGAAGAATCTATGATGAGCCCAGATTATGAAAAATGGCTTGAGACCATGAAATCTGAGATAGGATCCATGTATGAGAACAAAGTGTGGACTTTGGTTGACTTGCACAATGATTGGCAAGCCATAGAGGATAAATGGATCTTCAAGAAGAAGACTAACGCCGGTGGTAATGTTACTATCTACAAAGCTCGACTTGTCGCAAAGGTTTTCGACAAGTTCAAGGAGATGACTACGATGAGACTTTCTCACCTGTAGCGATGCTTAAGTCTGTCCGAATCATGTTAGCAATTTCCGCATTTTATGATTATGAAATCTAGCAAATGGTTGTCAAAACTGCATTCCTTAATGGATTTATGAAAGAAGAGTTGTATATGATGCAACCAGAAGGTTTTGTTGATCCTAAATGTGCTAACAAAGTGTGCAAGCTCCAGCGATCCATCTATGGGCAGGTGCAAGCATCTCGGAGTTGGAATATATGCTTTGATGAGGTGATCAAAGCATATGGCTTTATACAGACTTACAGTGAAGCCTGTATTTACAAGAAAGTGAGTGGGAGATCTGTAGCATTTCTGATATTATATGTGGATGGCATATTGTTGATTGGAAATGATGTAGAATTTCTGGATAGCATAAAAGGAACTTGAATAAGAATTTTTCTACGAAAGACCTCGGTGAAGCTACTTATATATTGGGCATCAATATCTATACATATAGATCGGGATGCGTAATAGGACTTACAAATCACATACCTTGACAATGTTTTGAAAAAGTTCAAAATGGATCAGTCAAAGAAAGAGTTCTTGCCTGTGTTAGAAGGTGTGAAACTGAGTCAGACTCAATGCCTGACCACTTCAGAAGATAGAGAAACTGAGTCAAAGAAAGAGTGTAGTTTTGTGGAAACTACACTCTTTGGAGCAACATTTTCCTTTCTATTGGCCCAGCATTCACACAAAAGGTATCGCCCTAAACAAAATGCACAGGTTCATCCGTAATTCAGTTTCTCCTCATATCAAATCTTTTATTACTTCCTGAACCACTATTCGACTCTCAATTTCCAAAGGTGCTTTACTACAGATGCTACCATCCACATAGTTTGGTATGGTTAAGCATTCCTTCTATCTTTATTTATTAGTCCTAGCTAAGGATACTCTAGTGGAATTGTGCAATGTGATTCTTGAAATCATCGATCTTTCTCTTCATCATGGTGGCCGTGTGCTTCTCCATCATCTCTGCGTGAACTCCACGCAGGCATTCCCGAGTGTGACGAAGTCTTGCTTCATGTATTTCTCCAATCTGACGTATGGCCTCCATAGCAGCTTCACGAATAGAGTCGAAGAATGTTGTTCGTGGTACTCGGGAGATGAAAAAGTATTGACCCATAGTCTTTGGGCAAACTCCTTTCACACAGTGGAGGTGTACCTCCACGCACCAAAGTTCAACTCTATTCTCCATGAAGGGATAACCCTTGTAAACTGCATCTCCTTCAAGGTGAATATGCTTCATCATGTCTTTCAGATCTTTAGTTAATCTTGATCGCTAGTCAGGGTCATGATCGTTTCCGAGCCCTTGATAAAATACTCATAAAGGGTTGTCATCTGTAGGTATAAGACAGAAGGGGTACTCAGGATATGGTATGTATTTTCCTTGGGTGAAAAATGTGGCTGTTTTTTCGAGAAAGGTTTGGGGTCCGCTTGTTCATGGGTTCTAGGTTTTAGTCTGGGTGAGATAGAAACAGAGGCACTCACAATCATCCAACAACTCATAATATTTCCTTCTTAGATTCCAAAAATATCAACTTCTATTGCTTCACAAACTATTACAATGTTCTTAACTCAACTTAACATCGTAATAAAAGTGTATTCCACATTTAGCTACATGCTTCATTCTAATATCCAGATATCAACTACTCTGCTCAATCTTTCCTCTGGTCTGAACCTTCTCTGGCAAAATGCCCTACTTCATTGCAGCGTAAACTAATGACATTAGACAAATCTAGTGACTTCATGGTGACTATCTTGGTTCACTGAGTTCTTGGCTTCCTCGTTGGGCGTTTGTTAGCGTAATGTCCTAAATCATTGCACCTGTAGCATGTGATGTGACTCAGGTCCTTTTTCACAGAAATTGGGTTGTTCCGGGGACACACGATCTTTCTCTTCCTCGACTTCTTTGTTCCTATCAGGGCTTCTGTTTCCTGTGGGTCATACTCAAATTCCACTGTCGGAAATTCTACTAGATACTCCCTCGAACAATGCTGGGAAATGTGTGCTTCTTCTCCACATGAATAGCATGACTTGGTGCAAAGTTTAATTAAGTCTTCTTCGTGTGTGCCCTCCACATCTTCCTTCATCATAGGTTCTTCTAAACTTTCCACGAGGGCTTCTTTCATTGCTTCTTTTTTCTGCTGGATAGTTCATTGTACCATGGGATAAATGTGATACTAAGCAGTGGGTAGTCCCTTCACACAAGAAACAAGTAATCTGCCTAGTTGGGCATTCCTCAGCCGGGTGACTTTCTTCACAATTAGGGCATTCATCCTTGTGCTCCTCTTGGGTGTGTCCTATTTCTCCACAAATCCTGCAGGCACAAAGTTTCTTCTTCTGGTTGTCACCATACTTTCGGACGAGACAAGATTCTAACAGAGTCTTCTTGAATTCCTCCCAACTTTTTACTCCACTACTTCCTTGTATGGCTTGATGCATTTTCCACCATGTTGTAGCACTTTTTGTGAAGTACTGAAGAGCGTATTGAACTTCATTCTTCCTTGCAATCAATTTTTTCCTGAAGTGATCCTCAATGTTTTGTATCCATAGCTCTGCCTCCGGCTGGGTCATCGGTCCAGAGAATACAAGTCTATTTTCATTCATCCTATATTAGGTCCAAGGGTTTTGGGATGAGATTCGGGTGATGGAGAGATACACTCAATACAACCAATAGTTTTGAAAAGACAGTTTTATTTTGTAGCCGTCGGAAAAAACATCAAACAAAACGACGGCTCACCATCGTCGCATCTAACGTAGGTACATAATAGGGGTTTGGTCTTCTATAAGTCAATGTCTCTTCAAAGTCATCAAATATTCAAATCTTCGGAGTATCCACTGTTGTAGCTTCAACACTTCTAGTGTATGGTGAAATCCTCTTTACTCCGAAGTGGTCCAAATGGAAAAGGGTATTGTCTAACTATTTAAGGTAAAAGGGAAGATTTGACAAAGCTCGGAAGAGAAGAGAGGTATAGAATCTTTTTGAAAAGAAAGTTTTAGAGAAATCCTTTCCTTCGGGCTTTCCTGTTTCTAGGGTCACATCCTACAGTCAACATGCGCTTTGATACCATCTTGTAGCGACCCGACCCGAATGGATCAAGTCTCTGTTCTTAAGTGTCATCCCTGGATCGGTATGCTGACACAGACAGTACTCGAGGATTTATAACAGAGGTAAATCACATGTATTAAGTAACGTAAACACCATTACCTCAATATATAGGAAGTAACAAAGGTTGTGGAGTTCCATCAACACCAACGGCAAAGTTGAGTGTAGACAGCGCAACCCTAACATAACACTTACTCGTCGAATAATTCCTGCAACATGAGACGTTGCAGCCATGTAGGTCGGGTCAATGAATGTACTGGCAAATTCACACCAAAGAATAACGATGAACAATATCTATCACTACATGCATGTTTGGCTGGTGGAGGCTGTAAGATTTATTTTTGCATAAAGCTATTTTTTACCTACAACAAAAGAATAGATTTATTTTACTACTCAGTTCAGTTAAGCAAATATTGAGAATGGTACCCCCATCTCAAATCCCCAAGTTACCAAATTAATAACCCCACAATTTTTATTAGATCAAGTGATGAGATCAACAAATAATCCACTTCTAGATACTCAAAGATGTCCATAACCGGGGACACGGCTACTCATGAATAGTTTGTACACTCTGCAGAGGTTTGTGCACTTTTCCCCACAAGACTCGATCTTCTTCGTTTGATTTCTTGCACTACATGGTGTTTGTGAAACGGATTACCGAGACATAGTCTTTCAGAAGCATTAACTCTTAACCCTGGGTAGACCATACCACCTACATCCGCTGCATCTGCTAGTCTACCACGGAAAGAGGTCACACAACATACTCAACTATGCGAGAGCTCATAACGGCTTGTGGCTGCACACGGAAGTTTTTAGGCATGAATGATATATGATCCCTTTGAGCCTGGGTGGCATTCCATGGACAACACTGGTATATCCCTAGGTGTCCGTGCAAGCCACCGGTCCATCCCCAGGGTGCCCTGGCAAACCACTGGTCCATCCCCAGGGTGCGACAACCAATCCACCCAGATGTGTATTAAATTTCCACCTTAAAGTTTCCCTTAGTTAAATATCACTCTCCCATCTTTCATGAAATCACTCATACCAATCCACGTCTACAAGCATGGCTAATAAATAGGTAACAAAGCGTTTATTCCCTTGGGTTGATCTCAAGTCATTAGGTTCCTACCTCATGAACTACAAAGCATCATATTATGTAACCAGTCCTACTCATGCAAGTGTTTGAGGATATAACTAATGTAATAAAACTGGGTATTGGAAAGTATGATCAAATTATGAACTTGCCTTGTACTGTTGATGTTATTCTTCGCACTCTTAAATCGTGATAAATCTACTCATCACACTCCGACCAATCTAACGTAAGCAAGCAATAGTAACCACACATAAGCAGTTACTCGGAAAACTTCAAAACAAGCAAATAACTCTTGCAACAGAAAACAATTTCTTACAGTACCAAAATTAAGTGAATTTGGCCTTATCAGAAAGTTTAGGTCAAGAGCTTCGATTTGCAAAAAGAATCAACTAATTCGGAGTTATAAAACTCAAGTTATGATAAAAACAAGTTTAAATCAAAACTAGTTGAATTCAAATTTTAAAACTTTTAAAAACATGTTTAAGTTGGTTACCTGGATAGAGGGGTTCATTACGAAGAAGTGGGCGTTGGTTTCGTTGGATTTGGGCATTCGACTAAAAAGGTGTGGCCGTTTGAAAATGAGGGACTATACTGAAAAAGTTTTAACTACAAATAAGTCCATGGCCGAAAACTAAAAGAAAAAAGAAAAAAAACTACCGAATGAACGTTCGCTCTTAAGACCTAAACAGAGAGCGTTTTCTGAATAACTAAACTAAAAAAACATAAACAAAAACCGAGGAAAAACGGGGCGGTTTCATACCGTCGGTGGCTTTCATCGAAAAACCGGCGGGCGGCGGCTGGCTCCGGCAACTCCAGCGACGAAGGTGTCGGTGGCGGGGCGTCGGCAGCACGGGGGCGTCGGCGGGGGTTGAGAGCGAGGCGCGGGGCGAGGGGCGGCTATGGCGGTGATGCAGTGCAGTGGCAGAGAGATGCGCGCGACGGAGGGGCGAGAATCGCGCGGCTCGGCGGCGAGCGGCAACGGCAGGCGATAGCGTGCGAGATGCGAGGAGGAGAGGCCCTGGGGCCTCGTCCTTTTAAAGGCGGGGTCCGGGTAGCGCCGACTTGGGGAAGGGGGCGGCCGGAGGCAGGCGGTGCTCGGACTCCGGCGAGTCCGGGTCGCGCACGGGAGGAGAAGGCGGCGACGCTGACGGGAACTAACCCGGATTGATGCAAGGAGTTCGGTCCGGAACCCCCTGATACGTATCCAACGTATCTACTTTTCCAAACACTTTTGCCCTTGTTTTGGACTCTAACTTGCAAGATTTGAATGGAACTAACCCGGACTGACGCTGTTTTCAGCAGAATTGCCATGTTGTTGTTTTTGTGCAGAAATAAAAAGTTCTCAGAATGACCTGAAAATCAACAGAGACTTATTTTGGAAAATATAAAAAATATCTGCGGAAAGTTCCAGTCCAGGGGGCCCACACCCTATCCACGAGGGTGGGGGCGCGGCCCCTCCCCCTGGGCGCGCCCCCTACCTCGTGGGCCCCCTGTTGCCCCACCGGCGTACCCCCAAACTCCATATATTCACTTTCGGGGAGAAAAAAATCAGGGAGGAAGAATTATCTTGTTTTACGAGACGAAGTCGCCGCCAAGCCCTAATCTCTCTCGGGAGGGCTGATCTGGAGTTCGTTCGGGGCTCCGGAGAGGGGAGATCATCGCCATCGTCATCATCAACCTTCCTCCATCACCGATTCCTTGATGCTCACCGCTGTGCGTGAGTAATCCCATCGTAGGCTTGCTGGATGGTGATGGGTTGGATGAGATTTACCATGTAATCGAGTTAGTTTTGTTAGGGTTTGATCCCTAGTATCCACTATGTTATAAGATTGATGTTGCTATGACTTTGCTATGCTTAATGCTTGTCACTAGGGCCCGAGTGCCATGATTTCAGATCTGAACCTATTATGTTTTCATGAATATATGTGTGTTCTTGATCCTATCTTGCAAGTCTATAGTCACCTACTATGTGTTATGATCCGGCAACCCCGAAGTGACAATAATCGGGACCACTCCCGGTGATGACCGTAGTTCGAGGAGTTCATGTATTCACTCTGTGTTAATGCTTTGGTCCAGTATTCTATTAAAAGGATGCCTTAAAATCCCTTAGTTTCCACTAGGACCCCGCTACCACGGGAGAGTAGGAAAAAAGATGTCATGCAAGTTCTTTTCCATAAGCACGTATGACTATATTCGGAATACATGCCTACATTACATTGATGAACTGGAGCTAGTTCTGTGTCACCCTAGGTTATAACTATTACATGAGGAATCACATCCGACATAATTCTCCATCACAGATCCAATGCCTACGAGATTTTCACATATTGCTTGTTGCTTATTTACTTTTCCGCTGCTGCTATTACAAAAACTACAAAAACACTACCGTTACTTTTATTGCTGTTACCGCTATTTCCATATTACCTTGCTACAAAACTACCTTGCTGCAGATACTAAGTTTCCAGGTGTGGTTGAATTGACAACTCAGCTGCTAATACATAAGAGTATTCTTTGGCTCCCCTTGTGTTGAATCAATAAATTTGGGTTGAATACTTTACCCTCGAAAACTATTGCGATCCCCTACACTTGTGGGTTATCAAGACTATTTTCTGGCACCGTTGCCGTGGAGCATAGCTATATTCTTTAAGTCACTTGGGATTTATATCTGTTGATCACTATGAAGAATTTGAAAGACTAAAAAAAAGATTTATCCCTCAACTACGAGGGGAGGTAAAGAACTGCCATCTAGCTCTGCACTTGATTCAGCATCTGTTATGTGTAAATTTGCGATACCTACTCCTGCTATTGAATCTGTTATGTCGCATGTTCTTGACGATGCCCCTTCTGCTATGTACGATGAAACTACTTCCATGCTTGATAATAATGTGCCACTAGGTGAATTTCTAGATGAACAAATTGTTAAGGTTAAGGAGAATGCAAATATTGAAACTGATAATATTTATGAAAGTGATGATGAAGATTCTGCCCCTAGATATGAACTGCCTGTTATTCTTGAGGGTTATGTTATGGATGAAGAAACTGCTAGAGACTTTCTTGCTTGCAACGATAGATAAGATCTTAAGAAATTATTAGCTAAGCTGAAAGAAAGTCTTTGAATGCTAGAATGAAATATGACACTGCTTTTGCTACTTCACCTATCTTTGTTACTGATAAGGATTATGATTTCTCTGATTATCCCGAGTTATTTACTTTGGTTGAATCTGATCCTTTCCATGGCTATGAATCTGAAACTGTTGTGGCGCATCTTACTAAGTTGAATGATATAGCCACCCTGTTTACCAACGATGAAAAGATTCGTTATTACTATATCCTTAAGTTATTTCCGTTCTCATTAAAAGGTGATGCTAAGACATGGTTTAATTCTCTTGATCCTGGTTGTGTGCGTAGTCCCCAGGATATGATGTATTACTTCTCTGCTAAATATTTTCCCGCTCATAAGAAACAAGCTGCCTTGCGGGAAATATATAACTTTGTGCAAATTGAAGAAGAGAGTCTTCCACAAGCTTGGGGGAGGCTTCTCCAGTTACTTAATGCTTCGCCTGATCATCCTCTTCAGAGGAATGGAATACTTGATGTCTTTTATAATGGACTAACCGATGCTTCCAGAGACCACCTGGATAGTTGTGCTGGTTGTGTTTTCAGTGGAAGAACAGTTGATCAAGCTGAATTATTATTGAATAATATGTTGGCCAATGAAAATAATTGGACACTTCCTGAACATCCCCTAAGCCAACTCCGAAGAAAAGGAGTGTTCTATATCTCAGTCCTGAAGATATGCAAGAGGCAAAGAAATCTATGAAAGAAAAAGGTATTAAAGCTGAAGATGTTAAGAATTTACCGCCTATTGGTGAAATATATGGTCTTGATAACCTGACACAGGTAGTAAAGGTAAATTCTCTTTATAGATTTGATGAAGGTGATATTCCTCGTTATAAGTCTGCTAGCCAATGCTTAGACGAGTTTGATAATTTTACTGTGAAGCAAGAAAACTTCAATGCTTATGTTGGTAGACAATTTTAACGCAATGCTTATATGATTGAACGCTTGAGTGATTATATGTCTAGAGTTAAAGGTGAATTGAACCTCATTAGCAAACATGCTTCTATGGTTACCACTCAAGTAGAACAAGTACTTAAGGCTCAGAATGATTTGCTCAATGAATTAAATAGTAAGAATATTGACTATATTGTTAGAGTTGCAACTAGAGGTGGTAAAGTGACTCAGGAACCTTTGTATCCTGCGGGCCACCCTAAGAGAATTGAGCAAGATTCTCAGAGAGCTAATGTAGATGCACCTAGTTCTTCTGAGAAGAAGAAAAAGAAAAATGATAGGACTTTGC
The DNA here is from genome assembly GCA_902687465.1 of Secale cereale. Taxonomy (NCBI): domain Eukaryota; kingdom Viridiplantae; phylum Streptophyta; class Magnoliopsida; order Poales; family Poaceae; genus Secale; species Secale cereale. The sequence continues at coordinate 430,664,666 of LR738710.1, read as the reverse complement.
ATGCTTCTAGTGGACCTGTAGCTGACACATCTGAGAATCCCAATGATATATCTATTTCTGATGCTGAGACACAATCTGGTCATGAACATGAATCTAGTGATAATATAAATGATGATGTTCATGATGATGCTCAACCTAGCAATGATAATGATGTAGAGATTGAACCTGCTGTTGATCTTGATAACCCACAATCAAAGAATCAACGTTATGATAAGAGAGACTTTGTTGCTAGGAAGCACGGTAAGGAAAGAGAACCATGTTCTCAGAAACCCATGCCTTTTCCTCCTAAACCATCTAAGAAAAAGGATGATGGGGATTTTGAGCGCTTTGCTGAAATGATTAGACCTATCTTTTTCTGTATGCGTTTGACTGATATGCTTAAAACAAATCGTTATGCTAAGTATATGAAAGATATTATTACCAATAAAAGAAAGATACCTGAAGTTGAAATTTCCATCATGCTTGCCAATTACACTTTTAAGGGGTGAATACCTAAGAAACTAGGAGATCCAGGAGTACCCACTATACCTTGCTCCATTAAAGGAAACTATGTTAAAACTGCTTTATGTGACCTTGGAGCCGGTGTTAATGTTATTCCTCTCTCTTTAAATCGTAGACTTGACTTGAGTAAGTTGACACCTACTAAAATATCTTTGCAAATGGCCGATAAATCAACTGCTATACCTATCGGTATCTGTGAGGATGTGCCTGTTGTGGTTGCAAATGTTACTATTCTAACGGACTTAATTATCCTTGATATTCCCGAGGACGATATTATGTCTATTATCCTTGGTAGACCCTTTTTGAATACTGTAGGGGCTGTTATTGATTGCAACAAAGGCAATGTCACGTTTCGTGTCAATGGTAATGAGCATACGGTACACTTTCCGAGGAAACAACCTCAGGTCCACAGTATCAATTCTATTGGAAAAATTTCAACTATTACTATTGGAGGTTTTGAATTTACTCTTCCTACTGTCAAGAAGACATATGATATTCTTATTATTGGGGACATACATATCCCCACTGAGGTAACCTAGTGTTATTCGAAAATTCTCCGGTTTCATGTTATTCGGAAAGAGTTTATTAACAAGACCTGATCAACCTTATTAATGGATTCCTTTTGATGAGGATGAGATGGTTGAATCTAGATAGCACAACCTTCTGTACCCTCCTTTTACTTTCTGTTAATTAGATTAAATAAAGCAAAAATAGTATATTCTGACTATTTCCCGTCTTATTCGTGCAATAAAAGTTACCCAAAAAATAAAATTTCTCCAAATGCCCTGAAAATGAAATGTGTTTTTTTCTAGAATATTTGAGAATATATTGCACAGAAAACACAGCGAGGGGGGCCAGTACCTGGCCACGAGGGTCCAGGGCGCGCCCACCCTCATAGGGCGCGCCCTCTCCCTCGTGGGCCCCACGTGGCCCCCTCCACTTATTCCTGCACCCACACACTTCTTCTTCCTTCCAAAAAAAATCACAATCCAGCTCAAGCATGAGTTCTAGCTCATCTTGCTGCCATTTTCGATCTCCATTCACAAAACCGTTTGGGGAGATTGTTCCCTGGTATGTGACTCCTCCATTGGTCCATTTAGTTTTTGCTCTAGTGCTTTATTTATTGCAATTTTTTGCTGCTGTGGTGACCTTGTTCTTGAGCTTGCATGTCAAATTTCTTTGGTCCCAAGTAGTTCTAATGCATGATATAGTCTCTAGGCACTTGTAGGAGTTGTTGCAATCAATCTTGTTGAGTTTGGTTAACTTTTATTTACTAAAAAATTCAGATTTCAGAAAAATGCATAGGAAAATCTTCCAAGGTGGTTCTTCAAGGAAGCAAGAACCAAGGCTCGCGATGCGTGAGCTGGACGATGAACTACCGAGGGAAGCTGAGGTGCGGCCTTGTGAATGGCCGTCAGAAGAATTTATGATTCAGGCAGGCATTAAAGAGGAATTTGACGCATATGTGCGTAATGCTGACCTCGAGGGCTTCATGCAAGATAAGTGCCATCAATACTGTCAGGGATATTACTACCAGGTATAAACCTCCCAGGAGGGGCCGGTTCATGCCTGTCGAGATTACTTTTACTAAAGCCCAGCAGAGCATGGAGCAAGACGCTTTAGCCCAGGAGGCTTAGAGCCCAGGTGTTAGGGCCCATGATTTGTAAACCGCCATACTACGTGTAAATTGTGATGTAAGATAGGAAGGATAGAGACCGAGGCGGAGACGTTTATGAGCCGGCCTCGGGATTCTGTAAACCGGACCGGGCGTCACCTCGTGTATATAAAGGGACGACCCGGCGACGGTTCAGGAAGAGAAAACAACAGCTCGAGACACAGGCAAAGCGGATTCGCTCCCTGGTTATCGAAACCCTAGCAATATTACAGAAAACTAGACGTAGGCTTTTACCTTCATCGAAGGGGCCGAACTAGTATAAAATCCTTGTGTCCTTGTCCGCTTTAACCCCTTTAAGCTAACCCGTAGCGATGGCCTCACGACTAAGTCCTTTTGCTAGGACATCTGCCGTGACAGAACCACGACAGTTGGCGCCCATCGTGGGGCTATCGCATGATGGTTTCGAGTTCTTGAAGGGCAGATTTGAAGGACTCAAGGGCTACGTAGTGGGCCTGATGACTAAGAGTCGTCGCGGCAAGATCTTCATCGACGATGCAGGCTGGGGCCCCGAGGCCGATTCAATCGAATACGGGTACCAGGTCCCCTTTGGCGGCATCCACGTCTTCATTGGCAAGATCGGCGAACCGGGCCCTGAGCCGGACATCTTCCCCAACATCGTCGAGCCGGCTCAGCGTGCGAGGTCTGCCCGGATTCGGCCCGCTGTGAAGCACGTTTTCGTCGGAGCAGTTCATGGAGTACAAGCTGAAGATGGATTGGACTCTGGCGGTGAGACTGTTATCTATTCCGGTGATGAGTCGTCCTCTGGAGAGACAAAATCTTTATACCTGTTTCAGGATGGCCGGTTTGGGGGTTGTTCCGATGGTGATAGTATTCCGGACCCCCTTGATATGCCGAACCAGGTTGCCGTCTTCATGGCCGGATCACAACCCATGCAGCAGTCATCAACTACAGCGTCGTTAACATCGGACACGGCGGGAGCTAGGGCTGGAGGTCCTGATCCATTGCCGGCCGAAACTTTGTCCGCCTTGGTCGATAATTTGACAGCACTGTTAACGGCAGAGGTAGCCCAGGCCAATAAGGAGCAACATGATGCGGAAGTCACTAAGGTGAAAAACCGGATAGATCAAGCCAAGTTGGACCTAGCTGCTGAGAAAACCAGGATGGCTGCGAAGCAGGCCGAGCTAGATGCTCATGCTTATCGACTCATGTTGGATCAGACCGCTTCACACGAGGTAATGAGGAGAAGGCAACGATCTCACCTGCCACCAGTTTACGAAGCAAGGAACCTTTTTAGCATGCCAGGAGCATGGACTAGTAACTAGCAGGAGGTAAACCAGGGAGGAGCGCCGGGCACAGGAGCGTCAGTCCAGCCACAGGCTGCGGAGCCAACCCGCCAGGTTGTCCCATCACAGCATGTACCCACTCCTCCCGGTCATTACTCTAATCCATTGGATAACATAGTTGCCGCCGCTTCACGACTGGCCGCCTTTCCAATTGAAGGAACGTCCCCCGTAGCGGTGGAGGCACGACGGGCCAGGGAGTTATTGGAGACGGCGCTAACTCAACAACAAGCTTATTCTCATAGCCGTGAGAGGATTCATTCAACCCCTCCCTCAAGCCGGAGTTATACTAGGCACCTGGATGAACCGGCTGTGTCAAGCAGCGCGCGAAGACGTAACCCGCCGCAGAGGGATGATCCGGCAGGGGGAGATGCAAATGCTCAGGACGTGGTGGATCAGGGCAGACAGCGACGGGAGGCCGAGTTAGCAGCACAGTACAAAGCCCGTCAGCCAACGCCGGTTCGTCCGTCTACCTCAGTTGAACCAGGGGCTATGTCCAGCTCCTTGGGAGTGCCTTCTCTTACTCCCGCTTTACGCAATGTAGAACTGCCCAAGGATTTCAAAGGACCATGCAAGGTGCCTAACTATACTGCGGATCTAACCCCTGAGACATGGGTCGAAAGCTATGAGATGGCAAAGGAGATGCTGGATGTAGATGATGCAGCGTGCGCTAAGTATTTCACTATGATGTTGGAGGGCACAACTCGCACTTGGCTGAAAGGCTTGCCACCCAATTCCGTCGGATCATGGGCCAAATTGCGCCGCCGGTTTATTAATAACATCAAAGACACGTGCAAGCAACCAATGTATGTCGTCGAGTTAGCTGCCTGCGTTCAAGGAGAGCACGAGTCAACAAGTCATTGGGTGCGTCGAGTATCGGAGATCCTACATTCCTCCAACAGCATCAACCCAAGCACAGCAGTTGTAATCTTGGAAGGCAATTGCCGGTTTGAACCTTTGAAATTGAAGTCGGGACGGCTTAAACGTAATTGCGATGACATGGGGACGCTCATGGGCGCCTTGGTGAAGTATGGGGATTCAGATAGTGCAAAATACCCAGACTGTGATGAGGACAAGGCAGGGAAGGCAAAGAAGAATGGTAAAGCGCCACAGCCCAACCTGGCGAATCAAGGGTACAATGGTAAGCGTAAAGCAGATAGTAACTCAGATTTTGTGGCCAATACCAATGTTCAGGAGAACGGCCAGCGCCGCAAGGGTAGACCGCCCCCACGAAATGGGAGGCTGCCTATTAATTAAGAACGCCAGATGAACATACCTTGCCCAAGGCACGGTACAGCAGAAAAGCCAGCTACGCACCTCTGGAAGGACTGTTTTATTATGAAGGAAATCATGAACCGGTCACAATTCGACCATGGACCGTCCGGTGGATCAGGCCCTGGTTTTCACGGGCCGGGTTATCAAGGTGGTGGATACAGTTCAGGGTTCCAAGGTAACCACAGCAACCAAAATGGGCACAATCAGTATAACCAGCAGCACGGCCAGGGCGGCTATAACAACCAGGGTAATCAGCAGCAGCAGCAGTCCGGATATCAGAGTAATCCGAAGCAGTTGAGTAGTGGACAGTATCACGTCTTCACCACAAGCCTATGTAAGCGTGATCATAAGGTTTACAAAAGGGCAGTACATTCCGTTGAACCGGCGGTGCCACGCTACTTGCGTTGGTCGGAACAGCCCATTGTGTGGAGTCGAGAGGACCATCCGCCCCGGGTTGATAATCCGGGTCAGCTGGCTCTAGTTGTGGCACCTCAGGTGGGAGGCTATAAGTTTACCAATGTGCTTATGGACGGAGGCAACAACATCAACATTCTATACTACGAGACTTTCCGGCGCATGGGGCTGACAGATAAGAAGCTTCAGCAGTCCAATACAGTTTTTCATGGTGTGGTCCCTGGTAAATCGGCATATCCAGTGGGTAAGATAGACTTGGAGGTCACTTTTGGAGATGAGCATGATTCCAGATCTGAAACTTTGACCTTCAAAGTGATAAAGATCAAAAGCCCGTATCACGCCCTATTCGGGCGGCTGGTTTATGCTAAGTTCATGGCAAGGCCTTGTTATGTTTATTTGCAGCTCAAGATGCCAGGCCATAAGGGAACCATTACAGTCCATGGGAGCCGCAAGATTGCTTTCGAGTGCGAAGAAGGTGATGCAGCTTATGTTGAGGCAGTTTGTGCAACTGAGGAGCTGAAGTTTTATAAAGATAATGTTGATCTGACAGATATGTCTCCGCTGAAAAAGCCGACCACAGAGCATGATCCGTCCCTGAAGTTCAAATCAGCTGAAGAGACCAAGCAGGTTGACTTTGTTCCTGGCGATTCATCCAAGAAGTTTACCATCAGTGCTAACTTAGATCCAAAATAGGAAAACGCGCTCATCGAGTTCATCCGTGAGAATCGGGACATTTTTGCATGGAAACCTTCTAACATGCCAGGTGTACCGAGGGAACTCGCTGAGCACACTCTCAACATTGATCCTAAGTTTAAACCGGTTAAACAATTTCTGCGTCGCTTCAACGAAGAAAGGCGCAAGGCTATTGATGAAGAAGTGGCTAGGCTCTTGGCGGCAGACTTTATATTTGAGGTGTTTCATCCAGAGTGGTTGGCTAATCCGGTGCTGGTGCTTAAGAAAAATGGCACTTGGCGAATGTGTGTTGATTACACAGATCTGAACAAAGCTTGCCCAGCTGATCCCTTTGCCCTCCCCCGTATTGATCAGATCATTGATGCTACGACGGGTTGCGAGCGTCTCAATTTTTTGGACTTATATTCAGGTTATCATCAGATCAAAATGGCAGTTAAGGACCAGGAGAAGACAACCTTTATAACTCCCTTTGGAGCCTTCTGCTATGTATCTATGCCATTTGGGCTTAAGAGTGCCCAGGCGACCTATCAGCATTGTGTGCAGAACTGTCTTCATGGACAGATTGTGCGGAATGTTCATGCGTATGTGAATGACATTGGGGTGAAATCCAGGAAGGAGGAGACATTAATAACAGACTTGAAAGAAACCTTTGATAATCTCCGGGTTTACAAAATTATGCTTAATCTAGACAAATGTGTCTTTGGTGTTCCGGCAGGCAAGCTCCTGGGATTCTTGGTATCAAACAGGGGAATTGAATCTAATCCGGAGAAGATCAAGGCGATTACATCCTTGGCTAAACCGGCGTGCATCAACGATGTCCAATGCTTGGCAGGCCGCATTGCGACGCTCAGCCGGTTTATCAGTCGTTTGGGGGAGAGGGCCATCCCGCTTTATCGGATGATGAAAAAGACAGACCGTTTCGTCTGGAGTGATGCTGCTGATGCTGCGTTCGAAGATTTGAAGAAGCAATTGGCAGAACCGCCAGTCCTTGCCACTCCAGTTGATAATGAGCCACTGTTATTATATGTGGCTGCTAACGCGCGAGCATTAAGTGTTGCCATTGTGGTAGAGCGCAAGGAGGCAGACAAAAAATACCCGGTTCAACGGCCAGTTTACTACATCAGCGAGGTGCTCATTGAATCAAAACAAAGATACCCGCGTTGGCAGAAGTTGGTGTATGGAGTCTTCATGGCAAACCGGAAGCTAAAGCAGTACTTTCAAGGCCATCCAATCACTATGGTCAGTTCAGCTCCTCTAGGGGATATAATCCAGAACAGAGAGGAAACTGGTCGGGTTGCAAAGTGGGCCATTGAGGTTAGTCCTCACGGATTGAAATATGTGCCCCGTACTGCAATCAGATCCCAAGCACTGGTGGACTTCATCAACGATTGGACGGAGCTACAAGCACCAGAGGAGAAGCCGGATCACACGTATTGGACTATTCACTTTGATGGATCCAAGCAATTGGAGGACTCGGGGGCTGGAGTCGTATTAACTTCCCCACGAGGTGATAAGTTCTGTTATGTCCTCCGTTTAATATTCCCTTGTACTAACAATGCAGCTGAGTATGAAGCTCTCCTCCATGGGCTACGGATGGCTAAAGAGATGAATTTAAGCCGGGTTAAATGTTTCGGTGATTCGGACCTGGTGGCTCAACAGGTGTCCGGTAAGCGGGATTCCAAAGATCCACTTATGGCAGCATATCGACGAGAGGTAGACGATGTTGCTGGATACTTCTAGGGTTATCAAGTGGACCATATAGACCGGCAAAAGAATGAAGCGGCTGATGCGTTAAGCCGGCTGGGTTCTCAACGTAAACTGGTTCCACCCAATACCTTCCTGGATGTGTTACATAATCCGTCGGTAAAGTTACCTTCAGAAGAGGACTTGGCCGTTCCTGATCCGGAGGCTCAATTGGTGGCGGCGCTTCATGTTATTCAGGATTGGACGCTCCCTTACCTGGCATACACGAATCGAGGTGAGTTACCAGAGGATGAAGTCTTGGCTAGACAGATAGTCCGGCGATCCAAGTCGATGACTATTGTCAATGGAGAACTACATCATTGCAGCGTCTCTGGGGCGTTTCAACATTGTGTGTCACCAGATGAAGGTCGTGATATTCTTAGAGAGATCCACGAAGGAGATTGTGGTCATCATGCCGGTTCAAAATCTTTGGTGGCTAAAGCTTTTTTGTCATGGGTTTTACTGGTTGACGGCTCATGCCGACGCAGAGGACTTGGTCAGAAAATGTGATGCTTGCCAGAAATTCTCAGGGCGCGCTCATATACCGGCTCAGGAGTTGAGGATGATTCCAATTAGTTGACCATTTGCGACTTGGGGGCTTGACATGGTTGGAACCTTCAAGAGATCCCCAGATAAGAAGACCCACCTTTTGGTAGCGGTGGATAAGTTTACCAAATGGGTTGAAGCGGAACCAGTCAGCAAGTGTGATGCAACAACGGCGGTTCAGTTCATCAAAAAGGTGATTTTCCGGTTTGGCTTTCCACACAGTATTATAACTGATAATGGTACCAATATATCCAAGGGGGCTATGGAGGAGTTCTGTCAACGAGAGCACATCCGCCTTGATGTATCATCAGTAGCTCACCCTCAGTCTAATGGTCAAGCTGAATGAGCCAATCAAGAGATCTTGAGAGGCATTAAACCCCGGCTTATGGTCCCTTTGCAGAGGACACCGGGTTGTTGGGTGGAGGAATTACCCTCTGTGTTATGGAGCATCAACACTACACCTAACAGATCTACAGGGTACACGCCTTTCTTCATGGTATATGGAGCTGAAGCGGTCCTCCCTAGTGATATCCGTCATGATTCACCGCGAGTGGCAGCTTACGTCGAAGCTGACAACGAAAAAGCACGGCAAGATGCATTAGACCGGCTGGATGAGGAACGGGACACGGCAGCAGCTCGATCGGCGATTTATCAGCAAGATCTACGCCGGTACCACAGTCGCCGGGTTAAAACCAGAACGTTTCAGGAAGGAGATCTGGTGCTTCGGCTCATCCAAGACTAGACAGACATGCACAAGCTATCCCCGCCTTGGGAAGGACCCTTTGTGGTCAGCAAGAACCTGCACAACGGATCATACTACCTCGTTGACGTTCGAGAGCATAAGGACTCACGTACTGCGGAGGAGGAGACCCGACGGCCGTGGAACATCGCTCTTCTTCGACCTTACTACACCTAAGCCATAGGCTCCGCTTTATGTACATATGTTTGCAATGTATATATTATGATCAATATAATAAATCGGCATCCCCGATAAAGCGGGGTATCAGCCGTCCTTTTTTCATAAGAGTTTGTCACATGGGGCCTTCTGTATGAAAGGGAGTTCCTATGGCCTCTTAAACCGGCGATCACGTCAAGGCCATCATAAGAGCATAGCTCTGGTTGCTTCGGCAATCCTCACATGATGATGAGGGGCAAAAGAGAGTTTTGATGCCTAGCACAACTCAAACATAGGCCCCGACGAGCACAACTCAAATGCTACCAGGGGGCTCCTGATGCATAGCATCAACGAGTTGACAACCCTTGTAGTACACTATCAAGCCATTGCTTGGAAGCCTGGTGTATACACCTAAAACCCCGGATTAGCCTGCCTGCATAGTAAGTCACTCCGCCCAGGTAAACCTGGTACGACCCGTCGAACGTATACACAAGTCAATCTTTACAGACCCTGAACTTGGTAACGTTAAATTGACGATCATCGAGTGTTTACACAAGTCAATCTTTACAGACCCTGAACTTGGTAACATTAACATTGATGATTTGGTTAAGGATTGAGGACCATCTTAACAGGCTTTGTAAAATGGTTAATGACAGTAGCCTGGTAGCTCATAAAAAGCCTCGAAATTGGAGCCTGGCAGCTCGTAAAACGCCTCAACTACACAGTCTTATTTGCCCAAAAATTTCTTTTTGATTTTTTTGTACAATTTTTTTATCCTCAAGGTCATTAGTGTTCATCCAAGTCCATTGGTTCAGGAAGTGGATGACTATAAGTTGCCACTACACCTGCATTTACAGAGCCTTAGTCTGGTTTGATTATACAAACACCATTACTGCCTATATTTAAACCAGAGTTTATCATAACCCGGTTCGATCCCATCATGAACCGACAAATGATCAAGGGAGTCATCAATACTTGCATCTTGGATCATTGTCTTTGCTATCGACTATTGATTAAGGTTAATTGTGACACACTTAATCACAGGTGTGATACATACTTTATATATTATACACAGTTCAGGTTATAAACTTAGACCATGTATTTGGGCATTATAACCCGTCCGACGATAAACCGCCAGGACACTTTAAACAATGTTTTATGCAGAAACAGGTGGAGTAAACTGTCAAAAGCATTATAAGCAGAGAATACTTGTGAAAGTTGCCAGTTGTAGCAATCTCATGCAAAAGAAAGTACGTGTGACATCATAAAGTATTTCAGCTACCCTATTACAAGGCGCTGGAGAGCCAAAAAGAATATCAGTTTTTTCCTAAAGTACTGGACCATAAAATTTAAACCGGCACCGGCTTAAGACTCCGCGTCAGCTTGGTGGGACGGTTGTGGATCAGCTTGCTCCGGTTCTTCGACGGTCTCTTCCAGCTACTGGAAGTCAGTGGTTGTCCAATCAATCTTGGTCAGCGCTCGAAAATAAACTTCATCGTTCATGAGTTTAGACAGATCAATTTTAGGAGCAAAAGTGTGCTTACGGACGGGCGGAATAAGATTTTCAATCTCAGAAGCCGGAAGCTCGGCCCGCACGTTCTCAGTGCTGTATGCCGGATGATAACGAGACAGATCAGCCTCATTAGACAGTTTGCTGCCCAGAGGCCGCATTTCCTTCGTCAGAGCGCGCAAATCATTGTCTCCGAAATCTGATCCGTCCTCCTTCATGCTTGGATAGCCATTAATTGCTTCCGCCGGATCAAAATCAGGCACCCAAGCTTTCGCTCGAGTTAGGGCCATCAGAGCACCGGCCCATGCGGAAGATTTCTTCAGTTCTACAAGGTGGGCAGGTAGAATGGATAATTTTTCTAAAGTTCCCTGGATTGTTGTGGGAGCCGGTTTATTGTGCGAGGCAGCACAGACAATCCTCTGGGCACCAGAATATAGCTGCTCTACCAGAGTATATGCGGCCTTCAACTTTTTCCGCATATCATTGCCAAGATGAGCAATGCGCTTTCCTGCATCAAAAAAGTATTAGTTAAGCCGGAAAGGGGCATGACTGCAATATTCAGGGCTATGATAAACAACACTTACCAAAAATAGCAGTTGTCATGGCGTTAATCTGCTGCTTTAATCCGGAGAATTCTTCTATCACCGGATTAAGAGTAGCCTCTGCATCAGTGGCCCTCTTCTCCAAGATAGCTTTCTCAACATCCCAATCTGACCGTTCTTTTTCAAAGTCTTGCTTCAGCTTTTCTATGTTTGCTAAAGCAAGTGTCAGCTCGTCTTTGACTTGGATAGCAGCAGTTTCTTGGAACTTCAAAATATCCCGGAGCACAGTCACTTTAGAGTTTTTTTCGATTCAAGTCAGTCTGCAAAGAGGAAAGCACATTATATATTCATGAGACGTCTCAGTCAAGTCCCAAGCACATAACAAGTTATGCACTTGACACTTGGGGGCTAATGTGTCTTTGCAGTTAAACAGGCCTTTTTCAGTCAAGTCCCAAGCACATAACAAGTTATACACTTGGCACTTGGGGGCTAATGTGACATTGTTCAAAACAGAATGCAAGTTGAAGTCCCGGTTCATCCTAAAGGAGTAAACCGGCCCTTGGGGACTACACATGTGCAAAACAAACTATCTACTTGACCTACTAAAGTCCCGGTTCGCCCTAAAGGGCTAAACCCGCACTTGGGGGCTACAATGGAGTAAAGATAGGATACGAGAAATAAGCAGGAATAGAGTGCAAGTCAAAAAACAGAAAAGGTTACCTCGTAGCGCTCATTCATCATATTTACCAAGCCGGCTTCATGATCACGGCTGGTGTATAGCCGGTTTAGATAGCCGGAATGGAGTTCTTGGGCGTTGAGCTGAGCATAATTGGATAAATCAGTACTCCATTTTCCTTTGTCCTGGTTGGGAACTTCATCCTTGGCAGTATGCTTGGACAAAGTGACGGGCTCACCAGGAGTAGTATAGCCAATTACAGTGATTTCAACATCTTCAATTGAAGCGGCCGTTTGCTTAGTCGGACTAGCAGGAGCAGTGCTGGCTTGGGCAAGATTGGCCGGTTCAGGATCACGATCCATTGGATCACTCCCTTGGTCAACAAAGACTTCATGATCCATGGGAATAGGATCATCATGCAAAGTGTCAATAGGATCTTCAGCAGGTTCAGGATCCTTTGCCGGTTCAAGAATCACGTCGCCATCTACCGGCTTATTCAATTTGGCCTTCTTGCTAGGCCTGGGTTTACTGCGGAAAGTTAAAAATGGTAAAAATCGGAAGGGTTAAGACAAAAAATTAAACCGGCCACACGGAAAAACTTACCTAGGAACAGTCTTGAGGGGAGGAATCTGTGTGGCTGTTGATTTGCCAGAAGAGGAATGAGGAGTTTCCTGATAATTTGAATCCGATGGATTTAGAGGTTGTCGAATAAGACCTGCCTTAGGATAAAGAACGTCTGGAGTGTGTAAAACCTCGGAACGACGCCTCCGAGTTGGAGCATGTGTTAATCCGGTGGACTCAATGGCGTGGCCACTGTGCCGTGTGGTGGGGCGAGCTTCGTGTTGCCGTTTCTTCAAAAGAAAGTTTGGGTCCAAGTAAGCGAAAGGATGAGAAAACTGTACTTCCCGGCTTGCTCGACGAATTTTTGGTGTTGGCAGAGGTTCTGAATCGGAAGAAAGAGTAATTACCTCAACATCATCCGCTTTGCTGCCTTCAGCACGTCCCTGGGTACAGTCATTGTTAATAAAATGCAGATAAAGAAAAGTCAAAGAAATCAAGAGAATGCGTTAGTACCTCGGAGGCCGGTTCATCATCTTCCGGATTGGATCCAGCTGCACCAGTGGTTTTCTTTTTGACAGCCTTCTTAGTAGCCTTGGTTTTTGGCGAGGCACTTTCGCCGGTTTATCCTGGGCCTTCCTCTTCTAGAATGGATCATTGCCCTGTTGAAGAGAATAAAGACACTTCAAGACGAGCACTACAGACGGATTAAAACAAAGCAAAGCAATATGAAAAGATTTTTTTTACCGATGGTGCTTTATTGAGTGCACGGAAGGGAGCCAATCCGGTTTGACTGCAAACTTCTATAGGCTCATTCAGCATTTTCTTGACGGAGTCGTTGATCTCATTTTCTGATAACACCGCCTCTGTATGGCGCAAAGGATCTTTGGGATTCCCAGTATATTCACACATTAAACCGGAACGCCGGCTTAGTGGGAGAATACTCCAAGAAATCCAACAGCAGACAAAGTCAACCCCTGTCAAACCATTGGCTGTAAAAGCCCTGAGCTTTGGGAGCTGAGGAGCATACTAAGCTCGTTCCTGGGCACTTAGCGGCTGTGGAAAGGGATGATTCTCCGGAAGACGGTGGGGGCGATAACCCGGCAATGGATTCTCTTCGGCGGGGGAAGTATCTAGGCAGTAGAACCAAGTCTGATTCCACTCTTTTGGATGGCTGTGGAGACTGGCGTGAGGAAAACTAACGTCCTTCCTTTTCTGAATAGACATCCTGCCAAGCTCAGTATTTGTACCATCATGATTCGGTGCGACGGTTTAAGTGAAAGAAATCCCAGAACAACTCAACTGATGGCTCCTCTTGCAGGTAAGCTTCACAAAAAACTTGGAAGTTGCAAATATTTGACACAGAGTTGGGACCAATATCTTGCGGATGAAGTTGGAAATTGGCTAGCACATCGCGGAAGAATTTTGACCCGGGAGGATTGAATCCCCGGGCTAAGTGATCAAGAAAAACGACAACTTCTCCCTCTTTGGGCTCTGGAGGACATTCTGACCCGAGGACCCTTCAGTCAAGGACGTTTTTTGGGCCTAAAGTGCCAATTTCGGCCAGTTTCTCTAAGTCCTCCTCAATAACCCGGGATTCGACCCAGTTGCAAGAAGTAAACTGCCTGGCTTGAGTGGCCATTTTTGAAAGGAAGTCTGAAAATATGATGAAGAGCCGGTTTATGATCTAAGCAAGTTTAATCCGGCAGCATCTCTAAAAGTACTTGACTAAACGGCGGTTTAGGCAGGGGCCTAATGGTACCTATCAGATTATGGTGTCTGGAACAACTAAAACAATGGCATCTACCGGATTATAGTGTCTGAAACAGCTAAACCACCAACAGGGGTATACAAGATACAAATATGAAGTTATGAAGAAACAGTTTTCATGCAAACAGTAATGAAAATATGGATCTACAACATGCTGGAAATTTAGAGATATTCGGGTTATAGTCAACAGACGCGATGAAGGTTCTAGCAGATGCAATCTAAACTAGTAATATTGGGAAAGATAAAGGTACTGCGAGGAAATGGAGTTACTCCTACAGCTATCAAACAGGAGAGGCAGATCTACACTAAAACTATCGGGCTATGATGAAGAATTATGAAGAACAGTGTCTACCCGCGGGCTCGTATGAAGGAGAAAACCTAACGAGATCTAGGGGCAGGATAAGAAGAAAACTTACCAGAGCAAACGAACACGGAGGCACACCGGTGTTTTCTGGTCCAGTCAGGTTGATGCAGCAGCCAAGCTTGACGAAGACGCGGAGCTTGACGGCGACGGCGGAGCTCGGGTATGAACATGCGCGAGGAAGGAGAAGGCAAGGGAGCAAGGGGGGAAAAGGAGATGCCCCCTGCCCTATTTATAAGCCGAAGGATAAAACGGCAGGCATGGGAATCGAGGAGTCAAAAAATGTGGATATAGGACGATACTATCGCCTCGATTTTCAGAATCTTTAATGGATAAAAGATAAAAACAGGTACAAGTATTAAATGCGCGGGTGACGTCATGGCAGTTTAATGTGATCTGGGAAGATGACGTCATGCCGGTTTATGAAGTACTTGAGGCTGCGGAAAGGGAAATCTGTACAAGACATTGAAGATTGACATGAACAGGTTCAAATCAATCTGGTGCCTAATGTCAGGGATATTACTACTAGGTATAAACCGCCCAAGAGGGGCCGGTTCATGTCTGTCGAGATTAATTTTACTAAAGCCCAGCAAAGCATGGAGCAAGGCGCTTTAGCCCAGGAGGCTTAGAGCCCAAGTGTTAGGGCCCACGATTTGTAACTGCCATACTGCGTGTAACTTGTGATATAAGATAGGAAGGATAGAGACCGAGCCGGAGACGTTTATGAGCCGGCCTCAGGATTCTGTAAACCGGACCGGGCGTCACCTCGTGTATATAAAGGGACGACCCGACGACAGTTCAGGAAGAGAAAACAACAGCTCAAGACACAGGCAAAGCGGATTCCCTCCCTGGTCATTGAAACCCTAGCAATATTACACAAAACTAGACGTAGGCTTCTACCTTCATCGAAGGGGCCGAACTAGTATAAAATCCTTGTGTCCTTGTCCGCTTTAACCCCTTTAAGCTAACCCGTAGCGATGGCCTCACGACTAAGTCCTTTTGCTAGGACATCTGCCGTGACAAAACCATGACAAATACCGGTACTTAGACTGATACCTATGTGAGAAGGTTTAAATTTTCATCTTCACGTAATTCTCACACTGTCCTGTTTGATCTTTATGATAAATCTTACACCACAGACTTAGATGATTTTAATGATGCTTGTAAGCTTCCGTAGTGGGGCAATATGGGTGATCCCTGCAAATCTGAATATAAAGACTTCCTTGCTAGTATCACTGCGGGGGAATCTAGAGAGATCACACAAGCTACCATAGGGAGCATTAATTTTCCTGCTATTCATTACTTTGCTCTCTTTATTGGTAGATGCATAAATGGTAAAGATGAGGCTTGCCATATGTGTGTCCCAGATCTTAGTGTTCTCAAGAGTGCTGTATTAGTTGATAGACAATATAACTTGGAAGCCATTGTTGCACGTAGGCTACATCATAATGGTTTATATAGAGATTTATTTGGTGGGATTTATGCCACTCGCATAGCCCGTCGTCTTGGTGTGCCTATACATGAAAATGATGAATTATTACCGCCTGCTTATTTGGATTATAATGCTATGGTTAGTCACCGGTTTATAGAGAGGGATGAACAATCCCTCAAGTATCTACTAATCTTTAACAAGCGTTGCGCTGCTCTCCCTGCTCCTACCTTGTTTGACTTTCAGGCAAAAGGGAGATATACTATAACCAGGGAGGAGGCAAATGAGTATCAGGAGACAATGGAAGCATCCCGTCTCCAAGCTGCAACTTAGCAGGCAGTAGCTGCCGCATCTCAGTACAACCCCAACTACGACTTTGGATATCCGTCAGGCCAGTACTGGCCATAGACCAACTTAGGCCAAAAACCTAAGCATGGGGGAGTACGCGTTTCTCACTGACATTACATTCATGTTCACACACTTATTCTAGTCGTCGGTGCTCACACTCTTTCATTGTACTATCCATGCTTAGTTTCATTTCTTTCCTTAGTCTTTTTCTTGTGTGTTAGAAAAACCTTAAGAAAAACAAAAACAATTAGTTGTAGTTTTTAGCTAGTTTACTTTCCATACTTGTAGTAGTAGTAATTAAAAAAGAAAACCCAAAAAGATTTCTCGTTCTTCTTTTGCTTGTTGGGAGCTTTCCCGTGTAAATAGTTTCTTTTCTTTTCTTTGCTGGTCAAGAGTAGAAGACCATGATTGAAAATGCTTAGTGGCTCTCATATGCTTTATTGTTGACTTAACCTTGAGCCATATTACCTTGTCTTCTCTATTGTATTAAATGCTTGTAGATTCCAGCTTAGTCCAATGCACATGCACTATTATTATTATCCACACCGTTCGGTCGTGCGAGTGAAAGGCAATAATGATGATATATGATGAATTGATTGAGATGAGAAAAGCGGGTATGAACATGACCTCTCTTGTTTTTGTAAATATGATAGTTCATCGTTCCTGATTCATCCTATTATGAATGAACCATGCTTGAAATGACAATTAGAGATCATAGCTGCTCATGCCATGCTTAATTAGCTAAGAGTTTATTATGGTCTATCTTGCGTGCCAACATGATATTAAAATGGTTGTGATGTGGTATGATAGGGTGGTATCCTCCTTTGAACGATTCAAGTGGTTTGACTTGGCACATGTTCACGCATGTAGTTGAAAAAAAATCAACACAACCTCCATGATATTTATGTTCATGGTGATTTATATCCTACTCATGCTTGCATTCCTTGTTGATTAATTTTAATGCATGTTTATGACTGTTGTCTCTCTCTAGCTGGTCGCTTCCCAGTCTCTTTCTAGCCTTCAACTGTACTAAGCGGGAATACTGCTTGTGCATCCACTTCCATAAACCCCAAAGTTATTCCACATGAGTCCACCATACCTTCCTATATGCGGTATCTACCTGCAGTTCCAAGTAAATTTGTATGTGCCAAACTCTAAACCTTCAAATGAAATTCTGTTTTGTATGCTCGAACAACTCATGTATCAACTAGGGTTGTCTATATCTTCCATGCTAGGTGGGTTATTCTCACAATGAGTGGACTCCGCTCATCATTCATGAGAAAATGGCTGGTAACCGGGATGCCCAGTCCCATGCTCAAATCATAATAATTAAACAGAACTCCCCTAGGGCTGTTGCTGGTTTGGACGGTACCCGTTGTTTTGGGCTAGCCATGGAGTGTGCTTGTTGGTGGTTGGGGGACTATAAACTTTACCATTCAGTTTGGGAACCGCCTATAATGTATGTAGCATGGAAGATATCGAGATTCTTGGTTGCTATGTTGACAATGAGAGTATATCGCTCAAAATACTATTCAACTCTATTTAAAAATCGAGCTCTGGCACCTCTACAAATCCCTGCTTCCCTCTGCGAAGGGCCTATCTATTTAATTTTGTGCTGAGTCATCATCCTCTTATAAAAGAGCACCAGTTGGAGAGCACCTCTGTCATTTGCATGTATTGCTATTAATTTACATTGAGTATGATTGTGACCGGATCTCTTTTACCATGAATTACAATGTCTAGTCAGTCCTTGATCTTTAAAGGTGCTCTGCATTTATGTTTTGCGGTCTCAGAAAGGGCTAGCGAGATACCATCTTGTTATATCGTATTATGATTGTTTTGAGAAAGTGTTGTCATCCGAGGTTTATTATTATTGCTCGCTAGTTGATTATGCCATTGATATGAGTAGACATGAGACCTGAAAGTTATTGTGAATGTGGTTAGTTCATGGTCTTTGATGAAAACTTGAATGCTGGCTTTACATATTTACAACAACAAGAGCAATTCTTTATCACTTTCAGTTTATCAACTGAATTGCTTTAGGACAAGCAAAGGTTTAAGCTTGGGGGAGTTGATACATCTCCAACGTATCTACTTTTCCAAACACTTTTGCCCTTGTTTTGGACTCTAACTTGCATGGTTTGAATGGAACTAACCCGGACTGACGCTGTTTTCAGCAGAATTGCCATGGTGTTGTTTTTGTGTAGAAATAAAAAGTTCTCGGAATGACCGGAAAATCAACGGAGAATTATTTTGGAAAATATAAAAAATATCTGCGGAAAGTTCCAGACCAGGGGGCCCACACCCTATCCACGAGGGTGGGGGCGCGGCCCCTCCCCCTGGGCGCGCCCCCTGCCTCGTGGGCCCCCTGTTGCTCCACCGACGTACCCCCAAACTCCATATATTCACTTTCGGGGAGAAAAATATTAGGGAGGAAGAATTATCACGTTTTACGATACAGAGCCGCCACCAAGCCCTAGTCTCTCTCGGGAGGGCTGATCTGGAGTTCGTTCGGGGCTCCGAAGAGGGGAGATCGTCGCCATCGTCATCATCAACCTTCCTCCATCACCGATTCCATGATGCTCACCGCTGTGCGTGAGTAATCCCATCGTAGGCTTGCTGGACGGTGATGGCTTGGATGAGATTTACCATGTAATCGAGTTAATTTTGTTATGGTTTGATCCCTAGTATCCACTATGTTCTAAGATTGATGTTGCTATGACTTTGCTATGCTTAATGCTTGTCACTAGGGCCCGAGTGCCATGATTTCAGATCTGAACCTATTATGTTTTCATGAATATATGTGTGTTCTTGATCCTATCTTGCAAGTCTATAGTCACCTACTATGTGTTATGATCCGGCAATGCTTTGGTCCGGTACTCTATTAAAAGGAGGCCTTAATATCCCTTAGTTTCCACTAGGACCCCGCTGCCACGGGAGGGTAGGACAAACGATGTCATGCAAGTTCTTTTCCATAAGCACGTGTCGGGGGAAACTGTCCACCACGAACACCTATGGGACCGGAGCCACTTGTACGTTGCAGTGAGGGAGCGGAGGAAGCACGCAGAGTGGATCGAAGAGCACACGCGGGCAGTTTACCCAGGTTCGGGCCGCGCGGACGCGTAAAACCCTACTCCTGCTTGGTTTGTATTGAGTTTGTGAACTCGGGAGCTTGAAGAACTGGCTACACCGAGCAAGAGAGCTATCTAGGTTCCGAACCCTCTCTACGTTGTGCATGGGCCTCCTTTTATAGCTCAAGGGGTCACCGACAGGTGTCAACGTAGAGGAGGGCAAAAATGTAACTTTGGTGGTAGTTGTAACAGTGCGGGAACAGTGCATGAACAGTGGATGAACAGTGGTCTTCACCTAACTTGACAGTGGGGGACAAGGGCATTAAATGCCCATCACCGTCGACCCCAAAAGCACCCGTCCATGCGTCTCCGTTCGCCACGGCGATAGCCTCGTCACCGTGGAGTGCCACCGTGTCCCCCAGGCTGCACAGCCATCCGCCACGCGTCCCTGGAAGAGCCCCAGGACGACGCGTGGGCCGATGAGCTGGAGCGCGGGCACACAGCGCAGGCTTCCCCCGGCAAGCACCTTGCCGGGGTCTTGATCTTGCCGGGCCCGGAAGCTTGTCGCTCCCCGGGTCCTGCCGGGGCGCAGGATGCGCCGAGGCGTGTCTTCTGAAATGCAGTCTTCTGGTCTTCCTGGCAAGCTCCTCTTGCCAGGGTCTTGTGTTAATGATATAATCTTGAGCCAGGGACGGCCTTCCCGGCAAGCTCCACTTGCCGGGGCCTTGATCTTCTGTCTTGTATACTTTGTTTTTGAATGGCTTTATATGGATCAGAAAGGTCTCCGGCGAGCACGCGGTGAGCCCTGCCGCGGGAAGCTGCTACTGCCCGTGCACAAGTTGGGGTACTAAGGTACCCCTACCTTAGTACATCGACAGGAGCCCCCGGGCCTGGGCCACACACGGTGCCGAGCGCTGTTGGGTCAGGCCCAAAACAGTGCACGGGCACACGCGGCCCACGGCACGCCGAATCCCCTTCCGCATCCGCCGCGCCCCTCCCTAACGGCACGCGTCGATTGCGGCGTCGTGGGAGAGATCGTGGCCTCGTTCTTTAATGGGAAATGCGGAGCGTCCCCCACCTCCCCCTTAAAAGCAGAGGAAGCAGGGGCAGTTTCCCTCCTTCACTTTCATTGCGTCTTCAACCTCCAGAAAACCTCCGCTGCCCTTCGCCTCCACCCCTCCTCCACCGTCTTCCGCATCCGCGGCGCCGTCGAGCTCCTCGCCCCTCCCCTTCGCCGCCTCCGCCATGGCTCCGAAGAGCGAGAAGGCGAAAGCGGAGAAGTCCAAGAAGGAGAAGTCCGAGCAGGCGGCGAAGCTCGCCGCCCTGTGGAAGAAGAACGTGGTCTTCGCGCCGAGGCTCAGCGCGAGGGAGCTGTGGAACAAATACTACCTCTTCTGGTCCGGGGAGACCAAGGCTCATCCCCGCACCAGAGTCTTCCCCGCCATCGCCAAAGATCTGGTTCCCGGCGGGTATTTCTTCTTCGCTGCCTTCTTTCACTGTGGGTTGTGCCCTCCGTTTTCGGAGTTTTTCTGTGATATTATGAACACGTACAACCTCCACCTCCTAGACTTCACCCCCAATGCCATCCTCACGATGGCCGTTTTCGCACATCTGTGCGAAAACTATATAGGGATCCATCCAAACGTAGCACTCTTTCGCCATTTCTTCATGCCTAGAGTAGAGGCTGGCGCTCCCCTCTCCGGCGGTATCTCCTGGATCTTCCGCTTGAATAAGAAGGACTCATATATGAAAGGAGAACTCCGCGGCAAGTGGGAAGAATGGCGCGCAGACTGGTGCTGGGTAGTGGAGGACCAGCCGGAGCCCTTCACCGCGCCGCGCACTACTGCCATAGTGCGCGGGAGAGACTGGAGTGAACTGGTCCCGGAGGACAACAGACTCAGTATTGCCCTTGTTAGAATCATCCGTCTCCGGGTAGCCAATCTGACCATCGGAGAGGTTGGCGCAGATTTCCTCCGCCGCCGAATTGCCCCTTTACAAGAGAGGAAAAGGCCCACCTGGGAATTTGGCAATGCGGCAGATATCATGAGGTTGCGCTGCGGATTGAACTTCAACTTCACCGCTTTGGAGCTGAAAGGAATGGTGCGAGAACTCTTCAAGCATGACCCGGCGCACCCAGAGTGGTTCAAACCCGCCAAGGGAGTAGTGCCGCTGTGCAACAGCACCGCCCGTGACTCCTTGCGCGCAATAATGCCGGAGTGCGACTCCCACGGCATCGTCCCCACCTGGATCCAGCCTCCGGGAGATGCCATTCTGAGCTTCTTTGATAACTTGGTTGAGGTGTCGAAGAACGCCGAGGAGATCAAGGGTCTCACCCGGGCCACCACGGAGCGGGATATAGCCTATATTGCTTCCCGGATGGAAGAGGCCGCCGCAGCCGCAGCGGCAGGAGACTTCGAGTTCACCGTTGACGAGGCAGAGGCTGCGGATGCGTCGTGCAAAGCTGAGGAGGCAGAGATCCGCAGGCTACTTAAGCTTCCGCCCGACGAGCTTGCCGGGGTTCCTTCACTGAGGCATGCCGGGATTCCCGGGGTTGTGAGCGAGGCCGCCGCGGGGGGCGAGGTTGCCGGAGGGAACAGAGGTGCCGGAGGGAGCGGAGGTGCCGGAGGGAGCGGAGCCACCGGAGGGAGCGGGGCTGCAGGACAAGATGCTGGACCCAGCGGGCCTGCCGGGGAGGGAGAGGAGGACGCCGAGGCCGACGAAGACACCGGTGGATCTCTGGGGCTCGACGACGACGCCTCCTCGTCCTCGGAAAACTCCCCGCCTCGGGCAAGTCCCAAGCGAACATCGCTGAAGCGCCTCCGCAAGGCGGCTACAGCGACAGGGACGCAGGCGCCCCGACAGCAGCCTACTCGCCGGGCGACGCGCGCCACCAGAGCGAGCCAAGCCGCGACGGAGGCGCCCCGCGCAACAGCGCCAAGCGGAGGGGAATCCTCCCGGAGCGAAGCAGCCGCTCCGCCTGCTCCTCGGGCTCCGGCGTCAACGGAGGCTGGGTCTTCGCAGCCCCCAGCCTCGGAGACCGCCAAGCGCCCGAGGGAGCCTTCTCCTCCTGCTCCTCGCGCGGGAGCAACTCATGTGGAGTTTGATTTCTCCGCCCTCAGCTCCGACGACGACGAGGAAGAGGAGTAAGTATTTGTAATTTGTAACTTCTTTGATTCCGTCTTGGTTCTTTCCTTGATGATTCTGATCTTGTTCTTGCTTGGCTTGCAGGACCTTGACCCAGCGGCTGGCGAAGAGGGCCAAGATCCCCGTGGTGGAGGTCGAGGACGACTCGCCCGCGGCGGCGACCGGAGACGCGCCGGCGACAGGCTCGTCGGACCAACCTGCTGCTCCGAGGAGCAGCCCCCAGCGCAGCCCCCAGCGTAAGTCTGGGTCTTGGATTTTTTTGTTCGTTGGGCGCGCTTGAGGTTTCAGCTTGTACTAACATCTTGTTGTCTTGTTTGTCTTGCGTAGAAATGGAGCCGCAGCTGCAGGAGCGCCCGGAGACTACTCCCGAGGAGCCGCAGGTTCCGCCCTCCCCGCCAAGGGCGAGCTCCCCGGCGAGGGAGAGTGCTCCGCCAAGGACGGGTACTCCGCCAAGGGCGAGTACCCCGCCAAGGGCGAGCAGCCCGACGAGGGTGGCCACCCCGCCAAGGGAGGACTCCCCGGCGAGGGAGCCTGTCGTCGAGGAAGTCCGCGAAGGTGAGTCTTGTAACTTTATCTTCTTGGACTTGTCTTTTTGGATATTTGCTTGAACTTTTCTTTTCTTCTTCTTCTGTTAGATCCTCCTCCCCCGGAGCGGATGGATACGGAGGTCACCGTCGAGGAGGAGGCGCACGGCGGCGACGGCAACGCCACTGCCACTGAGGGCATGGCAGGGGCCGACGAGCCTGCCGCTGAGGAGACCGCGCCGACCGCAGACGCCGCGGGCGAGGAAGGGACCGGCGACCGCACTGCTGACCCGGAGGCAGCAGGAGCGTCAAGCGCTGCGCCGGCCGCCGACCCCTCCGCGTCCACGGAGCGGTCGGGCGTCTAGCTTGAAGCGCCCAACGGAGTCTTCATACAGGTCCCGTGGGCATCTTCGTCGCGGGCCCCCGAGGAGGGAGAGACCTTCGATGGAGAGGTCCTCGCCTCCGCGGGGTTGAAGATTGTTGAAGCGCCTGGCGGGAGCGACGAACCCGAAGAGGAGAAGCTACTTCACCGGCTCCTGGCCCTTTACCGGGCCAGGCAGGCGAAGCTGGAGTCCCGGGAAGCCCTCACCGCCAAGGCTGGAGCAGACTTGGAGAAGCGCGCCGCGGAGCTCCGCGCCGCCAACCAGGCGGCCCTCCACGACTTGGCGGAGGAGCGCGAGAGGCTTGCCGGAGAGCAGCAGGAGTTCCTCCTGGAGAAGGCTGAGGCCGAGGAGCAGCAGCGACTGGTTGGTGAAGAGCTGTCCCAGCGAGAAGGAGCGCTCAACCAGCGGAAGGTCGACCTCGACGCCCACGAGGACGAACTCACCGCCCGGGAGCAGGCCCTTGGCGGGGCCCTGAAGGAGGCGAAAGCTGCCGCCGCCACCGCTGAAACCGTCAAGAAGGACCTTGAGGCCAAGGTGGCGTAGCTGGAGCAGTACCTGAAGGCGAGCACGGACAGGATCACCGCACTCAATGTGGAGCGGGAAAAGGACGCCCACACCAACTCTGACCTTCAGGTACGCCTCTCCAAGCAGGGCGATGAGCTCAAAGCCGCCAAGGATTCAATTGCTGACTTGGAGTTGAAGGTCTCTACTTTGACTGGCTCTCTTGACGCCGCCCGGGATCGCGAAACGAAGCTGAAGGCTGAGCTCCGCAAGGAACGAGGCCTAGTGGAGAGCGCCGCCACTTCAGCAAACAACTTCAGCCGGGCGGTGGAGCAATGGACGGACGAGCTGGTCGCTTCTGCCGCCAACATCGACAAGGAGCTGATGGCGCTGAGGGTGGAGCACCTTGTGTACTCTCCGGACCCGAATCTCCCCCACAGCGCCAAGCTAAGTCTCTTCTTCAGGGGAATCGCGCCGGCGCTTGCGCGGCTGCAGGAGAAGCTCCCCGCGCAGCTGGCCGAGGAGTCGCGCCAGCTCTGCGCGGGTACCTTGGAGCATGTCTTGACGAAGATAGTCTACCGCAACCCTGGCATAAATCTCGTCAACGTTCTCCGCAGCTTGCCGGCCGACGCAGATCAGGAGGCGCTGAAGGCGCAGGTCGCCCACATCATCGCCAAGGTGAACAAGATCTCCAGGCGTGAAGGCGATCGCGTAGATTAGGCCTCTTTCTTTTTATTTCCTTTGCTGCTGCAAAGTGTGCCATGAACATGAATCTGTCAGGCATTGCAACAAGTTATCTCTGTAATATATTATCTTATTTCCGAGCAATTGACGCATTGTTATCTCCCTTGCTTTTGGTCCTTTACTTTGTATGCTTTTTACCCTACGCTTTTAGGGAACTTGCCGGCAAGGGACCCTTGCCGCGAGCGCTGAGTGCTGGACTCTGAGCAGCCTGCTGGCAAAGGCCTTATCGGCAAGCAACCTCGCCGCAGCTAGTCGCAACGCACTTATCTTGCTGAGCGAACTCGAAAACGAAGTAAGGGCGCGACACTTGTCGCAGCTCACTTAAGCCGTTGAGCGTACTCGAAAACAAGGTAAGGGTGCGGCTAGCCACGGGTAGGTTCCTCCGCGCACAGGTTTTCCATACAAAGTGTGGTTGTTCAAGGAAGATAACTTAAAATTTAAAAAATTTGAACTGCTCAAATTCTGGTAACTTAGCTCAAATTCTGTTCGTTCTCCGGTAAGCTTCTCTTTCTTGAACAACACTTGGTTTGTCCTCCACCTCGTTCCCCCCCGGCAAACTTGTGCGCGAGGAATGTCCCTTCTGCTTAAGAGGGAAAGAAAAGGAGAAGAGAAAGCAAGTGTAGGGCCTTTCGGCGTGGTAATGCTTACCGGATATGTGTGTTGTACAAGATGCCAAACAATGCATGCAGATAACGAAGAAAGGCATGTAAAAATGGCAAATAGTGCGAAACACAAAAGCTTTACTGATGCACAGGATCTGCGCCCGACTTTGTACAAAGGTTTACATGCGACAGCGGCAAAACTCGTACAAAAGGTGGTTGCCGGAGCGGATCATGGCAACCGCGCCTTATGGGTGAAACTTGCGAAGATGCTCTATGTTCCAGGAATTGCTCACCGGTAAGCCTTCTTCGGTCTCAAGGTGGACAGCGCCGGGCCATGTGACTTGTCTCACCCGATAAGGGCCTTCCCACTTCGGCGTCAACTTGTTGGAATTCTTGGCGGACTGAACACGCCGAAGAACAAGGTCGCCTTCCTCGAGACTCCTGGCCTTAACCTTGCGGCTATGATAGCGGCGCAAGGCTTGCTGGTATCGAGCAGCTCGTACAGCAGCCTGGAGACGTTCCTCCTCGAGGAGCAATGCATCGTCTTGTTGCAGTTGCTCTTGCTCGAGCTCATCATAAGCGAGCACTCGAGGAGATCCGTATACGAGTTCCGTGGGGAGAACTGCCTCCGCTCCATAGACAAGAGCGAAGGGTGTCTGTCCGGTGGCTCGACTTGGTGTCGTTCTGATTGACCAAAGAGCCGCCGGCAACTCCTCTATCCAGTTTCTTCCGCACTTGCGCAGCCTGTCGAAGGTTCTTGTCTTGAGCCCGCGCAGCACTTTAGCATTGGCCCTCTCCGCTTGACCATTGCTCCTCGGGTGAGCAACAGAAGCGAAGCAGACCTTGGCGCCAAGGTCTTGGACGTACTGCATGAAGGTGCGACTAGTGAACTGTGTGCCGTTGTCAGTGATGATCCTGTTAGGGATCCCGAAACGGCAAACAATCGACCTGAAGAACCTGACTGCTGACTGTGCTGTCACCTTTCTCACCGGTTCCACTTCTGGCCACTTTGTGAAGATGCGGGGGAAACTATCCACCACGAACACCTATGGGACCGGAGCCCCTTGTACGTTGCGGTGAGGGAGCGGAGGAAGCACGAAGAGCGGATCGAAGAGCACACGCGGGCAGTTTACCCAGGTTCGGGCCGCGCGGACACGTAAAACCCTACTCCTGCTTGGTTTGTATTGAGTTTGTGAACTCGGGAGCTTGAAGAACTGGCTACACCGAGCAAGAGAGCTATCTAGGTTCCGAACCCTCTCTACGTTGTGCATGGGCCTCCTTTTATAGCTCAAGGGGTCACCGACAGGTGTCAACGTAGAGGAGGGCAAAAATGTAACTTTGGTGGTAGTTGTAACAGTGCAGGAACAGTGCATGAACAGTGGATGAACAGTGGTCTTCACCTAACTTGACAGTGGGGGACAAGGGCATTAAATGCCCGTCACCGTCGACCCCAAAAGCACCCGTCCATGCGTCTCCGTTCGCCACAGCGATAGCCTCGTCACCGTGGAGTGCCACCGTGTCCCCCAGGCTGCACAGCCATCCACCACGCGTCCCTGGAAGAGCCCCAGGACGACGCGTGGGCCGATGAGCTGGAGCGCGGGCACACAGCGCAGGCTTCCCCCGGCAAGCACCTTGCCAGGGTCTTGATCTTGCCGGGCCCGGAAGCTTGTCGCTCCCCGGGTCCTGCCGGGGCGCAGGATGTGCCGAGGCGTGTCTTCTGAAATGCAGTCTTCTGGTCTTCCTGGCAAGCTCCTCTTGCTAGGGTCTTGTGTTAATGATATAATCTTGAGCCAGGGACGGCCTTCCCGGCAAGCTCCACTTGCCGGGGCCTTGATCTTCTGTCTTGTATACTTTGTTTTTGAATGGCTTTATATGGATCAGAAAGGTCTCCGGCGAGCACGTGGTGAGCCCTGCCGCGGGAAGCTTCTACTGCCCGTGCACAAGTTGGGGTACTAAGGTACCCCTACCTTAGTACACCAACATCACGTATGACTATATTCGGAATACATGACTACATTACATTGATGAACTGGAGGTAGTTCTGTGTCACCCTAGGTTATAACTATTACATGAGGAATCGCATCCGACATAATTCTCCATCACCGATCCAATGCCTACGAGATTTTCACATGTTGCTTGTTGCTTATTTACTTTTCCGCTGTTGTTATTACAAAAACTACAAAAACACTACCATTACTTTTATTGCTGTTACCGCTATTTCCATATTACCTTGCTACTAAACTACCTTGCTGCAGATACTAAGTTTCCAGGTGTGGTTGAATTGACAACTCAGCTGCTAATACATAAGAGTATTCTTTGGCTCCGCTTGTGTTGAATCAATAAATTTGGGTTGAGTACTTTACCCTCGAAAACTGTTGCGATCCCCTACACTTGTGGGTTATCAAGACTATTTTCTGGCACCGTTGCCGTGGAGCATAGCTATATTCTTTAAGTCACTTGGGATTTATATCCGTTGATCACTATGAAGAATTTGAAAGACTAAAAAACCAAGATTTATCCCTCAACTACGAGGGGAGGTAAGGAACTGCCATCTAGCTCTGCACTTGATTCAACATTTGTTATGAGTAAATTTGCGACACCTACTCCTGCTATTGAATCTGATATGTCACATGTTCTTGACGATGCCACTTCTGCTATGTATGATGAAACTACTTCCATGCTTGATAATAATGTGCCACTAGGTGAATTTCTAGATGAACAAATTGTTAAGGTTAGGGAGAATGCAAATATTGAAACTGGTAATAATTATGAAATTGATGATGAAGATTCTTCCCCTAGATATGAACTGCCTATTATTCCTGAGGGTTATGTTATGGATGAAGAAACTGCTAGAGACTTTCTTGCTTGCAACGATAGATATGATCTTTAGAAATTATTAGCTAAGCTGAAAAAAGTCTTTGAATGCTAGAATGAAATATGACACTGCTTTTGCTACTTCACCTATCTTTGTTACTGATAAGGATTATGATTTCTCTGTTGATCCTGAGTTAATTACTTTGGTTGAATCTGATCCTTTCCATGGCTATGAATCTGAAACTGTTGTGGCACATCTTACTAAGTTGAATGATATAGCCACCCTGTTTACCAACGATGAAAAGATTCGTTATTACTATATCCTTAAGTTGTTTCCGTTGTCGTTAAAGGGTGATGCTAAGACATGGTTTAATTCTCTTGATCCCGGTTGTGTGCGTAGTTCCCAGGATATGATGTATTATTTCTCTGCTAAATATTTTCCCGCTCATAAGAAACAAGCTGCCTTACGGGAAATATATAACTTTGTGCAAATTGAAGAAGAGAATCTTCCACAAGCTTGGGGGAGGCTTCTCCAATTACTTAATGCTTCGCCTGATCATCCTCTTCAGAGGAATGGAAATACTTGATGTCTTTTATAATGGACTAACCAATGCTTCCAGAGACCACCTGGATAGTTGTGCTGGTTGTGTTTTCAGGGGAAGAACAGTTGATCAAGTTGAATTATTATTGAATAATATGTTGGCCAATGAAAATAATTCGACACTTCCTGAACCAGCCCCTAAGCCAACTCTGAAGAAAAGGGGTGTTCTATATCTCAGTCCTGAAGATATGCAAGAGGCAAAGAAATCTATGAAAGAAAAAGGTATTAAAGCTGAAGATGTTAAGAATTTACCGCCTATTGGAGAAATATATGGTCTTGATAACCTAACACAGGTAGTAAAGGTAAATTCTCTTTATAGATTTGATGAAGGTGATATTCCTTGTTATAAGTCTGCTAGCCAATGCTTAGACGAGTTTGATAATTTTATTGTGAAGCAAGAAAACTTCAGTGCTTATGTTGGTAGACAATTTTAACGCAATGCTTATATGATTGAACACTTGAGTGATTATATGTCTAGAGTTAAAGGTGAATTGAAACTCATTAGCAAATATGCTTCTATGGTTACCACTCAACTAGAACAAGTACTTAAGGCTCAGAATGATTTGCTCAATGAATTATATAATAAGAATAATGACTATATTGTTAGAGTTGCAACAAGAGGTGGTAAATCGAATCAGGAACCTTTGTATCCCGCAGGACACCCTAAGAGAATTGAGAAAGATTCTCAGAGAGCTAATGTAGATGCACCTAGTTCTTCTGAGAAGAAGAAAAAGAAAAATGATAGGACTTTGCATGCTTCTAGTGGACCTGTAGCTGACACACCTGAGAATCCCAATGATATATCTGTTTCTGATGCTGAGACACAATCTGGTCATGAACATGAATCTAGTGATAATATAAATGATGATGCTAATGATGATGCTCAACCTAGCAATGATAATGATGTAGAGATTGAACCTGCTGTTGATCTTGATAACCCACAATCAAAGAATCAACGTTATGAAAGAGAGACTTTGTTGCTAGGAAGCACAATAAGGAGAGAGAACCATGTTTTCAGAAACCCATGCCTTTTCCTCCTAAACCATGCAAGAAAAAGGATGATGAGGATTTTGAGCGCTTTCCTGAAATGATTAGACCTATCTTTTTGTGTATGCGTTTGACTGATATGCTTAAAACAAATCCTTATGCTAAGTATATGAAAGATATTATTACCAATAAAAGAAAGATACCTGAAGTTGAAATTTCCACCATGCTTGCCAATTACACTTTTAAGGGGGGGAATACTTAAGAAACTAGGAGATCCAGGAGTACCCTCTATACCTTGCTCCATTAAAGGAAACTATGTTAAAACTGCTTTATGTGACCTTGGAGCCGGTGTTAATGTTATGCCTCTCTCTTTAAATCGTAGACTTGACTTGAGTAAGTTGACACCTACTGAAATATCTTTGCAAATGGCCGATAAATCAACTGCTATAACTGTCGGTATCTGTGAGGATGTGCCTGTTGTGGTTGCAAATATTACTATTCTAACGGACTTAGTTATCCTTGATATTCCCGAGGACGATAGTATGTCTATTATCCTTGGTAGACCCTTTATGAATACTGCAGGGGCTGTTATTGATTGCAACAAAGGCAATGTCAGGTTTCGTGTCAATGGTAATGAGCATACTGTACACTTTCCAAGGAAACAACCTCAGGTCCACAGTATCAATTCTATTGAAAAAAATTCAACTATTACTATTGAAGGTTTTGAATTTCCTATTCCTACTGTCAAGAAGACATATGACATTCTTATTGTTGGGGACATACATATCCACATTGAGGTAACCTAGTGTTATTCGAAAATTCTCCGGTTTCATGTTATTCGAAAAGAGTTTATTAACGAGAGCTGATCAACCTTGTTAATGGATTCCTTTTGATGAGCATGAGATGGGTGAATCTAGATAGCACAACCTTCTGTACCCTCCTTTTACTTTCCGTTAATTAGATTGAATAAAGCAAAAATAGTATATTTTGTCTGTTTCCAGTCTTATTCGTGCAACAAAAGTTACCCTGAAAATAAAATTTCTCCAAATGCCTTGAAAATGAAATGTGTTTTTTCTAGAATATTTGAGAATATATGGCATAGAAAACACAACGAGGGGAGCCAGCACCTGGCCACGAGGGTCCAGGGCGCTCCCACCCTCACAGGGCGCGCCCCCTGCCTCGTGGGCCCCATGTGCCCCCCTCCACTTATTCCTGCACCCACACACTTCTTCTTCCTCCCAAAAAATCACTATCCAGCTCAAGCACGAGTTCTAGCTCATCTTGCTACCATTTTTGATCTCCTTGCTCAAAGCTCCATTCACAAAACTGTTTGGGGAGATTGTTCCTTGGTATGTGACTCCTCCATTGGTCCATTTAGTTTTTGCTCTAGTGCTTTATTTATTGCAAATTTTTGCTGATGTGGTGACCTTGTTCTTGAGCTTGCATGTCAAATTTCTTTGGTCCCAAGTAGTTCTAATGCATGATATAGTCTCTAGGCACTTGTAGGAGTTGTTGCTATCAATCTTGTTGAGTTTGGTTAACTTTTATTGTATGAGCATGTACCTGGGCCAGATTCATGTGAGAGCCTCCCTTCCAGTTAATTATGGGCTTCTTTATTGGGCCTTCATCAGTGGGCTGCATGTTATCGACAAGTGGAAAATGTGTATCGTACCAAAAATAGTATGCGCTACGTACGGGGCACTAAAGGATCGGACCGTGCAACGCCTTCCACATTGTCTTTGTTGTTCTAACATCAGAGTTATTCAACCAACAGACGAAATATACTACTAATTGTACATTGAAAATAGCAGAAGCAGCAACCAGGATTGGGGGTGCAACAGAAGCAGTAAGCAGGCTAGAAGAGTAAAGACGTAGCTCTCTCTTCCAAACCAAACATCAACCATCATTACAAAAGGGCTACAATAAAAGAACAAGTGTATGCATCAAACTAAATAAAGATCCTACTGCACCAAGCGTACACATCTAACTAACTAGCTTAGTTAGACGTTACCATTTATTAAGCCGTGGAGATTGGTTGAAGGCTTGAACCAGATGGGTGCCTAACGAGGGAAACTCCAGCCAACAGGCCGAAGTCTGATACATGCGACCCTCTATCCTACTTTGGGCTGTAGAGCGTGGCGGCACATATCGTGGTATGGTGCATGGAGAGACACATGTTATGCTGTGCACACATAGTTTTGCCTGATGAACGAAACCGCGCTGCCATCATGATCCTTGCCGTCGATTATCTCTTGGTTAATCGGATAATTCAGTCCGCGAAATAGAGAGCGTGTACAAAGGCTACTTACCAGTTTCCACTCAAAAGTTCCTGAAGGCCCAGAGAATCTAGGATCCTGCTCAAAGACCTTGCAGTGATTGTGATTGCATTCTGCGAAACAACACGTCTGGTACGTGCGAAGGATCATCAATCATTCGCCTTCATCTGATCGAGCCAGGAACAACCTACAACTGCCATGCCGCTTTTCTTTGAAGGGTTTTTATCATTTATGCCACCGGTTGTGTCCCACTACTCAGTTTTGCCACTATGAATTTCAACTGCTCAAAAATGCCATCGCTTCATTACACACATGCTCAAAAATGCCACTATACATCATTATTGTGATCTCAAATCTCTTTTGCCATGTTATAATGACATAAATACCTATGGACCAACATGCCATCTCTCCTTCCATCTCACTACAATAAAGTGTGGGGCCCACTTGATCCCAACAACGTTCTTATTTTTCTGTAAAATTATTAACTTGGTTACTCCTGACAAGTGGGGCCACACTTATCATTGTGAGATAGAGAGAACTGACATGTGGGTCTAGGCTTATTTTTGTCATATAACATGGTGAACAGGTTTTACGTGAAAATAACAATGTCTAATGGCATTTTTGAGCAAACATCTAACGAAACGATGGCATTTTTGAGATATCTAATGGCTTTTTCGAGCAAGCATCTCACGGGTCGATGGCATTTTTGAGTAGTTGTAACTTCTAATGGCAAAACTGAGTAGTGAGACACAACCGGTGGCATAAATGATAAAAACCCTTCTTTGAAAGGTTCTGGGATTAGGAAGGGAAGGGACACTAGGCGGCGTACAATGTCATATCAAGTTGGAGTCGAATAAAAAAGGGCTCATAATATAGTCAATCTTAAGAACATCATGTTATGAGCATGAATATATTTTTAGTAAATGTTGACAGTAATATAAGCAAGCCATCATGATATCATAGGAAAGTAACATACTGCTATAACAACCGTTTGTAGTGATGACTAGAGTAGGCCAGCAGTACGTCTAGCCATCGAAGGAGTCCACAGCGTAAATGAAGCCCTTGTGTTCAATGGCATCAGAGAACCATGGAGGATGTATGATCCTACGATGGGCGTGCAGATTTATCCACTTACCGCAGTGACCTATCAGATAGGCGAGACCGTGGTTGAAGAACGCAATTAGCCTGAAGTCTTTATAATTCACAAATCTTGTGGGCACTTTCCAGATTACAACCTTGAGCAAATCAAACTTGGTATCATGTTTGCTACTGTAAGATTCCGAGTATCCTGGGCCGTGGTACCAAAGTAGTGCAGTGTTAATCGAAGGAAGGGGGATCAATTGCCCGGTGTAGACCTCCACGAGCATCCAGCTGCCGCCACCATCGGCGAGCACCAGCAAAGACGTGTTCATGCCGACCCAGTACATACCGTTAATGTAGTTGAGGGTGACGGGGATAGAATCACTGTCGAGGTTGTTGATGCTCGCCACCCTACGATCATTATGCTTTGTGACACGCCGTTTCTGAAGATCAGGGGGCATCAGCAAGTAGGGAGCTAGCTTAAAAAGCTCCGGCCTGACAGCTTTGAGTAAACAATACAGCCCCGACGAGCACGCGGCGAGCGGCATGGTACTATGATTTCCCACACGTGAAATAATGAGCTTGATTACCTCTGTGGGGAGCAAATTCCAGCCACTCTTTCGGCGGACGCTACTCAGTTCTGCCATTGTTAGTGCTTGGGTTTCGGAAGAGGGGGGAGGCGCCTAGCGGGGATGGAAGTTTGGACGATTATGTGCGGATGAGGATGGAGAACCAAATATGTGTTGCGGGAAGTGGACAGGTGATGATGACAACAGCACGCCGCTTGACTTATGAGACACATCCCAACAACGTAGGGTCATATCGATGCCAGACAACTTGCTTGAGTGATCACAGTACTAGTGCAATAAACTACAGTACCTACTACTATGCCCTAGTAGTTTGCATATAGTGGAGTAGGACTCTGCTCTACTACTGGCACCGGAGGAGCAGTATATTCTAAAATAGTTATTACAAACTTCAATGACCGAGCGTGGAACGACTACGAACCTCCATTGGGGCTAACTCCAATCCCCAGCAAACGTTCGTTGGGAGACATGGCAGTTGCAAACGCCCGCGACGCAGTTACAGTATTTGTGTAAGGGTGGCAGTTTTGTCAAATACTATGGCCTAAAAACAGGCCACCGTCAGATGGAAATCTGAAGGTTATGTGGGATTCGCTAGGATTTTGCTCATGGCAAACAATCGCCAGATATCATTACTATAAAATGGTTATAACACCCGGGGCTATAACTTGCACCGACTGACCACTAACAATGATACTGACATAGTTGTAAAATGGTCAAAGAACGTGTCTACGTGGTGTTTGGAATTGTATGCAAACTAGCTAGATGCCGTGCATTGCACGGAACATCAAGATGCTTTTTTTACAAAACACCTATTGTGATTGACCCATGCATGAGTAATCCCATGTGTAAAAACTAATGATATGTCGAGAATTTCATCAGAAAAATGGTATCTCGAGAATTTCATCCAAAAAATGACATCTCGCGAAAGATGAGAGATAAGATGAGGAGGGGTAGGGTGTGGTGGTGACTGGTGGTTGTACTAGGCGGAGGCATGGGGATGGACGGCGCCGACAGCAGCCACCATGCTAGATTGTTCCAAAGACTTCCCTTTTTAATTGCTCAACAATGAAGTTGTGGGATATAAGGATGAACGAGGCAAGGCCTTATTTGCAAATGTGGAGAGGGTGTGGGTATCTTTTTGCAAAATTTCCCTATCTACAAAATGTGACCCGAAACATCAAGATGCATTTATATGAGTAGTTTATCTTGTGGGAGATAAGGATGAACGAGAGAAGGCCTTATCTGCAAATGTGGGTAGGAGTGTGATACGTCTCCAACATATCTATAATTTTTGATTGTTCCATGCTATTATATTATCTATCTTGGATGTTTTATATGCATTTATATGCTATTTTATATGATTTTTGGGACTAACCTATTAAACCAGAGCCCAGTGCCAATTTCTGTTTTTTCCTTGTTTTTGAGTTTCGTAGAAAAGGAATATCAAACGGAGTCCAAATGGAATGAAAATTTTTGGAGATTTTTCTTGGACCAGAAGACACCGGATGGACTTGGAGTACACGCTAGGGGATCTGCGAGGCGGCCACAAGGATGGAGTGCACGTCCAGGGGGGTAGGGCATGCCCCCTACCTTGTGGGCCCCTCGTACCTCCCCTGACCTACTTCTTTCGCCTATAAATTCACATATATTCCAGAAACATCAGAACATCCATCGAAACCACTTTTCCACCGCTGTAACTTTCTGTTCCCGGAAGATCCCATCTGGAGGCCTTTTCCGATACTCTGCCTGTCGGTGTACTAAAGTAGGGGTACCTTAGTATCCCGAACTTGTGCACGGGCAGTTGCAGCGTCCCGCGGCAAGGCCTGCCCGGCGACCGCCAAGGTCCTCTGTGGTTCTCTTGGAGCCATTCAAGAACAAAGTATTCAAGTCAAAAAGACAAGACCCCGGCAAGAGGAGCTTGCCGGGAAGGCCACTCAAGGCACAAAACCACTCAAGGCACAAGACCCTGGCAAGAGGAGCTTGCCGGGAAGGCTAATCAAGGCATCTCAAGGAACTTGCCGCGACGCGCCACGCGTCCCGGCAAGGCCCGGTGAGCGACAAGCTCTCGGAAGCGACAAGATAGCGACCGCGGCAAGGAGCTTGCCGCGGCAAGCTTCCACTCAGTACCCGCGCTCCAGCGCATCCACCCACGTGTCGCTCTGGGACCATCCCAGGCGCACGTGGCGAAAAGCTATGCAGCCTGGGGTACACGGTGGCAAGCAGCGATGACAAGGCTACCATCGTGGCGGATGGTGGCGCCCCTGACGGCCACTTTTTGCACTGTTTGGGCGACGGCGACGGGCCTTTAATGCCCTTGTCCCTTGTCGTGAGGGTTAGGTATGGAGCACTGTACAAACACTCTTCCAACTACCACCCTTTTTACATTTTTACCATCATCTGTGTTGCCACCTGTCGGTGACCCCTTTGACCTATAAAAGGAGGCCCATGCGCAACGTAGAGGGGGTTCGGAACATCGATCATTCTCACACCCGGTCTTGCTAGCGGTTAGAGTGTACTGTAGCTCTCTTCGCTCCCGAGCAAGAACTCAATACAAACCAAAGCAGGAGTAGGGTTTTACGCATTCGTGCGGCCCGAAGCTGGGTAAACTGCTCGTGTGCATGCCTCGATCTGCTCTTTGTGCATCCTCCGCCCCCTGCCATACTGAAAAGGGGCTCCGGTCCCATAGGTGTTTGTGGGCGATCAGTTTCTCCGGCATCTTTGGCACGCCAGGTAGGGGTGCATCGAGGTTGTGTGAACCTGATCCGGCCTGCGCACGGGCTAGATCTTCAACTTCTTCATCAACATGCCGCCGAAGAAGAAAGTTTCGGAGGCAGCAGGTCCGTCCGCGTCGATCCCACCACCGCTGGAGCCAACGGCTGGTGGGGTAGACGCTGGCGGAAGAACGGACGTCGACGAGGGAACTCACGGCGCTGCCAAGTCCAAGGACAAGGCGGACGACCACGCGCACTCCAAGACCTCGGCGTCCGTGCACGCGCCGCGCCCATCCCAGGAGGCGCGGGACCGGCAACGTTGTGGTACACAAGGTACCATACGTTTGCTGGGCCAGGGTCAAGCTGCGGATCCCGGGACGCTCGAGACCAGCATGCGCGCCAACATGCTGGCATGAGCAAGGCGCGGTCACCAGGGGGGATGCTGCTCCTTCTATTGCAGTTAGAAGTCCGAGCGTATCCCGCTCCTCGCATCGTTCGCCGCCGCTCCCCGCCACTCCAGCAGAAGCTCTAGCACGAGCTCAACTGCTCTTAGACTTCCCTCCAGCGGCAGACAAGGCCAACGACTGGAGGGCCACCATTCAGAGCCTCATCGCCTTCGCCAACGGCGACACCCCGCAGCAGCCGAGCACGTCGCGGCCGCGACAAGCCAGCCAGGCGAGGGCTGATGGCGACAAGACCGGTGGGGGTGCAACCACCGTGCACTCTCCGCCCCGAAGGCCAAGATCACCGACTCGCCGGGTCATCCTCGACAGCGACTCCACCGCGTCGTCGGATCCGCGAGCTCGTCGCGATCAGTGCCATATTCTTCAAGATCGCCGACACGAAGACGCTCGTACTCGCATCGAGCACCGAAGAGAAGCGCGGCGTCAGTCAGACCAGCGCGCTGGTCCCACTGTTGACATGCAAGCGCCAGGGGGACCAGGCGACTTGCCGTACGCGGTAGGTTGTCCTGCGTTCACTCGTGAGCTGCGGCAAGTCCAGTGGCCCAGCATGAAGAATTTCAAGCCAGATGTGCCGGAGAAGTACGACGGCAAGATGCACCCGTCAGAGTTCCTCAGCATCTACACCATTGCGGTGCAAGCTGCTGGGGGGCGAGACGAGAAGATCCTTGCCAATTACTTCCCTCTGGTACTCAAACCCAACGTCAGGTCCTGGCTCATGCACTTGCCGGACAACTCCATTTATTCTTGGGCAGACCTGTGCCATCAGTTTGTCGGCGCCTTTACAGGCGGCCACAAACCTCATGGCCAGGAGAGTGACCTCCACCTGCTCGCCCAGAAGGAAGGGGAGCCCCTGTGCAAGTATATCCAGAGGTTCAGCCGTGTCCAGCACAACATCCCAGACGTCCACCCTGCCGTAGTTATCAGCGCGTTCCATCAGAACGTGCGTAACCGCAGGATGAGGGAGGAGATGGCGATGTGCAAGATCCGAGACGTCAGTGAGCTCTATGCCCTGGTCGACAAGTGTGCACGTGCTGAGGAGGGGAGGAAACTCCCCGGAGAGGATACATGCACAGGGGGATCTGACAGTGAGGATGCCGCCCCGGCAAAGAAAAACCGGCGGCGGAATAACAGGAAGAAGAAGAACAAATAAGTGCTAGTCGTTGAGCAGTCCGGCAAGGAGGCTGGCGCCAAGAAAGCCCAAGTTGGTGGCTCCGGCAAGGAGACTGCCGCATGCACCAACTGCCAAGCTGTGGCGGCCGCCGACAAGCAGTACTGCAAGATCCACCGCACCAAGGGTCATGACCTCCATAACTGCAAGAGAGTCGAGCAGCTCGTCGAGCAGCACAAGGCTGAGTACGAGCGACGCGACAAGGAGAAGGCCCAAGGAGGTGGTGAGGGATCCGGCAAGAAGCGGCCATTCAACGGCCGGGGAGGACGCCGCGGCAAGGCCAAGCAGTGGCAAGGAGACAGACCTCCCCGCGACCACGACAAGGACGAAGACGACGACGACGACGAAGACATGGATGATGCTGAGAAGAGTGAGCAGGAGTTTCAGAAAGCCACGGAGGTTTTGTGCGTTGACGGCGGTGCTTCTCTGCATACTTCACACCGCCAACTCAAACAATGGGTGCGGGAAGTCAATGCGGCGGAACCACCTGTCGAATCGCGCAAACTTCTAAAGTGGTCCAGCACGCCTATCGTCTTTGACATTGAGGACCACCCTGATCGCACAACTGCGGTCGGGTGCTTGCCGATGTTGGTTTCACCAACCATCCGCAACCTCAGGGTCACTAAGATGTTAGTTGACGGCAGGGCCGGCTTGAACCTAATCCCCTCCACTGTGCTTCACAAACTCCAAATCCTCGACAGCGAGCTCGAAGAAACTGGCACGTTCCAAGGAATCAACCCGGGAAGGAGCAAGCCGAAGGGGAAGATCACGCTGCCAGTGACGTTTGGCGGAGAGCTAAACTTCAGGACTGAGAAAGTCACTTTTGACGTTGCCGATTTTCCATTGCCCTACAATGGAATACTTGGCCGACCAGCGCTCGCCAAGTTCATGGCAGCCTCTCACTATGCTTACAACATGTTGAAGATGCCCGGCCCGATAAGCGTCATCTCTGTCCCTGGCGACAAGAAAGATGCCCTTATCTGCGCCGACAAGATCTACCGGGAAGCAGCAGCCGCAACAAATAGCAAGACACTTGCTGCTGAAGCTCCCGGGGAGAAGGAGAAGACCAAGTCCGGCAAGAGCTCTGGGGCCCACTCCGGCAAACACACCTCTTCGGAGTGCTGCGCTGCCGTCGAGGACGCACCATCGAGCTCCACCGGCAAGTGTAAGAAGACGATGGCAGCTCCGCCAGAAACCAAGAAGGTGCCCACCAAGGAGGACGACACTGGTGGTACTTTCACCATCAGTGCCACGCTTGACCCTAAATAGGAAAGCGCGCTCGTTACTTTCCTGCAGGCGAACGTCGACGTGTTTGCATGGCAACCGTTCGACATCCCCGGTGTTCCCAGGAAAGTGATTGAGCACAAGCTTGCTGTCTGTCCTCACGCGCGGCCCGTCAAGCAAAATGTTAGGAAACTAGCAGTGGAGCGCCAAGAGTTCATAGCAGAAGAGATCAAGAAGTTGGAAGCAGCAGGCCTTGTCAGAGGAGTGCTCCATCCAACGTGGTTGTCCAATCCAGTAGTCGTGCGTAAGGCTAACGGGAAATGGAGGCTTTGTATTGACTTCACCGATGTAAATAAAGCTTGTCCAAAAGACCCATTTCCCTTGCAGCGCATTGACCAGATTGTTGACTCCACGGCCGGATGCGACCTGCTTTCATTTCTTGACGCATACTCAGGATATCATCAGATCTTCATGGCTGAAGAAGATGAAGAGAATACCGCATTCATCACTCCATGTGGCACTTACTGTTTCATAAGGATGCCTTTTGGTTTGAAGAATGCTGGTTCAACATTTGCAAGGGTGGTCCATACAGCTTTTGAGCCACAGATTCATAGAAATGTAGAAGCATACATGGATGACATAGTGGTCAAGAGCAGAGACAGGGCGACCCTGGTTCAAGATCTAGAAGAGACCTTTGCAAATCTGCGTAAGATCCAGCTCAAGCTCAATCCCGAGAAGTGCGTGTTTGGAGTCCCCTCCGGCAAGCTTCTCGGGTTCTTTGTGTCTCAGAGGGGAATTGAAGCCAATCCCGACAAGATCAAGGCCATTGAGCAGATAGAAGCACCGAAGCGCGTCAAGGATGTGCGAAGACTTGCCGGCTGCGTGGCTGCTCTCAGCAGGTTTATCTCTAAGTCAGCTGAGCGCGCCCTGCCCTTTTTCAAAATTTTGAAAAAGGCAGGTCCAATGAAATGGACTCCGGAAGCGGAGGCTGCGCTGCAAGACTTGAAGAGGTACCTGTCCTCCACTCCAATACTTGTCGCACCTAAACCACAAGAGAAGTTGCTGCTGTACCTAGCGGCAACCAATCAAGTGGTTAGTGCTGCGTTAGTAGCGGAGAGGGAGGCAGATGACGAGCTAGCAACCGCGGCAAGTGCATCAAGCGACAAGCAGGGGGCTTCCCCGACAAGCTCTGGTCCCGACAAGGATGGATCTGCGCAGATGCAAGAGGAGGTACGGAAGAAAATGGTGCAGCACCCAGTTTACTTTGTCAGCTCCCTTCTCCAGGGGGCTAGATCAAGGTACTCTGGTGTGCAGAAGTTGCTATTCAGTCTTCTCATGGCCTCGAGAAAGCTGCGCCATTACTTCCAGGCACATGAGATAACAGTTGTCACTCGCTTTCCGCTGAAAAGGATATTGCAGAATCCAGAAGCAACAGGCAGGATTGTTGAGTGGGCACTGGAACTGTCAAGATTTGGCCTCAAGTTTGAAAGCACTTCAACTATCCAGAGCAGAGCATTGGCAGAGTTCATAGCGGAATGGACGCCAACACCAGATGAAGAGATTCCAGAAACGAGCATCCCCGTCAAAGAAGCAAGCAAAGAGTGGCTGATGTACTTCGATGGTGCCTTTTTGCTGCAAGGCACCGGTGCTGGTGTGCTGCTTGTCGCACCCACCGGAGAGCACCTTAAGTATGTAGTCCAAATGCACTTTCCCAAGGAGCAAGCGACAAACAATACCGCAGAGTATGAAGGTTTGCTTGCCGGTCTCAGGATCGCGGCAGACCTTGGGATCAAGAAGCTGATTGTCAGGGGTGACTCGCAACTTGTCGTCCGCCAAGTGAACAAGAATTATCAGAGCCCGTTGATGGAAGCTTACGTTGATGAAGTGAGGAAGCTTGAAGAACACTTTGACGCCCTACAGATGGAGCATGTTCCAAGAGCTCAAAACGACATCGCCGATGGCCTGTCAAAGTGCGCCGCACTTAAGTTACCTGTGGAACCAGGGATCTTTGTGCTCAAGCTAACTCAACCATCCGTAACACCATCGACTGGGCAGAACAAGAAGAGGAAGTTGATCTCTGGCGACTATCTTCCGGCAGAGCTTCCGGAAGCCGCCGCCAACAAGGTCCCCAAGATCAACACTAAGAGTGCTGAGGAGCAGTCTGCTCCTGCAAGCCCTAGGGTTTGTACAGTTGAAGCAGACGCTCCCGACAAGCTTTGCTCCGGCAAGCTTGCTGGGGAACATCAAGCTCCGGCTGAGACACAAGTTCTCGCCGTAGAAGCGGATGCTCTCGCAGGAGCAGACATGCCTTTAGTCCTCGTTGTCGAGCCACAAGCTCCAGCATGGGCACATCAGATTGTCCGTTTCCTTCAAACAGGAGAGCTTCCCGAAGAGCAAGAAGAAGCAAAGAGAGTAGCCCGGCAGTCAAGTATGTACAAGTTTGTCGACAACACACTGTACAAAACAAGACTCAACGGTGTGAAATTGAAGTGTATTCCTCGGGAAGATGGACAGAAGCTGTTGGCAGAGACACACGGAGGCATATGTGGT
This sequence comes from Secale cereale, assembly GCA_902687465.1. Taxonomy (NCBI): domain Eukaryota; kingdom Viridiplantae; phylum Streptophyta; class Magnoliopsida; order Poales; family Poaceae; genus Secale; species Secale cereale. Next base: position 430,622,998 of record LR738710.1, on the reverse strand, counting down.
CACCACATTGGTGCAAGAGCACTTGCCGGCAAAGCATTCCGGCAAGGTTTCTTTTGGCCAGAAGCCCTCCAGGATGCAACTGCACAAGTAACCAAGTGTGAAGCGTGCCAGTTCCATTCCAAGCAGATACACCAGCCAGCTCAAGCTCTCCAGACGATCCCTTTATCCTGGCCATTTTCGGTCCGGGGGCTCGACATCCTCGGCCCCTTTCCCCGCGCGCCTGGGGGCTTTGAGTACTTGTACGTTGCAATCGACAAGTTCACAAAGTGGCCAGAAGTGGAACTAGTGAGAAAGGTGACCGCGCAGTCAGCAGTCAAGTTCTTCAGATCAATTGTTTGCCGTTTTGGGATCCCTAACAGGATCATCACCGACAACGGTACGCAATTCACGAGCCGCACCTTCATGCAGTACGTCCAAGATCTTGGCGCCAAGGTCTACTTCGCTTCTGTTGCTCACCCGAGAAGCAACGGTCAAGCGGAGAGAGCAAATGTTGAAGTGCTGCGTGGCCTCAAGACCAGAACTTTCGACAGGCTGCACAAGTGCGGAAGAAACTGGATCAAGGAGCTGCCGGTGGTTCTTTGGTCGATCAGAACGACGCCAAATCGAGCCACTTGACAGACACCCTTCGCTCTAGTCTATGGAGCGGAGGCAGTTCTCCCCACGGAACTCGTATACGGGTCACCTCGAGTGCTTGCTTATGATGAGCTCGAGCAAGAGCAGCTGCGACAAGATGACGCGCTGCTCCTTGAGGAGGACCGTCTTCAGGCTGCTGTACGAGCTGCTCGCTACCAGCAAGCCTTGCGCCGCTACCATAGCCGCAAGGTTAACGCCAGAAGTCTCGAGGAAGGCGACCTTGTTCTTCGGCGCGTTCAGTCCGCCAAGAATTCCAACAAGTTGACGCCGAAGTGGGAAGGCCCTTATCGGGTGAAACGAGTCACTAGGCCTGGAGCTGTCCGCCTTGAGACCGAAGATGGCTTTCCGGTGAGCAATTCCTGGAACATAGAGCATCTTCGTAAGTTTTACCCATAAGGCGCGGTTGCCGTGACCCGCTCCGACAACCACCTTTTGTACAAGTCTTGCCGCTGTTGCATGTAATCCTTTGTACAAAGCCGGGCGTAGACCCCGTGCATCAGTAAAGCTTATGTGCCCCGCACACCTTGTCATTTCATGCTTCTTATTTTCTTGCATGCATTATCTGACACTTTGTGCAGCTGTAGGATCGAAAGTAGGTCTAGAGGGGGGGTGATTAGACTACTTGACAATATAAAAAATCTGCCTTTAGATCATGCAATGTTTTTGGCAGTTTTGCAATTAAGAACAATTCAAGTATCACCCTACACATGCAATTCTAGAGTATAAGCAGCGGAAAGTAAATTGCACATGTAAAAGAGAGGTGGAGAAGATCAAACGCAGTTTGGTGACACGAAGATTTTTGTCGTGGTTCCGATAGGTGGTGCTATCGTACATCCACGTTGATGGAGACTTCAACCCACGGAGGGTAACGGCTGCGCGAGTCCACGGAGGGCTCCACCCACGAAGGGTCCATGAAGAAGCAACCTTGTCTATTCCATCATGGCCTACGCCCACGGAGGACTAGCCTTACTCGGGGTAGATCTTCACGAAGTAGGCGATCTCCTTGCCCTTACAAACTTCTTGGTTCAACTCCACATCTCAAGGACGGAGGCTCCCAAGCGACACCTAACCAATCTAGGAGGCACCACCCCCCAAAAGGTAATAGACGGTGTTGATGATGATGAACTCCTTGTTCTTGTGCTTCAAATGATAATCTCCCCAACACTCAACTCTCCTCACTGATATGGCTGTGGTGGAAGAAAGGTTTGAGTGGAAAGCAACTTGGGAAGGCTAGAGATCAAGTTTCATATGGTAGGAATGGAATGGCTTGATCTCAACACAAGGGTAGGTGGTTCACTTCTCAGAAAGTGTATGATAGAAGTGGTGGTACTTTCTGATGGCTCTCCTCACGAATGAAGAGGGGGTGGAGGGGTATATATAGCCTCCACACAAAATCCAACCGTTACACACACATTTGACCAATCTCGGTGAGACCGAAGTGAAATCTCGGTCAGACCGAAAGTTCAAATATAGTGAACGTTGGGATTTTCGGTGGGACCGAAAATACCATCTCGGTGTGTCCGAAGTGAGTCAAAGGTTAGGGTTTGCCATCTCGGTGTGACCGAAAACAACAACTCGGATATTCCGAAATGCTGTCAATTGGTTACAGAAGGTTGGCAGTCCATTTTCGGTGAGACCGAAACTCAGAATCGGATGGACCGAGAAATTAGGGTTTGGGGAAATAACTGAAGTGGTTCATCTCGGTGGGACTGAGTTTGCAGAATCGGTTTGTCCGAGATTACTTATGAGTGTGTTGATAGTGAAGAGTGCTGATAGTTGAGGGAGCTAGATCACCAAGCACTTGAGCAACAAGAACATTAACACAACCTCATCCCCTTTTAATAGTATTGGCTTTTCCTATGGACTCAATGTGATCTTTGATCACTAAACCAAAAATGGAGTCTTGAGCTTTTGCCAATGCTTGTCTTAGCATTTTGAGGGGTCCACTTCTTCAGACATTTCCATACCCATATCATCGAACTTTTCTGAAATGATTCTCAAGAGAATATTAGTTCAATGATATATATGTTGTTATTAATTACCAAAACCACCCGGGGATTAGTTGCACTTTCAATCTCCCCCTTTTTGGTAATTGATGACAACATATAGATCAAAGCTTCGACAAAGGATATAATCAAAGAATATTATCGTCGCTTTGAGAAGTATGTGATAAACAAGAGCTCCCCCTAAATTTGTGCATTATTTAAAATTTGCGTTTGAATGCAAATGCACAATCGATTAGGATTATGGGTCACTCTTCCATGTCACATACATCTTGGTGGAGCGCACAAAATGATAAGAATGAGTACCATGCACTCAATCACCAAGACAAGAGTAAATAGCCATACAATAAGGAATAGCATATGATAAGCAATAAGCACACATTAAGGCATAGTATGACTAAGCACTCATTAAGGTAGCATCAAACGTAGTGGCAAGCACACAAAAAGTATCTGGAACCAAAAGAAACCAATGTATCTCAAGGAAAAACCGGCAAAAGAACGAAAAGACAAAAGAGCACTCTCTCTCTCGAAGCCCTATGATCTATAACAATTTCTCCCCCTTTGGCAACAAGTTACCAAAAAGTTCGAAATGGTATAGAGCTAAGCGTCACTGCGGGCTCTGCTGGCGGCTCCCGTCTGGGTAGATGTCGGTGTAGAGATAGCTGCATCTGCGAAGACCTCTGCTGATGTCTGCGGTGGAGGAGTGGATGCTGGAGCTGAAGGAACTGCTGGAGCTGTAGCTGGTGCTGAAGTGGTAGCCCTGGAGTCTGTCACTGGGATAGCTGCAGATCTGGATCCTCTAGGAACCTGAGCAGTCTGGCGATGAGAGTCCTGGACTAGATCATCCTGCATAAGCTCTGCTCTCTCCTGCCTAGTCTCCTCCATGTCTGCCTCAAGCTTGTTGACAGACACCTGAATCTCAGTCAGCTTCACGTCCAGAGCGTGGATCTTGTCCTCGACAATCCTCTCAAGGCTCTCCTGAGATTGCTCAATGCTGGCCAGGCGTTGTTCAATCCTTTGGGTAGCTTCAAGAATTTGTTCTCCAAAGCTCTTTGGCTTAGCTGCTGCTGCTGCCTCTTTGTCAGCTTTAGCCTTCTTTGCAGCTTCGATTTTGGCTTGTCCTTCAACTGAGGTAGGATCCTCTTCATCCATCACAACTACGTTGTCCTCATGCTCTGGCTGCAGTGGCAAGTGCTTCCTATCCAACAAGAATTTGCCCGTGCCAAACTTGGCGTTGATGAGCATCTGTATCTGCGGTGCAAACCCACACGACCTCTTCTGGTCAGCTGCAGTCCTCTTAATGGTCTCTACCATCAAGTCCATCACCTTAAAAGGTGCCTTCTCATCGAGAATGTGCAGCATGTTGATAGAATAGCCTCGAATCATCCGGTGGTCTCCTGACTTAGGCATCAATGTATGCCTCAGAATAGTGTTAGTGGTGGTCAGACCTGCCTGGAGATAGTACACTGAGCCAAGCTTCCATCCTTCCAAATCAGCAGCTGGGATCTCCTTGTACATATTCTTCATGGAATCATGACTCTTCTTAGGAATCCCATAGACATCAATGTCGTCCTCTCTCTGCACTGGAGCGTTCAGAAGTTCTGCCCATTCTTCAACAGTCGAAGAAAACCGTTGACCTTCAGTCATCCAGGTGATCTTGCCATCAGGATAGAAGTGGGCTGTGGCATAGAACTGCGTGATCATCTCGTCATTCCAAGCTGTCAGCTCTTGACCCACAAAATCAGCAACTCCATATGCAGTAAAGCTCTCATGCACATGGGGAAAGAAGTCCCGGTGCTCTTCACTGTCAATGTACTTCCAGTCAACATACCTGGTGTCAGCAACAATGGGCTTCTTATCCATTAGCACGGTCTCATAGAAATCCTGCTGCTCTCTGGTGTGGAATCTGGGGTCCACAGCAGTCCTTCTCCTTACGGCATATGGATCAGACTGTCTCCATAGCCTGAGACCTTTGTCCTTCCTTGCCTTCATGTCCTCAGCTTGAGGATCAGCATCATTGTGGAGTGGCAACTTGGGACGGAGCTTATGCAACACATGCTCTTCATCAGATTCAGACGGTGGCATCTCACCTTTGTTCTTCTCAGAAGCTGGAATGCTTCTGGTTGTTCTCTTGGGCTTGGCTGGAGCTGCCTTGACTGGAGCAGGCTTCTTGGGCTTAGAAGAGGCTTGAGCCCGAATAGCATCACCCATGAACTTAGCTTTCTGAGGAGGAGGCTGGGGTGCTTCTTCTTCTTCTTCTTCTTCTGCAGCATCAACTTGAGGTTCAGCATATACAACCCTCTTCCTTTTGGAAGTCTTCTTCACCTTGCTTGGAGCAGGCTCTTCCAAGTTGAGCTTCTTAGCAACTGCTGACTGCTTCACTTTGCTTGTGCCTTTCCTTGGCTGCTGCCCTTGGTGCTCTTTGGCAACCACATTCCTCTTGGGCTTGGAGGTAACTTCCTCAGCAACAAAGTCGGAGTCCTCATCATCAGAAGTTCTCTTCTTCCTGGTTCTAGTGGCTGCAGGAGGCAAACCACTAGGGGTGCTCCTCTCACCATCATCACTGGAGCTGCTAGCAGGACTTGTATCTGCCTCTGGAATTTCAGCAAACGATGATTCAGACCTGTTCTGGCTGTCACTGACATCTGACATGGCTGAAAAACCTGTGAAAAGATAAGGTATAGGCAGAGTAGAAGAGTTATCACAACTGCAGAGTTTTTGCAAAAAAAAATGAGTCCAAAACTTAGTTTTGAGTTTTCACAGAATGTATTTCGGTCAAACCGATTTCAAGTTTCGGTGCAACCGAAGTGCTCAACAGAAACCTACACACCACTTTCGGTCAGACCGAAATGGGTTTCGGTCCTACCGAAAACTTAGGGTTTCACTGAAACTACTTTTCGGTCGTTCCGATTGGCACAACTCGGTTAAACCGAATTACGCAGTGCAATGGCCAGAGGCCAAATCGGTCATTCCGATTTTCAAAATCGGCTTCACCGAGATGCATTCCGTGGAAACCTAAACCTAAGAATTTTCCTCGAAACTAGAAGATCTGAACTATTGTATGGGGAACATATCAAACATGGATTGAATCATGGCAAGCCTATCGTGCAAGAATCGGAAGTGGAGCACGAAAAGGGGTCGGGACACACCCTAACTTGGTGGTGTCCCTCTACGGCGGCAACGGTGGAGATGATTACCGTTGACGGCGGCGGAGACCTGCGGCGAGGGCGCACAGGCGACGAAGGCGACGATCCGTAGACCAGGGCGGCGGCAGCAAGGGTCTTGGGGGCGAACGGTTTGAAGAAAGAAATCGCGCGCAGCCCCTCAGGTATATATAACCCCGTGCTGTCGGTGGGACCGAGTTGAAAAACTCGGTGTCACCGAGATGTATAACTGCTGTGCAGTTACGCATATCGGTCAGACCGAGAGTTTGAACTCGGTTTCACCGAGATGAAACCTAGATCAGTCTAAGCGTTTCGGTTGGACCGAGATTGAGAAACCGGTCAGACCGAAATGGACTTAGAAGGTTTTGGAAGTCAGCCTTAGACGAATCGGTGGTTCCGAGTGCTCCTCACTCGGACTGTCCGAAAAAGACTTGTTCAAAGTTGTGATATGAGCATGAATAGAATTTTGAGACAAGAAAGCATAGATAGCTAGGGAAGGTGCTTAGGCATTCTTGTCCATCCATTTGGCCAGAAAGAGAACCAAAACAATCAAAACAACAAATGGATGTCCTTGAATGGATAAAATCATGCATTCAACATGCTCACACAATAAGATAGCAACTGAAATATGTGTCAAACATGCACAACCAATCACTCTAGCTACTAGCACACAATTTGTCGATGACTAGGTCATCTATATATGAGTATATTGACTTAGGAGCCAAATGAGAACATTTGATCATAGGTCATACTCATCGTTTAAGCACAAGTGGGGTTGCCACTTTTACATAAAGCATTTATGTGTTCACATCATTTGAAGATGCTTTAGCTCAATTTTTAGAGCAAAGCTCCCCCTAGATGTGAGAACCCCTTTTAAAGGGTCAAACTAACCTTGGGTTGTCATAGAAGACTTCATGTAGATGTTGAAGATGTGGATGCTCAATGTTGATGCAGATCATCAAAAGTTGGGAGCAATCCTTTGGATTAGGGCACTTTCAATACCTACATGGGTTAGTCCCACAAGGAACAAACAAGAATATCCATAGACATAGAGTGAAGTACACAAAAGATGATGTCCATGAAAGCAATGATTACCTTGTCCCTTGACTTACCAACAAGAGGGTTTGTGACTCCATGAACTAGTGCATGATGTGGAAGTTGATTGCACAAGTTCTTGCCAAAATGAATATGAGTGAAGTTTGTTGGCGGAGTCACCCTCAAGAACCTACTAGTTCTTCTTCTTTGGGATCCACATCATCTTGATGGGAATCCTTGGTGTTGTAGTTGAGCTTGACGAAGTAGAACTTGACGTGTCCTTGGGAACCCACTTGACCATGGCTTGAGGTGCTTCAATGAATGCATCAATCTCCTCTTGAAGTTTGTCCTTGGCCTTTAGCTTGTGGTCTTGTGGTGGAAGGTCATCTTGAGCTTGTTCCACATTGGAAGAAGTAGGATCATACTTCTCCTTTTGTGAAACAAACTGTGGAGTAGGGTATTGACCTTCTTCCCACTCAACACCTTCGGCGTTGAACTTTCGCTCAAAACCAATCCCTTGATTCTTCCGGTGTCTTCCTTGTTTGCGAACAATCTCCTCAAAGTTCTTGCTTCCGGCAAGACTCTTGTAGACACCTTTCTCTATGATTTCCTTCAATAAGCTATTTTCTTGCTCAAGTGTTACTTGGCTTGAAACATTGTTAGTGGAATCAAGAGAACTACTAGAAGCAACAATATTGGATTTAACATTGTTATTGTTACTACTAGAGGAAGAATTTTTCTTATGCTTGTCATGCTTAGTCTTAATAGGTGGTAAGAAATTAGACAAGAGAAGTCGTTTGGCAAGATATGAAGAACTCTTCTTTCGAAGATCGTCATTGATCGCTTTTAGAAACTCATGTTCTTGCTCTAGAGTGAGCTTCTCGAAGCGTAGCTTCTCATGAGATCTTAGGAGCTCTCTATGATCTTCTTGAGTTGTTTCATGAGCTAACTTAAGAGTGTTAAGTTCTTTAGTTAGACGCTCAATCTCCTTCATAGCATTGTCATTCGACTCTTCTCGACTATAGAGACTACTAGCATTTTCATCATTACTAAGCTCACTAGATTTATCATGCAAGAGCTCATCTTCACCAAGCAAGTCATCCTCATCACTATCAAAGTCAATGAATTCAGGGTGAGTTACCTTGGGACCTTTAGCCATGAAGCATCTTCCAATTCCCTCATTTGGTGAATCAAATAAGTCGTAGGAGTTGGAGTTGGAGGATACTAGTGCAAGTCCGGCAACACCTTCATCTTGACTATAGTCGGAGTCAGAGTGATAGCTTCCATCGGATTGATTGTCAGAGTCGGAGCCGGAGACCCATTCACCAACATGAGCTTGATGTCTTCTTCTTGTGTAGCTCTTTGATGACTTGTCTTTCCTCTCCGAATCCTTGCTTCTCCGAGAGGGTCTTCGTTCATAACGATCATCTCTGCTCCTTCTCTCTCTCCGAGGTGACTCATCTCTTGCTCTTCTTCTTGGAGATTCTTCTCTTCTCTTGTGGGGAGCCGTACACTCATTTGAGAAGTGTCCGGGTCTTCCACAATTGTAGCAGTTTCGATCACGGCTAGAAGATCTCTTTTCATCATATGATCTAGACTTTGAGCTTCTTTCTTTGCCTCTATTCTTGTAGAACTTGTTGAAGTTCTTGACCATTAGGCTTATCTCTTCATTGGAAATTAGCTTGTCACTTGAGGTAGTAGGAGCATCACTTGTAGCTTTGTAAGCACCACTTGACTTGTTGTGAAGCTCTTCCTTATCCTTAAGTGTCATCTCATGAGCAACAATTCTTCCAATGACTTCAGTTGGCTTGAGAGTCTTGTAGTTTGGCATCATTTGGATCAAAGTGCACACGGTGTCATACTTTCCATCCAAAGCTCTGAGAATCTTGTTAATGATGAATCGGTCGGTCATTTCTTCGCTTCCTAAGCCGGCAATCTCATTTGTGATGAGAGCAAGCCTAGAGTACATTTCAGCGACTCCTTCACCATCCTTCATCTTGAACTTGTCAAGTTGACCTTGAAGAATATCTAGCTTTGATTCCTTCACAGATTCAGTACCTTCGTGCATTTCAACCAAAGTATCCCAAATCTCCTTAGCATTCTCAAGACGACTGATTTTGTTGAACTCTTCGGGACACAAAGCATTGAAGAGAATGTCACAAGCTTGAGCATTGTTTTGCAACATCCGCAACTCTTCGGGTGTAGCTTCGCGATCCGGAACTTTTCCTTCTTCAAAGAAATCACCTTGCATACCAACACAAATAATGCCCCATGCGGCTGGGTTATGACCAAGAATATGCATTTTCATTTTATGCTTCCAACTAGCAAAATTTGTACCATCAAAGTAAGGACCTCTACGATAATTACCCTCACTAGACGCCATACTCTCCTAGGTTGTGAAACCAAGCTTATGGAGTCCAATGCAATGGAAACCAAGGCAATGGAGACCAAAGCTCTGATACCACTTGTAGGATCGAAAGTAGGTCTAGAGGGGGGGTGATTAGACTACTTGACAATAAAAAAAATCTGCCTTTGGATCATGCAATGTTTTTGGCAGTTTCACAATTAAGATCAATTCAAGTATCACCCTACACATGCAATTCTAGAGTATAAGCAGCGGAAAGTAAATTGCACATGTAAAAGAGAGGTGGAGAAGATCAAACGCAGTTTGGTGACACGAAGATTTTTGTCGTGGTTCCGATAGGTGGTGCTATCGTACATCCACGTTGATGGAGACTTCAACCCACGGAGGGTAACGGCTGCGCGAGTCCACGGAGGGCTCCACCCACGAAGGGTCCACGAAGAAGCAACCTTGTCTATTCCATCATGGCCTACGCCCACGGAGGACTAGCCTTACTCGGGGTAGATCTTCACGAAGTAGGCGATCTCCTTGCCCTTACAAACTTCTTGGTTCAACTCCACATCTCAAGGACGGAGGCTCCCAAGCGACACCTAACCAATCTAGGAGGCACCACCCCCCAAAAGGTAATAGACGGTGTTGATGATGATGAACTCCTTGCTCTTGTGCTTCAAATGATAATCTCCCCAACACTCAACTCTCCTCACTGATATGGCTGTGGTGGAAGAAAGGTTTGAGTGGAAAGCAACTTGGGAAGGCTAGAGATCAAGTTTCATATGGTAGGAATGGAATGGCTTGATCTCAACACAAGGGTAGGTGGTTCACTTCTCAGAAAGTGTATGATAGAAGTGGTGGTACTTTCTGATGGCTCTCCTCACGAATAAAGAGGGGGTGGAGGGGTATATATAGCCTCCACACAAAATCCAACCGTTACACACACATTTGACCAATCTCGGTGAGACCGAAGTGAAATCTCGGTCAGACCGAAAGTTCAAATATAGTGAACGTTGGGATTTTCGGTGGGACCGAAAATACCATCTCGGTGTGTCCGAAGTGAGTCAAAGGTTAGGGTTTGCCATCTCGGTGTGACCGAAAACAACAACTCGGATATTCCGAAATGCTGTCAATTGGTTACAGAAGGTTGGCAGTCCATTTTCGGTGAGACCGAAACTCAGAATCAGATGGACCGAGAAATTAGGGTTTGGGGAAATAACTGAAGTGGTTCATCTCGGTGGGACTGAGTTTGCAGAATCGGTTTGTCCGAGATTACTTATGAGTGTGTTGAATAGTGAAGAGTGCTGATAGTTGAGGGAGCTAGATCACCAAGCACTTGAGCAACAAGAACATTAACACAACCTCATCCCCTTTTAATAGTATTGGCTTTTCCTATGGACTCAATGTGATCTTTGATCACTAAACCAAAAATAGAGTCTTGAGCTTTTGCCAATGCTTGTCTTAGCATTTTGAGGGGTCCACTTCTTCAGACATTTCCATACCCATATCATCGAACTTTTCTGAAATGATTCTCAAGTGAATATTAGTTCAATGATATATATGTTGTTATTAATTACCAAAACCACCCAGGGATTAGTTGCACTTTCAGCAGCACCTACCCCCGGTAAGCGATAACGATCACAAAGGCTCCATATATGTATTTTCTCTTCTTTTCTTTCTCAAGCAAAGCAAAGTTCCCTCGCGCACAAGTTTGCCGGGGAGGGAGAGAAGATGGTGGTATGGACCGAGTGCCGTTCAAGAAAGCTTCGCTTTGCCGGGAAGCAAACAACACAAAAGCTAAGTTGCCAAAGTTTGAGCGATCAAATTTTTAAATTTTTTGAGTTATCTTCCTTGAACGACCGTGCTTTGTGTGGAAAACCTGTGCGCGGAGGAACCAACTCGTAGCTAGTTGCGCCCTTACTTTGTTTCAAGTTTGCTCAAACAACTTAAGTGTGCTGCGACTAGTGTCGCGCCCTTACTTTGTTTTCGAGCCTGCTCAACAACTTAAGTGCGCTGCAGCTAGTTGCGACAAGGTTTCTTGTCGGTAGCAACACCGCCCGCAGGCTGCTGAAGTTCCGCACTCAGCGCTCGCGGCAAAGCGTAGGGTAAAGACATACAAAGCAAGGAAATCAAGTAAAGGAAATAACGTTGCAATTACTACCCAAAATGAAGTTATATTTACAAAGTGACTTGTCGCAGTTCTAATAGACTATTGTTCATAACATGGTTGGCAGCGACAAGGAAAGAAGAAAATGGGCAAGCTTAATCCGCGCTGTCACCCTCGACCCTCTTGATGCCGCTCACCTTGTCCATAATGGGTGCGACAAGGGCCTTGAGCGCCTCCATATCAACGTCCGACGGCAAGCTCCTGAGGACGTTGGTGAGGTTGAGGCCTGGATTGCGGAAAGCCACCTTCATCAGCACCTTTTGAAGAGCGCCTGCGCAGAGCCTGCGCGACTCGTCTGCCAGCTGCTTTGGGATCTTCTCCCGGAGTTGCTGGAGGGCTGTCGCCACGCCCTTCAATAATAAAGTAAGCTTGGCGCTGGGGTGGAGGTTCTCGTCGGTGGAGTACCCGAGGTACTCCGCCCCCAGCTGCGCCAACTCCTTGTCGATGTCCGCGGCGGCGTTGACGAGGCCTTCCGTCCAGAGTGCGACGGTCTGCCTAAAGTTGTTCTGGGAGATGGCGGCGCTCGCCAGCAACGCCTTCTCAGCCCTGATTTGCTCCTTCAAGGTCGCCTCCCGCTCCTTGGCGCCGTCCAGCGCCTCGGTCAGAGTGGCCAGCTTTAGCTCGAGGTCGGCGATGGAGTCCTTGGCGACGGCGAGCTCCTTGCCCTTCTCGGAGAGGCGGACCTGCAGCTCGGAGTGGCTGTCGGCATCCTTCTCTCGCTCGAGCTTGAGTGCGGCAACCTCCTCGCCGCTCGTCCCGAGGTTGGCCTCCAGCTGCGCCACCCTTGTCTCCAACTCCTTCTTCGCGGTCTCGGCAGCCGCGGCAGCATCCTTTGCTTCTTGGAGAGCTCCGCCAAGAGCCTGCTCGCGCGCGACAAGTTCCTCCTCGTGACTGTCGAGGTTGACCTTCCGCTGCGCCAGCTCGCCCTCCAGCGTGGACAACTTCTCAGCGGCAAGCCGCTGCTGTTCCTCCACTTCAGCCTTCTCCAAGATGAAGGCCTGCTGCGCCTCGGCAAGCTGCTCCCGCTCCTCCGCCAACGACCGGAGAGCCGCTTGGTTGATGGCCCGGAGCTCCTCCGTGCGCTTCTCGATATCGGCTCCAGCCTTCGCGGCCAAAGCCTCGCGGGACTCCAGTTTGGCCTGCCGGGCGCGGTAAAGCGATAACAACTTGCGCAGCAGCCGCTCCTCCTCAGGCTGGCTGCTGCTGCTTGGCGCTCGACAAGTTTCAGCCCGGCGGAGCCAAGCACCTCCCCGTCGAAAACCTCTCCCTTGACTGGCGCCTTGGACATGGACGCCCAAGGGAGCTGGATGAAGACGTCGTCGCCGGCCTTTAAGTAGGCGCCCAGCTCAGGCTCGTCGGAGCTGGGGGCTGCGGCAGCGGCGGAGGGCTCGGCGGCCGGTGTAGCGCTTGGCACTCCTGCGGCCTTAGGGCCGTCAGTACGACCACCAGCCCCTTCGCCAGCTGCTGCGGCGGCAGCGTCGGCGGCCTCTGCGCCGGCGGGATCGTCGGCAACAGCGGCGTCGTCAGCAACCGCCTCCGTCTCCATTGGCTCGGCTGCGGACGGGTCTGACGGAGGAAAAGACAAGAAAAACAGTCAAGCAAATATCCAAAAAAGAGAAGAATCTAAAGAAGAAAAGCCCAAGGGAAATTTTTAAAGCAAAGGGATTACATGCGCGGGCCGGCTCTTCGGTGAGGTTCCTTGCCGGGGAGCTCTCCCTCGGCGGCGTGGTTGTAGCTCCCGCCGGCGGAGGGCCGCTGGTGCTGTCCCTCGCCGGAGAACTTGCCCTTGGCGGGGTGCTCGCCCTTGGCGGGGTACTCGCCCTTAGCGGAGTGTTCTCCCTTTCCGGAGAGCTTCCCCTTGGCGGTGTGGTCGAAGCGTGCGGCACGTCGGGGGCGGTCTCCTGATGCTCCTGGTGCTGCTGCTCTGCTCCTACACAAATCAACATCAAGACGTCAGTACAGAAGAAGCGCCCACACGCGCCTAACAGTAGAAGACAAACCACACTTACGCTGGGGGCTGCGCTGGGGGCTGCTCTGAAGACCAGTTGCCAGGTCCGGCAAGCTTGTCTCGGGCGCACCCCCTGCTGTTGTAGCGGGCTCGTCCTCGATGACAATCACCTGGGCCTTGGCTCTCTTTGCCGCTCTCTGGGCCAGAGTTCTGAAAAAGAAGAACATGTTCAGAGTTAGGCGAAAGAGATACAAGACAAAACAACAAAAAATTGAAGAAATACAAGGATTGCGAAGTCTTACTCTTCTTCTTCCTTGTCGGAGCTGAGCACGGAGAAATCAAAGTCTGGCTCGCGCGCAGTACGAGGAGGCGGAGGAGTGGGCTCCCTTGGCCGTTTGGCGGAAGCAGGGGTGGTGGTCTGAGACGACCCCGCTCCAGCTGCCGCCGTGGCGTGGGGGCGGCAGGGGCAGAAGTTGCGGTCCGGGACGACCCCCCTCCAGCCGCTGTAGAAGCGCGAGGTGCTCCCGCGGCAGGCTTGCTTGCCGCGGTGGCGCGCGTTGCGCGACGCGGCGGCTGTTTGCCCGTCTGCCGCTCCGACACGTCTCCGGCCTTGCGGAGGCGCCTTTGCGGAGCTGGAGGCTCTGCTGGTGGTGGCGAGCTACCTAAAGACGAAGAAGAGGAGCCGATCTCCAGTGAGCCGCTCGTGTCCCCAACGGGCCCGCTCGACTCGGCACCCTGCTCGGCCGGCCCGCTCGACCCGACGCCCTGCTCGGCGGGCTCACTTGACTCGGCGACCTGCCCGGCAAGCTTTCCCGCTTTGAGGAACTCTTCCCGCTCGGCAAGGCTTGTCGCCTCCGCTGCCTCCGCCTCCTCCACTGTGTACCCGAACTCGGCCGCGGTCGCTGCTGCCGCCGCCTCTTCCAGTCTGGTGATAATATATGCCATCTCCTGGTTAGTGGTGTCGCGGGTGAGGCCTTTCTTCTCGTCGGAGTTGACTGGCACTTCTTCCAAGTTGTCGAAGAACGCCTGCACAGCTTCGTCGGTGGGCTCTTGCCAAGTCGGGTCAATCCCGTGGGAGTCGCACAGCGGCATCACTGCACGGATGCCGTTGAGCGACGAGCTGTTGCACAACGGAACTACGCCCCTCAACAACGTGAACCATTCGGGATGGTCGGAGTCGTACTTGAAAAACGCCTGGAGCATTGCGTTGAGCTCCAAGACGGTGAAGTTATAATTAAGGCCCGGGCGCAGCCTCATGATATCTGCCGCGTTCTCGAACTCCCAGGCAGGCCTCTTCCTCTCCTGCAAGGGGGCGATGTGGCGGCGGAGAAAATCTGCTCCAACTGCGCCTACGGTCAGCCCGGCAAGCCTGAGGCGAAGGATCCGGGTAGTGGCGATCTTCAATCTGCTATCTTCCGGGGCCAGGTCGCTCCAGTCGTCGCCGCGCACTACTGGGGCTTGGCGCCGGGCGGTAAAGTGCTGCGGGTTATCCTCTACGATCCAACACCAATTGGCTCTCCACTCATCCCACTTGCCGCGGAGCTCTCCCAATAAGTAAGCTTCCTTCTTGTGGGTCCTGGAGATCCAAGAGATTCCGCCAGACAGAGGCTCTCCCTTCTCAACTCAAGGCGTGAAGTAGTGGCGGAAAAGAGCTACATTGGGGAAGACTCCGACAAAGTTTTCGCACAGATGTGCGAAAACGGCCATGGTGAGAACGACGTTGGGGGTGAAGTCAAGGAGGTGGAACCCGTAGGTGTTCATGATGTCGTAGAAGAACTCAGAATAGGGCGGGCAGAGCCCGCAGTAGAAGAACAAAGCGAAGAATGCGTAGCCATTCGGGAACATCTCTCAAGCTACGCCCGGGAGTACCTTGGTGCGCGGATGCGCCTTCGTCTCCCTCGACCAGAAAAGGTAGAAGGAATCCCTCATCTCCTCCGCGTCAAGCTTGGGGGGGAAGACCGCCTTCTTCTTCCGCATCGCCGCGAGCCGCAGCGCCTCGACCGACTTCTTAGTTTTCCCCTTCTCGCCTTTCGGAGCCATGGCGGAAGCGGTGAAGGGGGACGACGGTGCTGGTGGTGCTGGTGGTGACGGAGGGCGGAGCGCTGCTCTCTTTTGGCCTTTGGGAAGAAGGGGAGCGGCGGAGGTTTCTGAGGATTGAAGAAGCAACGGGCAGATGGACGAACTGCCCCTGTTTCCCCTGCTTATAAGGGGGAAGGGGGCGGACGTTCCGCATTTCCAATTAAAGAAACAGGCCAAGATCTCCCCCACGACGCCGCATTAAACGCGTGTCGTTAAGGGAGGGCGCGGTGGATACGGAGTGGGATACGGCGTGCCGCAGGCCGCGCGTGCCCGTGCACTGTTTTGGGCCTGGCCCAACAGCGCTCGACACCATGTATGGCCCAGGCCCGGGGGCTCCTGTCGGTGTACTAAAGTAGGGGTACCTTAGTATCCCGAACTTGTGCACGGGCAGTTGCAGCGTCCCGCGGCAAGGCCTGCCCGGCGACCGCAAAGGTCCTCTGTGGTTCTCTTGGAGCCATTCAAGAACAAAGTATTCAAGTCAAAAAGACAAGACCCCGGCAAGAGGAGCTTGCCGGGAAGGCCACTCAAGGCACAAAACCACTCAAGGCACTAGACCCTGGCAAGAGGAGCTTGCCGGGAAGGCTAATCAAGGCATCTCAAGGAACTTGCCGCGACGCGCCACGCGTCCCGGCAAGGCCCGATGAGCGACAAGCTCCCGAAAGCGATAAGATAGCGACCGCGGCAAGGAGCTTGCCGCGGCAAGCTTCCACTCAGTACCCACGCTCCAGCGCATCCACCCACTTGTCGCTCTGGGACCATCCCAGGCGCACGTGGCGGAAAGCTGTGCAGCCTGGGGTACACGGTGGCAAGCAGCGATGACAAGGCTACCGTCGTGGCGGACGGTGGCGCCCCTAACGGCCACTTTTTGCACTGTTTGGGTGACGGCGACGGGCATTTAATGCCCTTGTCCCCTACCGTCAGGGTTAGGTATGGAGCACTGTACAAACACTGTTCCAACTACCACCCCTTTTACATTTTTACCCTCATCTGTGTTGCCACCTGTCGGTGACCCCTTTGACCTATAAAAGGAGGCCCATGCACAACATAGAGGGGGTTCGGAACATCGATCATTCTCACGCCCGGTCTTGCTAGCGGTTAGAGTGTATTGTAGCTCTCTTTCCTCCCGAGCAAGAACTCAATACAAACCAAAGCAGGAGTAGGGTTTTACGCATTCGTGCGGCCCGAACCTAGGTAAACTGCTCGTGTGCACGCCTCGATCTTCTCTTTGTGCATCCTCCGCCCCCTGCCGTACCGAAAAGGGGCTCCGGTCCCATAGGTGTTCGTGGGCGATCAGTTTCCCCGACACTGCCGGAGGGGGAATTGACCACGGAGGGCATCTACATCATCACCATTGCCCTTCCGGTGAAGCGTGAGTATTTGACCACAGACCTATGGGTCCATAGCTAGTAGCTAGATGGCCTCTTCTCTCTCTTGGATCCTCAGTACCATGTTCTCCTCGTTGTTCTTGGAGATCTATTTGATGTCATATTCTTTTGCGGTGTGTTTGCTAAGATCCGATGAATTGTGGTTTATGATCAGATTATCTATGAATATTACTTGATTCATTTCTGAATTCTTATATGCATGATCTAATATCTTAGTAATTCTCTTTGAACTAACAGTTTTGTTTGGCCAACTAGATTGATATTTCTTGCAATGGGAGAAGTTCTTTGCTTTGGGTTCAATCTTGCAGTGCTCAATCCCAATGATAGTTGGGGACATGCCACGTATTGTATTGTTGCCATCGAGGATAAAAAGATGGGGGTTTCATCATATTGCATGAGTTAATTCCTCTATATTATGTCATCTTGCTTAATGCGTTACTCTATTCTTATAACCTTAATACTCTAGATGCAAAATCATTTCGGTCGATGTGTGGAGTAATAGTAGTAGATGCAGGCAGGAGTCGGTCTACTTGTCTCAGACGTGATGCCTATATTCATGATCATTCCCTTAGATGTCTTCATAATTATTCGCTTTTCTGTCAATTGCTTGGTAGTAATTTGTTCACCCACCGTTATAACCTATGGCCCCCAGGTCTATTTTACATCTTATAAGTTTCAGATCTACTACTTTGCAATCTTTTACTTTTCCATCTATAAACCAAAAAACCCAAAAATATTTACTTTACTTGTTCATCTATCTATATGAGATCTCACTTTTGCAAATAACCTACAAGGGATTAACAACCCCTTTAGCATTGGGTGCAAGTTGTTTGATTTTTTGTGCAGGTATTTGGCGACTTGTGTGCAATCTCCTACTAGATTGATACCTTGGTTCTCAAAACTGAGGGAAATGCTTACTTCACTTTGCTGCATCCCCCTTTCCTCTTCAAGGGAAATACCAACGCAAACTCGGGAAGTAGCGAGGAAGCAGAGTGCGGGTATCTTTTTGCAAAATTGTCACAGTTTCCTTCCTATCCATCAAATATAGATCGTACAGGCAGGATGGCAGGCACACCATCATCACCAACTCTATTTTTTATAAGAGTGGAGAAAAAAAGAAGTAGAGACGTATAAAAAGTAAAAAAAAAGACCAACCCGGGCTAGACTAGCCTGTTGGCATTTTTTTATAGAAGAAAACTCTGTGAGCACCAAATGCTCAAGCCGAGACTTGAACCCTGGTGGGCTTCTCGCGAAGTCCCGCGCCTTGACAACTAAGCTATGCTTAGTTCTCAAGTAGAATAAGTGGTGCGCAGAGAAACGGAGACAGTACTAGTAAGGACACCATCTACTGCTTCATGTGCTACTCCTGCGCTCCATTCGGCGGGCGCAACACTACAACCACTCCCTCCCACGCTTCATTCGGCGGGCGCAACGTCCCCTACAGCCACTCCCATTTCTTGGCCGGCCTGGTCGATGCCTGCAAGGTGCCCCGCGTCTATAAGAGTTTCGGCTGCGAGAGGTACGTCGACCAGCAGTCGCTGGTGGAGCATAGTTCCAGATGTGCGCACGCGCCCTCCTCATTCTATGAGTGCACACCGCCATTTGAGGGCTCGCCGGCGAGCCTCGTGCATCACCTCACGACATCGTTTGTCAATCACTACTGGCCTGCAGCGGTGAACATTAAGTACGAGACATGCTACTTGTTCGCTGTGCCGGAGTCGCTGGAGGACCACCGCCACCTGCTAGTTGCGGAGGAGGATGGCAGCATCTTCCTCTTGGCTGTGGGCACCGGCAAGGCCCGCGTAGGCCGTCGCCCCGTCTCTGTAGTGTGCGTCAGGGGCAACGTCACTGACATTGACACGAGGCCGCCGTACGGGTGCGTGCTCACAGTTACTGCCCCTTCTCCGAAGTACGAGGACGCCCACATCGCCTCCCTCACACTGATTGGGACTGTGCCGAGCTGCTCCGTTCCCGGCAATGTGGACATGGAAGACGCCTGGTATGATTTTCACCCCAAGATGATGCACGGAGACTCCAAGGAGGTTCACCTGGTCATATGCATTGCCAAGTTAACTGTTCAACATTAGTCTTTGCACAATTTAAGCCGCTATCTAAGCATGTGGAGACTTCTTATTTATATAGTATAGAACCTTCCATGCATGATTTTGCTCTATTAGAGTATCGCGCTTGAATAAAAGTGTATCCATTTATGGTTTAGTCTAGAATCTTCCATGTATGATTTTGCTCCATTAGAGGTCTCGCTTGCCATTTATGAGATTAATTGAGAATATTTACTACAATAATGGTGAAAGACTTATGATGAACATTTTCTTACATCTCCCCTGCCCCCTTCCAAGTCATTCTAATTTACATTCATAGTGGTCTAGAAAAAATAAACAAAATCGATACTCAAAAACCAACTCTTAAAGATCATTACTTGCAAAACACAATAAGTATTATTTCTTCACAAGTGTTCGATGCAGGTTGAACGGTTGAACGCTTTTGTTTGTAAAAGATACTTTTTTAATCTATTTAGACTACATTTACTATTCACCCAGATGTTTATGAGCTCTAGAGAAGAAATAATATCCGAAGAAACCTATCGATACTCATTACACATGAGATGACCCCCACATATACTTTGTCGAAATAAATAACTCCCCGATCAATGCATTTGACTGTTCCATGCAACGCACGGACACCTTACTATATATAGTATGACCATAAAGTTAACTAACATTATATATAATATGATAAACGCTCATGCATTTCACAAAAAATTATACTACCTCCGTCCTGGTTTATTGGTCCCCATTGTATCCCGTGCCAAATTTTGACTATAAATTTAACTTACAAAGTGTTAATGCATGTCAACAAAAAAAATATCGTTAGATTCATATTTATATGTAGTTTTGAATGATACATTTTTATGACATGCGTGAACATTTTGTTAGTTAAATTTATAATGAACATTTGGCACAAAATACAATGGGGACCAATAAACCAGGATGGAGGTAGTATCGTTGAAAACTATGTTAAAAAACTAATCCAACGATATAGTTTTTTTGACATGCACTAACATTTTGTCAGTTAAATCTTCAGTAAAATTACATAGGGGACTAATAAACGACGGAGGTAGTACTAGTGTAGAGGGCGGCGCTGTACGAGAGTCTCACCCCGCTCGTGGCGCGGCAGTAAAGTTATGACAAAACTGCCACCACTCCCAATAATAAGTGGCCTGGTAAAATAAACGAACAAGCAACCATCACATCCCTTTGTCTTTTTTGGATTTCAGTTCTCTACATTTACTTTGTACGGTTCATGTCGCACACTCGATCCCTAGCTACTACTCCTAGGGCTTGTTCCAATGTCCTCCAGCTTCCAACTCTGCAAACTCTAAAATTGGAGTCGAGTCGAACGTTTTAGCACCAAGAAGCTGGATATGAGAAGCTGCAGCTGACCGTAGTGTAAAAACGTGAAGCTGGGAAAGCCCAGCTACTACTTATAGGGCCAGTTCTTTTGGCGGCTTAAAAAATAAGCCGTCTCTTCCCCAGCTTTTCCCATAAGACTAGTCAAAGTGGAGAGCAACATAAAGCGCCTCACTCATTCATTTGGGCTTCTAAACTACTACCTCTGTCATGGTTTATTGGTTAAAATTGTAATTTGTGTTAAATTTTGACCAAATATTTAACTGATAAAATGTCAGTGCATATCAACAAAAGTTATATAACTTTTGGTGACATGCATAAACTTTTCATTAGTTAAATTTATGGTCCAAATTTGACACAGATTACAATGGGGACCAATAAACCAGGACGGAGATGGTAGTTATGGGATTACTAATATAAAAACCTAAAAGAGCTGGCCCCTGGTACTCCTTATAGTAGTACTCAAGTTGGAATTCCAATTGCACGGCACAACTTGTTAGGTCAAAAAGTTCGATACGGGGTGTACAAAACGGTTTGGAAATATGCGTGCCTTCCCGACCAGTGAGATACTCCGTACAAAGTACGATAGAGAAATAACCACACAGAAGGAAGCTAAAAGTGAACAACCAAACGAGCATTTTTGCATTTCTTTTGCATTGAATCATTTCACAAGCTTGACTAGTGCTATTTTCTACTTTTACAAAAACCGCATCGTAATGTGAAAACGTGCATTTGCACGTACATAAGTAATAGTAGTAGCACAGTCTGCAAGCATATATAGAGAGAGACGTGTAGTGTGATATATAATTAAGTTTCTACTATCTGCACGTACCTACAAAATGCGTACGGATAATCAAGGTTTCCAAACTTTTCCTTTTACATACTTAATTAAGAATGCTAATAATTCCCGAACATTCAGGATTTATCATTTGTGTCCCAAAACTAATGAGATCGCCTTATGAAACTAAATTATTCCTAATAAAAGCCACGACGCTCGCAGAAGCGCTTGCGGTGCGCCACGAGGGCCCTGGTGCACGGCCGTTTCCCAGCGTGCCGACACGACGCCTCTTCCTCAGCCTCGCAACTCGCGAGGTGCTGATTGGCGGCTTGCTGGTAGGCGAGCGTGATCTCACCGGTGTGGTGATCCGGCGCCAACAGGTACTCCTCCTCGCTGGAAGCGTGCACCCGGTCAACGTACCGCCAAGCGTAGATGAAGCGCTTGGGCTCGACTGCACTTAGGGCTTTGCCACGGGCGTCCATCGCCACCCTCATGGCTCTCGCTTGAGCCTTATGCCAAAGAGACAATTGCCTGACTCTCTCAGACGCAACATAGGCCTGCCAGGCAACATGCCTCGCGGCGCGCTTCTCTTCCTTGGCCTTCTTCTCTGCCTCTATTTTGGCGCACCCTACTGGAGGCAAAGCCTCCTACAAGGCGACATCTATTTTTGTCGAAAGATCCTCAAGGCTGGGGGGCTCGGCGGGCGACGCGACGTTCTCCTCATTGAGGCGAGCCGATGCATCCTCCGACGCGCGTGCTGGAGAGACTGGGAACACTGACGCGTCCACCTCGACGCGTCACGTCGAGGAGCGGAATGCCGACGTGTCCACCTCGACGCGTCGTGGCGTGGAGCGAAACACCGACGCGTCCTCATCGATTAGTGGCGGCGAGGAACGAAATGGCGATGAGTGACCCTCCGCACGATGCAGCGAGGGGCGCCTAGGGCTTGGGAGGGGCGATGCCATGGTGGTCGATGTGGGAGGAAGGGGGGGATAGCGATGAACGTGAGTGTTCTTCCGAATGCCATGGGATGCACATTATTTATAGTGAGCAATGGCACACCTACGTAAGATATGTTGCGTCATTAACGTAACAACTACGTGGGTATATTTGTTCGAGTAAATTACGAAGGAGGGAAGGGGTGGAAATATTGCTGGTCACAACGGATTGGATGAGCGCGGGGGGAGGAGAGTCATGCATGCGATTTTTTCGACACGGGGTGGAGTATACCCGGGCAAACGTCGGGCCGTGCCGGGTTTCAGGCCGGGCTTGTAAAAGCCCGACCTTCATTTCTCAATCCCAAGCCCGGCCCAAATCCCGAAATACTCCCTGTTTTCAAGCCCAAGCCTGGCCCAAAATCAAGCACGAAGCCTGAAAGCCCGGCTCCAATGTTGTTTTTAGTATGCGCACGTGTGAGCCTGGCCCGAAGCCTGAAAGCCCGGCCCGAAATACAGAAAAATAGAATCCCAGGCCCAGCCCGAACTATCTTTCAGGCTGCAAAACAAACCCCGAGCCCAGCCCAAATGTCAAGCCCGACCCGGTGATACGTCTCCAACATATCTATAATTTTTTATTGTTCCATGCTATTATATATTATGTTTTGGATGTTTAATGGGCTTTATTATACACTTTTATATTATTTTTGGTACTAACCTACTAACCCAAGGCCTAGTGCAAATTGCTATTTTTTTTGCCTATTTCAGTGTTTCGCAGAAAAGGAATATCAAACGGAGTCCAAACGGAATGAAACCTTCGGGAGAGTTATTTTTGGAGCCGTATCAGCACAGAAGACTTGGAGTACACGCGAGGAAATGAGAGAGGCGTGCACGAGGGCAGGGGGCACGCCC
>LR738710.1:430589163-430600105 GCA_902687465.1 Secale cereale | reverse complement strand
CCTATATATATATATATATATATATATATATATATATATATATATATATATCCACGTACCCTGAAAACATCGAGGCAACAGACGAAACCCTAATTCCACTGCCACAACCTTCTGTTCCCGTGAGATCCCATCTTGGGGCCTGTTTCGGAGCTCCGCCGGAGGGGGGATCGATCACGGAGTGCTTCTACATCAACACCATAGCCTCACCAATGAGTTGTGAGTAGTTTACCACAGACCTTCGGGTCCATAGTTATTAGCTAGATGGCTTCTTCTCTCTCTTTGGATCTCAATACAAAGTTCTCCTCGATCTTCGAGGAGATCTATTCGATGTAATCTTTTTGCGGTGTGTTTGTCGAGATATGAAGAATTGTGGGTTTATGATCAAGATTATCTATGAACAATATTTGATTCTTTTATGAAATCTTTTATGTATGATTATAATATCCTTGCAAGTCTCTTCGAAGTATTGGTTTGGTTTGGCCTACTAGATCTATAGCTCTTGCAATGGGAGAAGTGCTTGGCTTTGGGTTCAATCTTGCGATGTCCTTTCCCAGTGACAGTAGGGGCAGCAAGGCACGTATTGTATTGTTGCCATCGAGGATAAAAATATGGGGTTTATATCATATTGCTTGAGTTTATTCCTCTACATTATGTCATCTTGCTTAAGGCGTTACTCTGTCCTTATGAACTTAATACTCTAGATGCATGCTGGATAGCGGTCGATGTGTGGAGTAATAGTAGTAGATGCCGAATCATTACGATCTACTTGTTGCGGGCGTGATGCCTATATATAATGATCATGCCTAGATATTCTCCTAACTATGCGCTTTTCTATCAATTGCTCGACAGTAATTTGTTCACCCACCATAGAATTCTGCTATCATGTGAGAAGCCACTAGTGAAACCTATGGCCCCCGGGTCTATCTCTATCATATTACTTTTCCGTCAACTTGCCAATTTCTACCGCCGTTATTTATTTGCTTTATTTACTTTCTGTTTCTATACCAAAAATACTATCTTATCATATCTATTAGATCTCACTTTCGTAAGTGACAGTGAAGGGATTGACAACCCCTTATCGCGGTGGCTGCGAAGTTCTTATTTGTTTGTGCAGGTGCGAGGGACTCATGCGTGGTACCTACAGGATTGATACCTTGGTTCTCAAAAACTAAGGGAAATACTTACGCTACTGTGCTACATCACCCTTTCCTCTTCGAGGGAATACAACGCAAGCTCGAGAAGTAGTACCCGGCCCGGCCCGGGTTTTTCGGGCCAGGCTGGGGCCGGGTCGTTGTGTCGGGCTGCCCATGCCCGGCTTTAGGGTGGAGTGGTGGGAGTGCCGGAGGGAGAAGGAGAGTCAAATAGGTAGATTGTTTTCACACATGGAGAGGAAAATATTTGGAGACGAACGGGCTTCCGGCAGGTATGGGGAACGGTGCATAATAAGTCATCTTACATGCAATGAACTGACGATTGCATGCCGGGCTAGGTATAGTCTCAAGTGATAAAAAACATACACGCACCACACACGTTCAGATTTCAAGGTGCACTAAATTATTGCATGCGATGATTAAGGCTGGCCATAGTGGTGGTATCTTAGCTGGTATCATGCACACGGGAATAGGAAACATGCTGATGTGGAAAAGAATTAAAGAAGAGAGGGGGTTAGAGATACCGTATCATGTTAAATACTAAGTCCCTTCCCAGTGCTCCAAGGTGTACAGGTGCTAAGGATGCACATAGGCAAAAAAAGTGATGTGGTAAAGCAACTACAGAGAAGAGAGAGAGAGAGCATTATGGTGACCTCAAGAAGAAACGGTGCTAAGCAGGTGAACCTATGTAAACCGACAGAACCAATACATGGAGGAGTTTAATTATTAAACAATTTCATAAGGGAAGCTGCTAGAAAAGCTAATCACCAATATATTGGGAGGACTAGTTACTAAGTTTTTTTAATGTACTTAGCACATTATCTAAGCACCCATGCATTGGAAGAGGCCTAAGCTACTTTGTGTCATGCATGGCACTATAAAGGTAGTCCCGTATCATACACTAGTAGTATCATGCACAGGATACTAGTATATGATACTTTCCACTATGATTACCTAAAGAGAATATTGACTGCATGTAAAATTCTTTGTCATTTACTAGTGTTCATGCATGCATGCAATGCGATAATGCATTGGTAAACACATTTTTTTGTGAAGAACAAGGGCATTAATTAAGTACTTTTGCAGACTACAAAAACTATTCCACCGCCTCTATCTTGGTAAGAGTAGGTGAAATTTTTGAATCAAGACCTTTAAACTAGAAGGGAGGTAGTAGTAGTACTCTAATATCTAACCTTGTTGTGATGACTAGATAGGACATGGCAGTATGGCACGCACCCGGACGGAGGAACTAGTCGGCATTGTCCATATAAGTTTTGTGTGAAGTCAATGTACCTCTACTTTGAGCAAACTAATAGAAAAATGTATCAACATTCACAATTTGAAATCAATATTTTTATACTCATTATGAAATGTAGTTTCATAAAATATGTATTTAGTATTGTAGATATTGATATTTTTAGTATAAATTTGGTGAAACTTTGCAAACTTTGACTTGACACAAATCTTACGCGGAGTAAAAAGGACCAGAGGGAGCATCATGCGTGCAGAGTAGGCAAAACAATTGCTCATTTATAGCCGCCCGAAGTCACAATGGACGCGACCGCGCGAGGGAGGCGAAGGTCGTGGGAGGTGCGATGGTTGACGGAATTAAGCGAAGTTACATGCACGCGCCGGCATGGCATGCAAACACGCAGAAGCTATACCGTCAGGCCTATGATATGGGTCTAGTAGACATGACATCTAGTGGGTCCCACATAGTACGCAAGAACTCTTTGGGGCATGCAGCCGTTTATCCACCGGGCAAAGCCACCACCCCACGCCGTTCGCACACCCTACTCGTCCCCGTCATCTACCTTACAACAGTTCCCGCCTAGTCGTTTTGTCCTTTCACATTACACCAGTTCCACTTCTCCTAACCCGTCTCCAAAATCCATGGCCTCCCAAATCTCCATGATTGGCGGTGAGTACAAGGTTAGAACCATCACTGGAGATGAGTTCATCGTCATCTACACCCGTAGATCCGCGACGATGGAAGCATGCCTTGGTCGCTTCCTACACATGTTCGAAAGTTCAAAGGATGAGTGGGTCGCTGGGCTAGATGTTGAGTACACCAAAGTCCTGGAAAGGGAGAAGCTTCTAAAGGTGGCAGAGATGAAGAAGCCCGCCGTGATCCAGGTTTGCGTACATAACGTGTGCTTGATCTACCACATATGCCATGCCGACGTTAGGTGCCAGGATTTGGAGTTCTTCCTCAAGGACAAAAGAGTGAAATTTTCTACTGTAGACTTTACGAACGACAGGAGAGTCCTGGGTTGGATAGGCCTCGTTGTAGGCAAGCCCTTCGATCTCCAGCAGGAAAGCCCGGTGTCCTCCTCTCGGCCTTCATTGCTGACCCTGGAAGCATCCATGATTGATCCTTCGTACACTCAACTGAAGAAACCTCACCCGGAGTTTCATGATGCATGGGAGTCGAAGACAATAGATGAAGATCACATCATGTACACAACAACAGATGCCTACCAATGTTTAAATATCTACAAGGGTTGGATGAAGAAGCAGAGCCCAATGTCCGGTTCAAGCAAAGAAGTGTCAGCAAAGAGGAAAAGGAAGAGTGACGAGGACAAAGTAGAGGACGTGGACTCGGACTCTGAGTAAGGTGGCAGTGCCGTTGCTTATGCTGGTTCTACTGCAGTGTCAAGTGAAATACTTGCTTTGTTTTATTTCAGGGGTGTGTTGTGCTGAGCCCCCAGCAGAACTATGTGATGTTCTTTCTCATTATTTGAGCTCTTTAGTACGTAGAGTAGTACTAGTATGTCTTACTACTGTTCTTCTTGTAGTTGGTACTACTACTCATATCTTCATGTTCCTACAGTACTTGATACGTACTATTAGTATAATTTGGGTCAGTCGATTTGTGAAATAAGATCGATGGAGCGAAGGAAGAAGACGGCAGAGAAGCTACCCCAATATCTATATTAGGGTGGCATTGTGCCCATGATCTATCTTATGAGTGTTGGGTGTGGAATGCAGTTTGCCGGAAAAATGGATCGTGCCCGGGGTTAAACGGATGGCGGGGGTGGGGAGAGCATGGCGGTGGCAACCGGTTCAGGGGAGGGCGGGGCGGCGGTGGTAGGCGGTTAGGCCTGTGGCGGGCTGGCGGCTCGATGCGTGAGAGAGAAGATGAACAATGCATCATTTTCGGATGTTAAAGAAGCCCTTTTGGCCATCCATGTTGCATCCAACGGCTCATAAGAGTCGACTGACCCAAATTGTTTCTACAGGTTGCAGGATCCACGTGGCATTCAAGGTCTCGAAGGTAGATTCCACGTCCACACCCAGTTTGTGGGCGCGACCGGCTTCCACTGCGACAGCCACCATGTCTGCTTCCTCCGCGCGGGTGGAGACGACAATGACACGCTATCTCCTCCTCACCGAGCATGCTGGAGCACGCGCTCATCCTCCTCTTCGTACGCTGCGGGCATAGACGCACACTACCGCAGGAGACTGCTAACGCGATACTACGATCAGAGACCATTTGCCGAAACTGTGTGCGATGCAATAGTCACAAACGGTGGTGTAAAAAACCGTAAAAAAAGGTGCAAAACGTTTGCGATGATGGATGCATCAAACACGGTTAACATTTTAGTTGTGTGTGCGATGCAGGGCATACAGTTAATCCATTCAAACTGTCTGCGATGAGGCAGAACAACAGAAACTGGCAACCATAACAATGAGTGTGCGATGCTGGACACATGGTTAATCCATTCGAATTGTTTGCGATGAGGTTGAATAACAGAAATGGGCGGCCATATCAATGTGTGTGCGATATACGGCATACAGTTAACTCGGATGAACTGTTTTCGATGAGCCAAAAGAACACAAACGAGTCGTGTAAACAAGATGTGTCTGATATGTGGCAAATAGCCGACTAAGATGAACTGTTTGCGATGAGAAATTACAACACACACGGTCAATACAGTTACTTCGTGTGTGATTCTGTGTGTACAAAAATCTTTAAAAAAATGCAAACTAGTTGCTTGCGGTTTTGACAATATGGACAGTTAATATGCAAATGCCTTGTGGACATCGGGCACACGCTTAAACTCAATGAACTGTGTACGATACTAATGCTTTCCATGAAAATTTATGAACTTGGGTAACAACATTTGAGTAACATATATATAGTGGTTACACTATTCGACAAAAGGAGGATGTCCGTAACACGGTTTTGACAACCATATGGTCCATATCACTACAAAAAGAAAGAAAGATCCGTGACATTTTGGTCCGAACGAAACTTTTTTCTGTCATACTTATGACACTTCTATGACAATAATTGTGACAAAACACAGTATCGTCATAGATGTGGTGGGGTCCTACTTCTATGACAAAAAATCTTGACATAAAATGGGCTTTTCGTCCTGGGCGGGCCAGAGACGCAACTATATTACATTCTTTGGGCCGTCCATGACGGAAAAACGGTGGTAGAAGCGAGGGCGAGGAAAATATCAGGGTGTTCCCAGTTACCGTGGGTGGTCGGGGCCGAGCGATGCACATTTCTCTCGTACACACACGCGCGTGGGTGCGAGGCATTGGGCTCTCACTGAACCCGAGCGAGGCGTTGGGCTCTAACTGAACCCGAGCGATTGCACCGGAGGCTACTGTCAGGCCCAAGATACGATTCTATCCCAATCACGTGACACTTACGTGATTGGGGCACGACCGCATTTCGGGCGCTTAGCAAGATGGATATCATTACATCGTACCATTACATACATACATGGGGGATACAACAATACATACAAGTAACATGGATACAACATCATCAATACAAAACATCCGACTACGGATGCAAACAAGAAAAGCACAATGACATCCATCTACTATCCCAGGCTGCCGACCCGGAACCAAACCCAAGACTGAAGAAGAAGAAGAAAGAAAGAACTCCAAACAACGATCATCGCTCTCACATCAAGACATCGGAAACCTGCACCTGCAACTGTTGTTGTAGTATCTGTGAGCCACGAGGACTCAGCAATCCCATAACCATGGGTAACAAGACTACCAAAGCTTAATGGGTAGGAAGAGGTAAAGTGGTGAGGTTGCAGCAGCGGCTAAGCAAAAGTATGGTGGCTAACTTACGAGTACAAGAATAAGATGAGGATCTACGCAAACGGTCCCAACTAGTAGTGATCGCTAAAGATCCTGAACTACCTACGAGTCAAACATAACCCCACCGTGTTCTCTTCTCAAAGTGAAAAGAGACAGTCACGGTTACTCACACAGTTGTGTGTTTTACTTCGGATCCTCTGTCAAGTTTTCTACAACCAGATATTAACAAATTCCAATCTGCCACATAACCGCGGGCATGGCTTTCGAAAGATCATAACCCTGCAGGGGTGTCCCAACTTAGCCCATCACAAGCTCTCACGATCAGCTGAAGTGATAAATATAATATCATCACCCCTTATCTTAGGGACATCCGATCAGGCTCGGCATCCCGGTGCACAAGACATTTTGACAATGGTAAAACAAGTCTAGCAAGACCTCCCGGCATGCCGACACCCTGATAGTAGTCGCGCGTATCTCGTCTCAGGCCACGACCGGATGGGGCATCCTACAGGAGCCAGATACCTCGAGTTTCCCCGAGGTGGTCCCGCAGTCCGCCCATTTGGGACCAACACCATCAGCACTGGCCCCCCCTGCTATGTAGAAAGAATCCTCGGGTAGCGCTAACTCCCTATGCAATTTAATTAATTAATTAAGTTGTTATTATGAGGAAATTAAAACGAAAGTTGGGCCTTGCTGGAGGAGTTTTATTCAAAGACGAAGTGTCAAGGGGTCCCCATATACCCAACCATGTAAGGAACGCAAAATCAAGGAACATAATGCCGGTTTATCGGTGCCTAAGGTGGCATGAGTGGAACAAAACACCGAGCAAAGGGCCAAGCCTTCCACCCATGCCCAGTATATAGGTGTGTTATTATACATATAACATATTGTGATATTCCAACAACAAGTTCCCTCCTGGAACGATCTTCATCTTCACCTGCAACTAACAACGCTATAAGAGAGGCTGAGCAAGCGGGTAACATAGCCAAACAATGGTTTTGCTAGGAAGGTTTCAAAGGTTAGAGGTTTCATGGCAACAAGGAGAGGCTGACAATAATGATGGGTATCACGACATGTAACGATAGCATCGAGACACTAAGCATGGCAATGATAGTAAAGGTATCCAAGGGTATGATCATCTTGCCTGAGATCCCGTAAGGAAGAAGAACGGATCCATGAAGAAGACGGAGAAGAAGCCTTGAAGAAGAACCACGGGTAGACGGACGAATCCTCACGAACGCAACGGAACAAGCACTAACGAGAAGAAGCAAGCAACATGGTAAACACACCACACCAGACATGACAATATGCTCAAACAAGTATGATGCATGACAGTTCTATATAGGAAGCACCACAAATCTATACAGGAAGCATGACATGACAAGGTAGGAAGCACAGAAAAACAACACAAGAACATGACAATATGTTCAACCAAGTAGGATGCACGACAAGTCTACATATGATGCACAGCAAGTCTATACAGGAAGCAAAACATGGCAAGGTAGGAAGCACATCAAAACAACACAAGTCTAAATATGATGCATTGCATGGCAATGTATGATGCATGACGAGTCTATACAGGAAGCACAACATGGCAAGGTAGGAAGCACAGAAAACAACACAAGTCTATATGATGCAATACATGGCAAGGTATGATGCATGACACGTCTATACAGGAAGCAATACATGACAAGGTACAGAAAAACAACACACGTTTATATATGATGCAATACATGGCAAGGTATGATGCAAAACAAGTCTATACAGGAAGCAAAACATGGCAAGGTAGGAAGCTCAGAGAAGCAACATAAGAACAACAAGTTTAAATGAGGCCGGAAGCTACTTAAGACAAATCCGGTGAGTCCTCATATGCATAGTTTGAAATTAGTACAGATCTGCACAAACCTTTAGTTAAAGTTGTTAAACATAAATTTAACATGCACCAACATGATCTACACGAAATTCTAGTCAAGTTTCATATAAGGTTCATTTAATTCGGAGCTACGGCCTAGAAGATATGAGCAAAACAAGTTAAGCATGGCAACGGTGCAAGATGCACCCAAACATCAAGCAAACTCACTCCAAACATGAAAACAACATGATATTATGATTATACATGCAAAATCATACAAGTTTCATATAAGGAACACTCCAAACGGAGCAACGGGCTAAAAGATACACCCGAAACAAGAAAGAATGCAAAGCTGAAACTAACAGCCACATAGCAACTTTGGAGCAAGAAATATATACTCTACATCACTCAAACATGGTGACAAGAATCATGGACATGAAGTAGACATATCCTACAGCAAACAACTCCATTGGAGCATCTCCATAGGAGGCATGGATCAATAGCAACAAGCTACAACATTTTGATCATGACAATAAAAACCTGACAGCAATATTTTATAACAACTTGGGAGCAAGAAATAAATAAGCTACAGCAACCCAAATGAGCAAGTGAGGGCATGAATGGATAGACAACAACATATACAACACGGAATGATCAATGGCCACCCCAAAACTAACATGGATTTACCTAGGGCATCAAGCAAACATAGCATCAGGATATGACAGATTCCAGACTTAGTGAAATTTCACTAAGTGTTAAAACAGCAATAACAACATGGCATGTTTGCAAGCATGTTTAAGTCAACACACGGCATATCATGGAAAGTTAAATGCACCATCTCAAAGACCACATCATGGAGAATCTAAAACATCTAGGCATGTGACATGGGGACAAACACATCAATAGCAACAAGCTCCTCAACTAGGCAACTCGTAACAAGTTACAAAACATAACAGCCAAATGTACTTTTGCAACAGCGATAAACATGGCAATATGAACTCTAACATGCATGCCATAGCAACCAACATGTAGAGCATCTCATGATGAACATTTTGACATATCATTTGCATCATTTGGATAAACATGCACCAAGTTATCATATCTCGAACATGGCAACAAAATAACAAGTAGCAGCAGTTTATATCAAGTAGCACTCTTGCAACAGATATTAGAGTATCTAGATGAACTCAAAAGATCATGACACAATGGAACAAAGTGTAGAGCATAACGCCACGATCATTTTGACATATCATTCACTCAATTTGGATAAGCACGCAAAAAGTTATAGCCATTCAAAATATGCATCAGAAAAGTACAAAACTTGGGGACTTAGACAAAAACAGCACCTCGGGAAATGAACATGTCCGAAGCCAGCAGACACATCTGACGAACGGGACCCGCGGGCAGAGAGAGGAGCGGACACGTCCGTCGCCAACCGGACGTGTCCGTTGGTGGCGGCGGCCGGGCCCGCCTGGCATAGACTCGAAGAGGCGGTCAACGCGGGGCTCGTCGCTCTCCCTGGAGGCGGAAGACAGGAGCGACGGCGACCTGAGGTGAGCAGGCGACGACGGCCGACGAGGGTGGATCCAGTGGGAACGGATCCACCAGGGACGGATCCATCGACGGCCGGAGGTCTAGGGACGGGTGGCCGGCGGCGAAGGAGGATCCTGGAGGAGGGGCGGTGGAGCTCCTGCGGGATTCGAACGGGGCCAGCGAGGGACGGAGCCAGCGGCTCGGGCGGATGCGCTGGTCGACGGGGCGGCGGCTTGGGCTCGCCGGAGGAGCAACGACAGCGGGGCCGGCGGCGGCGGCGCGATCCTGCGGGATCGAGCGGAAGCAGCGGGGCGGTGCAGGCGATCCAGGCGGGGCATGGCGCTCGGGGCCCGGCGCGGCCCGGTCGGGCGCGGGGGCGGGCCTGGCCCAGGCCTGGCGGCGGGGACGGGGAGAGGCCAGGTGGCGCAGGCGACGTGGCTCCAGCCACGCGACGGCTGGGCATTGGAGGAGGGGCGCGCTGCGGCTGACGTGGCCCAATGGGGGCGCGCCAAGTGGCGTTGGGGAGGTGGCCAGCGCCGAAATTGGAGGAGGAGGGGTTGGCTGCGCACGGAATTTGAGGAGGAGGAGGAAGAAGGCCAAAAATGGCATGGGGGAGGTGCTTAAATAGGCACGAGGGGGTCTAGGATTAGGGTTAGGGGTTGTTTTTGAGCCCTTCGATCGCAATCCGACGGATCCGATCGCAAGGGGAGTTTAGGTTGGGCCTAGAGGAGGAATTGGGCTGTGGTGGAGGGGCCTTGGGCTGAGAAGAGAGAAGGGAATAGAGGCCCGCGGGGGTTTTCGGAGACCGAAAACGTCCGCGAAATAACCGGCGACTAGTGCCGCTATATATATCCGTTGGGCTATCAAACGGACTCCGAATGCGATGAAATTTGGCAGGCAGCCTGTCTACACTATAATAAGACCACACGCCAAGTTTCAACCCATTCCGAGAATGTTTTTCGGCCACTTAAAAAATAAATATTCGGAGGCACCGCGGGCGCGTGCGAGTGTGTCTGGGCTGAGAACGGACAACGGAAAGGACGAGGAGACTCGGACGGCTGCAAGTTTCGAAAACATGTTGATGCAACACACAAGATGACAAGGCAAAGATGCAACACGCAAGCAGATGACATGGCAACGACGACGAATAACTGACTGACACCTGGCTGACACCAGGCGCACCAGTCTCGGGGTGTCACAGCTACGCGTTATTGAACCCGAGCGATCGATCAATGGCTGTTAACTGAACCCGATCGAGCAATTCCTTCGCTACTGCTGCTAACTGAAGCCGATCGATGCTGCCTCTGCATGAACAGTGAGCGTTGCTGGGGGG
>LR738710.1:430542197-430589077 GCA_902687465.1 Secale cereale | reverse complement strand
ATGAATAGTTCCCGGTGTGGGTGGCTGAACAGGACCCCGTAGTGTTGCCTCTGCATGAACAAGACCCCGTTCGATCGAGCCGGTTGGGGCTGCATGAACAGGACTCTGTGGAGGGCTGCATGAATAGGACCACCCCGTGGAGGGCTGCATGAACAGTTGACGATGGATGGCTAGATAAATAGTAGCCCGTGAAGGGGTGGATGAACAGGAGCCCGTGGAGAGGGCTGGTTGAACAGTACCCGGTGGAGTAGCGCGCGGTGGAGGCTGAACAGTCGCAGGTGGAGGCTGGAGGAGGTCGACGGTGGATGAACAGTAGCCTATGGAGGCTGGAGGGGGTCGACGGTGGTGATGAACAGTATCCCGTGGAGTCCCGTTTTCTGGTACGCCACACCCCTCCCGATGAACAGGACCCCCGTTTCGACCGTAGCGCTCCAACACAAGTCCGTTTCCTCCGTTTTGCGGTAAGCCACACCACTCCCGATGAACAGGACCCCCGTTTCGACCATAGCGCTCCAATACAAGTCCGTTTCCTCCGTTTTGCGGTACGCCACACCCCTCCCGACCAACAGGACCCCCGTTTCGATCGTAGGAGGTCCGTTTCCTCCGTTTTGCGGTACGCCAGACCCCTCCCAATGAACATGATCCCATTTCGAACGTGGCCGGTCAAACACAAGGCCGTTTCCTTCGTTCTGCGGTACGCCAGGCCTCGTTTCCATCGGCAGTTCCGTCCAAGCCCTCCCGATGAACACGACGACGCATTCCGTTCCGACCCAGCCGGTTGGCTCCCCATGAACACGACGAAGACACTGTTTCTCCGTTCCGACCCAGCCATGTACACGAGCCCTGGCCGTACGTATGCGTGAGTAGGCGTTCGAGACCCCGCCCGTATGTACGTACATGGCCGTATTTTCTTTCTTGCACACTTGCCGCTGTACGTACGTGTGCATGCTACGTGCGCGCCTCTACTACGACACGTGCGCACCTCTACATCGATCAGTATGTATGTACATGTTCGCGATCAGAATGACAATGCTACGTACGCTTCAACCAGGTGGGTCCCGACTGTCAGGCACTTCCTTGCGTGCGAAGATGTAGCTGGTGGGTCCCAACAGTCAGGGGGGTGAATCATTTTTTTTGCCCGGACGCACTTCCTTGCGTGCGAAGATGT
The DNA here is from genome assembly GCA_902687465.1 of Secale cereale. Classification (NCBI taxonomy): domain Eukaryota; kingdom Viridiplantae; phylum Streptophyta; class Magnoliopsida; order Poales; family Poaceae; genus Secale; species Secale cereale. The sequence continues at coordinate 430,587,909 of LR738710.1, read as the reverse complement.
AGCTGGTGGGTCCTAGCAGTCAGGGGGGCGAATCGTTTTTTTTTGCCCGGACGCACTTCCTTGCGTGTGAATATGTAGCTGGTGGGTCCCAGCAGACAGGGAGAAACGTTTTTTCACGAAATACGGTGGCCCGTCCGGTGGGTCCCCGCTGTCAGGTGGAGGAATAATTATTTTGCGCGTAATAAGGAGGCACTTCCTTGCTGCGGTCGTGGACCCAGCTGCCAGCCTCTCCACGTACAGTCCATGTCCGATGAAGCCGTTCCTTGACCACGTTGACCATGCCGCGTCGAGAGCACCTAGGCGGTGGACGACGGCGAGGCCTAGGAAGGGGACGACGCGGAGACGGATAAGACACGACAGTGGATGCCCACGCGTAGAGGAGTACGAGGGTTCACTGGTTCGCTGCGGTGTGAGGCTGCCGCCGCCGCAGAATAACAGGGGGTGTGGGTGAGTAGAGGGATGGCATGGCCAGCGATGGCAATAGTAGGGGGCGGTGAGGCCTCCGCGGCAGCACAGCCGGCCACGGGAGGCAGGATCATGCGACACGACCGGCGCTGCTTTGGGCGGCTGGAGCAACAAGACCAGAGGTTGAAGAAGCACAATGGCCGTTGGATGGACATCATACGGTCACTGGAGCTAGAATCGTTCATATTGACTAAGTTGACAAAGCACACTGTCCCCGTCAACTTAGTAGGCCCACAAGTCAGCCTCCCACCAAGGTGGGTCCCAACCAGCACGAGGAGTATTCATTTTTTCGTGCGTAATAAGGAGGCACTTCCGGTGGGTCCGAGATGATAGCGGGCGGAACATTTTTTCGTGCAATACGGTGGCCCGTCCGGTGGGTCCCAGCAGTCAGGGAGGAAACATTTTTTCCACCAAATACGGTGGCCCGTCCGGTGGGTCCCTGCTGTCACGTGGAGGAATAATTATTTTCCGCGTAATAAGGAGGCACTTCCTTACGGCTGTCGTGGACCCAGCTGTCAGCCTCTCCACGTACAGTACTCTTCCGATGGAAGTCGTTCCTTGACCATGTTGACCATGCCGCGCCGAGAGCACCAGGGCGGTGGACGACGGCGGGGCCTAGGAAGGGATCATGCGAAGCCGGGGAAGACGCAGCAGTGGAAGACCGTGCGGAGAGGAGTACGGGGGTTCATTGGTTCGGCTGCGGTGTGAGGCTACCGTCGCCGCAGGGCCTGGCCAGCGGTGAGAATAGTAGGGGGCGGCGAGGCCTCTGCGGCATCGTAGCCGGCCACGGGAGGCAGGAGCACGAGGCACGACGGGCGCTGGTTTGGGCGGCTGGAGCAAGAAGACCAGAGGTTGAAGAAGCACTATGGCCGTTGGATGGACATCGTACGGTCAATGGAGCTAGAATCATGCATATTGACTAAGTTGACAAAGCCCACCATCCCTTCAACTTAGTAGGCCCACAAGTCAGCCTCCCACTATACTGGGTCCCAGCTAGCAGGGGGAGTATTCATTTTTGTGTGTGTAATAATAAGGCACTTCTGATGGGTCCGAGCTGACAGCGAGGGGAACGTTTTTTCGCGAAATACGGTGCCCGTCCGATGGGTCCCAGCAGTTAGGGGGAAACATTTTTTTCGCCAAATACGGTGGCCCGTCTGGTGGGTTCCCGCTGTCAGGTGGAGGTATAATTATTTTCCGCGTAATAAGGAGGCTCTTCCTTGCGGGTGCCGTGGACCCAGCTGTCAGCCTCTCCATGTACAGTACTCTTCCGATGGAAGTCGACCGTTGACCAGATTGACCACGCCGCGCCGAGAGCACCAGGGCGATGGAGGACGGCGAGTCCTAGGAAGGGAACGACAAGGAGGCAGGGAAGACTCGGCAGTTGTTTCCCACGCGGAGGGGAGTACGACTATACGAGGGTTTACTAGTTCGTCTGCCGTCGTCGGAGAATAACAGCAGGTGTGGGTGAGTAGAGATTTGGCTAGGCCAGCGATGGGAGTACGATGGAGCGGTGAGGCCTGCGCGGCAGCATAGCCGGCCGCGAGGAGTAGAGAGCAGGCAGTCCCGCCGGTGCTTGTTTGAGCGGCCGGAGCAGGAAGAGCAGATATTGAAGAAGCACGCCGGCCGTTGGATGGACATACAACAGTAACTGCTTGTGCGTCAACCTTTTTTTTAGGAAAGCCTCAAATCTTTGGAAAACATCATACAACCCTTCTGCCATTATTTCTAATAATTTACAGCCCATTTGCTAATTCTTAATGTTTTTTTGGAGCCCATATTCTTTTTGTTAGCATTACAGCCCATATTGTGGCCACGGTTAAAAAATTATACGAATTTTTGCATATTTCGGTGCGGTCCGAACTGTTTTTAATCCCGAAATTTCGAGTCACGTTCAAACTGATTTTAAAAATAAATATATATCAATATAAATCCAACAAATTGTCCACGCATAAAAATCAATGCAATTTAAAATCTAGAAATGAAAAAAAAATGAAATTTGAAACTAATTGCTGGTTTGATGTGTTTTAAGAATGTACATCCCATTTCTCATTACTGATAGGCCATTTTCTCGGCCAGCCGAATGAAAGCTCTCCTCGTCTTGAAAGATTTGCAGCCCAACAAGCATGACAAAGCGACTTACTTGGCAAATCACAAAAAAACTGGGTTGTGGCCGTGGACCCAGCTGTCAGCCTCTCCACGTACAATACTCTTCTGATGGAAGTCGGTCGTTGACCACATTGACTATGCCGCGCCGAGAGCACCAAGGCGGTGGACGATGGCGAGGCCTAGGAAGGGCACGACGTGGAGCCGGGGAAGATGCGACAGTGGATGCCCACGCCGAGAGGAGTACAAGGGTTCACTTGTTCGGCTACGGTGTGAGGCTGCCGTCGCCGCAGGGCCTGGCTAGCGGTGGGATTAGTTGGGGGCGATGAGGACTCAACGGCAGCATAGCCGACCACTAGAGGCAGGAGCAGGAAGTCTCACCGGCGCTGGTTTGGGTGGCTGGTGCAAGAAGAGCAGCGATTGAAGAAGTTGCAGGACCGTTCGATTCAAATCCAACGGTTACTGCTGCTAGAATCGTTTGTTGACTAAGTTGACAAGCCCTGCGTACGCGTCAACTTAGTAGGCCCACAGGTCAGCGTCCCAACAGGTGCGCCCCAGATGTCAGTGGGAGGAATCATTTTTTTCACGTAATAAGGAGGCAGTTGATTGCGTGCAGCCAGGCAGCGGAGGGAGTAGGGTGGGCGGGGGAAGCCGGCGCGGCATCACAGTGGGCCACAAGAGGAGGGAGCAGGTAGTCCCGCCGACGCTAGTTTAGGCGGCTGGAGCAGGAAGATCAGAGATTGAAGAAGCACGTCGGCCGTTGGATGGACATCCAACAGTCACTGCTGCTAGAATCGTGTGTTGACTGACAAAGCCTTGCGTAAACAAGTCAGCCTCGAAATCTGTGGAGTGTACAGCCCATTTGCTATTATTTTTATTTTTTTTACTCATTTTCTAATTCATATGGAATTTATTGCAGCCCGTTTTCCATTTTTAGAATTGCTGCCCATTTTCTGGTCAGTACTAGGGTTAAAAAAATAACTAAATATGTGCAAAATTTTGAAAATTCGCAATTTTTTGCCGGGGAACAAAATATTCTTAATCCAAAAATCAGTAGCCATACTAAAATAAATTTAAAGATAAATTAGTACTATGTCATGTTAAATCCAATGAAATGCGTATAAGATATCAGTGAAGAACAAAAACAAAAAAAGAAACTAATATCCCATTTGCTATATTTTTTTTGGCATTTTTGTAACACCCCAAAAATTTAGCAATGTTTTATTAAATAAAATTTTGCCAGTAAATTAAAATTTTGCCTTTTTGCTAAATGTTTCTTTAGAATTCCGGGACCAGTCTTCAACTGTTATGTTGGAGTTTTTACCCCTAGTAAAAACTTTCCAGCTAATGTTAGATTCTCTTATGCACCCATTAAAACTCTGCTTATATCAGCATGATTAATTATATATTGGTCTCCCTAATTTTCTTCTCTATATAAATGGTTGCCCTTAGTTTTAAGGCCTCTTTTGAACTACAACCACTTGATAATTTTATTTAAAATTTCAACCAAAAATTGGAGATGTCAAGTAATGCTATTAGATCACTTTTTTTGCAAGAATATAATTATTTCATTTAATGTTTTGAGCTCCACAACATGTTTGCCAATCTGGTCCAGTAGACCAAATTGCACTACAACCCTATCAAATATTCCTGTAATGCTTCCACCAAAATTATGGGATGTTCATAGCAGTATGTTATTCAACTTTATGCAAAAACCCATCTTGGTCCTTTGGAAGATTTGAGTGAACCAACCTCTTTTCCATTCTGGTTCAGTTTGGTGTTTTGCACTGCAACCCTAGTCTATTTTGCTCTAGTGCCCTTGAGCTTCCTCATGCTTATAGTCTTTCTAGCAAAACCCTTAAGTTCAGGAGAGTGGGTCTATTGGGATAGTTTTGGTTCATGAAACAATGCTCTGCATTTTCTGTCCAGAACTGAAGATTTGCAAAACTTGCACTATCAAGTTTCTGGTCTTGCCCAACTAGCTTTGCCATCACCTCACCCACCTAAAGAGACACTGATCTGGAGAAATTGGCCACCCCTAGAGTTGCCTAGTGGCCTCCAGCATTTTGTCAAACACCTGAGGTGCATGGCCAGTTTTAGCATGATCTTTACTTTACACTGTGACCTTGCACCTACAATCATACTGGCATGTCCACTGATCTTAATTAAGCCTATAACCAAACCCTGCTATTTCCCAGCCTTATCCAAACCCTGTGGCATGCTCTGGCATTATGTCGAGCAGGTCACGCGCATGCTCTGGGCGCGCCCAGAGCGCATGTTTTGCACGCGCGCACCGAACCGCCGTGTCCCTCTGCAGACACCCCCCGCCCGTTCTGGCCGCTGCACCCGCACCGTCTGCATGCCTGCACTCTCCCCCACCGCGGAGACAGCTCTGGAACCCCACAGTGCCGCCGTCAGGTCGGCCGCGGCAGCTAGCGGGCGGCCACAGCAACTCCTGCCGTGGGCAGCGCCGCCCAACCCTCCAGTGCTCGCCACCTGCCCCTGGAGCAGCGCCAGATCATCCACGAGTTCGTCCCCTAGCCCTCGTCGTCGCCATGTCGCCCTGAGCTACAGAATGGCGGTCGCCGGCAATCTTATCCACGGCCGCCGTGGAACCGCCATCGCCTGCCTATTTAAGGGCGCCCCGAGCCTCTCCGCAACCTCAGACGGCCACTAGCTACCCCGCAGAGCACCCCCGAGGCAACAAATCGATCAAGGGAATTTTTCTTCCCCAACTCCGGCGAGTACAGCCGCCGCCGCCCTCCAGTCAAATACATCGCAACCCGAGCCCCTTCCGCCGATCCAGCAACATCGCTTGACTCCCTATGCTCTTGCGGAGCCGCCCGCCCTCTCAAACGAGCTTGGGAACCACCATAGGGCGAAGCCCCAAACCCACCGAGGCCGCCGTACGCCGCGAGGCTCGTCGCCGTCTCTTTCCTCCACCTCCATCGACCACACGACCACTGGGAGGACCGCAGCAACCCCGTGGATCCATCCCTACACTCAAGCGCCCTCAAGGAGCCGTCGTTCGCCGGCGTTGATCGCTGGAGCCGCGCCTCTGTTCGGCCAAAGAAGAAAGAGGCGGGGGCGACTGGTCAAACCTGACCAGTGGGCCCCCTGGGCTCTCTGTCAGCGAGACAGCGCCCGCCCACGCGTGCGTAAGTGAAGGCGCAAACCCCCGAGTACGTCTCCCCACTTCGAAAGCGTATTCATATCAAAACGTTTTCCTATTTCTGTTTTATTTTAAAACCGGAGTTGACTGAACTTTGACTGGCAATATCTTTTAATCTATAAATCCAAATGACTTGATTCTTTTTCTGTTGTTTCACAAATATTGTCTAGTTTATTTTCATATTTATATGAAAAAATTCCAGACAACATTTTGGGGCTGTCCTAAGTCTATGTATTGATTTTCTTTTATTTCTTTTAGGATTTTTGAAGAGGGAGAAAACTTCCAAAATTCTTGGGATGCTTTTCTCCTCCCCTCTACTTGAAGGCAAGCATCTTGAACCCCGTTTTGATATACATTCTGTGTTGTTTGCCAAAACATAGGAACTCCATCGATATACTCAAATGGAGTAACATTATTTCATGTGGAAATCATACTCTTGCATATCAACATGTGGTGAATAATCCCTTTTTTTAGTTATGTATGTGATATTGGTGACAGCCAGCACTCCTCATTCCACATATGCCTGGTGATAGTTCCGATGGAGTCCGAAGGAAGGTTGTGTTCCGGTGAACTGACCACATGACTGACATCTCGTTGTGACGAGGATGTGTAGTGAGGCAGGATGTAGCATGAGGGATGTGACCCTGTCAGGGAGCTGTAAAGAGCATTGTGGCACTAACCATGCAGAGAATACATAAACCTCCTGAGTCGACCGTAGATCGAGTCTTGTTCTAGTAACCCCCATGCTTGTTTCGTGCTACCACGTGTCCCTGCTATAGGTAGGGTACGGTTCAGTAAATTGTCGACCCCTGTTCTACCACACACCGTACAGAGAGGCCACGGTGGAAGATACCAGCTGCAACCGGTAGGTAGGCCACCAGGTCCGGGGGCATGGGTGTTTCGGTTGGAGCCGAAGGGGATAGCTTCCCTAGTTTTTCGCGCGCATTATAAATTGTTGTGATCCCATGCTAGTCGAGGTTGTAGCCTCCCCACTTAGAGTTTGGCTTAACTAGTGTCGTGGGTGATTCCAGACACCGGTAAGTTAGGCTGGTGTGTGCAGTCAGGTGCGTCTTCAAATTAAAAGACCGTAAGCGGAATTAGTCCAGAGGGGCTATAGAAAATCCATTATTCGTGGGTAAAGAGTACACCCTCTGCAGAGATATAAAACCTATTAGAATAGCCGTGTCCATGGTTAAGGACTACAGTCTGGGATGGGTCGAGTGTCGGTCTTAGTGTCGGTCTTCGGAGGAGAAATCTATTAAACCAAAACATTATTTATGACCTGTGACAGGTAGTGATTGTGATTTATCATTATTATGGAATAACCTTTCGAATTATTTGAAACAATGAGTATCCTTGGGACGGTTCTACCTCCCGGATATTCACTGTTATTTATTTTCTTTACAAGCCCTTTATGTGATGTCGCTCAGACGTCCGACTGTGGCATTCTTTTTATTTATAAGCCCTTTATGTGATGTCGCTCAGACGTTCGACTGTGGCATTCTTTTTATTTATAAGCCCTTTATGTGATGTCGCTCAGACGTCCGACTGTGGCATTCTTTTTATTTATAAGCCCTTTCTGTGGTGTCGCTCAGACGCCCGACTGTGGCATGCTTGTTATTTATTTTATTACTACTTTCGGATTGCATATGCCTCTTACTCGAATGTCCTGCTTGCGATTATAGTCTGTCATATCATTAGTATCCTATTAATCATAATTTATCCTCGAGCATGTTTATGCCTCACCCATAATCATAATGTTTGCGAGTACATTCAAAGTACTCACTGGCTTGTCCCTGGCTATTGTCTTGGCCAGATTCCTTGCGTGGGAAGGAACGACGTGATGACACCCCGGAGCCTACACTATTGGAGTTAGCAGCCTCGCGAAGATAGGTGTTATCCCGGTTAGCCGTTCCTGTGGGAGATGGAGTCCCATAGTCACCGATGATCCACAAACCGCTTCCGCCACCAATCACTAAAAGCTTGTGTTGTACTCACAGGCCAGAATGGTCTTGTATTACATATTTTGCACTTTGCTTGGAGTTTCTGTAACAAGTTGGTGCCTCATCAGCTAACAGTAATCCTGGGGCTGGTGAGCACAAGGTCCGCTTTTAGGGAAATTAATATCCCGAAAATCCGGTCCTTACAACCTTAGTATCAGAGCCAGACAGACCGTTGGCTAATCCTATCTTAGCCAGGTCCAAAAACCTAGATTAACCACCACACCAGACCATATCCCAACCCCAGCCAAACTTCCCACGTAAGATACCCACACAGTGGACCGACACCATTGGCAGTCGGTGCCCAACCTATCAGCCTAGCCTATCGATCACGCGCCAGTGACCGACACCTAAACAGTTCCTTCCGCAAGCGTGCGAAGGAAGACCCCGTCCTTTCCTATAAATAGGGCATGCTAGCCCCCAAACCCAATGCCACACAGCCCCTACCCCCATATCGAGCTAAGATGCCAGGACCCGTCGTCCACAATGAAACCACAGCAACCAACCTTGGAGGTTTTGTGACCGTGCTCGCAAACCTCACCCGTCGTGCCTTTGCGATGGAAGAGCCCCCAGAATATGTTGTGTACCAAGACTCCATAGGCGGTGAAAGCTGTCAATTCTGGGCCACTGTACACATCTACGGTAGGGGTCTGTCACCAGAGCGCCCCTACAGGTTCACCGGAAGGACAACTTCCTTTGAGACGCAAGCTATCCAACTAGCTGCTCGGGAGGCTATAGTTCAACTCAGGCACCTGTCGCCCAGGGTTAACTGTCGCTCATTCTACTAGTACCCCAGTTGTAATGGGTATAGTAGGCCTCCCCGAGTTGCGAGCGGAGACCACGAGACGGATCCTGCATTATTGCATTTGGTACGCTATGTTAGTGTACTCGAGGAACTGTTCGACCAAATCACTCTTGATATGATCGCAGCTCATGGGGAACTGCTTTGCCGAGCCCCAGCAAGAGGGAGAGACGTGTCTGGCACCGACAACCCAGTCGTATTGTTCGGACAACCAATCGAATCCCCAAGGCCTGCCACGGTCATTGACCAGAATGCCTTGGTATCTCCAGAAGTGATGCGTCGCTTGTTTGGCGCACGCTCCAACGGGATTGTGGCCAACAATCCTCGCGAGGGACATCATCACTGCCCCGAGCCTGCACCTCCTCAGCCACCGCCAGCCAATCCCAACGATGAAGCTCCCGGAGAAGCTTCAGCATCCACAAGGCAAGGCCGCCTGGATATAAACAAAGTCGATTAGATCACCCGAGTAGTGCCAAGCCATATCTAGCCCACACCCCGTGGTGTTGTAACCTGTATGCCGATATGTGTATACAGTTTATTTCTGCACCCTCATAACACTCGTGCACTGTTGTGTCAGCATGCGTATACCTTTTCTTCTTTTCTCAGGTGTAACTCCCAGAGCACATCACCGACAACCCCTACAGCGAATACGTCTTTTTACAAGACGTGAGTACCTGTAGCCTTGACCCCGACCCCGTAAAGCGAAACCGACGATATAGATGCCCTCACCATAACCCTATAAACTAGCCAGGCTGCTATATATAGGCCACACCATGAACTTGCCAGGCATCCCTCACCCGGTGCTCTCCTCTCATAGCCTTTTCCTTCACTATGCCGATCCCTAGTATTTACCTGAGAACCCCTGAGGCATCCCCCGGTAGTTTCGTGAAGATATTGTGGGATTTTACCTGCAGTACCATGAGTGCTACCCGTCCACCCCAGTATGAGCTGCTCAAATCGAGGATCACACCATCCACCTCGAAATATTGGGCAGTGGTACACATCCCACCCGCCAACCCAAACCAAGACCCCACAGAGGTTTCCTTCATAGGGAAATCCATGCCAACTCCACAGATGGCCATAGAGGCTGCCGCCTGCGAAGCGCTTGCTCGCCTTCGATTCGCGGTGCCCTATGCCAGCGAGCGGTGATATTACTACTTTCCAAGCCGCGCAGCACCCGGAGAAGCAACAACTTTTCCTGGTGGGCGTATTGAGAGAGACCCGGTACTAGCCAACCTTACGCAGTACGTGATCGCGCAAGAGCGTCTGAACCAGCGGATAATGGGTTATCTCCAGAGCCTCGCCGATTTAAATCCTCGGATCGCCATCGGCAGACCACTGAGGCCCAGGCAGGAGAAGCACATTCATCGACTGGTCAACCCACTACCACCGATAGAAGAAGAATGTCCCCCGGCACCAGAGACCTTTTCCCAGGACCCTGTTCATTTACCGTTTATATTTTAGACACAACTGCCACGTGGGTGTACCCGTATCTCTTTAGGAGAACTGTGTGTCGCATCGTGTGTTAGATAAATCTTTCCTGTGTTGTTGCATCTTGTCCATCTGCTTAACATAGATTTTTCTTTCATCACGCAGCATCACAACAACAATAATACAACCCCGGCCACTCTACACAGTACACTAAGTTGCTAGTCCGCCTACACCTGCTTCATCAACCACCTCCTCGCACACCACAGTCTCTTGAGAAGAAACCCGTGGGAATTTATTCGAGCACTAAATGCCTACCACTCGCCACTGTTCAAGATATCTTCCAATATGCCGATAAATCGGCCGATTTATCGCTTACCGTTGTCTGGCCGATAAGATAAATCAGCTGATAAATGAGCCGATATGGCGATAAATTGGCCGATATGCCGATAAACTGGCCGATTTATCCCTTATCATGGGTCGATCGATAAGTTCCCGATAAGCGATATCCCCAACATTGCCACTCGCTAACCATCTTTAGCACCTAACACTCTCATCTAATCCCCGTGATCGCCGCCGCCGCGGAGAGCTAGCACTCGAGCCGCCGCATCACGACGATCGTCGAGGATCATCGCACACAAGAGCACCGATACCCCCAGCAATGCCGCCAACCCCACGCACATGAGTACCATGCACCAGTCCAGCATCACCTCCGCCATTAGAGCCTCGACCCGAGCTCCTGCAAACACAAATGGAGGGGAGGGAAGAAAGGAGAAGAAGAGGCTGACAATGGGCCCAGGCCCCACCTGTCAGCCAGTGAGAGCACTGTGCTCTCAGGTGCAACTAGCGTATTTGTAAATTTAGAAAAATACTATTTCTAAATTTACTATATCCCAGAGTAGAAATATATCGTTTTCCACGACAGTAGATTTTTCTTTTCCCGTGCCACGCCAGTGTTTAACACTGCAGTTTCCACCACTGTTTGCTCTTACACTATAGTAGCTTTTATTTGCATAATTAGAGCGGTACAAAATTTTGGTAGTATCCTCTTGTGGCTGTAGAAGATCGCATAGCAACCCTTAACAAATCTCGAGGACGAGATTTTTTCTTAAGGGGGGTAGTGTTGTAACACCCCAAAAATTTAGCAATGTTTTATTAAATAAAATTTTGGCAGTAAATTAAAATTTTGCCTTTTTGCTAAATGTTTCTTTAGAATTCCAGGACCAGTCTTCAACTGTTATGTTGGAGTTTTTACCCCTAGTAAAAACTTTCCAGCTAATGTTAGATTCTCTTATGCACCCATTAAAACTCTGCTTATATCAGCAGGTTTAATTATATATTGGTCTCCCTAATTTTCTTCTCTATATAAATGGTTGCCCTTAGTTTTAAGGCCTCTTTTGAACTACAACCACTTGATAATTTTATTTAAAATTTCAACCAAATATTGGAGATGTCAAGTAATGCTATTAGATCACTTTTTTGCAAGAATGTAATTATTTCATTTAATATTTTGAGCTCCACAACATGTTTGCCAATCTGGTCCAGTAGACCAAATTGCACTACAACCCTATCAAATATTCCTGTAATGCTTCCACCAAAATTATGGGCTGTTCATAGCAGTATGTTATTCAACTTTATGCAAAAACCCATCTTGGTCCTTTGGAAGATTTGAGTGAACCAACCTCTTTTCCATTCTGGTTCAGTTTGGTGTTTTGCACTGCAACCCTAGTCTATTTTGCTCTAGTGCCCTTGAGCTTCCTCATGCTTATAGTCTTTCTAGCAAAACCCTTAAGTTAATGAGAGTGGGTATATTGGGATAGTTTTGGTTCATGAAACAATGCTCTGCATTTTCTGTCCAGAACTGAAGATTTGCAAAACCTGCACTATCAAGTTTCTGGTGTTGCCCAACTAGCTTTGCCATCACCTCACCCACCTAAAGAGACACTGATCTGGAGAAATTGGCCACCCCTAGAGTTGCCTAGTGGCCTCCAGCATTTTGTCAAACACCTGAGGTGCATGGCCAGTTTTAGCATGATCTTTACTTTACACTGTGACCTTGCACCTACAATCATACTGGCATGTCCACTGATCTTAATTAAGCCTATAACCAAACCCTGCTATTTCCCAGCCTTATCCAAACCCTGTGGCATGCTCTGGCATTATGTCGAGCAGGTAACGCGCGTGCTCTGGGCGCGCCCAGAGCACATGTTTTGCACACGTGCGCACCGAGCCGCCGCGTCCCTCTGCAGACAACCCCGCCCGTTCTGGCCGCTGCACCCGCACCGTCTGCATGCCTGCATTCTCCCCCAGCGCAGAGACAGCTCTGGAACCCCACAGTGCCGCCGTCAGGTCGGCCGCGGCAGCTAGCGGGCAGGCACAGCAACTCCTGCCGTGGGCAGCGCCGCCCAAGCCTCCAGCGCTCGCCACCTGCCCCTGGAGCAGCGCCAGATCATCCACGAGTTCGTCCCCTAGCCCTCGCCGTCGCCACGTCGCCCTGTGCTACAGAATGGCGGTCGCTGGCAATCTTATCCACGGCCGCCGCAGAACCGCCATCACCTGCCTATTTAAGGGCGCCCCGAGCCTCTCCGCAACCTCAGACGGCTACTAGCTACCCCGCAGAGCACCCCCGAGGCAACAAATCGATCAAGGGAAGTTTTCTTCCCCAACTCCGGCGAGTACAGCCGCCGCCGCCCTCCAGTCAAATACATCACAACCGAGCCCCTTCCGCCCAGCCATCACCATTGCTCGACTCCCTATGCTCTTGCGGAGCCGCCCGCCCTCTCAAACGAGCTTGGGAACCACCATAGGGCGAAGCCCCAAACCCACCGAGGACGCCGTCCGCCGCGAGGCTCGTCGCCGTCTCTTTCCTCCACCTCCGTCGACCACACGACCACTGGGAGGACCGCACCAACCCCGTGGATCCATCCCTACACTCGAGCGCGCTCAAGGAGCCGTCGTTCGCCGGCGTTGATCGCCGGAGCCGCGCCTCTGTTCGGCCAAAGAAGAAGGAGGCGGGGGCGACTGGTCAAACCTGACCAGTGGGCCCCCTGGGCCCTCTGTCAGCGAGACAGCGCCCGCCCACGCGTGCATAAGTGAAGGAGCAAACCCCCGAGTACGTCTCCCCACTTCGAAAGCGTATTCATATCAAAACGTTTTCCTATTTCTGTTTTATCTTAAAACCAGAGTTGACTGAACTTTGACTGGCAATATCTTTTAATCTATAAATCCAAATGACTTGATTCTTTTTCTGTTGTTTCCCAAATATTGTCTAGTTTATTTTCATATTTACATAAAAATTTTCTAGACCACTTTTTGGGGCTGTCCTAAGTCTATGTATTGATTTTCTTTTATTTTTGAAGAGGGAGAAAACTTCGAAAATTCTTGGGATGCTTTTCTCCTCCCCTCTACTTGAAGGCAAGCATCTTGAACGCCGTTTTGATATATATTCTATGTTGTTTGCCAAAACATAGGAACTCCATCGATATACTCAAATGGAGTAACGTTGTTTCATGTGGAAATCATACTCTTGCATATCAACATGTGGTGAATAATCCCTTTTTTAGTTATGTATGTGATATTGGTGACAGCCACCACTCCTCATGCCACATATGCCTAGTGATAGTTCGGATGGAGTCCGAAGGAAGGTTGTGTTCCGGTGAACCGACCACGTGACTGACATCTCATTGTGACGAGGATGTGCAGTGAGGCAGGATGTAGCATGAGGGGTGTGACCCTGCCAGGGAGCTGTAAAGAGCATTGTGGCACTGACCATGCGGAGAATACATAAACCTCCTGAGTCGACCGTAGATCGAGTATTGTTCCAGTAACCCCCATGCTTGTTTCGTGCTACCACGTGTCCCTGCTACATGTAGGGTACGGTTCAGTAAATTGTCGACCCTTGTTCTACCACACCCCGTACAGAGAGGCCTCGGTGGAAGATACCGGCTGCAACCGGTAGGCAGGCCACCAGGTCCGGGGGCATGGGTGTTTCGGTTGGAGCCGAAGGGGATAGCTTCCCCAGTTTTTCGCGCGCGTTATAAATTGTTGTGATCCCATGCTAGTCGAGGTTGTAGCCTCCCCACTTAGAGTTTGGCTTAACTAGTGTCGTGGGTGATTCCAGACACCGGTAAGTTAGGCTGGTGTGTGTAGTCAGGTGCGTCTTCAAATTAAAAGACCGTAGGCGGAATTAGTCCAGAGGGGCTATAGAAAATCCATTATTCGTGGGTAAAGAGTACACCCTCTGCAGAGATATAAAACCTATTCGAATAGCCGTGTCCATGGTTAAGGACTACAGTCTGGGATAGGTCGAGTGTCGGTCTTAGTGTCGGTCTTCGGAGGAGAAATCTATTAAACCAAAACATTATTTATGACCTGTGACAGGTAGTGATTGTGATTTATCATTATTATGGATTAACCTTTCGAATTATTTGAAACAATGAGTATCCTTGGGACGGTTCTACCTCCCGGATATTCACTGTTATTTATTTTCTTTACAAGCCCTTTATGTGATGTCGCTCAGGCGTCCGACTGTGGCATTCTTTTTATTTATAAGCCCTTTATGTGATGTCGCTCAGACGTCCGACTGTGGCATTCTTTTTATTTATAAGCCCTTTATGTGATGTCGCTCAGACGTCCGACTGTGGCATTCTTTTTATTTATAAGCCCTTTCTTTGGTGTCGCTCAGACGCCCGACTGTGGCATGCTTGTTATTTATTTTATTACTACTTTCGGATTGCATATGCCTCTTACTCGAATGTCCTGCTTGCGATTATAGTCTGTCATATCATTAGTATCCTATTAATCATAATTTATCTTCGAGCATGTTTATGCCTCACCCATAATCATAATGTTTGCGAGTACATTCAAAGTACTCACTGGCTTGTCCCTAGCTATTGTCTTGGCCAGATTCCTTGCGTGGGAAGGAACGACGTGATGACACCCCGGAGCCTACACTATTGGAGTTAGCAGCCTCGCGAAGATATGTGTTATCCCGGTCAGCCGTTCCTGTGGGAGATGGAGTCCCATAGTCACCGATGATCCACAAACCGCTTCCGCCATCAATCACTAAAAGCTGGTCTTGTACTCACAGGCCAGAATGGTCTTGTACTACATATTTTGCAATTTGCTTGGAGTTTCTGTAACAAGTTGGTGCCTCATCAGCTAACAGTAATCCTGGGGCTGGTGAGCACAAGGTCCGCTTTTAGGGAAATTAATATCCCTAAAATCAGGTCCTTACAATTTTCAACCCCTTTCGATATTAATTTTAACAGACACTGACCATACCTTTGGCCAGGCCGGAATGCATCCCTCCTCATCTTGAAAGATTTGCAGCCCAATAAGTCGGAGAAAACAAATAGGCCTAGCTTGGCTATTCTTCAAAAAGAAATACTTGGCTACATATTTTTCCAAAGAAAAAAGTGTTGGGCTGGTCATGTTGTTAGACGGGCCACAGAGACCGCACAACCCTGTTTATAGCTTGCTCCTCTGAATTACTGATTTATGTTTAGGGGACCATGAGCATGTTCTGGGCCGAATTCATGTGAGAGGCTCCCTTCCAGTTAATTATGGGCTTCTCTATTGGGCCTCCATCAGTGGGCTGCATGTTATCAACAAGTGGAAAATGTGTTTCGTACGAAAAATAGTATGCGCTACGTACGGTACGGGGCACTAAAGGATCGAACCGTGCAACGACTTCCAAAACATTGTGTTTGTCGTTCTAACAACACATTTATTCAACCAACAGACAAAACATACTACTTATTGTACATTGAAAATAGAAGTAGCAACAACCAGGGCTGGGGGTGCAACAGAAGCAGTAAGCAGGCCAGAAGAGTGAAGACGCAGCTCTGTCTTCCAAACCTAACATCAGCCATCATTATAAAAGGGCTACCAAAAAAGAACAAGTGTATGCATCAAACTAAATAAAGATCCTACTGCACAAGTGTACGCATCTAACTAACTGGCTCAGTTAGACATTACTATTTATTAAGATGTGGAGATTGGCTCACGGCTTGAACCTGATGGGTGCCTGACGGGGGAAACTCCAGCCAGCAGGTCAAAGTCTGATACTTCCAACCCTCTCTCCTACTTTGGGCTGCAGAGCGTGGCGGCACATATCAGGGTATGGTGCATGCAGAGACGCATGGTACGTTGTGTACACACAATTTTGCCTGATGAACGAAACCGCGCTGCCATCATGATCCTTGCCATCGGTTATCTCCTGGTTAATCGGATAATTCAGTCCGACAAACAAAGATCGTGTACCAAGGCTACTTACCAACCTCCGGTGAAAAATTCCTGAAGGCCCAGAGAAGCTAGGATCCTGCTCAAAGACCTTGCAGTGACTGTGATTGTATTCCGCGAAACAACACGTACGGTACGTGCGAACGAATAATCGTTCCCCGTCGTCTGATCGATCCAGGAACCACCTGCAACTGCCATGCCGCTTTTCTTTGAAAGGTTCTGGGATTAGGAAGGGTAGGGACACCAGGCGGCCTACAACATCATATCAAGTTGGAGTCGAATAACCCTAAAAAAAGTTGGAGTCAAATAAAAAAGGGCTCTTGATGTAGCCAATCTTAAGAACAACATGTTATGAGCATGAATATATTTTTAGTAAATGTTGACATTAAGATAAGCAAGCCATCATGATATCATAGGAAAGTAACATACTCCTGTAACAGCCGTTTGTAGCGATGACTGGAGTAGGCCAGCAATACGTCCAGCCATAGAAGGACTCGATAGCGTAAATGAAGCCCTTGTGTTCAATGGCATCAGAGAACCATGGAGGATGTATGATCTTGCGATGGACGTGTAGATTTATCCACTTACCACAGTGACCTGTCAGATAGGCGAGACCGCGGTTGAAGAACGCAATTAGCCTAAAGTCTTTATAATTCGTAGATCACTACTGGCCCTTGGCGAAGAACATCAAGTACGAGACGTGCTACCCGTTCACCTTGCCGGAGTTGCTGGAGGATCAGCGCCGCGTGCTAGTCTCGGAGGAGGACGACATTGTGTTCCTCTTGATCGTGGGCACTGGCGAGGCGCGCGCAGGCCGCCGCCACATCTCTGCAGTGTGCGTCAGGGGCGACGCCGCTGACACTGACACTGACACGAGGCCGATGTACGGGTGCGTGCTCACTATTGCTACCCCTCGGAGGTACGTGGGCGGCGACCCTGGCTATGTCAAGCTGACTTGGACTCTGCCGAGCTGGGACCTTCCCGCCGATGTGGACATGGAAGACGCACGGTATTATTTGACCCCCAACAATGTACACGGGGACTCCAAGGAGGTTCACCTCGACATCTGCATTATCAAGTTAAATGTTGATTATTAGTCTTCGCTCAATGTAATGCACTGTCTAAGCATGTGGAGACTTCCATGCATGATCTTGCTCTATTGGAGTATCGCGCATGAATAAAAGTGTATCCATTTATAATTTAGTCTAGAATCTTCCATGTATGAATTTTTACTACAGTACAGGTGAAAGACTTATGATCAACCATTTCTTACATATCCTCTGCCCCCTTCAAGTCATCCTGATTTAATCCCTCCGTCTAGGTGTATAAGGGCATGGTTAATACTTAAATAGTATAGCCAACTGTTGACTATAAGAAAGTGCCATGTCATCTATAGCCAACATGTATAACAATGGATATTCAAAAACTAATTCTTGAAGATCATTTCCTGCAAAGCACAATAAGAGTTATTTCTTCACAAGTTTTCGATGCAGGTTGAACAGTTGAATGCTTTTGTTTGCAAAAGATACTTTATTTTATCTATTTCACCCGGAGTTTGTGAGCTCTAGATATGAAATAATATCCGAACAAACCTATCGATACCCGTTACACTTGAGATGACCCCCACATCCTTTGTCAAAATAAACAACTCCCCGATCAATGCATTTCACTCTTCCGTGCAACGCACGGGCACCTTACTATAGATTAGTACGACCAAAAGTTGAAGTAACATTATATATAGTACGATAAATGATGATGCATGTCACCTAAAATTATATCATTGAAAACTATGTTCAAATATGAATCCAACGATATTGTTTTTGGTGACATGCACTAACTTTTTGTCAGTCAAATCTTTAGTCAAATTCAATGGGGGATAAACCACTACCAATGTAGTAGTACTAGTGTAGAGGGCGGCGCTGCACAGGAGTCTCACCCCGCTCGTGGCGCGGCAGTAAAGCCATCATATCACAAAACCCAACCACTCCCAGTAATAAGTGGCCTGGTAAAATAAACGGACAAGCAACCATCACATCCCTCCGTCTTTT
The DNA here is from genome assembly GCA_902687465.1 of Secale cereale. NCBI lineage: Eukaryota > Viridiplantae > Streptophyta > Magnoliopsida > Poales > Poaceae > Secale > Secale cereale. The sequence goes on along the minus strand of LR738710.1, from coordinate 430,569,648 downwards.
TTGCATTTCATCTCTCTGCCTTTACTTTCTCCGGTTCATCTCGCACACTCGATCCCTAGCTACTACTGCTAGTATCCCTAGCTATTACTCCTAGGGCCAGTTCTTTTGGTGGCTTCCCCAGCTTTTCCCATAAGACTAGTCACAATGGAGATTAACATTAAGGCGCCTCACTCATTTATTTGGGCTTCTAAACTAGTACTACTAGTAGTACCTCCGTCCTAGTTTATTCCTCACCATTGTAATTTGTGCTAAATTTTGACCAAAGATTTAACTGATAAAATGTTAGTGCATGTGGCATGCACTAACATTTCATTAGTTAAATTTATGATCAAAATTTGACACAGATTACAATGGGGACCACTAAACCAGGACGGAGGTACTTAGTAGTTATGGGATTACTAATCTAGAAGCCTAAAAGAATTGGCCCCTGGTACTCCTACTAATAGTACTCCCTTCGTCTAGGTGTGTAAGTCACCTAAGGTGGAGCAGCGCGATCTAGGTGGCTGTGGATTGGAAGATGCCAAAGAATCAGACCGAAAATTCGTCCAATCACCGCGTCACTTTTTTCCTCCTAAACCAAACGGAGATTAGCAATGAATCCCTAATTAATAGGGATGCCGTTTTAGCCAACCCATGCATGCCCATTGACGTGCATGCAAACTGGGGTCAATCCCTCTCCTAATCAACATGTTCCGTCTCTACATGCATAGGTCGCTCATTCTCTCCCGCATTAACTTCCTCCCCCACATGGTTCAACCAAAAAAATTGCTCCTTGATGAACGAGGTAGTGAGGGGAACGAGGACGGAATTTGATACATTGCGCCTAAGTGTTTTGGGAATATCTGATTTTCGTAAGGTGACTTACACACCTAGATGGAGGGAGTAGTACTCAAGTTGGAATTCCAATTGCACAACACAACTTGTTAGGCAAAAAATTCGATACAGGGTGTAGGAAGCGGTTTGGGAATTTGCATGCCTTTCCGACCAGTGAGATACTCCGTACAAAGTACGACAGAGAAATAACCACAGAGAAGGAAGCTAAAAGTAAACAATCAAACGAGCATTTTTGCATTTGTTTTGCATTGAATCGTTTCACAAGCTTGACTAGTGCTGTTTTTCTACTTTTACAAAAACCGCATCGTAGTGTTAAAACGTGCATTTGCACGTACATAAGTAATAGTAGCACACCCTCCATCTACGTGTATAAGTCTTCCATCTTTCTTGGTCATGGTGCACAACCAAAGATGACTTATTGACCTGGCACGAGGGAGTAGCACAGTCTGCAAGCATATATAGAGAGAGACGTGTAGTGCGATAGTATATAGTAAAGTTTGTGCTATATGCACGTACTTACAAAATGCGTATGAATACACAAGGTTTCCAAACTTTCCCTTTTACATACTTAATTAAGGATGCTAATAAATTCTGAACGTTCGGGATTTATCATTTGCTTCCCAAAACTAATGAGATCGCCTTACGAAACAAAAATTATACTCCTACTAAAAGCCATGGCGCGCCACGAGTGCCCTGGTGCGCAGCCGTTTCCCAGAGCGCCGACACAACGCCTCTTCCTCAGCCTCGCAACTCGCGAGGTGCTGATTGGTGGCTTGCCGGCGGGCGAGCGCGATCTCACTGTTGTGGAGATCCGGCGACAACAGGTACTCCTCCTGGCTGGAAGCATGCACCCGGTCCACGTACCACCAAGCGTAGATGAGGCGCTTGGACCCGACTGCACTCAGGGCTTTGGCACGGGCGTCCTCCGCCACCCTCACGGCCCTCGCACGAGCCTTCTGCCAAAGAGCCAATTGCCTGACTCTCTCGGACTCGACATAGGCCTCCGAGGCAGCTTGTCCCGCGGCGCGCTTCTCTTCCTCGACCTTCTTCTCCGCCTTTATTTTGGCACACTCTGCTGGAGGCAAAGCCTCCCACAAGGCGACATCCATTTCTCTCCAAAGCTCCTCAAGGCTGGGGGGCTCGGCGGGCGGCGCGGCGTTCTCCTCGGAGCGGAGAGTCGACGCGTCCTCCGATACGCATGCTAACGAGATTGGGAACGCCGACCCGTCCACCTCGACACGTCCCGGCGAGGAGCGGAACGCCGACGCGTCCTCCTCGACTAGTGGCGGTGAGGAGCGGAACGCCGACGCGTCCTCCTCTTCTAGTGGCAGCGAGGAACGGAACGATGACGAGTGACCGTCCGCGCGGTGCAGTGCGGGGTGCCTAGGGCTTGGGAGGGGTGACATGGTGGTCGACGAGAGAGGGAGGGGGAGGAGATAGCGATGAGCGTGAGCGTTCTTCCGAATGTCGTGGGAGGCGCAGTATTTATAGCGAGCAATGGCACACCTACGTAAGATATGGACTGAGCTGCACTGACTTAACTGCAGGTCCAGTTGCGTCCCTGACATGTGGGCCAGACCCCTATTGGGCCCATATGTCAGTGACCCAATGCACCTGAAGTTAAGTAACTGAAGCAGCGTCCTGGGTGGAGTGGTGAGACCGCCGGAGGCAGAAGGAGAGTCTGGCAGTCATATTGTTTCTACACATGGAGAGGAAAAGATTTGGAGACGAACGGGCTTCCTGTAGGTATGGGGAACGGTGCATAAAGTCTCATCATGCATGCTGGGCTAGGTATAGTCTCAAGTCATTAAAAAGATACACGCCCCACACATGCCAGGCTAGGTGCACTAAATTATTGCATGCGATGGTTAAGGCTGGCCATAATGGTGGTATCTTAGCTGGTACTCCCTCCGATCCTTTATACTCTGCGCATAACTTTTTTCGTTTTTTCCCAAGTGCTCTGCGCGATCCCCTTGAGTAGCGCACCTTTCCCAGCCCGCCCCTGCCTTTCCGCTTCGCTAGCAATTAATCTCCTTAATTGGTGCAGCTTCCTAGTTTGCATGCAGAGACATAAGAAGAGGAGAGAGAGATTATGTGTGACATGCATGGAGGGATTCGAGGCGACTAGTACTCTAATCCATGCAAAAGCAGGGGCAAACTTGTCCAGAAAATTTCGAATGGGCCTCTCCTTGGTATGCGAACTGAAACGGAGGGAGTATCGTGCACACGGGAATAGCAAACAAGCCGGCATGGTGTGTGAACAGGCCGAAGGTCGTGGGAGGTGCGACGGTTGACGGAATTAATTGAAGTTACACACAAGCCGACATGGCGTGCGAACAGGCAGAAGCTATACCGTCAGGCCTACAATATGGGTCTAGTAGACATGACATCTAGTGGGTTCCGCATAGTTCTCGAGAACTCTTTGGGGGCTTGCAGCCGTTTATCCACTGGGCAAGCCATCAACCCCACGCCGTTCGCCCGCCCTACTCGTCCCCGTCTTCTACCAGTATAGTACCTTACAACAGTTCGCTCCCAGTCGTCCCGTCAATCCTAGCCCTCCTCCCAAATCCTTGGCGTCCCAAATATCCATGATCTGCGGTGAGTACAAGGTTAGAAGCATCATCGGCAATGAATTCGACGTCATCTACGCCCGTTCTTCCGCAACGGTGAAAGAATGCCTTGCTCGCTTCGAACGCATGTTCGAAAACTCAGATGATGAGTGGGTCGCTGGGCTAAATGTTGAGTATACCATAGTCCTGGGAAGCGAGAAGAAACAAAAGGATGCAGAGAAGAAGAAGCCCGCCATGATCCAGGTTTGCATGCATGACTTATGCTTGGTCTACCACATATGCCATGCCGACGTTGAGTGCGAGGAATTTAAGAATTTCCTCAAGGGCGGCCGAGTCAAATTCGTTACTGTAGACTTTAGGAACGACAAGGAAATCCTGGGTCGGCTAGGCCTCGTTGTAGGCCAGCCCTTGGATCTCCAGAAGGAGAGCCTAGTGTCCTCCTCTCAGCCTTCAATGCTGACCCTGGCAGCAGCCACGATTGATCGTTCGTACGCTAAACTGAAGAAACCTCACCACGAGTTTCATCGTGCATGGGAGTCGAAGACATTAGATGAAGATCACATCCTGTACGCAGCAATGGATGCCTACCTTTGTTTAAATATCTACAAGGGTTGGATGAAGAAGCAGAGCCCAGTGTCTGGTTCAAGCAAACAAGCGTCAGCGAAGAGGAAGAGGAAGAGGGACGACGACGAAGTCGAGGACGTGGACTCGGACTCCGAGTAAGTGGCAGTGCCATCGCTCTTGCTGGTTCTACTGCAGTGTCAACCGGACTAGTTGCTTAGTTCATTTTCAAGGGTGTGTTGTGCTGAGGCCCCAGCAGAACTATGTTTATGTTATTTCTCGTTATTTGTACTCTTTAGTATATACAGTAGTACTAGTACTATGTCTTACTACTGTTCTTCTTGCAGTTGGTACTACTGCTTGTATCTTCGTGTTCCTACTGTAGTTAATACGTTCGTACTAGTAGTATAATTTGGGTCAGTCGATTTGTGAAAGAAGTTCGACAGAGTGAAGGAAGAAGACGTCAGGGTGCCCATGATCTATCTTATGAGTGTTGGGTGTGGAGTGCAGTTCGTCGGAAAAGAGTGGATCGTGCCCGGGGTTAAACGGATGGCAGACGTGGGGAGGAGCATGGCGGTGGCAGGCAGTTCAGGGGAGGGCGCGGCGGCGGCGGCAGGCGGTTAGGCGTTTGGCGGGCTGAGAAGATGAACCGTGCATCTATTTCGGAGGTTGAAGAAGCCCTTCTAGCCATCCATGTTGAATCAAACGGCTCACAAGAGTCGACTGACCAAATTGCTCCTTCAGATATGAGGATCCACGTGGCATTCAAGGTCTCGAAGGTAGATTCCGTTTCCGCACCCGGTTGGCGGGCTCGACGCGCGCGCGACCGGCTTCCGCCGCGACAGCCACCAGGCGCGCCTCTCCGCGCGTGCGGAGATGATAATGACACGCTAGTTCCTTCTCGCCGGCATGCTGGAGCACGCGCTCGTCCTCCTCTTCGTACGCTGCGTACATAGACGTGGCTCCACCAGCTGCTCGCGTGCTTGGCGGCAGGGCGGCATCGCGAGGAGGGACTGCAGACGACGTGAGCGGGCGAGCCTTCGGCTTGGCGGCGACACAGCGGTGATGGGTGGGAAATTGTTGGCCGGAGCAGGCGAACGCCAGCATGTGCAACGGTGGCGGGATATTGATGAGTGCACGTATGGGAGCTTAGTTTAGTTTTATATAGGGTTGGTCAAACTTAAAAGAAAACCGTACTAGTACACGTAAACATTAGAGTTAGGCAGCGCTTTTATTAGTTACCACAACCACGATACGGAATCCTGTGCAAGCGCATGAACAACAACCGCGTGGTCGATCGAATGGTGCGTCATCGTGTCACGCTCGAAGGACATCCACCGAACCTTTTTTTGTGTGTGAAAATAATCCACGAATATTACTCAACTTTTTTTTCCGGGAAAAGTTCTTGACGCTACAATATTTCCATATATTTGAATTTATCTCCAGTTCCTGTTTTTTTGGATTTCGACGTTTTAGGTGCGCCCTAGTTTTTTTAATATTGATTTTGTGTGTGTGACTGAGAGAGAACGTGTGTATGTGTTCATATGTGTGTTGTGGCGGAAGGGCAATGTGGAGACGGTGTGCGTGTGATAGAGACATAGAGAGGTGTGAATGTGCAAATGATCATGCATGAGTGAGACATAGACAGATGCCGATACATTGTGTATACATGAGAGAACGGTCTTCCATTTTACTTGTGTGTGTGTGTGTGTGAGAGAGAGAGAGAGGGAGAGAGAGAGGAGCATCCGTAACACAACAACCATCTATCTCGATTCGTCAGTCCCTCACACAATCGCATGTAACACATGCATCAATGCGCACATTTTGACACGCTCACCCGGCCCTTGCCCACCTCAAGGCCCGCACATCGCTCTCTATCTCGCACGCACAATCTCTTTGTGAATACTCTGCTTAGCAAGTAGTTTTCTGTCACATACACAAACATTTCTCTCCTTAAGTTTGTTTTTTCTCAATATCTGACACACACACACACACACAACACACAACACACACACGCCCCCTCCCCCGAGCACACAATTCATCCCCGTCCAAGGTTATATGGTGACCACTCTCGCTTGTGCTTCTCTGCACCCCAGCATGCACAACACCTCAATATTCAAAGAGGGCATCGAGGAGATCGAAGACGGCGACCACACTGCGCTAGAGAATGTGGGGCCATTTGGAAGCGGGATGATGTGACGACGGCTGACTGACTCCTTCCCCACCCACTCTCTCTCGCATAATATTACCAATCCCTCTCTCCCTCGCATAAATTTATCAATCCCTCAACCCACGAGACCCTTCCCCTCTCGTCCATGTTTTTCCAGCTCTATCATCAAACATGTTGTCTCTTCTCCTTCCACGTGTACAGAATCCGGATGCACATGCATCTCACGTATATTACATGTCTCCATCTTTCTCACAGACCTAACTTCTTCCTCTCTCTTTCTCTCTCTAGCTATCTCCCTCTCTCTGTTTCGTTAGGTTTATCTCCTACTCTCTCGTCCACATACATACAATCTTTCCCGCCCTATCTGCTCCATCTTCGCAAGCTCTCTGTGCATGTTTCATTCACACATTGGGATATGTTCAAAATGTTGCTTTTATAATGGCTGATGTAGAGTTATTGTTGGTTTTGTTGAATCCTACAAAGTAATAACTATGAAATGCATTTTGATTGTCATTTGACTGGGATTATGTGCATTTGAGCATCTTGTGAAGTACTCCCTCCGTTTTAATTTAATTCGCGTATTAGCTTTGGTTAAAGTCAAGCTTTGTAAACTTTGACAAAGTTTATAAACAAAGATATTAACATATACAATAATCAATCAATACCATTAGATTCATTATTAAATGTACTTTCACATCATATAGATTTGTTATGGTAAATGTTTATATATTTTTCTATAAACTTGGTCAAACTTTACAAAGTTTGACTTCAGTCAAACCTAATATCCAGAGTAAATAAAAACGGAGGGAGTACTATAGACCTCGTATACATCTTGGAATTCAACAATGATTGTAACTATTGAATTGTATAGACCATTACATTCAAAGTCAATAGCCTAATATATTTATTTCACAATTTCAACAAATGATTAACTCACTACATACTAGGAAAACAAATGTGTACACCCTCCGTTTTTATTTATGTCTGCATATTAGCATTGGTCAAAGTCATGTTTTGTAAACTCTCAGAAAGTTTATAACAAACAATATTAACATATACAATAACAAATAAATACCATTAGATTCATTATTGAATGTAATTTCACATCATACATATCTGTTATGGTAAATATTTATATTTTTCTATAAACTTGGTAGGAAGTTTGACTTCGGTCAAACCTAATATGCAGAGTTTACTAGTACTACTCGCTAGTTGCTTAGCCGAATCACCCAACATGCCACACAGGAAGTTCAGTGTCACAAAATTTTGAGGTCAGCGGGAAAATCTCCCGCGACCCTGATTCGAGCAGTGGGAAGTTACCATCATAGCCTTTGGAACAGGCCGACAAATGACGGTTGGTAGGGGGCTGTTTTTGTAACTTCAAGTTCACCCTACCCAGCCAACCCCACCCGGCACCCAGAGTAGTACACCTGAATACTCCCCATTTTCTATCCCCACCGCAAAATAGACTTCTCCACGGCACCGCAGCCTTCGTGCTCCTCCCCTTCTACATCGGCGCACTCGTCCACCGCAGCGCATCTGCCTCATCGATGACCTCGTACGCTGCACTGGAGCTGGTCCACCGTCGTCGTCGTACACGTAGCCTCATCCCCGGCACCGTCGTCCACGGTCTCGGATCTGCTTCCCGGAAGCCGACGCCAAGCGCAGAAGCACCATCGTCGTGGACAATGAACTGACTCCCGTTGCCGACCATGACTCACAGAGGCCGACGCGACCATCGTTCTCCTCATCGACTGGTAATGTGTGTATTGAATCACTTAGCAGTACATGTGTAGTTCCAATTTTGTTCATACCTACCCTTCAAATTTCATGGGTGCTATTGTTCCCATAAAACTAATTGGTTATAGCCTCCATTGTCCAACAGAATATTAGCTTGTAATTGTGCGTCGCTCCTGTATCGCGCTGTGCTTGGGTAGGTATTTCATCTGCAACCAGTAGTGTGGCAAATGATGGATAGTTTTTTAGAAGTAGCAAGATGCCCATGCGTTGCACGCATCAAGATGCATTTGTATGAGTAGTTTATCTTGTGGGAGAAAAGGATGAATGAGGGAATGCCTTATTTGTAAATACGGAGAGGGGTGTGGGTATCTTTTTGCAAAACTATCATAGTTTCCTTCCTATCCGTCGGATATAAATCGGATGGCCTATATTGCAGGATGGCAGGAACACCATCATCACAAACTCTATTTTTAGAAGAAAATTAGGGAAAAAGTAGAGAAAAAAATAGAGTAGAGAAGTAGAGATAAATATTAAATATTAAATAAATATAACAGTAGAGAAGAGAGTAGAGATAGCAGAGACGTCGGGAAAGGATTGCGCGCGCGCGGGAAAAAGCAGCTGGGCGTGCCCTAGTTTTGGCGCGCGGCGTCCGGCGTGGTTTATAAAATTCAACGCCCTCCAACCGCTCTGTGCCTTGCCACCGCTCTCTCCCCAAACCTTTCTCGCCTCGCCGTCGCTGCGCCACCATGCCGCCGCGTCGCTGGGAAACTTGGGGATACCGCGGCGTCCGCGCGCGCCCCTCCGGTGGCTTCTCCGCCGAGATCCGATTCCGCGGGATGCGCCTCGGCCTCAGAAATTTTGACACCACCCACGAGGCCGCCCGCGCGTACGATGCGGCGGCGTGGCGCCTTCGATGGCCTCATAGAACATTGAACTTCCCCAACGTGCCGACGCGGGAGCGGGCATAGGAGCTCGTGCCTCTGTCGCGACTTATCACCGAGGAGGATCTTCGCGACCACCGGAGGCGGTTGCACCGGCTCGGCATCATCAAGATGGACGAGGAAACCATGGTGCTGTGGCGCCAACGTTTCCCGCAGGACATCATCAACGAGCGTGAGTACTACGAGCAAAGGAGGATGGAGAGGGATAAGAAGAGGGCGGAGCGAGCCGCCTATCGCGAGGACAAGCGTAGGCGAAAAGCGGACGCTCAATTCAATATGAGTCTAGGAGCAGCGTTGCCCAGGGAATCCGACGACGATCGGTATCTTCAGGCCTACAGTCAGACGTCGGAGGAGGACATCACCGAGGAGGAGTCGGACAATGAGGAGTAGTTGAATAATCTATTTTTTATCTATCTATGCTGAGAACTATCCTCTACTCTCTATCTCTACTTGTCAATCTCAGCACTGTAAACGCTTTTTAAAGCGCCGCGCGTTGCGATTCTGTTGGAGATGCTCTAAGGGCATCTCCAATAGCTGTAAGATAGGAGTTGGTAAACTTTGCTACCTAGGATATGTGATGATGTGGCAACAAATAAATAAGGAAATAGAGGAATGTTTTATGTAGATTAACCAACAGCTCTTGCACAAGCTCCAAGGTTCAATAGAGAGCAATCTAATTTATGATCTCTTCTTCTATTGGATAATTTAGATGCAACCTGCTACTTCTCGAGCTTGCGTTGTATTCCCTCGAAGAGGAAAGGGTGATGCAGCACAGTAGCATAAGTATTTCCCTCAGTTTTTGAGAACCAAGGTATCAATCCAGTAGGAGACCACGCGCGAGTTCCTCGCACCTTCACAAAGAAATAACAACTTCGTAGCCAACGTGATAAGGGGTTGTCAAACCCTTTACGATCACTTACGAAAGTGAGATCTAATAGATAGGATAGTTTGATATTTTTGGTATTTTTGGATATAAGAACAGAAAGTAAAAGCGGGAAAGTAAAGTAGATTGTAGATTGATATGTTGAGAATAGACTCGGGGGGCCATAGTTTTCTCTAGTGGCTTCTCTCATGATAGCGGTATTCTATGGCGGGTAAACAAATTACTGTCGAGCAATTGATAGAAAAGCAAATACTCATGAGACTATCTAGGCATGATCATTATATATAGACATCACATCCGAGACAAGTTGACCGAAATGATTCTGCATCTACTACTATTACTCCACACATCGACCGCTATCCAGCATGCATCTAGAGTATTAAGTTCATAAGAACAAAGCAACGCCTTAAGCAAGATGACATGATGTAGAAGGATAAACTCAAATAACATGATATAAACCCCATCTTTTTAACCTCGATGGCAACAATAAAATACGTGCCTTGCTACCCCTACTGTCACTGGGAAAGGACCGCGCAAGATTGAACCGAAAGCTAAGCACTTCTCCCATTGCAAGAACTATAGATCTTGTAGGCCAAACCAAACCAATAATTCGAAGAGACTTGCAAAGATCTTATAATCACACATAAAGAGTTCGGAAAAGAACCAAATATTTCTCAGAGATAATCTTGATCATAAACCCACAATTCATCGGATCTCGACAAACACACCGCAAAAAGAGATTACATCGAATAGATCTCCTCGAAGACCGAGGAGAACTTGGTATTGAGATCCAAAGAGAGAGAAGAAGCCATCTAGATACTAGCTATGGACCCGAAGGTCTGTGGTAAACTACTCACAACTCATGGTGAGGCGATTATGATGATGTAGAAGCACTCCGTGGTAGATCCCCCCTCCGGCGGAGCTCCAGAATAGGCCCCAAGATGGGATCTCATGGGAACAGAAGGTTGCGGCGGTGGAACTAGGATTTTCTCTTCTTTTTTGATGGTTTCGGGGTACGTAGGTATATATAGGAGGAAGGAGGGCACCAGGGCCAAATGTGGGGCCCACGAGGCAGGGGGCGCGCCCTATAGGGGGGCGCCTCCCACCCTCGTGAACGCCACGTGTGCCCTACTCCGTGGTTCTCAAGTCTCCCGTGCGTATTTTGCTCCAAAAATATCTCTCCTGAAGTTTCATCCATTTGGACTCCGTTTGATATTCCTTTTCTATAAAACCCTAAAATAGAAAAAAAAACAACAATCTATACTGGGCCTTTGGGTTAATAGGTTAGTCCCAAAAATAATATAAAAGTGTATAACAAAGCCCATTAAACATCCAAAATATCATAAATAATAGCATGGAAGAATAAAAAGTTATACATACGTTGGAGACGTATCACAACCATTGGAGTACTTGTATGATCCCTTGTTGGTTGATGACATGGACAATTTTACCAACAATACTACATACAAACTATTGGAGATGCCCTAACATGGCAGACGAGTGCTTTAATGTTGCCCACAAGATGCGGGAGTATTACTAGTAGTATATTTTTCTTGCCATGTTGAGATTTTAAAACCACGAGTGCGAACATGCAGAGGAGCAATGAAGACCAAACACGGGATATTGGGGACATCTTCAAGGAGCGTGGCAAGTTAAAGAGGAGCTGCACCGAACATGTAAAACGAGCTTTGGTAAGTAACACCCTTTCAATTACTTTCATTTAGCCTTCTTCGATGTGTATATGTTGTAGTTTCTTTTTATCTTAAGCCTCATGTTCTTCGATGTGTCATAAGAAGAGTCTTAATCGTCCTAATGCTTTCGTTTTTAGCTTGATGTAGGAAGTGGGTGTTCTCACCTGGTAGTCTGTTTTTATTTTTTTCCTTTTGAATTCACTTCTCCCAGTTCTGTTTATCTAGCTTCTACTAAATGGATATGTGTTATTTTGAGTCATTATCTAAAAGAGAAGTAACTTCATGTCAGGATGCAGTTCCTGCGAGGAGGGAAGTATGGTCAACCTCGAGATCATGTTTCTAGAATGAGGCTGGATTACACACAAGGTGCCAGTTCCCTAATGATGTTGGATTAGACACAAGGTGCGAATTCCCAAATGATGCTGGATTACACACAAGCCAGGTGGAGTCGTCAGCTGTTCATGTCCTTGTGGCTCTAATAAAGGCTGAAAGAAAGCGTGCAACAGCCCTTGAGAATGTAGCTGAGTTCCTGAAGAAGCGAAAAGAGCAATCAGATGCTCTCTTCACCCATGCCAAAGAAGAGACGGAAGAAGCCAGAAATAAGCTAGCAGAGGCAGAGCAGGCTAGGCGTCTCCTGCTATCTAAAACTATTGTCAATACAAAATTCCTTCATAGTAGCTAGGTTCAAATGTTTATCCAGTCAGCATGCCTGTTGTGATGTCCGTGCATCTAATTATGTGGCACAATTTTTTTTGGGTCATTTAATAAGAGCAATTACTTTCCAAACAATAACAGACGAAGCATTGGACATGGTATAGTTCACGCGCAAGCCCGGCATTCCAAGTTCAACTTCCACATCAAACTCATGTTCACATATATCTCCACATTCATACATAATGTCCACAACCATGATTCACTTCAAAGCCAAAAATATTTTCAGGAGAGCTATGAATAAAGAAAAACCTCTAGGTCCTGCTACCAGTGCGAGCACAACAAGTCAAGACCATGCGTAATTAATTATATTTTGGTCATTTTTTGTGTTCTAAAATGCCGATCGGCTCGTGGAAGGACGTGTTGCTGGCACACGCACGACAGTAATGAAGGTAGGCGGGGCAGTATGAAGCCGGTTGCATGCGGCGAGGAGGCGTGTTCAGCAGGTCCTGCAGCGAGTGGGGCCGTCTTTGCCGGCGCGCCGGTTCAATGCCTGCGCTATGAGAGGTCACATCCGTGTCATAACAATCACTCCCTCCAGTCCTTTTTTGTTTGCGTATAACAAAATCTCGTTTTCCATTCACATTTTACAAGTAAAATTCGTGGACAAACTTTGACCCAAAATAGGATGGGGACTAGTAAACCAGAATAGAGGTAGTAGTTTTTTTTCTAAGCAAAGAAGGGTTCCCCCCTTCCGACTTTAATTACTGAAAACCAACATCTAAATCTAAACATAGTATTTGCCCTAGAACTACCAGGTTCAACATCTCGCAACATAAACCCATACAACCATACGCCAAGGAGGTATGTAGTACTGAATTCCATTTTCGCTCCATACCAATCGTTCTAAAAACTACTTAGTACTTATAACGCGCCATTGAAAATCGGAACTCTTAACCCCGCTAAAAAATTGATATTTTAAATGTGGCTACTCGATCTGTAGCAACTGGCGAGCCACCGCCTCCAAGTCGTTCACCTGTGGTCCCGACCATCAACTCCTACAGATCAAATTATCACGCGAGCTGACTATTCCTACAAAGGTGCGCTCCACCACGTACCCGGTACCCGCGAATGCAGCAATCATGCACCAAGGGTTTTAGGGTTTATTTGTTAACGTTGCCTTTATGTAACACTCTTGTGTGTGAGATAGCGAGAGACTGACGGCGTGCGTGCGCCTCTTCTCTTCGTATATGTACTCCACCGTTTGTCTGGTGTCCAAAAAATTATACTAATAACTACTAGTAGAAGGCACGTGCTATGCACCTATTTCTTACTCACTCATTTTTTTCTGAAAAAGGTGGCTTATTCTGCCCATGGTTGTTAAGATTGTATTGAACATGTAACAAACTTTATTGTTCAATTTGTTGCATTTTGAGAAAGGGTTATCAAATTGCTGCATTAGAAGTTCCTGGAGGTGGGGGATAATCATACAAATGTTGATTACTTTGATTGTGAAACATTAGTTGTTTAGTGAGTCATTGTTGTTTGCCAGATATTACGGGCCCCCAGTTTTTTAGCAATAAAGTTCAGAGCCACAGAAGATGGTAAATAGCAGACTTTTGCACCAGCACGTGTGTGGGCATTTGGCATCGTGAGGGTTCAAGAAAGTTCCTGGAGTCACTTTGGCGGGTGGCCGTACAGAGCGAATCCAAGAAACGTAAGCTGTTAGATCACTTGAGTTGGGTACTCTGTGGAACAAATCAAATGGCCACTAATTGCTCCCCAGTCTTGGCGGATAGATAACCTGAATTCAAAAATTTATGTACTATAGTAGTAGAGACTTGCAATGTGCCAATGCGTTGCCACACGATCTAAGTAGATTAATACATATTCACTGATTTGATAGAAAAAAGTCTAGTTTTGAAATACGTATATCACTAAAAAATTATTATGTTTCACTCAAAATATATTCCTTTGGCAGTTCTGATGAGATAAGGGAGGAATGTTGTTGGTTTCAAGATTCGAGAAGTGGTATATGTCTAATTTCTACTCTTACTAGCAAGATGCCCGTCCATTTCACGGAACATCAAGATCTTGTGGGAGAAAAGGATGAACGAGGGAAGACCTTATCTGCCAATGTGGAGAGGACTGCGGGTAAATTGCCATAGTTTCGTTCCTATCCGTCAGATATTAATCGGACGGCCTATATTGCAGGATGGCAGGCCCACCATCATCACCAACTCTGTTTTTTATCCCTACTCTTATAAAAGCATAGTCGGTGATGATCGTGTGCCTGCCATCCTGCAATATAGGCCGTCCGATCTATATCTAACGGATAAGAAGGAAACTATGGCAATTTTGCAAAAATATACCCACACCCCTCTCCACACTTGCAAATAAGGCCTTCCCTTGTTCATCCTTTTCTCCCACAAGATAAACTACTCATACAAATGCATCTTGATGTTCCGTGCAACGCATGAGCAACTTGCTAGTTGTTGCAAAAGCCCATGTGTGTGTGAGAGAGAGAGAGGGAGAGAGGAGGAGGACAGAGTGCATGTGTGACAAAGACACAAAGAGTGTGTGTGTGCGAGAGGTATCAGCTTAAAATGAGGCGATAGTGTGTGTGTGCACGATCGAGAGGGCGTGTCTCAAGAAGGGAAGAAACATCTACATAGATAAAAGGAGCGGGAGAGAGACATGTATGCGATAGTGGAAGCACGAGTGTGCGGGTGTATAAACCTATCTAGAGGCTAGTCGATAAATGTTTTTGAGAGAAATACGAGTCGGGGGTGCGAAGGCGAGAGTTTTGTGTGTGTGAGAGAGAGACGGTAGTCAGGAAGGGGAGTGGAAGCAAGAGTTGTGTGTGTGTGTGAGAGAGAGATAGGGGGGGGGGAGTTTGTCTGATCGGTAAACAAATGAATAATGTCAGTCTGGGATGGAGGCGAAAAGGAGACCGCAACAAATGTTGTGTCTATAAGAGAGAGAGAGAGAGTAATTTTAGTGGTATGATTCATATCTAGAGACATATAGGGTGTGTGAGAGAATCCCATAGAGAGAAAGAAAAAGGGAAAGACGAGTGGAGACTGTGTGTGTGGCGGTGAAAAAGAAAGCTTAGGTACCTAGTGATACGATAGAACGGTAGAGATGTGAGAGATAATTAAAACCGTGTAATGTATAATGATAGGGAGAGTGTGACACTTCTCAAGGGAGACGTCGAGAGACCATGTTTGCGAGGATAGGAGAAACATGATGTGAGCGTGCAGGTGAGCTGGAGAAAAGAGAGTGATAGCTACATGAAGGAGCATGAATGCGAGAGAGATGGGCATGAAAGGACTGAACATAAAAGGGATTCAAATATTTGAATTCGAGATGATGATACATGTAATCCATACTCGAACCAAAATTGATCTATCAAACATGCATACTCATATGAATTCATACGCATCTATGTTATTTAATATGTAGATATTACTGATCCATACATTTTAGTAGAACATAATTTGGTTTAATTTTTTGATTTCAACCTTATGATTTTGAGATCACTGTATTTATAAATCATATTATACATATAGAGGAGCATAATTCTTTGTTGTGCCTTTGAAAGTATATATAAAAAATGAAGTATATAGAATTTTATTCCAATCGAAAATGGATCCCGCCCGAAAAAATAGAATACAAACGGGCTTCGAATTGAGTTGGCACGGTAAACATGCACTCTACAAAATTTGAACGAAGCGGGGAAAGTCGCAGTAACCGCCCGAAACCAAAATCCGCGAGATGGAAATTACTAGTGCCTATCCCTGCCACGCAAAGCCTATCTGCTCGATTTCTATAGGTTTCAATAGGGGTAGGTTTGTAATTTCACTCAAACGTGACATAACCGCCTCTCACCCGGATTCATACACGGTGGGTGCCAAAACACAGTGTGTCCTCGGCCGAAATCGACTCCCTCCCCGATTCATACACGGTGGGCGCCAAAAACAAACTCTCGTTGGCAAATATTCGGTGTATGCGAGATTACCGTCCTATCCCCAACCGACTAATATTGCTATGATGTAGGAAATTTGAAACAGGGGCTAAGTTTGTAAATGTCCTCGCATTTGAGACAAGTGCGCCCTGCAGACATGGTTCCCCCCTTCCTCTCCACCTCAATTTCCCAAGTTGTACTCCATGGGCACCAAAACACCCTCTCCACCCCAGCCTCCTCCGTCCGCCACCCCATCCACCGCCGTCCACCTCCACCATGCCAGAGCTGATACCCCGACGCCGCCGTCCATTACAAGAGATCGTCCTCTCTCATCCACGGCTTCGGACCGGGATCCTTGCATCCCGTCCTCTCGCTTCATTCCCGTCGTCGTCCACCTTGCCGGCGCCGCTCCTACGACCGTGTCGTCCACCGCTCCCCGCCGCCACTGTCTACCATCCTAGATCTGCTTACACGCTGCCCATAGCCATCGCTACCGCAACACCATCAAATTCTCAGCAGATGCATACACGGCGCCGCACCAGAGGCGGTACTCTTTCTTATCTGCTCAACTTATTTATCACAGCAAGAAAATAGATCGCCAGTGCTTTACTTTGATTTCTTGTCCATCACTTACTTGCTAGTTGAGAGCAAACATTGTTTGGGAAGTTGCCTTTGTCCGGTTTGCACCTTCAGATCTGCCATGGCATGCTCAACACTATACTCCCAATGCTTATGATTTCCCCCTTTTATATTCCACACTAGTTAAATCACAGTAGAGTAAATTTCAAAATTGGGTCAGTCGATTTTTCAGAGCTCGCCGGAGTTTTCCGGTGTGAACGAAGGGGCTCGGGTGGGGACTTTGGTTGTGGGGGGCGGTGGTGGGGCCTCGTCGAACGAAGAAAACTCGACGCGGGTGGGGGCGGGGGTGGGGGTGGGGGTGGCGGAGGAACACATGCGGTGGGGGCCAGTGGTCCGGCCGGCGGCCCGTGCGGTGTTCTGTATAGGAAGAATCAGAGACGAGGAAGAAGAAGTGTTAGGAGACGTACGATCTTCATCCAACTGCCTGAAATGGTCGACTCACCCAAATGACAAAAGTCACACGACTTGCATGCAGACATGCCTTTATATTCAGTACCATCATCGTACCTGCTTAGCACTACTCCTGAATCCATCAAGCTAAACAACGTGCCACTCATAATTCCAAACTTGTTGCTCAAGTACAAATCTGATATGATGTTGATATTACTGAAACAGATAACATTTAATTGGTCATCTAATGTTCCTACTTTACTTTCGAAAAAGCACGTGCACCACATATAGAGAGACAACAGGGAGTTGCTTTCTTAATGCGCTCTGCTTCATCATGTGTGGGCACTGCGCAACGAACATTTTATTATCCAAAATCTGCTTGCTCTTCGTTAGCATGTTCCTCTTTCATTCTTCTTTAATAAGTACTCTCTCCGTTCCTAAATACAAGTCTTTGTATAGATTCCACCATGGACTACATATGGAGCAAAATGAGTGGGTCTACACTCTAAAATGTATCTGGATACATCTGTATGTGATCCATAGTGGAAATCTCTACCAAGACTTATATTTTGGAACGGAGGGAGTATGATAGTAGTACAGTATGTTCCTTGTAGCGAAGATGAGCAGGGACATTTGCAGTGTAGAGGTCTATACGGTCGGTTGGTATGGACACTTTGAACTCTCCGGGCCTCTTTGATTTGTAGGATTTTGTAAATATGGGAATAGGATTTGTAGTGGCCTGCCCACTTGAATCCTATAAGAATATCAAGGAAATGCAGGGAGCTGTGTCGCCTTTGAGAGTTACACTGATATTAACCGTACCGCACCTTCAGTTGAAGAGAGCTGGTATCCGAAGCCTTTCTAGCCGTACCGGCAATACTAGCACATATATTCCAGCAAGTTACACTTTGCTGATTTTACTCTGATGCTTACGGTTTTCCTGTTATATCTACACTATGATCTGTGTAGCTGCTTTGTATCGCACTAGCAGCAGTCTACTCTTGAAGCTAAACACCGCAATGACTTACAAAATTGGCACCAAGGCATTGAGCGCCATTCTGGATGCAATGAAACTCATACGCTCCCCACCCGTTGACTCTTTTTCAGAATATGATCCTAATGACTCTTGTTCAAAATTTCCACATATAGAGAGACAGCATGGAATTGCATTTCTTTGGGCGCCATGATTCATCATGAGTGGGCAAACAACATTGCATTCAATTAAGCGGAACCTCAAGAATATGCTTCCTCTTCTGTTCTTTAACATGTTCCTCTTTTGTTATTCTGTATTTAGTACGTACAGTATGTTCCTTGTCAGGAAGGGGAGCAGGGACATCTGCAATCAACAGCTGATAGAGATGGCATGTACTTGATCGATAGGCTTTCAATTACTAGCGGTAATACACCACCGTATTTTCAAGCCAGTTCCACTTTCGCGATTTATATATCGTGGTTATGGTGTACTCCTTTTATGTACACTATGATCTGCCTAGTTGCTGTGTGCTCTTGTTATCATGGTTTGGCAATAGACTCTCTATACAGTATATGTTGAACCTATCATCTTCCAACTGTCCTTACTTCTGGAGCCTATTTTTTGTGTACTTGTGCCATATTATATAAATGCACGCACCATATTACAGCATTCATAAGCTCTCTCATCAGAATCTAGTGATAGCACACAAGTGTTTGCAGGGCGCCCCTATATTAGAATATCCTCTGCATTACAAAGATAATCTCACAACTATTTATGTTTTCATGGTTCTCAGATATTATACGTAACTACAATGAATATCAGAATCCGCGCATCAGAAGAATATTATGGAACACTGCAATGACTTACAAAATTGGCACCAAGGCATTGAGTGCCATTCTGGATGCAATGAAACTCATATGCTCCGCACCTGTAGACTCTTGTTCAGAATATGATCCTAATGACTATTCTAACCTCGAGGAGTCAAAGGCAGATGGCCTTTCATGTTCACCCATCAAGGTGCCTGCTCTAATTTGGCAAGGTTTTATTGATTGCGCATATCTTGCATATGTTGTCTTGCATTTCTTCTACTTTGTTGCACCGCCATCTGCTTAGTTTACTCATATATGTCAAGATGCCATGCCCATCCATTATCAATACATATTCCATCTGTCATCATACCATGTTTTTCCACTCAAATGTTGTTCTTGTGCATCAGACATCAAAAAGGAAGAGGGTGATTGCCGAACCTGAAGGAGCACTAGCAAAGTCCTTGAAAAATGTGGTTGCGCTGGAGAAATCAGACAGCACCCACTTATATTGGCTGTACAACCAGTGACACAAAACGTAGGACCGACTCCAGCAGAATGTACCCATACTTCACTGGCCACACCACTAGCCCCACCACACAGGACCTGCACGCCAGCAAAAGGTATGCCGATTTCAGTTGCCATAGCACCAGCCGTACCACAGAAAAATCCCACTCCAGCAAAAAGTACAGCAAGTCCATCGGCCGAAGACCTATCCCAACTGTAGAGACGGCCAATTCCTATAGTTTGGAACCCCATTCCAGTTATTCCCAGTTTGAAAGACAATGCTTTCAATGTTGTTAGGGACCACGTGCATATATTCCCATCATTGGAAGATTATAGTGAAGACAAACACCCTTTTCACATCTTCCTGTCCCACTTACGTGTAAGTGCTATTATTGATGGTGATTATTTTCCTGTTTTCTGCTGATTGAATAGATCAATGATTTACATTACATTGTTGTAAGTAGGCGAGGTTCAATCTGGATAGTCATGACGAGCAAAGCTTGCTTGCGCTTTTCAAGGAAGCATTGCAGCAGTATTGGTGTTACCTGAGGAAATCACACTTTGATGGCAAGTCTATAAATGAATTTCTGGTGAAGTATCCTGTGCTAAATTTAGAAGACATCAAATGGAAAAACCTTGTTATGCACTGGTCTCGTTCCGAGGATGAGGTACTGTCTATGATATCGCATGAAAATTTGAACTTCTACTTTTTCGCATGTGCCTTACGGATTTTTTTGTAGGAAATCTGCTTGAAAAAGAATTCCAGTTTGAAAAGAACGACATGATATCGCAAATATGCTGCCCGCTGCTTTGCTCTTGTTAGTACCTGTTGTCCTGTATCACTGTACTTGCATACATACCTGGTTCATTATGTGACAGCAGTATGCATGATAGCTTGCTTATCAATTGTTCGCTCCAAATTATCTGATCTGTATGAATGGTTACATTAGTGTAGAATATGTCCAATGCCAATGATTTTTTTAGCTCTGCATTGTTCTTCTAAGTACCTACTGTCCTTTATCAGCGTACTTATATTGACAGGTAGTTGTTCATGTACCATCACTCTGCAGCTTATTTTCCTTTGCCCTCCATTTTCTACACATAAGATCTATATTTACTCTTACCATAAGGTTGGATAACACCGATGATACTGAAGAAGTTTAGCTCTGCATTGCTCTTGGCTGTAGATTTTGCCTGTATCACTGTACTTACATTTATAGCTACTTGGTTATGTAGCATCACTCTTCATCTTATCTTAAATATTCTCCATTTTTTCTTTTATTGTCACATCTATATTTACTCTTAACATAATGTAGAATAATGGCAATGCTTATGAAGAAGATTATGTGGTAAACTTCTTGAATTGCGCCCCCATTAGAATGGACAAGGGCTTTATAGAGCCTGCCTTAACCAATAATGTAAGTTTGTCCTTCTCAAGCCTTCAAACTTTGTTGTGTATATTTGGTTAGGCATGACTGCAACAACTGTTTATTTTTGGTGTTTGCATCAAATTGCATGTTTAAAGTTTATTATGTACTCCAGTTCATAAACAAAAGTTTGTCCTTCTCAATTTAAGTTTTCAATTGTAGAACCAAGTTCCTTCTTCATACCATGTGAATTAAACTATATAGAGCAAGTGATCTTATTTTGCCAATCTGAAATGGGATAAATTGACAGCACACTAACCATTGATACTTATGAGTTCTTGATCTATAATCTAGTGGTGTCGTGAAGCTGCCAACTCCTTCACAATGTCATTTCCTACCATGTCTTGACCTGAACAATACCATATTGTATTAATGCTATTTTAAACAGTGTCACTTTATTCGTCAATAAGAAATGTGATGAATTGTCAGCACTGATACTTATATGTGCAAAACATGTCATCTGTCTGCTTGTTTATCTTTCAGAGTGAGGAGGATATAAGTATCAAACAAGTGCAGTCTCACCAGCTTGCTCAGCTGCTTGTGCTGCAGCTCCCGAGCAGGGCTAACCTTTCTGGAACTCTATTGAAGTGCTGTCGGTTTTGTATATTATTTTTCCGGCATGTTTAGTTGCACTGGTGGCGATCTTTGATGCCCAGTGTATGTAATCTGCTGCCTTCTTGTGCTTTAATTATCATAGTGGCGAACTTTGATGCTTAGTGGATGTAATATGCCATAATTTCTTTATTGTATAGTCTAGGTTTTTTCTTATTCACGATGCTGCGGTTATTTTACTGTATATATATCCTGTCTTCACAGTAAACCGGCCAAACCGTAAAATTACGGTATATAATCAGGTTGTCATGCAAATCGCCATGTATGATCCGCATCATGGGCCCCGTCATCTTGGTCCGTTACCAGGCCTAAATGTAAACTGGCCCACTAGTAGATTCGGCCTTTAATAGGCCGAGTAAACCGCTGGCCCTATTTTCCCAAGAAAACTCAATGGGCCTTTAGGAGGCTGAAAAGTAGGTTGGGCCTGAATTGTGCCGAACAGCTCACGGGCCGGCAGCAGGCCGAAATAGACCCCGGCCCATGAATGCGCCAATCAAATCACAGGCTTATAACAGGCCAAAATTGTCTCGGTCCTTGTTTGGCCCAATCGGATTATCGGCTGCGAGCAGGCCGGATGCAAACCGGGCCATAGTTAGGCCCAACTATATGATGGGCTTTTAATAGGACGATATTAATATAGCACCGAAATGTTAAACGAGCCATTAACAGGCCAAAACTAATATCAGGTCGAATTACTAAATGGGCCTTTGGCAAGTGGACCCAAAAGCATAGCATCCAGTTGACGGGCCGAATCTGATATGGGCCATAATTTAGCCCAAAGCCTCTTAAAGGGCCGAACCTAGTCTGGACCGTAATTTGGCCCAGAACGTGGTAGGCTTTTAACGGGACGGAACTCATATGGGCCATTATTAGGCCCGGAACGTGGCATGCCATTAATGGACCAGATCAAATATGGGCCGGCATTTGGCCCAAAATATGGCAGCCAGTTAATGGGCCGGCCTACTAGGGTCCTCAAAATCTTGTGGGCCTACAACTGGGCCGGCCCATTAATGTCGGCGAAATATCGTGGGCCTTTAGCTGGGCCGACCCATTATGGTACACAAAATTTTTGTGGGCCTTCACCTGGGCCGGCCCATTATGGCCCGCAAAAATCTTGTGGGCCTTTACCTGGGCCGGCCCATTATGACCCGCCAAATCTTGTGGGCCTTTAGCTGGGCCGACCCATTATGGTTCGCAAAATCTTGTGGGCCTTTAGTTGGGCCGGCCCATTATGGTATGCAAAATCTTGCGGGCCTTTAGTTGGGCCGGCCCATTTGAACTTTATGGGCAACTTTTGGGCCGGTCCACGTGTCAACATATCATAGGCGCATCTCGCCCATTGGATGAGTGACACCTATGCCAACGCGGAGCTGACACTTGTTTCCGTCAGCCAATTAGAATTTTACACGTGGAAAATTCCGATTGGTCGGTGTTGTTAACGGGTTATCAGATCCAAAACCGGATCCAATAGCTTAACGACGTTCCGTTACGGTGGATGCCACCTATCGGTCACCCTTGATGAAAGCACTTCTGTGACGCGCGATTTATCGTCATGGAAGTGGACACTTTCGTGATGATAATTTTGGTAATGTCATGGAACACTTCTACGACAGCATAGGTACGACTATCTTGATTCTGTCATAAAATCGTCATGGATGTACATGCATGACAGAAAACGTGACCTACTGTGACAAACACGTATCATCACGGAAGTGTATTTTTTTGTAGTGTATCTACATACTTAACATAGTAACAACTATCACATTTTAAGAGGCTACGGCCAACGACCATATGGTCCATATCTACATACTTAACATATATAGTAACAACTAGCACATTTTAAGAGGCTGAGGGCCAACAACCACAACTATCCACTGGAAGCAGGTTGATCACGGCGACTCGACATCTCCTTAATGAAAAGGAAGAGCCCTCATGTGCCTTGGTAGAGCAGGAGTAGAACAGTGTCTCCAATTTTCCAATATGGATGCATTGCCACGAGAAGCGAGAACTTGTTAATTTGAATAGTTCCATTTTTGCGGGAAATGCAGTACCTTGCAATCACTTTGGCGTTATTAGCAGGCACAAGTGTCATTCAACCACGCCGGGAAATCGATGAAGGAACGGCTACAGGGGGCAATTTCTGTTGACATGTAGAATAAAAAACAATTGTAACATATAATTGCATATATATATATATATATATATATGTATATAGTTTATGAACATCAACATTAAAACAAGACTTTTTACCAGCGCTTTGTGCACACAATTGGTCTTGTTCACTGTGTGCACCATAGGTCTAATTAATCCCATCCAAAATCCAGCGTTCATACGCTGTGCTATCTCTGTCACATTATCGACAAAGTTTATGACATGCTTCAAGTCCTTCCAGTGAAATTTGGTACGCTTAGTAACATACATATCGTTTAGTATGCATCCAACATATCCTGCTTAAAAGGTGGAAAGGTATTATTTATTCAGAACATGGCAGAAGAATATATAGTGCGCATAAATTGGTAAACAAAATTTGTTACTGCCTAGGAACGGAGTCAGAATATGATATCACAATTGGTTTCTTTAATAGTGATCAATTGGTTGCTTAAATAGTAATATGACAGCATGGAGAAAGTTGAAAGGACACTAACCTCGACCAGACTTTGATCGGCTGATGACGTTGGGGACGTAAACATCCATGTTAATTTGACCAGGTTGTGGTGCACGCACTAGAATTTTATTGCCAGCTTTCAGTTTATAACACTTAGACATTTTTCTCCAAAAGTCCGCATTAAAATAGGAGTGACCATCTTTATCAAGTTTTACGCTAACCGTCATTGTAAATCCATGTTGCGTTGTCAATATGACATCCTGGGAGTCATTAGTAAAGTAAAGCCCAAGATTTCCTTCCACTCATGTTCTTGCAAAGCAAGGGATGTGCTTGAAATGAAAGTTAAGATCGTAAATTAGATATATTGAAATAACCGAACAAGATGCAAATATGGGAGTAACTGATAGAACATATCCATATATAGATGCAAGCAAAGTACAAAAATATAGAATTAAAATAGTAAATGTAACAAAGATTTGATGCAAATATATAGATAATGTAGCAACAGATGGTATATGTTCACAAATTTAGGCCATGCCGATCGTGGTGGGTTGAGATTGAACATACCGAGCGCTCCCTGAAGTCATCTGGAACGGTGAGATAGAACTTCGTTTCCGACTGGCCACGACCACAGTTGCCCGATTTGTGCTCACACTGTGCACACAAGAATGAACACCCACGAATCAGCTAGAACAACAATGATTCCACGGCGATTTCCACCGATTGATTAATAGCGACGGACGGACTGCCATAAGAGATGTGTGAATATTTTGCTAATTAAGTTGATTACCTTCTCCATGAGAAAAATCCCCGGCCCAATCCTGCAGAAAACCCCAGTCGATGCAGATAGGCGGCAAAAAGCGGTGGAGGTGAAATCCGGTGCCGTTTGGAGCGCGACCTACGCTCGCCGCCAACAGCCGTCGAGCTTAGGGTGCAGAGTTGCGGAGGAGTCCACGGCGAGTGAGTGGGGACGAAGTGGGCAAGGGTTTTCTTTTCCTTTTGCATGTGTGAGTGAACACACACGGTTCGCAGAGGTGACGGAGATGAATCGTGTGCGATAGTAAATAACCGAGATTGAATGTGAATCCAAATTTCCTTTGTCCTTCATCCATGAGTTATTTTTTTCTACGATGAACATAAACCCTGCTAATCACCGTTTTCAAATTTGACACTTTTCCGGGTTCATTTACAATATTTAGGTGATTATGTGCATTTTGTATGAATTAATGCACATAATTCAAATTCAAACAATTGGTGCATGAAAGGGTGCACAAGAACGGTCTGGAAAACCATGCTCGTGCTATACAAAAAAGGAAACACATGGTTGGAAAACATGACGTCTGGTGTGGTGCCATGGTATGGCCTCACCATGCGCTGGTAAAAATTGGAGAATGATTTCCTTATGCCATGATGCACGCCTTTCATAAAACGAACCATCATTCGAGGAAGTTTCATGGTTTCGATGGGGAAATCACCAAGATTGAAGGGGATCCAAATTTCCTTTGTCCACAAGTTTTTTTCTATGATGTGCATACAACCTGAAAATCACCATGTTCAAATTTGGCAGTTTCCCGGGTTCATTTGCCATATTTAGGGGATTATGTGCATTTCCTACGCATTATTGGGCATAATTCAAGTTCATACAATCGATGCATGAAAGGGTCCACAAGTGCCATTTAGTAAATTCCCATGGCTTTTACAAGGAATGGACATATATTTCAATGAAATGTGTGGCAATAGTCAACCACAAATGTTTGTTTTTTGGGTTTTCAACTATAGAAAAAATGAAATAAATGCTTAAAAAATAGGACGCCTGGCATGGTGCCATGGTATGACCTTACCATGCCCTGGTAAAAATTTGATAAGGTTTGGCTTAAGTCGTCATGCACGCCCTTCATAAATCGAACCATCACCGAGGAGGTTCCATGCTTTCGAGAGGGAAAATCCCCAAGATTGAAGGGGAATCCTAATTTCTGTCATAGTTTGTCATTCAGTTTTTTTCCAACGATGAAGATACTGCCTCAAATGCAACGTGTTCAAATTTGACACTTTCCTGAGCTCATTTACCATGTTTAGGGGATTATGTGCATTTTTAGGCATTAATGGACATAATTCAAATTCAAACAATCGGTGCATGAAAAGGTGCACAAGAACGGTCTGGAAAACCATGCTCGTGTTATTTAGCACATTCTCATGCCTTTTATAAGGAATGGGCAGATATTTCATGGAAATGTGTGGCAATAGTCAACCATAAACGCGTCGTTTACTCGATTAACAACTATACAAAAAATGAAACACATGGTTGGAAAACATGACGCCTGGCGTGGTGCCATGGTATGGCCTCACCATGCCCTGGTAAAAAATGGAGAATGTTTTCCTTATGTCGTGATGCGTGCCTTTCATAAATCTAACCATCACCGAGGAAGTTTCATGGTTTCAAGGGGGAAATAACCAAGATTGAAGGGGGGGGGGTCCAAATTTCCTTTGTCCTTTGTCCACGAGTTTTTTCTATGATGAACATAGAACCTGCAAATCACCGTGTTCAAATTTGACATTTTCCCAGTCTCTTTTACCATATTTAGGGGATTATGTGCATTTTCTAGGCATTAAAGGACATAATTCAAATTTGAACAATCGGTGAATGTAAAGGTGCACAAGAACGGTCTGGAAAACCATGCTCGTGCCATTTAGTAAATTCTCATGCCTTTTTCAAGGAATGGACATATATTTCGATGAAATGTGAGGCAATAGTCAAGCACAAATGTCTGTTTATTGGGTTTTCAACTATAGAAAAAATGAAATAAATGCTTAAAAACATGATGCCTGGCATGGTGCCTTGGTATGACCTCACCATGCCTTCATAAAAATTTGTGAAGGTTTGTCTTATGTTGTCATGCACGCCCTTCATAAATCGAACCATCACCGAGAAAGTTACATGCTTTCGAGAGGGAAAATCCCCAAGATTGAAGGGGAATCCTAATTTCCGTCCTAGTTTGTCATTCAATTTTTTTCCAACAATCAACATACTTCCTCTAATGCAACGTTTTCAAATTTGAAATTTTCCCGGGGTCATTTACCATATTTAGGGGATTATGAGCATTTTCTAGGCATTACTGGACATAATTCAAATTCGAACAATCGATGCACGAAAAGGTGCACAAGAATAGTCTAGAAAACCATGCTCGTGTTATTTAGCACATTATCATGCCTTTTACAAGGAATGGGCAGATATTTCAAGGAAATGTGTGGCAATAGTCAACCATAAATGCGTCGTTTACTCGGTTAACAACTATATAAAAAATGAAACACATGGTTGGAAAACATGATGCCTGGCCTGGTGCCATGGTATGGCCTCACCATGCCCTAGTATAAATTGGAGAATGTTTTCCTTATGTCGTGATGCACGCCTTTCATAAATCGAACCATCATCAAGGAAGTTTCATGATTTCAAGGGGGAAATCACCAAGATTGAAGGGGGGGGGGG
>LR738710.1:430511911-430538538 GCA_902687465.1 Secale cereale | reverse complement strand
CCCCCCCCCAACTATTTTATTTTATTCCTGACATTTTTGTGAGCCCAGGGAAGTTGACCTCTTGCCCAAATTCCACCCCTAACCTCCCTTTCTATTTTTCCCTTTTCTATTTCAGTTTTATCTATTCATTTTCAATCCCATCCGTCTCCAGGCCAAGCCGGCCATCCCTCCTTTTGGCCCATCTGGCCAGGCCCAGGCCCATCCCCTCGCTCCCCTTCGTAACCCTAGCTAGCGCCGCTCCCATCTCTCCCTCTCCTCGACCCCCAGCCGCCGCATCGCTCCTTTCTCTCGCAGCCCGACCGCAGCCCCGATTCCCTCCTCCTCCTATCGAGCCTCCCCTCGCTCGAGTCCCACTTTCCCTCGAACCCTCGTTCGATCTCCCATCGCCAGACCCCGACCCTCGTTTTCCCCGCACCGCAGACCCCCGACGGCCTCGGCCAGACAGCGACCGCCCCGGTCTCCCTCTTCGCGAAGCCCCCTCCTACGCCCCTGCCTCGCCGCCAGGTCCGCCGAGCCTGCAGGAGCCGCGGTCGGGGCCAGCCTCCGCGTCTCTGCACCCGGCCCTCTCCCTCCGGTCCCCCAGCGCCGCGGCCAGGAGCCCCGCCTCCTCCGTCCTCCAGCTCGCCAGGCGAGGCCACCGAGCTCCTGCCGTGGCCTTCCTCTAGCCGGCCAGGAGCCAGCGCCTCCAGCGCCCCTGTTCCTCTCCAGCGCGCCCGCGCCATGGCCGTGGCCAGCCAGGCCGCTGTCCTTGCGCACCCTCCGGCCCACGCCCGTCCCTTCATCACCAAGGCAAGATGGCCGAAGCCCGGCGCCCCGAGCCCTCCTCCCGTCGAGGCCATCCAGCGCCTCCTCCGCCCAAGGCAGCGCCCCGTCGCCCCGCATCCGTCTCCCTCCGTCGAGATCGCCCTGTTTTTTTTTTGTGTTGTTGTGGTTTTCGCCAAGTGCACCGCAGCCGGCTTGGTGTTGTTGTGTTGGTCCAGCAGGTTTTTTGGCGAGATCGGCAAGTCCGAAGAACCGTGTACGACTCGAGACCGAGACCTCAAGTACCTCTACGGATATGTGTACATCTACGTAACGAGAACGTCTACCGACGACAAGACCGAGACACCGAGTACCACGACGACCCGAACGACTACCGTCGCCGTGTACCACTACCGTCGCCGAGACCCTCAAGTACCCCAACTTCCACTACCGTCGCCGGAAGCGTCAAGTACGACTACACGGCGACCCACCAAGTACCACGACACGAACGTGAACAACTACCGTCGCCGGAACAACTACTTCCCACTACGAACGTGTATCCCTACGTCGACGACGATCCCGACAAGTACCACTACCGTCGACATGTACATCTACGAGAACGCCCACTTCCACTACCGTCGACCCGTGTACGACTACAAACGGAACCACTACTTCCACTACGATCTCGAACCCCCTCCGAGACCGAACAGATGTTCCAAAGGTATAACCCCGAGACGTGCCCGTGAACGAATGTTTGCTTGTGATGTATGAGATGTTTCCTTGTGTGCATCGTGCCCGTTTAGTCTTTTGTCGTGCTCCTCGGTTGCCTCGTCGCCAACTCGTGGGAACCCGGCAACGGGATCACCCCACCTTTCTTCTTGTTTCGCTCTCCGTCATCTTTTGCACCAGACTCTCAACGAGTTACCGGAACCGATATGTTGCCGTGGCATCATTTTCGGAATTGTTGCCGTGGCACCTTTTTCCTTCCACCACGGGGACAAATGCTTCATATCTCTTATGTTAACCTTTTAATAAAAATTGCATAAACTTGATCATGTCATCCGCATCATATCAACAACATTAATATGTGTGAATTGTTGTTGCTTAATAATTGTTAAACATGCTCATGGGGATTTTCCGGATTTTGTTGTTGTTATTTCCGGCCTCATTTAAAATGCCTAATTAGGTAGTTTCTTTTGCTTCACCTCTTGCCATGTTAACAAACTTTTAATCTTGTCTTGTAAATAAATGAGAGGCAACTAAATAATTAAATGTGGTGTTTCGTCAATATGCAACTCGTTGCATATTGAGCTCCACTTAACTTGTAGTCTTGTTTGTGCACTTTACCATTGCCACGCATATTTAAACCGGACATGCATCATACTTGGATGTGCATCGTATGCCATGTTTATGCTTGTGTGTTTACCGTGCTGTTTGCTTCTTTCCGGTTGCTTCTCTTGTTAGCTTCGGTTTCGTTCCGGAGTTGTGAGGATTCGCTCGACTGTTGCTCCGTCTACTTCATGGATCTTGTTCTTCTCCCTCGCGGAATCCCAGGCAAGATGACCGAACCCGGATACCATTACTATCTTTGCCTATTGCTAGAGTATCGCTCTTTAGTATTTTTGCCTCAATGCCCATGCCTTTCTTGTCAGCCTCCTACTTGTAACCATGACCATGTTTAACCACCCTACCTACGCAAACCGTTGCTTGGCTAAGTACGCTTCGCTCAGCCCTTCTTATAGCATTGCTAGTTGCAGGTGAAGATCGAAGATGCTCGCTTCATGTTGAAGTTGTTGGGTTATATCACACTATATAAATGCTTAAAATGAAATCATCTATATACTGGCAAGGGTGGAAGGCTAAGCCTTTTGCTTGGTGATTTGTTCCACTCATGCCGTTAGGAACCGTATAAACCAGTGTTATGTTCCTTGATTATGCGTTCCTAACACGGTTGGGGTGTATGGGACCCCCTCGATAAACCGCTAAGTGCTAAGTATTTTCCAGCAAATCCCAACATTGGTACTATTTTCCTCATAATAACAACTTATTTAATTAATTAAATTTGCATAGGGGGTCGCGTCCCCGAGGATTCTTAATTCTACATAGCAGGGGGGGCCAGTGCTGATGGTGTTGGTCCCAAACGGGGGTCCTGCGAGAACCACCACGGGGAAACTCGGGGATTGGGTCCTGTAGCATCGCCCATCCGGTCGTGTCCTGAGACTTAGATACACGCGGCTACTATCAGGGTGTCGACACGCCGGGAGGATTTGCTGGATTAGTCTTACCTTGGTTCGGTATATCTTGAGCACGGGATTCCGAGAATACTCGGGTCTTCCCACCTTGGAGTTGCGACTCCGCGGATCGTGGGCTTGTAATGGGTCAAGTTGGAACACCCCTGCAGGGTTATCAACTTTCGAAAGCCGTGCCCGCGGTTATGTGGCAGATGGGAGCTTGTTAATATCCGGTTGTAGAAAACTTGACACAATGTTCTAATACACTACCAGCGTGTGTACCGTGACTGTCAATTTCCGAATAGGGATTCGGGAGTTGAACACGGTGGGGTTATGTTTGACCGGCTTTAGTTAGGATCACTTCGTGATCATCTCTCGACCGAGGCTTTCTCTTCTCGCTCTCTATCACGTAAGCTAGTTGCTAGTTGCTGCTGCAGACACTACTCTTTTCTTCAGCCTTATCCTCTCCCAAGGCTTAAATAGTCTTGTTACCCGGGAACGGGATTGCTGAGTCCTCTGTGGCTCACAGTTACTTCACCTCACCAGATGCAGGTTCAGCCGAGTTTGATGCAGAAGCTGGTTCAAGTACTTCACTGGGAGCTCGATGAAGAGAGCTGCCGTTTGCTTGTGACGTTTCGATGATCAGTAGTGGTTTCTACTAGGATTCGATCCTGACCTATGGCTTTATGTTGTTTTGGTATCTTTCTTTTGGATCTTACCCTTAGATGGGCTGTGATGTTCTGAATGATGTTCGGCTTATGTAATGTATTGTGTGAAGTGGCGAGTGTAAGCCAACTATCTCCTTTTGCAATTTAATCCCTCTTTTACATGAGTCGTGCAAAGATACCAAACTTGAGATCATTCTAGGATGGGCTTATATCTTTAAGTCGTGCCTCGACACGTAGGAGATATAGTCCCATCCTGGGCATTACAAGTTGGTATTCAGAGCCTTCTCCGACCTAGAAGCCCCCACTGATTGATCGAATCGTTGACGGTTGATTCTAGGCACACACTTGAAAATGTTTTGAGTCCTATATTTATATCGGAGAGTAGGATTTCTTTGCTTCTCATCTCTTATCATTCTGGTGAGGACTCCCGGCGTCTACTCTTGACTCTTCTACTTTCAAAAAATGCACCAAATTTTTTTAGGATCTCGCGAGTATTGTTTGGATTGTTTCGATGTCTTTGTGACGAGAACATTGTTCTCGATGCCTCCTGTCATTAGGGGTTGTGGCAGTCTCCCGGGGAGTTGAGCTTCGAGGTGTTGTCGTCACAAATCCATCGCGGCAGTACTAGAATACTTAATACGGCCGACATCGAAAACTCTCCTATGCGGTTAGTGGCAAGATAACCCCGACATCACCCAATACTAGGGAGGTAGTTCGGGAGTATTGCCATAGCTTGTATAGTGGATGCGTTTCGAAGGTCCGAGGTAAACGGTTTTCGAGAACAACTGGTTATGTGTTGAAGGATGGATACAGCTGGATGTAGGTTTAGAGTTGAGTGCGCGGTGCTTCCCCTGTATCCCCAACACCTGATTGCATAACTGGAAACTTTCGGAAATTAATAGGTGGGTTCATCCAGTAGTTCTAGGCATTCTTCCAACGGATGCACGATATGAAGTTCGGGGTTCTACATTGAGTGAAGTGGTTTTATGGACTTGTTCTGATTGGGAGTTGCATCTTAAAGGGTCCTTGGCTATGCTGATCCGGGGATTGCAAAACCCTTTTGTAACACGTTCCATGAGCTTTCAGCACGAAAATGTCGAACGAAGCTTCTATCTTGTATTTGTTCTATCTGATCCTTGTTCCTTTTTTATTTACCTTTTGTTCTCCAAGTGGCTTCTCGTCAGTTGATGTACCTGCGGAATTCATTCGTTCAATTCTCTGTTCGGATGATATTGTGAAGATCATGTTACATATCTATCATTTGTTTTCGTTTTGATTCTGGTATTCGAGTTGCTTTGATGTCAAATGTTGATTCCATACCTTTCCTTATCGGTATTCTCATATTTCTATGGAAGTGCTAATCTTTCTTGATCGTCAAGATTTTCATGTTAATCCTTTTTCAACCGGTGTGCCTTCTCTTCAAGTTATTCCATACGGACGCCGTTGAGCAATCCGACGATTTGTCTGTTTCAATCATCTCAAGTTGTCTTTGTTTTACCCACCCTCCCACCCTTTTTTCTTCTTGGAGCCAGCAATTCTTAAATGAAGTATCCATTTTATTCATGTGATATTTCTTCATTCTTCCCTTCAATGTTCTTATCCGGTGATTATCGTGAAGATGCTCAAGAGCTTCAAGTTCATCATTCTTTTGTTCTCAGATTCTGCCGGTGGATGTAATTCAAGAATTCGGTGTTGATCTTATCCTTTTCCTCATTTCATAATGCTTTCTTATTCCGGTGCACCAATTAATCATTCTCCTCTTTCTATTCATATCCGGAGAGCTGAAGGTATCTCAGAAGATTCATAATTCCATTCTTAATCCGTTCAAACTATTTTGAGATTGATATCTCATCCAAGCCATTTAATTCAACCGGTGCAATATCTCTTAAGCAATCTTTTCCAACGGTGATTTCTTTAGTGGGCCCTAACCCACAGGTCTTTTCCAGGATCTTACCTGACTCTTCTAATTATTCCGGAGTTATTCTCAAATTCTTTCAAAGTGTGACGTAAGAATGATTTCCATCAGTCATATACCTTCTCCAAGGTCGCTTTCAAATTCTTTTCATCATTGGTTCAACCTTTTTAATTCTTCATTCCGGAGTGCTCAACAATTCTTATGAAATTTTTCGTATTCATTCTCATCATTTGTAGACCGGAGAAGTGTTTCTCTTAAATCTTGGCCCGTTCTCTCAAGATTCGTGGTTCTAGCTTCATGCCATCCTCATTATCGTTTGATTGTGAGGAATTCTTTTATACCCATCCGAAGCATTTCATGAATTCTTTCTTGTGATCCTCCGAAGGCCATCATTTCAGAATATTTCTTCGTTCTCAGTTTTCAACCTCGTCCTCCAAATATTCTTCATTGATGTCTCTTCGTTCGTCTCCATATTTATTACGGTGGTTCTTCCAAGTTTACTCTTCCGTTGTTATCATTTTAATTCATTTGTTCTTTCATAAACCTACCGGTGGTTCGTTGAAGATTTACCCAAGCTTGTGCGAGATCTCTCTTTAATTCTTTCCAACGAGAATAAGTAGTATGCCAATTCCTTTGGTTGTCATCAATTTAATTGGTGAAGGATATGCATAACATAATTCTTATTCTTATTCCTTCAAGGTGATTTAATCTCTTTTTCCGGAGCTTGTTCATCATATCATATTCTCGGTTCTAAATTCTTTATCTTGTTTTCGGAGCTCCAAGTTATTTCTATTATATCTTTTCAAAGCTCCATCTAATTCATCACAGGCCTTGAATCTTATTCTTTTCATCTTTCACTTCTCATGCTTTCATTATCGGAGTTTTCATGGTGATTCATCATCATTTAATTCATCCTTGAAGTCTTCGTCAAGATTCTTGTTGGACCTCAAGCATTCTCCTTCTTGCATTTCGAAGTGCAATTCTTTCTACCTTTATTGTTTGAGATGGTAGTATGTCATTTTTGACAATTTCCCTTCATGTTTCATGATTTACAAGTTGTCAAGAATGAGATACTTAAAACAATCATTTTCTTTGTCAGGAGATCTTTCCAACCCTTCAATTTATTCGTTGGAGTTATCTTGGGTTGTATTTCACCTAAAAGCTTTCCTTGAGAATTGTTGCTATTATGGTGCTTATAAATGACCCAAATTCTTCATTATCATTCCGGTGAAATAAGGTTATCGTCTCCTAGTTGATCTCAATCCAATCAATTGTTTTCGTTAGTGGCTGGTTGTCACCTCATAATTTTGAGATGTTTTCCATAAGCCCACATCAAGCTTATTCTTTTCGTTGTTGATTTTTTTTTCCAACAACTCCGTTCTACCCTTCTTCGTAAGGATGCCCTTTCAAATTCAATTTTGAGAGAGGTTGTCATTTTCTTCTCCGTTCTTTCTTGCCAACGATCTATATGCTATTCTTCATTCCGGAGGCATTGTGATATTGCTCTTTTGACCATCATCTCGTTTTTATCAAGATCATATTCTCCCTTGCTTGTCATTTTAACCGGAGTGTTGTATTCTTCATTCTAGTTCTATCATCTTACCAAGTTTTTTCCTATCTTTTAACCGGAGTGTTGTCTGAATCTTTCTTAACCTTGTGCCATTCTTTTAATTGTTTCGGAGGCAATATGTTGTTGTTTTCATCAAGTATCATTCCATCTCCTCAAGTTTTTGTTCATTTCCTTCAATTTTCAGTCGGAGTGCTGTCCGAATCATGTCATTCTTATTTCCTTGGCTATACCGTGCCATTTCATATTCTTTCGTCCTCCGTGAGCTCTTGTTTCATGTCTTTCAACATACAAGGTTCTCATTGTGTTCCTTGTTCCTTCTTTTACAGGAGTGTTTTCATATTCATTCATCTCTGCTGTATTCTTCTTTCATATTGTTCAACCTCTCAAGGTTCTTTGGTTTCACTCGTTTGTCGAAGAAGCAACTTTGTTTTACCTCTTCCTCTTCCGTTTTTATCCGGTGCCATCTCTAGGATCTCGGGTCGAGATCCTCTGTTAGTGTGGGAGAGTTGTGATGCCCGAAGACCGACGTCCCAGAAGATTCCAGAAGATCCCAGAAGATTCCAGAAGATTCTAGATGTTCCGGGTCTCCCGTGTGTTTCAGTTGTGCTTGTGTTATTTATTTTCGCATTGCATCATGTCATCATGCCATCATGTCATTTTATTTTGCATCTCAACTTAAATAAATCGTGTGGACCTTCGGTCCATTTAAATCGAGGGAAGGTGACTTCTCTTTATAACATATCCTCCAAATATTATGGAGCTATTATAAATAAATATTCCATTGTTGGAATTACCCCAACACACTTGCATATTCTCCATGCCTCTTAATTCTATTTTCGCCCTTTTCCTTCCCTATTTTTTCATTCTTTTGCCGTGTTTCGAGGTTCCTCAAACCCCCCCCCCCCCAACTATTTTATTTTATTCCTGACATTTTTGTGAGCCCAGGGAAGTTGACCTCTTGCCCAAATTCCACCCCTAACCTCCCTTTCTATTTTTTTCCCTTTTCTATTTCAGTTTTATCTATTCATTTTCAATCCCAGGCCCAGCCGGCCATCCCTCCTTTTGGCCCATCTGGCCAGGCCCAGGCCCATCCCTTCGCTCCCCTTCGTAACCCTAGCTAGCGCCGCTCCCATCTCTCCCTCTCCTCGACCCCCCAGCCGCCGCATCGCTCCTTTCTCTCGCAGCCCGACCGCAGCCCCGATTCCCTCCTCCTCCTATCGAGCCTCCCCTCGCTCGAGCCCACTTTCCCTCGAACCCTCGTTCGATCTCCCATCACCAGAAGCCGACCCTCGTTTTCCCCGCACCGCAGACCCCCGACGGCCTCGGCCAGACAGCGACCGCCCCGGTCTCCCTCTTCGCGAAGCCCCCTCCTACGCCCCTGCCTCGCCGGCAGGTCCGCCGAGCCTGCAGCAGCCGCAGTCGGGGCCAGCCTCCGCGTCTCTGCACCCGGCCCTCTCCCTCCGGTCCCCCAGCGCCGCGGCCAGGAGCCCCGCCTCCTCCGTCCTCCAGCTCGCCAGGCGAGGCCACCGAGCTCCGGCCGTGGCCTTCCTCTAGCCGGCCAGGAGCCAGCGCCTCCAGCGCCCCTGTTCCTCTCCAGCGCGCCCGCGCCATGGCCGTGGCCAGCCAGGCCGCTGTCCTTGCGCACCCTCCGGCCCACACCCGTCCCTTCCTCACCAAGGCAGGATGGCCGAAGCCCGGCGCCCCGAGCCCTCCTCCCTTCGAGGCCGTCCAGCGCCTCCTCCGCCCAAGGCAGCGCCCCGTCGCCCCGCATCCGTCTCCCTCCGCCGAGACCGCCTTGTTTTTTTTTGTGTTGCTGTGCTTTTCGCCAAGTGCACCGCAGCCGGCTTGGTGTTGTTGTGTTGGTCCAGCAGGTTTTTTGGCGAGATCGGCAAGTCCGAAGAACCGTGTACGACTCGAGACCGAGACCTCAAGTACCTCTACGGATATGTGTACATCTACGTAACAAGAACGTCTACCACCGACAAGACCGAGACACCGAGTACCACGACGACCCGAACGACTACCGTCGCCGTGTACCACTACCGTCGCCGAGACCCTCAAGTACCCCTACTTCCACTACCGTCGCCGGAAGCGTCAAGTACGACTACACGGCGACCCACCAAGTACCACGACACGAACGTGAACAACTACCGTCGCCGGAACAACTACTTCCCACTACGAACTTGTATCCCTACGTCGACGACGATCCCGACAAGTACCACTACCGTCGACATGTACATCTACGAGAACGCCCACTTCCACTACCGTCGACCCGTGTACGACTACAAACGGAACCACTACTTCCACTACGATCTCGAACCCCCTCCGAGACCGAACAGATGTTCCAAAGGTATAACCCCGAGACGTGCCCGTGAACGAATGCTTGCTTGTGATGTATGAGATGTTTCCTTGTGTGCATCGTGCCCGTTTAGTCTTTTGTCGTGCTCCTCGGTTGCCTCATCGCCAACTCGTGGGAACCCGGCAACGGGATCACCCCACCTTTCTTCTTGTTTCGCTCTCCATCATCTTTTGCACCGGACTCTCAACGAGTTACCGGAACCGATATGTTGCCGTGGCATCATTTTCGGAATTGTTGCCGTGGCACCTTTTTCCTTCCACCACGGGGACAAATGCTTCATATCTCTTATGTTAACCTTTTAATAAAAATTGCATAAACTTGATCATGTCATCCGCATCATATCAACAACATTAATATGTGTGAATTGTTGTTGCTTAATAATTGTTAAACATGCTCATGGGGATTTTCCGGATTTTGTTGTTGTTATTTCCGGCCTCATTTAAAATGCCTAGTTAGGTAGTTTCTTTTGCTTCACCTCTTGTCATGTTAACAAACTTTTAATCTTGTCTTGTAAATAAACGAGAGGCAACTAAATAATTAAATGTGGTGTTTCGTCAATATGCAACTCGTTGCATATTGAGCTCCACTTAACTTGTAGTCTTGTTTGTGCACTTTACCATTGCCATGCATATTTAAACCGGACATGCATCATACTTGGATGTGCATCGTAAGCCATGTTTATGCTTGTGTGTTTACCGTGCTGTTTGCTTCTTTCCGGTTGCTTCTCTTGTTAGCTTCGGTTTCGTTCCGGAGTTGTGAGGATTCGCTCGACTGTTGCTCCGTCTACTTCATGGATCTTGTTCTTCTCCCTCGCGGAATCCCAGGCAAGATGACCGAACCCGGATACCATTACTATCTTTGCCTATTGCTAGAGTATCGCTCTTTAGTATTTTTGCCTCAATGCCCATGCCTTTCTTGTCAGCCTCCTACTTGTAACCATGACCATGTTTAACCACCCTACCTACGCAAACCGTTGCTTGGCTAAGTACGCTTCGCTCAGCCCTTCTTATAGCATTGCTAGTTGCAGGTGAAGATTGAAGATGCTCGCTTCATGTTGAAGTTGTTGGGTTATATCACACTATATAAATGCTTAAAATGAAATCATCTATATACTGGCAAGGGTGGAAGGCTAAGCCTTTTGCTTGGTGATTTGTTCCACTCATGCCGTTAGGAACCGTATAAACCGGTGTTATGTTCCTTGATTATGCGTTCCTAACACGGTTGGGGTGTATGGGACCTCCTCGATAAACCGCTAAGTGCTAAGTCTTTTCCAGCAAATCCCAACATTGGTACTATTTGCCTCATAATAACAACTTATTTAATTAATTAAATTTGCATAGGGGGTCGCGTCCCCGAGGATTCTTAATTCTACATAGCAGGGGGGGCCAGTGCTGATGGTGTTGGTCCCAAACGGGGGTCCTGCGGGAACCACCACGGGGAAACTCGAGGATTGGGTCCTGTAGCATCGCCCATCCGGTTGTGTCCTGAGACTTAGATACGCGCGGCTACTATCAGGGTGTCGACACGCCGGGAGGATTTGCTGGATTAGTCTTACCTTGGTTCGGTATATCTTGAGCACGGGATTCCGAGAATACTCGGGTCTTCCCACCTTGGAGTTGCGACTCCGCGGATCGTGGGCTTGTAATGGGTCAAGTTGGAACACCCCTGTAGGGTTATGAACTTTCGAAAGCCGTGCCCGCGGTTATGTGGCAGATGGGAGCTTGTTAATATTTGGTTGTAGAAAACTTGACACAATGTTCTAATACACTACCAGCGTGTGTACCGTGACTGTCAATTTCCGAATAGGGATTCGGGAGTTGAACACGGTGGGGTTATGTTTGACCGGCTTTAGTTAGGATCACTTCGTGATCATCTCTCGACCGAGGATTTCTCTTCTCGCTCTCTATCACGTAAGCTAGTTGCTAGTTGCTGCTGCAGACACTACTCTTTTCTTCAGCCTTATCCTCTCCCAAGGCTTAAATAGTCTTGTTACCCGGGAACGGGATTGCTGAGTCCTCTGTGGCTCAAAGTTACTTCACCACACCAGATGCAGGTTCAACCGAATTTGATGCAGAAGCTGGTTCAAGTACTTCACTGGGAGCTCGATGAAGAGAGTTGCCGTTTGCTTGTGACGTTTCGATGATCAGTAGTGGTTTCTACTAGGATTCGATCCTGACCTGTGGCTTTATGTTGTTTTGGTATCTTTCTTTTGGATCTTACCCTTAGATGGGCTGTGATGTTCTGAATGATGTTTGGCTTATGTAATGTATTGTGTGAAGTGGCGAGTGTAAGCCAACTATCTCCTTTTGCAATTTAATCCCTCTTTTACATGAGTCGTGCAAAGATACCAAACTTGAGATCATTCTAGGATGGGCTTATATCTTTAAGTCGTGCCTCGACACGTAGGAGATATAGTCCCATCCTGGGCATTATAATGCTTGTCCATGTACTTATGCAGGGTCATAACAGCCGATGCTGTTGTTTGCCGTCAAGGTTAGCTGCATCCCATGGCTTACAGTATTTCACATCATTTGTGCAATTGCAGTTTAACTTCTACCATTTACTGGTTGCCTGTAGGTACACATTTTAGTGGCACTGATCCATGCTTCGACCTGGAGGAACAACTCGCCTCTGCCGTCGCTGACTTTGGGCAGGCTCTGGCCAAGATGAAGTGCCCCAGCAACTACCTCTCAGGACTTACCAAGTACGTACCCACCAGTTCAATCTTACCAATACTAGTTGCAATTAATGGCTATGTTTTGTACTATCGATGTATTAAGCATGTTGTAGTAAACATGCCTAACACGTTTGAGCTATTTTCCCTACCTTTTTATAGACAACTGGGCCATTATTTGATCTGGCAGCACCTGTCGTGTGATGTTTAACTCTACCAATTACATTTTTTCCAGTGCCGGTTTCAATGGCCATTAAGTCTGTTGCAATTAACAGTTGTATCCATTTTTAAAGAGTTGTATTTCAATGGCTAGAAACTTACAAAACATGAATTAGGATGTTGTTAAGCCTGTTGCAATTAACAGTTGTATCCATTTTTTAATCCGTCCCTTTGCTATCGTGCTACTTTTTCGAAATGAAGATATTACTACAGATGCTGCCGTTTTATTACCATTTGCTATTTTTGGTGGATGTTAACCCTTTGTAGTTAACATTGGCTTTCCATGTACTTACACATGGCTACAATGGGCGATGCTGTTGTTTGCCATCGAGGTTAGCTGCATCTCATGTCTTATACACCATCTATTCCTAAATATAAGTATTTTTATAGATTCCAATATGGACTACATAAGGAGCAAAATGAGTGAATCTGGATTCTAATCTAAACTATATCTATAATTCTATATACATCCGTATGTAGTTCATATTGAAATCTCAAACAAAAAACTTGTACTTAGGAACATAGGTAGTTGTATTTTACATCATTTGTGCAATCTCAGTTTAGCTTCTATCATTTACTGGTTGCTTGTAGGTACATATATGAGGGGTACTGATCCATGCTTCGATCCCTTTTGTGTATGGGGCAATGAGATATTCATGAACAAGCGTCTAGTAAGGAAACTAAGAAAGATTGTTAGGCGAAAGAAACGGGTGATTGGAATTAAGCTCTTTATTTACACTTTGTCGAAGACAACATTGAACTTTAGGATGGTAAGTAATGTGTTGCCTCTTCCCCCTGCCCACAACAAGTTACTCTATTAGACCTCGGTATCTGATATTTTTCTTATTTTAGTTGTTTCCGAAGCTATTTACTCACGATTACCTTGCAAACTACATGACCGGAGGGGAGGCAACTAAGGTTAAAGTATATAATTCATGCTACCATGATAATGCTCTAGAAATCTTCCTGATGGCGGTGAAGGATGGGCGGGCGATCATCACAAGGGGTTGGACAAAAGTGATTCATGCCTATGGCATGCAGGAAGGCACATTATGGGCATTCCGCTTCATCAACACCGTCGGCAGTCAAAATGATTTACACTTGTCTCTTCACCTTTACCGCCTTTAAATACTGCGGTTCATCATAGTTAATTGCTGCCTAATCCTATAATTACTAAACATATTGTACTGGCAATTTTATTTATCGATTCGTTGTTGAACTATTGTGCCGAGAATTTGAATCGCAAGTTTCGTATTTCAAAATTTCCAATTAGAATAATAAATTACAGGCAAAAATAAAAATAGAACAGACGGCCATGGACCTTTGCAAACGGTTCTAGCAGTAAAAGCGCTTGCAATGGATAGCCCAATGCCACACATTTTTCTTCGTGTGATATAGCTGATAAAAGCAAACTATTAACCAAGGAAGAACGTGTGTGATAATTACACCTTTCACACACGAGCCTACACATAAAACTGTGTGGGATTTACATCCGAACGGAAACATTTTCCCTGGATTGACTGTGTGGGATGTACATAAGAATGGAAACGTATTCCTTGGATTTACTGTGTGTGATATACATACGAACGGAAATGTTTTTCCGGGATTCACTGTGCGGGATGTACATACCTACGTAAATGATTTTCTCGGATTACCGTGTGGGATGTACATACCTACGGAAATGATTTTCTCGGATTACCGTGTGTGATGTACATACCTATGGAAATGATTGGGTTTCCATGCCTCGCCCGATCGCACACGGCCCCAGCCTGGGTCCCAGGAGGGCCTATCCCCGACGATTTTAGGGCCATGTGGGAAGGACACCCTATCGCACACACTCACTTGGCGACGGTTCCAAATGCCGTCGCGTAAAGGGGTAAAAAACGTTTGTTTAGGACCGACGCGCACCGATGGTGGCTCCACCTGCTCGCGTGCTTGGTAGCACGGCGGCATCGCGAGGAGGACATGCGGGCGACGTGAGCGGAGCCTTCGGCTTCATGGCACAGGAATGGCGGGGACACGGCGATGATGGGCGAGAAATGGTCGGCCACAGCACACGAGCGCCGACATGCGCAACGGGGGCGACATATTGATGAGTGCGTGTATGGGTGTCGCATCCCTAGTTCTGGTAATGCTTAGTGCTAGCATCTTGTGTTGCATCATGTTTAAGTTTCAATTAAAGTTGAAATGGGGATTGTTCAAACCCTAGCACCAGATCAAATCAACTAGGTTCAAATAATGATATTCTCAATGAACCCAAAATGCCTTCAGAAAAGTTCATCATTTTTTGATTGGTTGAAAACCTCAGCCAAAAATGCTGCACATATTTCTAGGACCATTCTGGATTTTTGAATTAAATAATAAAGTATTTGAAATTTGGGCATATAAATGCTATAAATATTTTAAATGCTCAAATTATTCTGAAATGATTCGAGGGTTGTTGGAAATAATCCAAACACTGCCCACAATTATTTTCTGGATTTTACAAAATGGATTAGTATTTTTACTAATTCAAAACAAAATAATAGAAATAGAAAAACTGAAACAAATGGAAAAGAGAGCTTACCTGTAACTTACCTGGACCAACTTGCCTGTGCAGGCCACTTGGCAGCCCAACCAATTGGCCCAGTCCACCAGGAGCCCCACCGTCTTCAACCTCTGCCAGTAGGCAGAGGCGTGTCGACGCGCACACGCCTGAGCTCCACCTCCTGCTCCCCCTGTCGTTGTCTCCGCGCCACAGGAACAACCTCGACCCCCTCTGCCTCTCCCCTCACTCTGGAGCTCTCTCCCCGCAGCACCATCGAACACGCCGTCGCCGCCGCTTGCTGCTGCCGCGGCCACCGCCACTGCCTCGCCTCGCCGACATGTCCAAGGAGTCCGCCTTGACGTCCTCGACCTACTCACCAAGTCAAGCAGCGTCGGACGCCCTGCATCGCCGGCTACCTCATCGTCTTCTTGGTTCGGCCGCCGAGATCGCCGACAACCTTGCGCCCTCTGCGACGCCTCTCCAAGCCCGCTGAGCATCTCCTCGCATCCGCGGTGAGCTCCTCCCCCTAACCCCCCTCTCCTTTGCCTCGTCTGCATGACGTAGCCGCCGTCTCGCCTGTGACCGAACGCGTTGCCGCCTGCGCTCGTCGCCGGTGACTCTCCGATGACCATTTGGTCCCGGGAGTGCGTCCAAGATTCTCACCGCCGCACGTAGAGCCTCCCTAGCGCCTCGCTGCGCTCATTTGCGCACCGCAACACCGATCCCGCGAACACCCGAATGTCGGCCGTCGCATTCATGCTCGCCGCCGTCGACTCAGGCCACCCCAGCTCCAGCCGCTACCTCCATTCGATGTGGCTCACTCCTAGGAGCATGTAGGAGCAAACCACACATCAAATGGTGCTCTATGGACGATTTGCGAAGCCCTCTGCCGTCTCGGACCTCGCTGGCGGCTTAATGCCGGTGGGTTTGATCCCGCTGACCGGATTTGACCCCGCCGGGTCAATGACGTGTGGGGCCAGCCATGTTAATTAAACCAGTTTAGGTTTAAGTTAAATTAGGATTAGCCACAGCCACTGACATGCAGGCCCCACTGGTCAGGTTTGACCTAGACCGTCCCTGTTGACTGCTGACATCACAGTGATGTCACGCTGACGTAGTAATTCTTTTCTATAATTTAAATAAATCTTAAATGGTTTATTTATTTTAGAAAATGTTATTAACTTCTAAAATTCATAGAAATTCAACCGTAACTCCAAATGAAATAATTTATATATGAAAAATTATCAGAAAAATCCAATCTTTCCATCTGTATCATTTTCACGCATGTTAGAACAACTTTTGGCTAATGTTTAGGACAATTCAACTAAATGGCATTTAGTAAATCACATGTGGAGTTTGAATTTGAACCATGTGTTCAAACCAACTTCATTTAAATCGATGCTAGTTGCTTTAGCCCAAATCACAGCATTTTGCCATGTCATGATCATGCATCATATTATTGCATTGCATTGATTGTGTTTCCTCTCTGTTGCCGGTACCTTTCCCCTCTGAGTAGACGTGGTTACGACAATGAGATCGATGACACCGATGAAGAACGATACTATCTTCAGAAGTGCCAGGCAAGCATAACCCCCTTGTTCATTCCGATACAATCCCACTCTCTAGCTCTTGCTCTCTTTTACCGCATTAGGACAACAACGTTTCTATGGTTACATGCTGCAGTAGTTGAACCCTTTCCTCTGCATGACCTGTCATTGCCCTTAGTGTGCGAGATGGCGGTTATAGTGCGCTGATCGCCTGTGTATAATTGCTCCACCAAGGTATAAACCGCCTTTAACTTCACCAACGTGTCCTGCCCACAATTGGTACTCCTGGGGCATGTGAGTCAAATGAGAAGTTAAACCGGACAGCCGGGTTACCAATGACTGTTGGGCGAAGTTGAAAGTATTTTGTATTACTTACCAAATATAGAGGCAGTCATGCGTGAAATTTGGCGCTTCAAGCCGATCAATTCGGCAGAGACCTTTGCTAAAGATGACTCGGCCTTCTTTG
Organism: Secale cereale; assembly: GCA_902687465.1. Lineage (NCBI taxonomy): Eukaryota > Viridiplantae > Streptophyta > Magnoliopsida > Poales > Poaceae > Secale > Secale cereale. The sequence continues at coordinate 430,521,621 of LR738710.1, read as the reverse complement.
CTTGATGTGTTAGAGTGGTTTTTTCCTCAGTACAAGTGGATCTTTTTGAAGCCAAATCTGTCTTGAGCTTCTCCTTGTGATCTAGGCTAAAGGTGAATTTGGACTCAGCCTTCCTGGTCTCAGCTTCTTGATGTTCAAGCCGGGTTCTTAAATCATCCAGCTGAGACTGCAAAGATAAGATTATATGGTCATTGTTAAAGTTCTTTCAGATAGGATATAAATACAAGTCCCAAGCCCTTTGCAAGCAAAGTACCCGGCACTTGGGGGCTAATGTATGTTGAAGTTTTTATTACATGATTGAACCATCTCATCTTTGTCAAGATGAGCCGGCCCATGGGGGCTATGATATGAAAATCTTTTTCTTCAATGATTGAACCAGCTCATATTTTTCAAGGTGAGCCGGCCCATGAGGGTTATGATATGAAGATATTTTTCTTCAATGATTGAACCAGCTCATCTTTGTCAAGATGAGCCATCCCATGAGGGCTATGATGTGAAGTTTTTCTTAATTGAACCGGATTATCTTCTTCAAGATCAGCCGTCCCATGAGGGCTATGGATTCAAATTTTCAAGTGTTGCTTATGCTTAAGTCTTAACCCTACTCAAAGGTGTTTATTCCAACGATTAAGACTTGGGGGCTGGATGACTAAATAGGCAGAGGAAACAGATGTTTATACCTCTTATTTCTGCCGCATGCTCTTAATGATATCAGCTTCCTGATCACAACCAGTATGAAGGCGACTCAGATAGCCGGAGTATAGCTCATTGACATCCAAGTATTGAGAGCTGGTGATATCAAACCGGTACTTGCTCTTTTTAATAAGTTCCACTTTGGCTATGTGTCTAGCTAGGACGGCAGGATTTCCCGGAGCTGAAAAGCCGGTGCCATTAATCTGGATGTCTTCTGTATTATCTTTTGTCGGATCGTGGGTTCCGGAAAAACCATTGAGGTTCGAACACTTGGGTGTGCTCGAAGATCTCTCCTTTTCGCTCTAGCTCGCTCTCGCACCGATTCCTAGGCCTAGCTCGTCGAACTCAAAGAACAAGGGACACAAGGGTTTATTCTGGTTTGGGCCACCATTGTGGTGTAATACCCTAAGCCACTGTGTGTGGTGGATTGCCTTCTAGGCTGAGGATTATCTAGTACATGGGAAGGACAGCCTCCTGAGGAGAGGTGTTCTTGAGCTCGGGTGATCTTGTGGGTGTGTGTGTGGTCTCGGTGATCCGATCCCCTTTCTATGGTGGTAGCTAGTCCTATTTATAGAGGCCCGGGTACTCTTCCCAAATATTGAGCGGGAAGGGATCCCACAACAACCAAGTTTGAAGGGGGACAGCTAGTACATGATATCCTGACAAAAGGTGGAGTTCGCCTGCCCAAGGCTCTGGTGGTGACGCTGTCGTGGGCTCCGCGGTGACCTCAGCTCTACCATCCTGCTGGTCTTGGTCTTGTTGCACCGATATGGAAACCTTTGCCTGACGCCTCAGGACTCCTCGCCTGCGCTTGCCCCTTTAACACCAAAGAGGAAACTGGCACCCTGCGCCCGCCTAGCCTTGGTCATCATGGCTCACGTCATGGGGACCTCGTGAGGTGCCCTTTGCCTTGATATCTCCGCTCCTCGGGAGCTAGCCTAGTGAGGCCGCCCCAGGGGAGATCTTGCGTCGTCCGCCTCGTGAGGCTTCTTCTTCATCATCCTTGCCTCTTGCTTTGCATCAACACCCATGGCACCGGTGAGGAGGTTCTCATCCGTAGAGAAGGCGAAGACCAGTCAGGAGGAGCCCTGCTCACCACCGCCTAAGAGGGGACGAGGCCTCCCTCGCAAGTGTGTTGTGACCCCTGCTGCGGCCCCTCGCGGACGTGGGCGGACCTCCTCAGTGCCTGGCGCCGGCCTCGGCAGCCGCGGCGGCGGCCCTTCGTGTGGTGGGGATCGCCGAGGTCGTTGCAGCTGCTTGGACGACGTAAGGGGAGCCAGGGTCGCCCGGCCTTCCCGGCCACACTTCCACTTGGCGGAGGTGATACCAGAGTTTGTCGTGTGGTCGGAGAACCCGGTCGGCACTCGGCTCCAGCTCCAACGATCCTTCATCGACGAACTTCTGACCATGGCTTCCGGCGGTCTCTGTCCGCCTGCAGCAGCAAATCCTCGTGGGTCGCGGTGCAGATCTCCGTCGTGGGCGTCATAACCCTGGCCCGCGGCTGGCAGAGGTTTGCCCGCGCGTGCGGCCTGGTAGGCGGTGCACCCTCCACTTCAAGTACAACGGCGACTCGACCCTCTTCGTGAGGTTGTTCGGGAAGGACGACCACCGTGCCAGGTGCTGCCCCGAGGACAACTATGGCGGCGAGGTGCTCGGCCTTGGCGACGGCCGTGACAAGGATGAAGGTGAATTCGTCCTCGGTGCTGGCCGCAGTTCATCCAGCTACGACAGCTCCCCCCACAGCGGCAGCTCCAGCAGCGGTGGCTACGATCAGCCACAACGCCATCGCGCCCGCCTTGAAGGCAGCATTTGGTCGTCTCATCATCACTCCCCGGTGAAGCGTGAGGAGGGCTCCGACTGAGCCTGGGGAGCCGATCCTCGTGAGCTGCCGTATCGTAGGAGCCGCCTATTCCTATCCTCGCTCTTCCTTTCTTCCTGCATTACCAAAAACATGTATGGCGCCCTGGTAGGGCATGTAATGAACCGTGATTTTTATGTTGCTTGGTGCCATGTTTATTATTCTGGGTTAGTGTTGCGAGGTCTGTGTATTATGCGCCCATAGGGAGAGGAGACTTATCTTGACGTATTTGGGATAGCCCCCATCTCGTGAGGCGCGGCCCTTCGGGGAGATGTAGAAAATCACTAGGAGATTATTCTCCTTCGCCGCACGAGGTCCCAGGCATGGGCTAAACATGGTCAAACTCACTCTGTCGCGGTAACCGTGGGGCACGGACTTAAGGAGAGGGGTGCGCCGATCACAAGGTCAAATATGGACACCTCGCAGAGGCTAAGGGAGGCGCGCGACGGAGAGCGTTGGGCAACTGTCGGTCTCCGCAACGCAAGGCCAAGAATCGAGGGAAGAATCAAAGAGAGAGGTGGTTTAACCAAGCCATTCGAGAAATGCTAGAACTTTCAAAATCCATTAAACGAAGGAAGGGGCAAGCCAACTCCAGAAAGCAAATGAACAGCCGCGTTCGGCACCTAGTCTAGTCTTCTCACCAGCGCGGAGCTAAGTGCTGCCACTAGGATGTGGGAGGGAGCCCCCACGGCCCGAGGGAGGCACTCCGGAGACTCCGGGGCGTGTACAACCCCACTCATTATTACGTGAGAGTGTCATGAGCGGAGACCTTCACAGGTGCGAGCCTTGCTTCACGGGCACCGGGCCTTGGCTTCTCAGGCACATGGCCTTGTCTTCATAGGCATGGGCCTTGCTTCACAAGCACATGGCCTGATCTTCACAGGCACGGGGCCTTGCTTTGCAGGCACAGGGCCTTGTCTTCACAGGCGTGGGGCCTTGCTTTATGGGTAGAACTTCTGGAGGTGCCGGATGTTCCACGCGTTTTAGATAGGGATGTCGTTCCCCGTCTCTAGGTGCACGACGCCAGGCCTGGAGATGTGGGCGATCTTGAACAGGCCTTCCCACATGGGTGAAAGCTTATGCAATCCTTCCCTGGAGAGGACTCGCCTTAGGACGAGGTCGCCCACCTCGAGCATCCTGGAGCAGATGTTGCGACAGTGGTACCGCCGTAATGCTTGTTGGTACCTTGCCACTCGGAGCGAGGCGTCCTGACGGCGTTCCTCTCCCAGCATGAGCTCCATCCCCCACATGGTGTCCTGCTGCGTTTCATCAGACGCTAGGACCCGCGCGGAGCGGTGCCTGACCTCGTGAGGGAGAACCGCTTTTGCTCGATAGACGAGGAAGAACGGGGTCTCGCCTGTTAGCTTGGTGGCAGTGGTGCGGATGGACCACAACACGGACTGGAGCTCGTCGTGCCAGCCCCTTCCGCAAGCCTCGAGCCTCTTCTTGAAGGTCCTGGTGTTGAGGCCTCTTAAAACCTCCGCGTTGGCGCACTCGGCCTGGCCGTTGCTCCTGGGATGTGCCACCGAAGCGTAGCAAATCTCCGTTCCAAGGTTAGCACAATATGTCTTGAAGAGGTTGCTAGTGAACTATGAGCCGTTGTCAGTGATGATGAGTTTGGGGACCCCGAACCGGCTTACGAGGCCCTTGATGAACGTGACCACGGGTCCGACTCGGATGGTTCGGACGGCTTCCACCTCTGCCCATTTGGTGAACTTGTCGATGACGACGCAGAGGTAGCGGTAGCCCCGGGCGCTCGAGGGAATGGGCCTAGGGTGTCCAGCCCCTAGACCATGAATGGCCAGGAGAACGAGATTGATTGGAGGCCCTGAGCCGGCTGGTGGATCAGCTTGGCATGAAATTGGCAAGCCTCGCAGGACTTCACCAGCTCGGCTACATCATTGAGCGTCGTGGTCCAGTAAAAACCGTTGCGGAACGCCTTGTCAACTAGGGTGCGTGAAGATGAGTGATGCCCGCAGTCCCTGGCGTGGATGTTAGCTAGCAACTCGCTCCCTTGGTTCCTGGAGATGCATCGTAAAGAAACATCATTTGGTCGTTTCCTGTAAAGCTCACCATCTTGAATGCAATACGCCGTAGCCTGTCGGGCTACACGCTCCGCATCCTCTTCATTCTCTGGCAGCACTCCTCGCACCAGGTACGCCTTGAGCTCCTCGGTCCAGCATCCCTCCTGAGACTCGAGCGCCAGGAGCAGGCGGGCTCCTGAGGTTGGGCCGCAGGCAGGGGCTCCCGAGGTCGGTGGTTGGGGGAGTTCCTCCTGAGGCGTCGCCGGCCCCTCATGCGGGGGTGATGCCAAAGGCTTGAGGAGACGCTCCTCGAAGACGCCTAGCTCCTGGGGTAGGCGCCTAGATGCCCTTTTGGCGATGTCATCGGCTTCCTTGTTGGTGCCACGGGGCACGTGCTGCAGCTTTAGGCCTAAGAACTGCTTCTCTATTTTGCGTACCTCCGCGAGGTATGCCTCCATGTGCTCGTCCTTTGGCTCGTATACCTTGTTGGAGAAGTTGACGAGGAGCTGCGAGATATCCCTAATGACGAGGCGCTTCACGCCCAATGCCACCGTAGCCTTAAGACCAGCAATGAGGCTCTCGTACTCCGCGATGTTGTTGGAAACCTTATCGCCCGGCTGAAAGCAGAGCTGCACGATGTAGTAAAGCTTGTCCTGAGTGGGCGAGATGAGCACATCTCCAGCCCCCGCGCCCTGGCACGCGAACGCACTGTCGAAGTACATGACCCAGCCATCCGGCGCTCCACTTCCTGACGAGAGGGATCGGTCCTCACCCGCTTCCAGCTCCGGGGCGTCGGTCCATTCTGCCACGAAGTTAGCAAGTGCGACTCCTTTGATGACTCTGGTCATGCTGAATTCCAACTGGAACGCCTGCAGCTCGATATTCCATTCAGCGACTCTTCCCGCTGCGTTGGGGCTCCAAAGTACCCTCTCCAGTGGGTATGCCGAGACAACCTTGATGGGATGGCCGTGGAAGTAGTGGCACAACTTGCATGAAGCGATGAGGAGCGCAAGCAGAAGCTTCCGCGACATGGAATAGTGTGCCCAAGCGTCACGAAGCATCGTGCTGATGAAGTACACGGGGGTGAATCCCGAGCTCCCCTGGGGCTGTGGCGCCTGATTGGGTAATGGAGCCTCAGGAGCTCGGTCGCTAGAAGGGATAGTTATGGCTTCAGGAATGTCGTCTTGCGGGGCGCGGTCGCGTGTTGGCCCTACCAGAGCCTCGGGAGGGTCGCTCAGGGGCTGTAGGGTCTTGTCTTGGCGCTCCTCCCGGACTGCCACTAACGCTGCGCTGGCGGAATGCGGTGTAGCGGCCAAGTAAAGCACCAGGGGCTCTTGAGGTTTGGGGGCCACCATTATCGGTGGGCTGGTGAGGTATCTCCTGAGGTCTTTGAATGCCGCATCAGCCTCAGGGGTCCACTCAAATGGGCCCTTCCTTTTCATCAGTTTGAAGAAGGGGAGGGCCTGCTCCCCGAGCTTGGAGATGAAACGCCCGAGTGACGTCACATAGTCGGCCAGTTTCTGCATCTCTTCGAGGGTCTTCGGCGGACTCATTTTTCTATGGCCTTGACCTTCTCGGGGTTGGCCTCGATCCCTCTGTGCGACACCAGGAAGCCCAGAAGCTTACATGATGGGACGCCGAACACACACTTTTATGGGTTGAGCCATAGGTCTACTTTGCATAGGCTGGCGAAGGTCTCTTCCAAATCTTCGATGAGGGTCTTGGCCTCCTGAGACTTTACCACGATGTCATCAGCATAGGCCTCAGCGTTCCTCCCGAGCTGCTCTCCTAGAATGATATGCATCAACCGCTAGAAGGTTGCTCCTCCATTCCGCAACCCGAACAGCATACAAGTGTAGCAGTATACTCCGCACGGGGTGAGGAAGGCAGTCTTCTTGACATCTCGCACCGCCATCTTGATTTGATGGTAGCCCAAAAAGGCATTCAGGAAGCACAATAGGTCACACTTGGCGGTGGAGTCAATAATATGGTCGATGCGGGCCAGCGGAAATGGGTCTTGTGGGCCGGCCTTGTTGAGGTTGGTGAATTCGACACACATGCGCTGTTTTCCGCCTTTCTTGGGCACAACGATGGGGTTCGCCAGCCACTCCGGGTACCGGACCTCGCGGATGACACGATGAAGGACCGCTTCTCTGTAGACTGGCGCCGGGCCTTCTGCTTCACGGGGCGCACGTTAGGGCATATGTTCATGTGGTGCTCAATCACCCCCTCGGAACTCCTGTCCTTAGGTTCCCACGCGAACACCTCCTTGTTACCGCGCAGGAATCCGACCAGCGCCTTTTCTTCACCTAGGGGAAGGCCAGCGCCTATGGTGAAGGTGGCGCCTGACGTCCCATCTTCATCCACCAGTACCTGCTTCGTCTCGGCCTGGTCATGGGAGCAAAGTTGTTTCTTCTTCGTGGGTGCATCCCCCTTGGCTCCTGGGGCAGCCTCATAAGCCAAACATGTCGCCGCAGCGGTCCGTAAGGCGAGCTTGAGGGCCGTCAGAGCCTCCTTGGTATCCCCAGCCATGGTGAGGATACCACTGCTCCCCGGCATCTTCATGAGGTTGTAGGCCCGATGGGTCGCGGCCATGAACTGAGCTAGGGCAGGATACCCGAGGATAGCGTTGTACGGCAGGCCGATACGAGCGAAATCGAAGTCGATCATCTCGGTGTGGTAGTTGTTGCGGGTGCCGAAGGTGACCGGGAGGTGGATCTGCCCTAGAGGGCTGGCAGAACCGCTGCCAACTCCGGTGAAGGGCTTGGGGGCGTAGCCGCTCAAGCGACACGTGGAGTAGGCTAAAAGCTTCTACTGAGAGCACGCTGAGGCCAGCCCCACCATCGATGAAGGTCTTGGTGACTGCTATGTTGGAGATAGTGGGTGTGCAAAGCATCAGGAGAGCGCCTGAGCCCGCAGCGGAGGTGGGATGGTCACCTGAGTCGAACGTGAGGTCAATCTTGGGCGCCGCCCATCCGGGAGGGGCCCCCTGGCGTAGGGAGGCAGCGTCAATCTGGTGGAAGAACTGCTTGATGTGGCAGTCCGAGGGTGACGCTTGAGAGCCGCCGAGGAGGGCCACGATGACGTGGGGCGCCGGCGCCCCAAAGCTGTAATGCCCAGGATGGGATTATACCTCCTACATGTCGAGGCACGACTTAAAGGTATAAGCCCATTCTAGAACGATCTCAAGTTTGGTATCTTTGCACGACTCATGTAAAAATAGGGCTGAAATTGCAAAAGGATAGTTGGCTTACACTCACCACATCACACAACACATTACATAAGCAAATCATCATCCAAAACATCACAACCCGACTATGGGCGAACATCCAAAAGAAAGATACCAAATACATAAAGCCACAGGTCCGAATCGCCCCTAGTAGAAACCACTACTGATCGTCGAAAATGTCACAACCATACGGCTACGCTCTTCATCGAACTCCCACTGAAGTTCTGATCCATCTCCTGCATCGTACTCAGTTGTACCTGCATCTGGTGTTGTAGTATCTGTGAGCCACGAGGACTCAGCAATCCCATAACCATGGGTATCAAGACTAGAAAAGCTTTATGGGTAGGAGGAGGTAAAGTGGTGAGGTTGCAGCAGCGGCTAAGCATAATATTGTGGCTAGCTTACGAGTACAAGAATAAGATAAGCATCTACGCAAATGGTCGCAACCTAGTAGTGATCGCTAAAGATCCTGAACTACCTACGAGTCAAACATAACCCCACCGTGTTCTCTTCTCAAAGTGAAAAGAGACAGTCACGGTTACTCACACAGTTGCGTGTTTTACTTCGGATCCTCTGTCAAGTTTTCTACAACCGGACATTAACAAATTCTAATCTGCCACATAACCGCGGGCACGGCTTTCGAAAGATCATAACCCTACACGGGTGTCCCAACTTAGCCCATCACAAGCTCTCACAATCAGCTGAAGTAATAATAATTATTACCCCTTATCTCAAGGAAATCCGATCAGGCTCGGTATCCCGGTGCACAAGACATTTCGACAATGGTAAAACAAGTCCAGCAAGACCTCCCGACGTGCCGACACCCTGATAGTAGCCGCGCGTATCTCGTCTCAGGCCACGACCGGATGAGCATAGCGTACAGCAACCAAACCCCAAGTTTCCAAGGGGGGCGCCGCAAACGACTCTATTTGGGACCAACACCATCAGCACTGGCCCCCCTGCTATGTAGAAAGAATCTCGAGGGAGCGACCCCCTATAAAATTTTAATTAATTAATTAAGTTGTTATTATGAGGAAAATTAAAACCAATGTTGGGCCTTGCTGGAGGAGTTTTATTCAAAGACGAAGTGTCAAGGGGTCCCCATATACCCAACCGTGTAAGGAACACAAAATCAAGGAACATAATGCCGGTTTATCGGCGCCTCAGGTGGCATGAGTGAAACAAAACACCGAGCAAAAGGCCAAGCCTTCCACCCATGCCCAGTATATAGGTATGTTAATATAAATAAGATATATTGTGATATTCCCAAAACATCAAGTTCCAACATGGAACGATCTTCATCTTCACCTGCAACTAGCAACGCTGTAAGAGGGGCTGAGCAAGCGGGTCACATAGCCATACAATGGTTTGCTAGGAAGGTTTCAAAGGTTAGAGGTTTCATGGCAACAAGGAGAGGGGCTGACAATAAAGATGGGTAGCGCGGCATATAACGATAGCATCGAGACAACTAAGCATGGCAATGGTAGTAAAGGTATCCAAGGGTATGGTCATCTTGCCTGGGATTCCGCGAGGAAGAAGAACAAGTCCATGAAGAAGACGAAGAAGACGCCTCGAAGACGAACCATGGGTAGACAAACGAATCCTCACGATCGCAACGGAACAAGCACTAACGAGAAGAAGCAAGCAATACGGTAAACACACAACACAAGAACATGACAATATGCTCAACCAAGTATGATGCAAGACAAGTCTATATAGGAAGCAATACATGGCAAGGTAGGAAGCACATAAAAACAACACAAGTCTATATATGATGCAATACATGGCAAGGTATGATGTAAGACAAATCTATATAGGAAGCAATACATGGCAAGGTAGGAAGCACAGAAAAACAACACAAGTCTATATGATGCAATATATGGCAAGGTATGATGCAAGACAAGTCTAT
>LR738710.1:430497011-430510759 GCA_902687465.1 Secale cereale | reverse complement strand
GAGGTCGTAGAGGAAGTAGTGGTACTCGCGGGTCGTGGTACACGTTTTGTAGCCGTTCACGTTTCCGAAGATGTTCGGGGTCGACGGTAGAGGTACTTGGCGAATCGAACGTCTTCGGGGCGTCGGTAGTGGTACATGCACGTAGTGGTCTCAAGAAGGGGAAGAGGGGCATGGCGCGGCGGCGATACTGGAGGAGACCGAGGGAGAACGAGGAGGGGTCGAGCGGGCGAGAGGACGGGATCGAGGGAGCGAGGGATCGAGGCCTCGTGCGATGGTGGCGGCGCGCTGAGGGAAGAGAGGGATCGAGCAGAGGGCTCGGTGAGAGAGCGGGGTAGGATGGCTTCGGGCCAGCTAGGGTTAGGGGTGGCTGGGCCGTGGGCCACGGGAAGGAGTTGGGCCGGCCTGCGGCTGGGAGGCCCAAAGCAGCGCAAGGGGCCCTTTCCCCTTAAAAAAACAAAAGCAGTCTCAAAAACCCGATGATGAATAGGAAAAAGGACAGGGAGTTATATGAAGAAAGCGAAGGAAGTAAAAAATATACTTAAACTCCTAGATTTAAGCACAATTTTAATAAACTAGTTTGGACATTTTTTAAGGATATAAAAATAATTCAAGTTTGAATTAAATTCAAACTTGAGCCATTCTGAACCCAACCAAAACAAGTCCACAGGAACTAAAAATTGGCAAGGATGTTGAAGGCATGGTTGAGAATTGATAGGAAAAGAATGAACATTAAATTGGTGCAGGAAATAGAATGCCACAATTTAAATGGACTAATGAAGAAGGAGAAGAAGATGATCAAGCAAGGTTGTGGGAGTCAAAACTTGGAGTGAAACAGACATGGGGAATATTATGCAAGTGTGTGATGGTTGCTTCCAACAATGGAATATTTTTATAATCGCTCCATAAATATTTGGAGGATATATATATATGTTATAAAGAGAAGTCATCCTTCCCTCGATTTAAATGGACCGAAGGTCCACACGACTTATTTGGTTGAGTTGCAGAATTAAAGTCATGATGGCATGATGACATGATGCAATGCAAAATAAATAACACAAGCACAAATGAAACACACGGGAGAACCCGGAACATCTGGAATCTTCTGGGACGTCGGTCTTTGGGCGTCACAAAAGCGCGTGGTGAAGAGGCCGTGCAACCCCTCCCAGGATGCCACAGATGACTCTGGAGAAACTAGGCACGCGGAACATCGGTGAGCGCCATGGGGAGCCAGCTGGCCATGACCTTGCTATCGCCGCCGACTGCCGAAATGGCCTCCTCGTAGGCCTGGACGAAGACGGCCGGATCTGCCGCCCCGTCATAACGGGGTGGTAGATCTGGCCTAAACCTGAGTGGCCACTTCACCTGTCGCAAGGCGGGGGTGAAGGCTCGGTGGCCCGCCACGCCACCGCACGCGCCCACCGAGCCGGTCGAAGAGGAGGCGCCCGCCATGAGAGCCTGGCAGACGGAGAGCGGGGTGGACGGAGAGGCGAAAATGTTGGATCGTGGGTTCCGGCAAAACCCTTGAGGTCCGAACACTGGGCTGCGCTCGAAGATCTCTCCTTTCCGCTCTAGCTCGCTCTCGCACCGATTCCTAGGCCCAGCTCGTCGAACTCAAAGAACAAGGGACACAAGGGTTTATACTCGTTCGGGCCACCGTTGCGGTGTAATACCCTAATCCAGTGTGTGTGGTGGATTTCCTTCTAGGCTGAGGATGATCTAGTACATGGGAAGGACAGCCTCCTCAGGAGAGGTGTTCTTGAGCTCGGGTGAGCTTGTGGGTGTGTGTGTCTCTATGTCGGTGATCCGATCCCCTTTCTATGGTGCCCGGGTCCTCTTCCCAAATATTGAGCAGGAAGGGATCCCACAACGGTCAAGTTTGAAGGGGGACAGCTAGTACAGGCTATCCTGACAAAAGGTGGTCTCCGCATGCGAAAGGCTCTGGTGGTGACGCCGCCGTGGGCTCCGCGGTGACCTCCACTCTGCCATCCTGCTGGTCTTGGTTTTGTTGCACCGATATCGAAACCTTTGCCTGACGCCTCAGGACTCCCCACATGCGCTTGCCCCTTTAACACCAAAGAGGAAACTGGCACCCTGCGCCCGCTGGCGCCCACCTGGCCTTGGTCGTCATAGCTCAGATCACGGGGACCTCGTGAGGTGCCCCTTGCCTTGATATCTCCGCTCCTCGGGAGCTAGCCTAGTGAGGCTGCCCCAAGGGAGGTCTTGTGTTGTCCGTCTCGCGAGGCTTGGTGTCGGGACCCCGATCCTAAGTCACATCGATCTAGCATGTAACACATCATATCACTTTGCAGCCTCACGCATGGTATCCACACGGGTGCCACCTTACCTGACCCGGGACCATTTGCGCATTTTGGCTCACGTGTATGATAATATCACTAGCATCCATATGACAGAGAACCCGGGCCGACATTACTAGTTGTAAACCAAAAGTGGCGCTAAATTACGAAGACATGCATACATGGCCCAGCAACGAACGTGTCGGTCATCAACATATGAACCCAAGTCGTAGAAAGTTACAAGGACTTAAAGGAACAACGCGTGACATTTACCCTAACGGACAGACACAGGAACAAAGAAGGACACATGCCGGCCAACCTAAGTGTTCCAGAGCAGTAGCAAGCTACCAAGGCTCAGTGGAAGCACTAGGAGGCATTTCCCTGTAAGATAGGCTACCAAGGGTAAACAACTAGGTGTCGGATCCCACACATAGCAATACACATTACACGTACGCATAACATGCAAGTATGTGATGTACAACATGGCATCACAACATAACTCAACAACTCATATAGATAAAGGCCTAGAAAAGCCATCATAACATTTATTACAAGCAGTGGGTCTCATGACCCAACATACAGAGCATACAAGCAACGGAATCACAACATGTCTGGGTACAGACAACTCTAAATGAAAAAGGCTGTGAAGCCTGACTATCTACAAGACCCTCCCAAGGGTACAAGATCGTAGCTGAGGTAACAAGCTAAACGTCGAAGTTCACGCGGAACCACTAGTGAGACTGAAGTCTCTCTGCAAAAACATAATTTAAGCAAACGTGAGTACAAAGGTACTCACCAAGACTTACATCAGAACTAGCTACATATGCATCAGTATCAACAAAGGGGTGGTGGAGTTTGACTGCAGCAAGCCAGCTTTGACTCGGTGGCTTTCCTGAACTACAACTGCAAGTAACTCTTTTGAGGTGGCGCACACGAGTCCACATATTCACCAATCAATACACCACTATTGATCCACTCCCGTCTCCCTACGAGAAGGCCATCCATAGCACTCACGCTTATCTTGCGCGTTTTAGAGTATCCACTTTCACTTGTCTATGAACTATACAGGTAACCCAGAAGTCCTTTACCGCGGACACGGCTATTCGAATAGATCATGTTAACCCTGCAGGGGTGTACTTCTTCACACACGCTCTCGCCACTTACCACCATGTACACGTTATGTATCTCGGCAACCTTCAAGCGGAAGCTTGGCGAGGGTGTCGACCACGACCTGACTAACCACACAAGTCTCTAGTCCAGGTTTATCGCCTATTTGGGTTCCATCCGTGGGGAGATCCGGCCGGGGTGTCGCTCACGGCCCAAAACGATGTGTACAGGGTTCCCAAGCCCACCAAACGGGCGACGCTTGGTACACCCGGCCACGTACCTGCCCCATCACAGCCCACCCCGAGGGTCAGCGCTGCGCACGACCTCGAGTATACTACAAACTCCAGAAACTAATTGCAACTCCTGGACAGAGGACAAGGGCAATTAATAAGTCGAGAGAGTCAATTAAGGATCCCAATGTGTGGTAGTAGCTGTTCATGGATCACAAACACAGAACTCAGTTCCTAAGGACGGCTTCAATGAGACAACCCACCATGTACTCCTACATGGCCTCTCATCGCTACCTTTAGCAAATCGTGTTCACACACTTAGCTCTCAACAGTAGGACATGTTCACACACCTCCAATTCATCCCCGATGAATCAAACCCGACACAAATCTAAGCATAGCAGGCATAATCAGAAAGCATGAATGAGTAGGCACAACATGGCTCAAACAACTCCTACTCATACTAGTGGGTTTCAACTATTTACTGTGGCAATGACAGGTCATGCAGAGGAAAGGGGTTCAGCTACCGCAGCAAATAGCAGGTGAATCGTTGTTGTCCTAATGCAGTAAAAGAGAGCAAGAGCGAGAGAGTGGGATTGTATCGGAATGCTCAATGGGGTTTTGCTTGCTTGGCACTTCCGAAGATAGTAAAGCTCTCCATCCGTGTCATCGAACTCATCGTCGGAACAGCGTCTACAGAGAGGGGACGAACACCGGCAAACAAGAGAGAACACAATCAATGCAATGCGACAATATGATGCATGATCATGGCATGGCAAAATCTAGTTGATTGAGCTAATGCAACTAGCAACCATATTAAATGAAGTTGGTTTGAACCAAAGGTTCAAATTCAAACTCCATATGTGATTATTCAAATGCCATTTATTCAAATTGTCCTATACAGTGGCTGTAAGTTACTCAAACATGTATGAAAATGCCATAAACAGATTCCTAGGATTTTTCTAATCATTTTTCATATATAAATTATTTTCATTGGAGTTATAGATTATTTTCTATGATTTTTAGAAGTTTTGGATATTTTTTGAAATAAATAAATCATGTCGGATTTATTTAAAACCCAGAAAATATTTACTACATCAGCATGACGTCACAATGATGTCAGCGGGTTAACTGGACGGCTAGGGTTAAACCTGACGTGTGGGGTCCACACGTCAGTGACACAGGAACTAATCCCTATTAAAACTATAGCTGATTGGGTTTGAATACGCGGTGGGGCCCACTGTCAGTGGTTGTGGGAGAAAAACTATTAGTCATTAGTCCCTAACTAAGTGGCCACGTCAGCCCGCCGAAGTTTGGCCGGCTGCGACCAAATCGCACGGCGGAGACACGCTGGAATCTCTGTTTCGACGACCATTTGTCGCGCGGGTGGGTTCTACATGGTCCTCGGGATGCACCGCGTCCAACGGTGCCTCTCGTTGGTCGGGTACTCGCCGGAACTGACGGCAAGAAGCACATCCGTGGCGGCGCTCGCATGGGGTTGGCCGGGACGGCGTTGTAGCTACTGAGCACAGTGGCATGCTCGGCTGCGAGGCGCAGCGCCTGTGGCCACGGCAGCGAGTTGGCCAGTGGCGGTGGGATTTGGTCAGCAAGGGGGCGGCGGCTACAGGGCGTAATGAGCTCGGGGAAGAGGGGGTTTCGACGCGGGAGCTCACAGTGGTTGCAGAGGGCGCCGACGCGGGCTTGGAGAAGGCCGGATGGCGACGTTCGGGCGGCGGCGATCTCCGGTCCAGGAGGTGGAAGACAATGGCGAGGATGGTGCTACGGGGCTTCTGGCGTCATGTTCGTTGGTGGAGAGCTTCAGGGCGACGCGGCGGAGCTAATGGATGCGTCGGGGAGGTGAGGAGGTGGTTCAGAGCATGGTGGCAGCGAACGGCGGCGACGATGGCGCTGTGGGGAGAGAGCAGAGGAGGGGGGAGGTCCTGGGAGAGAGGGGAGAAGTGCAGGGGGTCGAGGGGGTAGCGTGGCACTCGTCCAGAGCGGCGGGGAGGGATGCTGGCAGGAACTGCATGCCGGCGCGCGCGGGCGCCGTGCTTGGTCTTGCCTCTGCCAGTAGGCGGAGGTTGAAGACAGTTATGCCCGTGGTGGGCTCGGCCGCTTCTGCTGGGTAAGGCCCAAGTAAGGTCTCTCTCTCTTTTCTGTTTTTCTTTTTCTATTTATTTCTGCTCTGTTTTGAATTAGTAAAAATACTAATTCATTTTGTAAAATCCTGAAAATAATTGTGAGCACTTTTGAAAATATTTCAACAACCCTCAAATTGCTTTCAGAATTATTTGGACATTTAATTTTGTTATAGACATTAAATGTCCAAATGCAAATAGTTATGACTTAATTCAAAAATCCAAATGGCTCCCAAAATTATGAAACCATTTTTGGCAGTTGTTTTAGCCAAGACCAAAAATGATGAACATTTGTGAAGGGAATTTTGGGTACAGTGAAAAGTATTTTTAGTAAACCCTAGTTGGATTAAAGGGGGTGCTGGAGGTTTCTGCCATCCCCATTTCAACTTTAATTGAAAATTGAACATGATGACATGATGATCAAGCAAAGACAAACAAGGCTAGTCTAGGGCTGTGACACTAAGCCCCTAGCGAGGGTCTTGAGTGGTTGCTGATGAGGTTGGGTCGTACCAGGCCGCTGGATGAGCCACGCCCTGGGCCGCGGGCAGGCAAGTCTGGGTACCCCCGTTCCCAGGACGCCGACATCTTTAGCGGGCTTGGCAGAGCTTGACGGCTTAGTATTCAATGGATTAGTATCCATGGGGCTCATAGGAGTGTCAACATTTTCTGGTGGCGGCTCATCAATATTAACCTCAGGGCTCTGGGCTGAGGTTTGAGCTTGTTTTTCCGGCTCATGAACTTTTGGGTCTTCAATCGATTTATTCAGCTTCAACTTTTTGCCCGGCTTCGCTATACCTCTGGAAAATAAAAGCAAAGGTGATAATGGTACAAGTGAGTCAGCTTACAAATGATTGACATGGCCAAACTAAAATATCATTACCCAGGGGGCAATCTTGAAAGCAGTTAGCTGCGTCTGGAATGAATCACCAGACAAAAAATGAGAGGCTCCTTGATAATTTGAGTTGGAAGAGTTTAGTGGTTGGCGAATAAGTCCCGCCTTTGGGTACAAAGAGATTGAGTTGTGTGGCGCCTCTTTCCGACATTTCTGACGAACCAGCGTATTGGTTAAACCGACGGAAAGATTTCAAAACTGCTGGTCCAGGTTGTGCGCCGGGCTTCATGCTATTGTTTCTTAAAAATAAAACTGGGATCCAAGTAAGCTAAAGGGTGAGAAAATCTTACTTTCCGGCTGGTCGAGTTTTCTGTCTTGACAGAGGTTCATGGTCGGAGGAAAGGACAATGACCTCTTCACCATCTGCATGGTGGCTTCTACTTCCTCCTGATAGTAATCAGTGTCAATGAGATGTATGAGAAAGGAACCAAGAGAATTGAGTTCCACCTCCGACACATCTTCCCGATCAGTGGCATTTGTCTTCTTTTTGGCAGGCTTCTTGGTAGCCTTAGTATTGGTCCGGAGCTTTTTTGCCGGCTTGTCCTGAAGCTTCTTGGTCCAGAAGGAGGAGTTAACCTGCAAATAACCAAGTGATAATGAGAAAACGGCTTATGGAATTAATGATTAAGCTGGAAATTGTTCAAAAGTACTTACGGCTGGAGGTTGGTTGCGGGTGTAAAATGGAGCCAATCCCGTTTGGCTACAAGTTTCTACGCTCTCGTTCAGCAAAGTTTTTGTCATCTTACTGACATCGTCATCAGTTAGCTCTATGGCGCAGTGGCATTGTGGGTCTTTCAGGTTGCTAGTATAATCACACATTAAGCCGGACCGGCGGCTTAAAGGCATGATCCGCCACACGACCCAGTAGCGAACTAGGTCGACTCCAGTCAAACCATTTGCCATCAATGCTCTGATCTTGGAAAATGTGGGCATATATTTGGCCCGTTCTTCTGCACTGATCCAATCTGGGAGAGGATGTCTGTTGCTGAGCCGGGCTCTGTGGAAATCCGACAGAGGATTTTCGCCCTCTGGAGACGTATCTTTGCAGTAAAACCACGTCTGGTTCCAGTCGTTGGGATGACTGGGAATGGTGGCTGTAGGGAAAGTAGCTTCTTTCCATCTCTGAATTTAAATGCTACATAGTTCTAAGCTGGGCCCATCAGTGAACTCGGTTTGGTGGTTCACATAGTAGAATTCTCTGAACAGTTCTACAGTGGGGTCTTGTTGGAGATATACTTCGTAGAAGACTTGAAAATTGCAGATATTTGAAACATAATTGGGTCCAATGTCTTGCGGATGAAGTTGAAAGAAATGCAACACATCAGGAAAGAATTTTGAACCGGGTGGGGTGAACCCCTGAAGCATATGATCTGTAAAAACTATGACTTAACCCTCCTTAGGGTCAGGGGTGGTCTCCGATCCTGTGAGTCTTAAGTGGATAACCTTCTTGGCAGCTAAAATGCCCACTTGAACATGCTCTTTCAATATATTCTCAGTGACCCGGGAGGCAACCTAGTTGCAAGAGGTAACAATTTTGGTCATTTTTGGTGATGACATCCTAAAAAGGAAAAACATAAGCTGAGTTAAAGTTTGCTATTAAGCCGGCCGATGATCAAAGGGTGAGTACATTATGCGAGGAATATTTATATACAGTAAGTACCATCAAGGTCGCCATTGTTAAACTGGGAGAATGATGTCGACTTATACAGATAGTGAACATATACTGGTGGCCTAAAGAAGGGGACTAATGATATATGGCAGGTTACGGTTTATTGTATAAGCCGCCCATGTGATGGCAGTATGATGGATCTATGAGATTTTTGCTAAGTAATTAACAAACAGGTTCTGCAGATCTATTCTATGATTTCAGATCTATGGTAGTTCAGAAAGAGAAATAAATTCTAAACCTAAGGTTGCAGCAGCGGAAGAACTCATGTGCTTAGACGAGATCCTATATGGAAGAAGTATCTTCAGTAATTGAAAAAGGGATGCTAGACTACTCCTGCTCAGTTTCTATATCATATCTAGATCAAAGTACATGATCTAAGAGAGGAAAGTGAAGAACGATGAAGAACACCGATGAATACCAAAAACCATAATGCAGATCTGTTGCTGGGGGAAAAGAAAACTCACAGATGATGTGATACAACGAAGGAGCGCCGCAGTTCTCTGGTCCGTTCAGGTTGATGCAGCGGCCGAAGTTGGTGCAGATGATGAAGGACGATGGCGGTGGAGCTTGGGACAGCAGAGGTGTCGCGAGGAGGAAGATGGAGACGAGAGGGCAAGCTAAAAAAAGGGAAAGAAGGACCCCCTGTCCCTATTTATAAGGAAGTGGATAGATGGCATGCGCGGGAATCGAGGAAGCTGAAAAATGATTATGTGGCTATGAGGATGCCTCGATTTTCGGAAAGCCCATTAAAATAAAGATCCGTTAAAATATCTGTGGCCTTGCGCGAAGTTAATGCGCAATGATGTCGCAGCAGGTTAACATGATTCGAAGATATGACGTCATGGCGGGTTATGATGAGTGGTAAGGAATTGGTAAATGAAGATTCTATTAATGTTAAGTAATGAAGATTGATATGAACCAGTTCAAATCAACCTGGGGCCTAATGTTGGGGATGTACCTGCTGGGTATGACCCGCCTAGAATGGGTCGTGTTATACCATTGGCGGCTTAAGGATGAAGAGGCCTGCTAAGGCCCAAGAAGATATGAAGATGGCGGTTTACATAGCAAATCCAATTGAACGCCCAAGACCCGGAGGTGACTTCATGCCCGCCGGTGTGAACCGCCATATGTTAAACTTGTATTGTAAGGCAAGGTTTGTAAGAAACCGAGCCAGTCACGTTTGTGTGAGCCGACCTGGACTTTGTAAGCCACCGGGCACCATCCTGTATATAAAGGGGTGACCCGGCGGTGGGTTAACACAAGAAACAATCGCTTGAGAACTAGGTCAACCATATTCGCTCCCTGGTTGTTGAGACTCGAGCAATACAACCCTAGCTGGATTAGGATTTTACCTCATTGAGAGGGGCCGAACCAGGATAAAAACTCTCTGTGTCCTTTATCCCATTCAACCCCTTTAAGCTAACCTAGCTGCAATGGCTCCACACCTAAGTCCTTTTTCTAGGGCGCCTGCCATGAAAAATCCACTACAGCTCTCAATTTTTTTTGATTAGCCCTTCCCGCTTGACCATTATACTGTGGATGAGCCGTAGAAGAAACATCAAGACGGATATGCTCTTGTTGACAGAACTCTTTCATAGCACCCTTAAACAGATTAGTGCCATTATCAGTAATGATACTATGAGCGTAACCAAAGCGGAAGATCCGTTTTTTTAACAAACTGAATTGCAGTCACTGCATCACACTTGCTGACCGGCTCTGCCTCAACCCACTTTGTAAATTTATCTACTTCCACCGGAAGGTGGGTCTTTTTGTCTTTAGATCTCTTGAATGGTCCAACCATATTAAGCCCCAAACTACAAACGACCAAGTTATTGGAATCATCTGCACTTACTGACAATCACACTTGCTGACTGGCTCTGCCTTGCAAATTTTTGACACCCATCGCACTTACTGACAATGTCTTGTGCTTCAGCATGAGCCGTCAACTAGTAAAATCCATGACGAAAAGCCTTAGCCACCAAAGATTTTGAGCCGGTGTGATGACCACAATCACCTTCATGAATTCCCCGTAAAATTTCATAGCCCTCCCCAGGAGAAATACAACGCGGGAACACACCAGTCACACTACACTGGTGTAGCTCGCCATTGATGACAGTCATAGACTTGGTCCTCCTGGTGATATGATGTGCTATAGTTTCATCCTCAGGTAACTCGCCCCAGGTCATATAAGCCAGTTAAGGTAAAGTCCAATCAGGCATAACATGAAGAGACGCCACCAACTAAGCCTCCGAATCAGGAACAACAAGGTTTTCTTCAGACGGTAATTTGACAAAGGTATTATGAAGCACATCGAGGAACACTTGGGAGGCAACGGCTTATACTGAGAACCAAGCTGGCTTAAAGCATCAGCCTCCTCATTTTTCTGTTGATCAAGGTGATCCACCTGATAACATTTAAAATGACCTACAATATTATCAAACGCTCGACGATAAGCCACCATGAGCGGGTCTTTAGAGTCCCACTTGCCAAATACTTGTGGATCCACATGATATGAGTCGCCCAAACACCTGAACCGACTCAAATTCATCTATTTGGCCATGGAAGGCCATGGAGTAAAGCTTCGTAGTCAGCTGCATTATTAGTGCAAGGAAACATTAACCTTAAAACATAACAAAAAATTTCACCTCGTGGGGAAGTCAAAATAATTCCAGCCACCGAGCCTTCTAAGTGTCTGGACCCATCAAAGTGGATCGTCCAATATGTATTGTCAGTTTTCTCCTCAGGCATCTGCAATTCTGTCCAATCATTTATGAAATCCACCAATGCTTGAGACTTAATGGATGTTCTTGGCACATACTTTGAACCATGAGGCCCAAGTTCAATTGTGCACTTAGCAACCCCTCATGTAGCCTCTCTGTTCAGAATAATATCCACTAAAGGAACTGAACTGATCACAGTAAAAGGGTGACCTAGGAAATGCTACTTCAGTTTCTGACTCGCCGTGAACACCCCATACACCAGCTTTTGCCAATGTCGATATCGTTGCTTGTACTCAATCAACACCTCACTAACGTAGTAAGCCGGCCTTGAATAGGATATTCCTTACCCGCCTCTTTGCGTTCCACAACTATGGCCACACTGACTGCTTTGCTATCAGCCGACACATACAGGAGCAAGGGCTCTTTCCCAACAGGAGCAACAAGGACGCGCGGCTCAGCTAAGTACAATAGCAATGGCTCCTGCGGTTTGGGAGCGACCAAGGTAGGCACAGAGGACAAATAGGCCTTCAACTCTTGCAAAGCTATATCTGTTTCTAGGGTCCACTTCAAGGGCCCTGCCTTCTTCAAAGTTTCGAAGAACGGCAAGGCATGCTCGGCAGACAAGGAGATGAATCTGCTTTGCGCTGCAATGCATCCTGTTAGATGCCTCACATCCTTAACTGTCCTTGGCGCTTGGATCTGCTTGATACCCTTGATCTTGTCGGGGTTGGATTCAATCCTGTGATGGGATACAAAGAACCCAAGTAGTGTGCCAGAGGGAACACCAAATACACACTTCTCCGGGTTGAGCTTCAGATTGATCTTGTGCAGGTTAGCAAATGTCTCCTCCAAATCTTGGATAAGGGTGGCCCTATCCTTGGTCTTGACCACAATATCATCCATATAGGCTTCTATATTTCTATGCAGCTGTGGCTTAAAACAAATCTGGACTGCCCTTGCAAAAGTGGACCCGACACTCTTTAATCTGAATGGCATGCGGACAAAGCAGTACATACCACATGGAGTCATGAACGATGTCTTCTCTTCATCTTCCTTGGACATGAAGATTTGGTAATAACCAGAATATGCATCCAGAAAGGATCAACCTGAAGTGGAATCCACAATCTGGTCAATACGCGACAAGGGAAACGGGTCCTTCAGGCAAGCCTTGTTGAGATCTGTGAAATCTATGCAAAGCCTCCAGTTCTCGTTAGCCTTTCGGACTACCACTAGATTTTCCAACCACATTGGATGTAGCACTCCTCTAACCAAACAAGCTGCCTCAAGTTTCTTGATCTCTTCTATAATGAACTGCTGCCTCTCCAAGGCCTGCTTCTGGACTTTCCGCTTGATAGGTTGGGCATGTGGGCAGACAATAAGGTGGTGCTCGATTACCTCACTGGGTACACCGGGGATATTAGATGGTTGCCAGGCAAACACATCGATATTCGCTTGCAGGAAGGCAACGAGCGCGCTTTCCTATTTGTCATCGAGGGTGGCGCTTACAGTGAAAGTACCGTCAATGCCAGCCATCCCTGCCGGGACCTTCTTCACCTAGGGTGCAGTGACCCTGTATCTCTTGTTGTTGGAACACACTAGCACGTCGTCAACAGGTGTCGTGCACTCGGTAGGGGCACGCTTCCCAGGCTCTTTGTTGGAGGTCCTACAATCCCTCTTCTTTCCTTTACTTTCCTTAGCGGGAACTGCTATTGCCGCTGCCTCAGCTGCGACCGCGTCCCAGTACATCTTGTCCACACAAATGATTGCGTCCTTCTCATCTGATGGGATGGTGATAACTCCTAGTGGCACATGCATCTTCAAGGTGTTGTAGGAATAGTCGGATGCCGCCATGAATTTTGCCACGGTCGGGCATCCAAGAATCCCATTATACGGCAGGGGGAGATCAATCACATCCAACACAATCCTCTCAGTCCGGTAGTTCGGTTCTCCCCCATACGTTACCGGCAATGTGATATTTCCCTTAGAATGACTCCTGTCGGGATTAACTCCTTGAAACGTGGCGGTAACCTCTAGCTCTTCCCCTGCTATATGAAGCTTGCTGATAACTACTAGGGAAATCAGATTAAACCCGGCCCCGCCATCCACCAACTTCTTTGTGACCTTGAGATTGCGAATTGTTGGGGAGACCAATAGCGACAAGCATCCTACCATATTGGTACGACTAGGATGATCCTCCTTGTCAAAGATGATTGGCGTACGGGACCATTTGAGAGGCTTTCGGGCCTCTGGCGCTGGCTCGACGACATTGACTTCTCGGCCCACCGCTTGAGTTGACAGTGAGAGGCGTGCATAGATGCACCTATGTCAATGCATAGGGCTTCAATGGACTTCCGAAACACTTGCTCAATGGTTTCCTCTTCATCCGCTCCATCACTCTCATCATCATAGGCTCCCTTTTCCCGACCTCTGGCAGGCTTTCCTTGGTTCCGAAGGGGTTTGCCGGGGCAATTTACTTCACCACCTCGGCCCTTACCGCCAACAACATTCTGACCCTTTTCCTTATCATGCTTCTCATAATCTACTCTCTGTCTATTCACAAGCTGCTCAACTTGATGACACTCTTGAAGGTCGTGGCCCTTGTTCCGATGAATTTTGCAATACGAACCATCACCTCTCCCGGATTTCTCGGCAGCAGCGGCTTCCCAGTAGTTAGTGGACACAGCAGCCTCCTTGCGGGGGG